>VDFB02358134.1:48544265-48865925 GCA_007258455.2 Sequoia sempervirens
GTTCTTGATCTCAAGGGAGAGAGTTAGATAAAGGGATGGAGATAGTGAGAGAGGTCTAGAATGTAAGGGATAAACAATGAGTGAGAGAGAGAGAGAGAGAGAGAAATGATACAACTTACTAATTACTGAAATTTTTCCTAGAGATCTGAAACCACTCTCAAACATCCTAAAACTATATACATGAAATATAACTTAAAGTATAAGAAATTAAATGTTCATATGTAAATTTCAACTTATACTTTCATGTACATAGTTTCACTAAAAGATGAGAAGAAAGAGAAAAAAAGAGAAAAAATTTCAATGTAGAACAAAACGTAGAGTGTTATAGAGCGCTCACATTTTGTGAAAGAATTTGCATAACACGAGTTTGTTATAACATGCTCACATTTTGTAAATGCATTCAAATAACATGAGTGTGTTATAATGCGCTCACATTATAACGCGCTTGCATTATATTGTACTCATGTTTTTGAAAGGAATTCAGGTGTGTGGAAGTAGCTTCCTACACTAATCTAAGTAGGGGAGGGTTACAAAATAGAAGATGCACATTCAAAAAAATGTAAATAACATAACTTAGAACAATGCAAGACATAACACATTGTTTATGTGGGAAAATCCTTTCAAGGAAAACACACACTCCAAATCACACAACTCAAATGTATCATCAGCAAAAAATAGAATAGTTACAATACAATCTCACAGTAATGCTCAAGATTTTTCACACTATGACAAGAATCTGGCAGAATTTCAGTAGCATAATGACATGTAAGCTTCTTCAAACCTATCCCCATAAAATGCACTAGGTATGCAAGTATTTATAACATCTCAATATGATACAAACTTCCCAAAACTTTCCATAACCAACTTCCAGGCCCAAGGTGTGAACATGAGTTCATTATTACATGTCATAGTCTGAACCCATAATTATGAAAAATCTTCTATAATCAGCCCTTGTCCCATAAAATTAGTTATCGTTGCACATGCAATGAGCCTACCTGCATGCACATACATTGCATGTGTAGGCACCCTCATCACATGGGTCCCACCTATCACAGTGTGAATAGGAAAATTTCATAAATGAATCTTACAACTATCATATCTCGTCAAAGTAGCTTGAATAGTTAACTCTTACAACTGTCATAGACTATCATAGCAAGTGCCATAATTTTTCATAGTGTTTAACATATCAAAATATGACAAGTTCCATCAATCTATCCTAGAATATAGGTCCTCCAAAGTGGACACCTACCTCCATAAATGTAGCTTACGACAATTACATGTCACTTGCCATGTAGGATGCCACATCACCAATAGGTCCCACAAAGTGACAACACATTTGTTAGGCTAATAAACATTATATTATGAATAAATACGTCAAATAAAAATAAATAAATGATAGGAATCAAAGGTTGAGACACCCTAATCCCAACATTCTCCCACTTATCGAAGACCTGTCAAGAGTCATACGAAATCATCTGCTCAGGGCCCCAAGTCCCATGAAATTAGAACACCATCTTAACTTCTTTGTGCTCACTAGTTTCGTTAGTTCATCTACAATATTTTTTGAAGTTTCAACCTTCTCCAAGTTCACCTTTCCATGTTCTACCATATCACAAACAAAATGATACAGAACATTAATGTGCTTTGTTTTGGCATGGAAGGTAGGGTACTTTTCTAAACAAATGACACTCTGACTATCACAATAGATAGTAATGTGTCCTACATCTAAACCAATATCAGAACATAATCTCTTAAGACATGGCTTCCTCACAAGCATGAGTAGCTGCCATGTACTATGTTTTTGTCGTGGACAAAGCAACTAATACTTGTCGCTTACTCATCCAACTAATAGCACCACCAAACATCATAAATACATAATCACTAGTGGATATTATATTGTCAATATCGTCTACTCAATCTGAATCCAAACATACATGAATACTCACAGAATGCTGAGGTCCAGTAGGATAACCATGAAAACATAGTGCATACTCAAAAGTACCCCACAAGTACCTAAACACTCTCTTAATTGCACATCCCAATGTACCCATCCGAGATTAGCTATAAATTGACTAAGGGCTCCCACTACTTGGGCAATGTTTGGCCTTGTACAAACCATAGCATACATTAAACCACAAACAACACTCACATACGGTACTATAGTCTTGTCCTCCATCTCGGTAGGAGATGTTGTACAATCATTCATAGAAAGCTTCATCCCCTGTATCACAAGAACAACTGATTGTCTGTAATCTTCCATGTTGAATCTCTCCAATACTAAGTTCACATACTTGCTCTGCCTTAACTAAAGCTTCTTATTAGCTATGTCTTTGGTTATCTCCATCCTTAGAATATACCTAGTTTCATCTAGATCTTTCATCTCAAACTATGCCTACAACTGAGACTTCAAATCTAAAATCATACTTTTACCATTCCCAAAAACAACATATCATCTACATATAAAATTTAATAATGAGAATGTGACCATTTTGATATTTATAATACACACAATGGTTAGATTTAGATCTCAAAAATCACAATGACAACACATAGTTATCAAACTTATGGTACCACATTCTAGGAGATTGTTTCAAACCATACACAGAATTCTTCAATTTACAAACTAGATTTTCTTTACCTTTGACAATAAAATGCTCTAACTGTGACATGTAAATCTCTTCCTCCAAATCAACGCGAAGGGATTTTTTCTTCACATCCATCTATTTCACTTCCAAATCATGCATTGTTGCAAGTGATAATAGGAACTAGATAGATGTTAGCTTCACAACAAGAGAGAATATCTCACCATAGTCAATTCCTCCACCTGAGAATACCTCTTGGTGACCAATTATGTATGGTGCTTCTCAACACTATCATCAGGATCACACTTCTTGAACACCCATTTACAACCAACGAGTTTGTGTCAATTAGGCCAAGTTACCAAATCCCAAGTCTTATTTTTCTTCAAAGCACCCATCTCCTTGTCCATGGCTGTCATCCAGGAATCTACATCACTCATACCCATAGCCTCTCTAACAATCCTAGGCTCATCAATGTTAGCAATCAAAGTAAAAATACAATTGAAATCCAACAAGGAATATCCAAACCTTTCTAATTGTTGCCTAACACGTGTAGACCTCAATTCTTGAGGTTGAGGTTCTTCTTTTTCGAAACTTTCATAATTTATTGAACTCTCCTCATCACCAGGTCCATCAAGAGTTTGTAGTTCACCTTTCATCGGAGTAGGTGGAACTTGAACTACCTCCTTCTCTTTCTCCTCTTTCTTTAGTTGTAGCTTGATAATGGAAGGTTTAATCTCTCTCAAAATTACACTTTTTCTATAAAGAACCTTTTAGGCCTTCGGATCCCAAAGCTTGTACCCCTTCACTCTGACACCATAGCCGATGAAGATACACTTAACCGCCTTGTTCTCCAACTTATACCTCTTCTCAATTAAAACATGAGCATAAGCTTCACAACATTCTAAGATATCTTGATGAAGGCTTTTTACCAGACCAAACCTCCATGGGCGTCTTTTCAACAAGTTTCAATGTAGGAGATCTATTGATCAAATAACATGCATTGGCTACTGCTTCTACCCATAACTTCCACTCAAGGCCAACACCACTCAACATTCTCCTAGCCCTCTCCATCAACACCATGTTCATCCTCTTTACAACTCCATTTTGTTGTGGGGTGGTGTATGGATTTGTTTTATGTCTCTCAATCTAGTGCTCTTTACAAAATTTGTCAAACTCTGCCCAACAAAACTCACTGCCGTTTTCAATCCTCAAACACTTAATCTTTCTACTATTCTAATTTTCCACCAAGGCTTTAAACTCCTTAAACCAACTAAAGACTTCATCTTTACTTCTGAGAAAATAAACAAATGTCCTACTATAATCATCTATGAAAGAAACAAAATAGATAGATTTTGACAATGAACATTCACAAGACTAAAAACATTTGTATGAACATAGTCGAAAACCCCAAAAGACTTATGAGAACTAGAGTAAAAGGAAATACTGTGTTGTTTTTCATAAACAAAATATTTGCAACAGTGAAACTTGAGATTATAATCACCAAGGCCTTCAACAAGGCTCTTATTTTTTAGAGATCTAAGACCCTTCTCACCAATGTGACCAAGTAATTGGTGCCATAGCATTTTCTTTTTTGCAGGAAGCTCTATTTCCATTGAATGAGCACCCTTAGGTACCCAAAATGCATGACCATCAGATGTAGCTGCACTAGACCTCTTCTCAGCTTGATTTGATGGTGAGGATGAAGAATCCAAATGTCTCTTCTTTGGCGTATCAGAAGAACTATTGCACTAAACCATGCATGCATCTAACTTGTACAAGGTGTCAATCCTAACACCCTTAGCCAACACCATAGCTTCTCTCATCATCTTACGAGTAAAAGTACAAACCTATGTCGCACTGTATAAAGGAATAGGCCAACAACAACAAAAATCTAAACTTTGACCACATAAAAGTGGTCTTTATGTTTTGAATTTCAAAATGATGTAAACTAATGAAATGTAGAAATCTTGATGAATTTTATTCCTCTAATTATTCAATTTTTTTAAATTGTTTTGATTATTTTTTGTAGTGACGAAAAATGTATACCTTTACATTTTCACATGTTTGTGCCCTCCTAGTTAAAATGGACTTAATTGTGCCTTAATTTAGTGTTGTAAAGTGTACCCCTTTACACTTTCACACTTACTTAGGGCTCCCTTAATTAATTGAACTTAATTATGCCTTAATTATCCCTTTAATTCATTTACAAGCCCATTTAATTACATTTTCCGAAGGGGAAACCTGACATTAGTTAATGCCAATACATAACACTTCACATTGAGCAATGTGTGTTCCAAGAATTAGGGCCTAGGACCAATGGATCCTCCCTAAGACCTTGAACCCATTTTTAAATTTTTTTTGGCGATATTTTTATGATCTTAAATTCAAACTTCAAAGGTCGGCTTGTGATTTTTGAATTTTGGGAAATCAAGGATATGTTTCTATAAATACAAAGTTATTTTATCAAATCAACTAGAAGTTTTGAAGAGCAATTTCACAAGAGCAAATATTATTGTCAAGAGCATTCAAGAGAAAATTTCTTCATCATTTGTTGCAGCATTCAAGATGTCAAGCATCATGTCAAAGCTATGTTCATTTATGCATGTTTTTGGAGCTAACATTATGATGTAGGTTTCAAGATCTAATACAAGATTCAAAGAAGATTCAAGCATCAAGATCCACATCTATTGAAGCCATTTCATGCAAGACCGCATCAAGATTTCAATCTTTCCAAGGTTTATTCAAGGGTTTATTGAATTGCAACATTGTATTGTTCATTCATCATTCCTTTCATGCTTTCATTATTTCATTTCAAGGTTTAATTACCAAAACAAGGTTTGACCAAGGAAAACCCCCATTCACCCAAAAATAAACATTTTCCCTCTCTCTTTATGTGTTGCAGATTTGTAGGTTCATAGGTTAAAGAAAAGTTGAAGATCTCAAAAGTGCAAAATTGCAAAGTTGCATTTGTTGTCACCTTTGTCAAGTCATCTCACAGAAACTCAAATCTCAAATTTATTTTTGGCTGCCCGATTGTGAAACCCAAAGAATATGGAAGTGTAGACATAGGAGCAAAGGACCCAAAACCAATTTGTGTCCTCAAACAGCTTCCAAAAACATCATTTTGTAATAGGTGTACAACATTTTCCCTTTATCTGATCTACATGAAATAAACTATTTCTATTAGTATTATGTTTCGTCCACAAAATCCACTTTTTACATGTCATGAATGAGTGCATTTGATATTTTTAATCTTTCTCCCAAAACCCCTATTCAATCATTTCTGTCAAAAAGTTGTCTCAGGACACTTTGCAACTATTTATGAGATACGTTTTAAGTGTCCTTCACTCATCCAATTTGCATGAAATAAATTGTGCCTATTAGCTCTATGTTTAATCTACTCGGATCTAAACTTGCATTTCAGTTTAGAGTTGGTTTTCTATTTTGTTTTCATATCCCAAATGTGTTATTTAGTCCGCATACACACATAAAGGAAATTGCAAGATTCCTCAAAGAATTCACTCACCCAAGGGTTGAAAGTGGATTTTAACTTGAGGGATCTCATTTCCTTAATGAAACAAAAAATAGGTAGGTTCATTACACCCCATTTTTTCCTTTCTATTTATAGTAAGTTTGGTGAAACATTTCAAATTTAGTATAAAACTCTATGTTGTTTGAACCCTTGCCTTATTTTTTTATGTTTCATTTTTTATCAATTTAAGAGCAAATTTTGGAATGCTGAAAAATTCAAGAAAAGATGGCATTCATTTGACGTCAAGAAAAGAAAAAAAACTTGATTTTCCCCTAATTTTTTCTCCAAATAGATAACTTCAGTATCTAGTGCATGGATTTTTTTTTGAAATTTTGATGTATAATTTTCTCATAATAACATTTTAAAGTCAAACTTGTCAAAATTTGATTGTTTTCATTTGACGTCAACTATTTTATATTTTTTTAATCATTTTCAAAAAATAAATTATACCCTTTTGAAGAAGATTTTCTCCTCTAATGCTGCATATATTTTTCAAAAAAAATTAATTTTTTTTTTTAAATTTCTAATCAACATTTTTCTAAACTTGCATTATTTTAAAAATAAAATATATTAAAACTAATCAAAATATAAAAAATTACATATATTTGGATTTACCACTCTGAGCTCTAAAAAAGGTGCTTTTCTTTAAAAAAAAATCATTTTGACTAAAGAAATACTTAGTTGAAGTTGAAAGTTTCAAGAAAATTTGAAAAAAGTTGAGTTGGTTGCCAACTAAGATGCCACATAGACAATTTTGATAGAAAGGGTTTCAATCAACCAAAACCCTTTCTACTAAAACCCTGCACATAAAATAAGCCACATTTCAATGTGACAAAGGGAAAAATTCAAATTTAATGATTTCGGGCGAAAGGGTTTCGCCCAAAACTCTACGTGCCACATATAGGTCATGTAGTTTCAAGCAAAATTGGTTCGATCGAAATTGTTTGGATCAAAATAGTTTCGCTCGAAACTATTTAGTTGGTCGAAAGTGTGACATAGATTTGTACTTTTACCCTTACATCCTCCACCATAGAAAACAACTTGCACTTCTGCATCATTCAATTTACTCACAGAAAGAAGGTTTCATGCCAAACCTAAGATATGCAAGACACCATCAATCCTCTTCACTCTTTCATCAAGGAATCTAATTTTGACTTTTCCATGGCCAATGATCTTTAGGTGAGATTCATCACCTAGATACACCTTCCTAACATCATATTCTTTGTACTTTGAAAACCATCCTTTGTTAGAGGTCATGTGGAAGGAAGCACCCGAGTCTATCAACCACACTTCTAATGCATGGGTTGCCAAGGTTGTGACAAAGACATCTGCATTGTCCTGAGAGGATTTGTTAGAGTTAGAATCAAAGAAATTCTTCTTGTCTTTCTTCTTCTCTTCCTTGCACTCTTTTATGATATGACCAGTTTTTCCACAATTCCAATACTTCACCTTGGACTTGCTAGGAGACTTAGATCTCCCTGAAGATTTTGAATTTGATTTCTTGTCCTTGCATTTCTCCTTTGATCTACCACAAACAACAAGGAGCTCCTTAGCCATCTCAAAAGACCTTCTCTGCATCTCTTCAAATAATAGTGAAGACACTGCCTCATCCATCTTGAAACTGGTGGTTGTGCTTCCAATAGCCATTACAAGGTGGTCCCACAAGTCTTTCAATGAACACAAGAGAAGCATGCAATGATCATGTTCATCAATCTTATCTCCAACAGAACCCAATTAAGCTATGATCATGTTGAATGCATTCAAATGATTTGCTACAAATCCTCCATCTTTCATCTCCAAAGAGTACAATTTCTTTCTCAGGAACAACTTGTTTACCAAAGATTTAGCCTGATAAATGTCTCCAAGTTTCTTCCAAAGGTCTTTTGTAGTTTTCTCTTCATGGATGTTCAGGAGGATGGAATCAACCAAATAGAGTTTGATTATACCCTTGGCTTTCCTCTCCATAAGATCTCAATCTCCCTGGATTGTTGTAGTTGGTATGGCTCCAAATATTGCAGCCCAAAAATCTCTGTCTATGAGCATATCCTCCATTTAAATTTTTTAAAGTTCAAAGTTTACATCGTTAAACTTTTCCATCTCAATTCTTTCAAATGTGCTTGCCATCTTTTCTTTGCAACAAGGTCACAAAATACCCTTATGTAAAACTCCCACTAAAACAAAAATTAACTCAAAAAACCCTTCAATCCAACAACATAATCAAAGCTAGCCAGGCTCTAATACCAATTGAAAAGAAGTCGAGTGCGTAGAAGAAGCTTCCTACAATAATCTAAGTAGGGGAGAGTTACAAAATTTTCTTTTTAACACCTTTTACAATTAAAGATTTAGAAGATGCACATTCAAAAAACTTTAAAAACACAAAGAACAATGCAAACCATAACATATTGTTTACGTGGGAAAACCCTCTCGGGAAAAAACCCACACTCCAAATCACACAGCTCAAATGTATTATTAGCAACAATAGAACAATTAAAATACAATCTCAAAGCAATGCCTTGGAGTCTTCACACTACAACAAGAATCTAACAGGTTTTCAACAACATAGTGACATGTAAGCTTCTTCAAACATGTCACCATAATAATGCACTAAGTTTGCAAGTATTTATAACCTCTCAACATGAAACAAGGCACCCAAAACTTGCCATAACCAATTTCCATGCCCAAGGTGTGAATATGAGATTATTATGACATGTCTTCATAATTATAACTTATAATTATGACAAATCTTCCATAATTAGCCCTTGTCCGATAAAATTAGCCACTGTTGCACATGTAATGAGCTTGCATGCATGAAAATACCTTGCATGTGTAGGCACCTCATCACATGGGTCCCACCTATCATAGTGTGAATAGGAAATTGTTTAGTCGTTTGATGTGAGAGTTAAGAATTGAGAAATAGAGACATTGATTGTTTATTTTTTTCAAAATAAAAATAAATAAAAAATTATTAAAATAATGAAGTAGTCTTTCTAAAAATAAAATTAAAAATTATGTATACAAGTAAAATAAGTATATATAAAATAAACTAAAAGTTACATATAAAGTGTATATAAAATAAAATATCTTTCAAATAAAAATAAAAAATTTATGTATCCATGTCTATATCTAGTATATAAAATAAAATAGTTAAATAAAGTGAAATAATATGCATAATTATTTGTAATTCTATGTGAAGATGATTTTTAAGTTAATATTTTGATTTATTTTTTCTTTTTTTCTTTTTTGGGTTTAGTATGAAGATGTTGGAGGGTATTTTTGAGCAATGGGTTTTTTTATTTTTATTTGATATTAGATTTTGTATTTATTTGTTTTTAGATTGAATGTAGGGGACTATTTAATAATTCATCTATACTTTAAAAGTTTGACCCTCGAGTGTTACAATTTTTTTTAAACAATTCACAACTAACAATTTAATTGACCAAGCATCAATTTAGATTAGAAGTGCTAATTTCAATTTTTCTCCATTTATCTTGGTGTCAACAAATCAACATCACACTTATATGTTTACACTCAAAAGTGCTAAGATGTTATGATTAGGGTCATCCCTAGACCCAAACCTAAACCTCGAGGGTTCATGGTGACCCTGCCTATTTATTCCCTCGGGGGAATCAAAGATTTCATAATTTGCCCCACAATGTTAAAAGGGAGTTCATTCTCTCCTCTTGTTGGAGATTTATGATCTCGCTTTTGGGTAAGTGCACAAAGATAGGGGCCAAAAAGGAGTCCTAGGTGGCCACTTTTTCTTCGAATCAATAAAAATTGACCTTGGATGAGAAATTGAAGATAGTTACACAAAATTATAAGATGTAAAATTTTATGTGCTTCAAATCTACTTTCTAAACTACTATTTTTTTTTTAAATGGTGAAGATTAAGGGGTTCAAAAAGGGAGGCCACAAAAATTGGTCCTTTTTTTTTTTATAAAAAACATAACATAGCATCTATTGGCCCCCCTAAAATGTTAATTTTTTTTTTTTGTATTTCAAAAATCGCTTCAGTGAGAAATTAACTAACACCATATAGTTTATCCTTGATTTTTCTACTAATTTTTTAATGAATATATGATTTTTATTAATTTTCAAAGTGGACACATCTTGAAAAATAGAAATTTGAGTGTGCTCCCCTCTAAATTTTTTGAAAACTAATCAATTTTTTTGAATATGTATAGAATGGAGTCCAATTTCTAAAAATGTAATTTATTTGAAATTTCAATGAATGGTTAAAAAATAAAATAAAAAATACCAAATATTGGTTTTTCAAAAAAAAAAAACACCAACCAAAGAAATTAAAGATGAAAGCCTTAATGTACTCAAAATGTGAAAAAATTACATTCTTAGATAGCTAAGAAAAAGCTTAACATTACCCAGGTGTTTTTTTACTTGACCTTGAAATACGTGCATACCTAATGGGGAGCATGCTCAAGATTATGTGAATTTTTTAGAATTTAAAAAACATGTCTTTGGGCATTGGACAGTTAGTCCAAGCCTTTGGGTTGGAAAGTCAATCCAAACCTTTGGGTTGGAAATCCAAGGCAAATCCAAGTGAAAGCTTTGGAAATTCACAAAGTAGACAAAAATTGTTGGGATTAGGGCGTCTCAACCTTTGAGTCCTAACATTTATTTATTGTTATTTGATGTATTTATTCATATTATAATATTTATTAGCCTACCAAAATGTGTAGTCACTTTGTGGGGCCTGTCGATGATGTGGCATCCTACAAGGCAACTAACATGTAATTGTTGTAAGCTACATTTTTGGAGGTAGGTGTCCACTTTGGAGGACCTAGATTCTAGGCTAGATTGATGGAATTTGTCATATGTTGCTATGTAAGCACTATGACAAATTATGACACTTGTCTGCTGAAACATAGCTACTAGGGTTAGGGTTGTTTTGGTTGGATTGCATAATCACAATTGCATTACTAATGAAATATAGCTACCAGGGTTTGAATTCATGCCACACCCTAGAAATCTCCAAACCAAATTGGGATCGGGAAATCTTCTTGCCATGTTGACAGTAGTGAGTTTTTATTGATCCCCTTTGGATTGTCTTCCTTCAGTAGCTCGTCCCTACTCCTTCAAAGATTCAAAATTTCAGCTAAGCTTGAACTAAGTATCGTTATAGAATCATTGAAAGCTTTTGGTCCATTAGTCCAAACCTCTAAAGCAGAGAATCCCATCTGCTTACATACATAATGAAAAGAAAACCATAGTTACAGATTCGATAAGTCATATGAATTTCATAATGAAAGATCAGTGAACCCAAATGATCTTCATTTAAAGTTGCTTGAACTTCCACCTCCGTCATAGGGAACAAGCATGGGAACAAAAATCATTAACTCATCTGAAGTTAAACAAGAACAATTCTCATTAACTTCTTGCATACAGTCACTAGAGGCCTAAGTCTAAACTTAAAAGAGGGGCATATTTTAGCATCCTCTCACATTGGGCAATGGGGGTAAAAAGTAAATTTAACAAAGTTGACGAAGGGTAAGTAAAGAGCATTGACTTGGAATTTTTTGTAGTATGTAATAAAGCATTCAAATAACACGAGAAGGGTAAAGGGATACCAACCGGATGGAGTAGTTGACACAGAGATGTTTCCCTTTGTCTAGAGCAAACATGTCACAAGGTTTGATGACCATAGTTGCAGTTAAGAAGGATAGAAATGCTCTAACATGGGTGCATGAGCTTAAGGTGCTGATGTGTTTAAAACTGTTTTCCTCTATTTTAGTTTGAGCATGGGTGGGTGTGGAATTATTGTGCCTGGGTTGTGAAGAATAAGTTATTCTTCTCAGTAAAGCATCTTCATCCTCTCGAGGTGTTCATGAGAACTAATTTAAATTGGCTAAAACGAATTTTGTGAAATTCACATCCTAGTATACAATCTCGTGAAAATAAATATTATCCAACTATTTGATCATGATGAGAAAGTTCTCGCATGGATGAAATAGTAACAAAATAGCTCGAATGATTAAAAAAGATTCGAAGGAAGCTTGGGGGGATGTTCAATGATAGATAGATATGTGCTACTAAGGGAGAATAATGGTAAAAGAGTGAAAATGGTTTGGGAGGTAAAATGATTAAAGGGGTTCAGGGACGAGGTCAATGATAATTAGATATGTGATAAGGGATAAAATGGTGGTAAAAGAGGGATAAAATGGTGGTAAAGGTAAAAAGATTAAAGGGGTCCAGGGAGGATTGTCAATGATAGTCGTCAGACATGTGAAGGGAGAATAGTGGTAAAGGACTGATGAAATGGTTTTGAAGGGGCATAGGGAGGGTGGTCAAAGATAGTTATGTATGTAAATGATAAGGGGGAATAGCGGTTAAGAAGCAACAAACTGTTTACAAAGACCCAAAAAAAGATTGAAGGGGCCTAGGGAGGACGGCAATGATAGATATGTGATGATAAGAAATTTTGGATGAAATGGTGTTTGAGAGTCATGAAAAGGAGGAATCTAAGACACGCTAGAGCACAATGGCAACATGGTTCGTTGAGCCAAACCAACGCCAATCCTCCAATATAATAACAAACGCTAAAAGTAATATGCCAGCACCAATCCTGCAATATAATAACAAACGAGAAAAGTAATATGCCAGCAAGACCCTTGGCAATGTTAGCGTTAGTAATTAGTTTTGTGTATATACTTTACAATGAATTCATTTGATGTATTCCTCCATAATGACCAAATAACGAGATTAAGCGTTTATATGTTCATAATGAATTATCTCCTATCTAATGACGAGATTAACTGTTTATATGTTTATAATGAATTTTCCCCTATCCAATGGTATTGGGTGTCCTTAGGATGGAGGAACTTGAGTCTCATGAGGAAAAGAAAATGCTGCCCGATTAATTAGAGTTTTTTTTAATAAATTGGAGCCCTTATTTTAGGAGATTTTCTGCCATTTGTCAATCACCCGGAATTTTTTAATTTTTGTCAATTAATTTTTTTATCATTTTATATTTAAATACTCTATTAATTGAAAATGCAAAATAATAAAATTCATGAGGCAAAAAAAAAAAAGCTGCCCTATTTCTGATAAATTGGAGCCCCTATTTTAGGAAATTTTCTGCCACTAGTCAATCATCTGGAATTTTTTGAATTTTTGATAATTAAATTTTTATCATTTTATATTTATCAAAAAAAATTATCATTTTATATTTAAATACTCTAGATAATAAAATTCATGAGACTGATAAAATTCATGAAACCAGCAACTTCCATAAATTCTGGAGCTTAAACTTTTAAACTTAAGCTCCACTATAAAATTCATGGGATCACCCACTTTAAAATACTCTTAAAAATCTCACCAGCACCCACTGAATTTTTTTTAGAAAGCCCTCCATGGGACTGCAGCCTTACACAAAATCCCAATCATTGTCATCTCTTCCAACTGCAACAAAATAGTATTTAGCACCGACTTTAGATATAGAATTTCTAAGACTTTAGAAAACCAAATTATTTAGTTTACATTGGAAACATGAATAATAAATGGTGTTTGCCTATTTAATAACAATTGACATGAACTTAAGGAAACTATTAGATAGAACCACAAATATAAGAAATAAAACATGAACTTCACTTTACAATGGAACTGATAGATAGAAACACCCGAAGACACCCTCCAAAAATTTAAAAGAGATTGCAAATTTAAGAACTCAAGTGAAATTCACTTTACAATAACACTGACAGCCAGATCCAACCTACGACACCACCAAAAAAAAACAAAATTTAAAAGTATCTACCTTGGATGATGGAATAAATTTTCTTTCAAGATGATGCTAATACATAAATCTCCAAGACGAACAAACAAAACCTGGACAATTTATTTTATAACTAGATACCCTAAAAAAACCTTTAAATAGAATTAAGTATGCCTTTGATAGATCCATCATTTTGGCATAAAGGGTGTTAATAGTCATCTGATCTCAGCACGTATAACCTTGAGAATCAGCAACTCAAATTCAAGTTGCAAGTAATTTATCATGTGTTCTAATCATTGTTTTGCACACTTTAGTATGCAATAGATGTCAAATGTTTTTTCTGATCCCCTTGTAGACCCGTGTAATCTTTCTTCAGTTATTTTTTGTTTGTATTGGCTGGTACTTGATATTAATATATTTTTAAGAAATATCATGGCAAGCTGCAAAATTTACATATTTACTAACAAATTTCTCATAGTTTATTTGTTTAGGTCTGTTGGGAGAAGTTTGGAAAGTATTTTGAAGTAGACATAAAAGATGTGAAATTGAGGGAGAACTTCTATGTCATGGACCCTTACATGGAAGTTGATTTGGTGGATGAGAATACCATATATGTATGTGCCATATTAGGTTCTATATACAATGGTGAGTTTGAATATGTCAAATTGTTAAACGATCTTCTCGTTGACAAGAATAAAAAAACAGGGTAAGGTAGATGTACTTGAGAAATTCTAAGCTCATTTTTTCATATGCCCGTAGGACTTCTAATTACTGAGAGCTTTATGAGAGACAGAGTTTAAAAATCCAATAACTAAAGTACTAGATTTTTTAAGTTTTGACAGTAGCATTTTGAATTTGAATTATAGGGTGGGACACTGTCATCCATGTGGATGCTGCAAGTGGAGGGTTCGTTGCACCCTTCATTTATCCCGATTTAATATGGGACTTTCGACTGCCCTTGGTGAGAAGTATCAACGTGAGTGGGCAAAAGTATGGACTTGTTTATCCTAGCATTGGCTGGCAAATCTGGCGCAGTAACAGGGACTTGCCAGAGGAGCTTGTGTTTCACATCAATTATCTTGGAGCTGATCAACCTACCTTTACTCTCAACTTTTCAAAAGGTATTATGGTATTATGGCATGTTCACAATCTTCAGTGCATGCCATTAACTGTTTAGTTAGTTTGTTCATTTTTAAGCTTCATAAAGCACATCGAAGCTGTGCTTTTGATAGGGCAGACTTCTGTCCATTTGAATTAGATGCCACATTCGTGGGATATTTAAGGCTTAATTCTATGAAGCTCTCGCACAAATAAATCCTGCTCCTCTCTCTGTTTCTCATGCCATTCATGTGGATTAAATAACATTTAAAACATAACCTACCTGACACTGCACATAACTCATAAACTCCTACTGAATGAATTTTCACACAGGAAGCTTCACAAGGGGTCGTCCCAAGAAACTGGTGATTATCTGAAATAATGCACAAGAGAGTGCCCAAAAAATTACAAAGTGCTTGCCAACTTGTGTGCTCTATTTTTCTTCCTTAATAGAGATCCTATTCGAGGATGCAAACATGCAATTCCCTATTCCTCTCCCTTCTCCCTTCTTTGTGCCTGTTATTAGTAACTACACCAAGGTGGAGTATAGACCATACCTAAGCTGTATTAGTGTGATCTATGTGAAGGGGTTTATTGGTGCAATCTATGCATATATGAAGGCACAATTAGATTGCATTTAGGTAAGTCAATAGGTCTTTTAAGTTTTTAACTATTGCCCGCTTCAACTTGTGCATGTAATTAGCTACTACAATATAGAGGCTATAGGTATACAATTGTGCCTGTTTATTAGCTACTTCACATTAATGGGCTTACAGTCTACACAGAAATGCTCGTGCAGTCTACACAGAAATGCTCGTGCACAATTAGGTTGCATTTAGGTAAGACAATAGGTCTTTTAAGTTTTTAACTATTGCCCATTTTCTCTGTAATTATCTACTACTCTATAGGGGCTATAGGGATACAATTGTGCCTTGAAAGGGTTAAGCTGATAATGTATGGTTAAAGGATCCATGGGCATACCTTATCCAAATAAAAAAGGAAATCCAAGCAACCTTTAGGCAATCCTATAATAATATAGCATGTAGGTGTATTGCATGCATACTAATAGTACCATTACATGCATACTAATAGTACCACTTGTAGTGGAATTGGCTGGGGCTTGGGGTTTGCATCCCTCAAGGTCACAAGTTTGACTCCGCTTCGTAGTGGGAAAGGTGAGGGTCAATAAATAGTGTGTCAATTCCTGCTCTGCTGACCCAGGGTATAGGAATGGACTTTTCCATAAAAAAAAGCCCGCACGGGTAGCAAAGTTGGCTTGAGCCATGGCATTGCTCCGCATAGGTCACGGGTACGACTCCGCTACACTAGTTGGTAAGTAAATAGTGTGTTAGTTCCTGATCTACTAACCCAGGGTATAGGAATGGACTTTGCCATAAATAAAAAGCCTGCACGGGTAGCAGAGTTGGCTTGGGCCATCAGTTTGCTCCCCATAGGTCTCGGGTTTGACTACACTCCTGGGTTAACCGGTGGGCCTGCTTGCAGGCTGTAGCATACACCCGCAAGGGACTAGTCTCGCCTCAGCTCGCCCTCTGGATGCCGGGCTAGGTCACGGGGATGCCCCTATGCATACAAAAAAAAAAAACAAAAAATCAAAAAGGATACAATGCAAATTTAAGCCCGAGTATCTTGGAGCTTAAAATCCAATGGTTTGACCTCTTCTACTGATTGACTGTTTTTACATGAACTTTAAATGAATTGGGATTCTTTCATAATCTACCACAAATTTTGTTGCTCTTTTGAATCTTTTGATCTGTATTATGCAGGGGCCAGCCATATACTCGCACAGTATTACCAACTAATTCGACTTGGATTTCAGGTAAATTATTGAAGTCCTAATTATGAGAGCCTTGGTTTGCCACCCTACAGCAAATTAAATGTGAACGGTTGTACTGCAGGGATATAAACAAATAGTCAACAATTGCCGCACAGATGCAGATTTCCTTGTTTCAAAACTCAATGACACAGGCAAATTTAAAATCCTTTCCAAAGATATAGGGGTTCCTTTTGTTTCTTTTTCATTGAAAGACAAGACCAAATATGATGAATACCAAGTTGCAGAGGAGCTACAAAAACATGGATGGATCCTCCCTGCTTATACAATGGCACCTGATGCTCAGAATGTCTCCTTGCTAAGAGCAGTAATCAGAGAGGATTCAACAAGAACATTGGCAGAAAGACTTGTACAAAATATCAAACAGGTTTTGGAGCACCTGGATTCTTATGCTCATAAAAAAGTGATTGAACAGGATAAGACAGAAGGAAGCTATACTGTACCCAAGGAGGACTTGAAACATGTTTCAGTATTTGATAAATTGTTAAATGCTTCAAAGATTTTCAGTGTATGGAAAAAGAATGCTGTGGACAAGACCAATGGCGTTTGCTGACAAACAGACATTTACAGATGCTATTTTTCCTCTTACAATGTATTTACAGGGTTTAATTGCGGAAATTCGCTATCATGGTAAATTTGTTTGATAGGAATTGCTAAAATGGTTTCAGACATTTCCCATTTTGAAGAAAATGCAATCCAGACAATATTATTTTTTGTTGTGGCTGGCATGCAAAATTTTAAACAAATGGTATTATATCAAAAGTTATATGGTATCAGAGTATGTTCATCATCTTCAGTGCATGCCTTATTGGATTTTTATTTTGTTTATTAATTTTAAGCTTAATAAAGCACATTCAAGTTGCACTTGACAGTGCAAACTTCTGTTCCTTCGCATTAGATACTTAATCTAAGGGATATTTAGGCTTAATTCTAGGAAACTCACACACAAATTTTATTCTGCTTCATCTATTTGTTTCTCGTGCCGTCAACCTAATTTATACTACTGAATGAAATTTCACACCGCAAGCAACTCAAAGGGGCATCCTAAGAAACTAGAGATAATCTAATATGACGAAACTAGAGATAATGTAATATGATGAAAAAGGGAGTGCCGACAAAACTAGAAGCACGTGAATGTACAGTTATTGATCCAGGATATGTATAATGACACATTTTTCTCTCATAAATTAAGAATCAAATTATAAAAGGGGCGGCGGATAACATGTTTGCGTCTCTACCTCTGCCACCACTGCTTACTTGCCTACCTATGCGCTCTATTGTGGTAGGTAAGCTCCCACATGCCTTACTAGACTAGGTCTAGGTTTGTGGATTCGAGAAGGAATAATAGTCACAGCTTTATCGATTCTAGAAGGAAAAATTGGAGCAAATCCATTTTGTGTGTACCAACTTGAAAATGATAACTATATTAATAGTTTAAAATTGGTGTGTCACAAGAATTTTGGATGCTATTGGTATTCAAGATACGAAATATGTACTTGTATTCTCTACTTTATAATGTAGATATGTAAGAGTTCAAACTAACTTGTTAACGTCAGAAACCCTCTATACGAAATATGTACTTGTATTCTCTACTTTATAATGTAGATATGTAAGAGTTCAAACTAACTTGTTAACGTCAGAAACCCTCTATACGACATAGTTATTATCTTAGACATCTTCGAATGGTTCAAGCAATCTTATAGATATTATCTTCATCTTGGAAAGGTTCAAGCAATTTCTAGAAATTAATAAATTTAAATTGCCATCTCAGAATCAAGAGTAGTAATCTTTGGCTAAAATAAGGATCATAACATTTTATTTTATCTTTCTGTGTGCGGAGGCCATCAGGGAAAATTTCAGAAACCCTCTATACGACATAGTTATTATCTTAAACATCTTGGAATGGTTCAAGCAATCTTATAGATATTATCTTCATCTTGGAAAGGTTCAAGCAATTTCTAGAAATTAATAAATTTAAATTGCCATCTCAGAATCAAGAGTAGTAATCTTTGGCTAAAATAAGGATCATAACATTTTATTTTATCTTTCTGTGTGCGGAGGCCATCAGGGAAAATTTCAGAAACCCTCTATACGACATAGTTATTATCTTAAACATCTTGGAATGGTTCAAGCAATCTTATAGATATTATCTTCATCTTGGAAAGGTTCAAGCAATTTCTAGAAATTAATAAATTTAAATTGCCATCTCAGAATCAAGAGTAGTAATCTTTGGCTAAAATAAGGATCATAACATTTTATTTTATCTTTCTGTGTGCGGAGGCCATCAGGGAAAATTGGATACAAGAGTGAATAATGGACAGGAGAGTGAATAAAAGAGGTACTAAACATGAGAGTTCGACATCCCTATTCAAACTGTATAAAAAGCGATGCTAAACATGAATTTAGCAGCTTTCTATTCAAGGTGGATTAAAAAAAAATCATTTGTAATTCTCCAAACTTCTGCCTTATTCCAAAATCCCATGCCTACTCTTGATCTCTATTTACATAGACATCAAAGACCAAGCATTAAAATGCATTTCTAAAGTAATTTCTAACCTTTGAATTATTCCAAAATCCCAGCTGTCTACTCTCGATTTCTATTTACATGCACATCAAAGACAGCATTAATCAAAATAAATGCCCTTCCGGATATTTACTTAACTATATATCAAAGTCTAAAACTTCAGAGCTAACATTTGACAGAGCTGCAATTTCAGTCTCCAACATTTGACTAACAACATTGAAATATATCAGAGTTCAGACCAAATCAATTGCCAACTTTAAAGCCAAAAAAACGCCTTGACAATTGAAATGCACCGCCTTCGTTAAATATCATTGATGGTGTTAGCATGGCGTTGATCTTCAAAGCCAACGAACGCTTTACAACTGAAATGACACAGATTTTCTTAATACGGTGTTGATCTTGAAAGCCGAAAAATGCATAAGATGGTATTGATAGGAGAGTTTTGAAAATGCTATTGTAATAGGTTCTTGAATGAATGAGGATTTCCTCGAGTACGGTTGAGCATGGTGACTCCAACTGGACGGTTCTTACTCTGTAATTGCAAATGAGCAACTATTAGATCTCTTAAAAGCAAACTACAAAGACCTGAACCAAAAAGCTTCCTAAAATTATCATAAAACGCCATGAAATGAAATTGGAACATGAATGGAAGTTGAACAAAATATGGAAAATCTTGTAAGGAACAGATAAAAGATGTATAACCTTACGACAGCTCCTTGTATTCAAGTCACAGAATGGAAAATCATGCAGGCAGCAATAGGAACGATCATTAAAACAGGTAGCAGATTCGTAAGGACAAGAAGCCCATTGAATACAGAATCTATGAAAACTATATGCACAACAGCATGTGCTACAACCTGTACATGAATAATAATCATTACACTTCGTTGCGGGCTGGATTGAAGGTGGAGGATAACGGTCAGGTGTAGGAGGATTGAGTCCATTTTTAATTGGATACGATGGTTGCATGGCAATACCACATTTCCCAGATGAACTCTTAATATTTCTTTCCATCCTTATGCACCCGTTCTCACCCAAACTTGGACCCCATGAATTCTTTACAATCCAGTATTCCTTATCAGCTGATCCGTAACCCACTAATGTGACACCATGATCGAGATCAGTTCCACAATTATGTTGGAAACTATAGTTTCTCCCAGTTTACATTCAGGCGGTGGAGAAAACTAGGAGTTTACTGCTGTCTAAATTTGCATCGTTTGTAACTAGGAAAGAAACTTTAGTTTGCATTTTATGCATGAGCAGTTGCTGTTGTAACTGCAGATAGGTTAGAGTTTAGTTAAGTTTTCCTCTAGTTTGCATATCAGTTAAATTTCAGTTAGACTTTAGTTTGAATTGTCTTGTAAACTCCTAACTCCATTATAAATGGAGGTTAATGTAATCGATTTTATTAAAAAGCAAGAGAAGTTGTGCAGTTAACTCCACCGTCTCATGCAAACAGTGAAGTCTTCTAATCCAAACTAAACAGCAGTTTATCTTTCTAATTTTCTCCATCAAATGGGAGAAATTATTCTGTTTTCTCTAACAAATTACCGTCAAACACACCCTGTATCCACAAATAGGGGAGAGGGGCCTATAGTGGAGCACCCTAATTTCGGGTTTCTCAAAATTCTATGTGAAACTTTTAAATCACTTCCAATTTTGTACAGCAATTTATTTGGCAACTCACGTGCTTTTATATTTCGTTTTAGGGCCACATCATCAAATATGATGTCGCATTAGCATGCTTTTTGTTGAGGTATCCAAAAAGGCCCAAAAACAACGTGAGACCGATAGTAATGCACTAAGTCATGTTTTATTGGTGTGCTGATGTGGCATCATATGATATGTCAGTTTGTATACTTTATGGATAAAAAGTGTTTTGTAATTGGATATTAAGGTACTCCACTATGGGGCTCATTGAGGAGTACTTCTATCCCCACTATTAGACACTGCTCCACTATGGGCCCCTCTCCCCTAGTTAGTTAAATAATTTTCCACAGCATAAAAGGCTTTTAATAAAATTGACCTTAACTCAAATCTACGGAAAAGAAAACTTACAGATTTGTAAAATTGGAACTCTCTCCCACCTGATATGCTGCAGCCTTTTGTAATGATTTTTCATCATTGGTAGGCACATCTTCATAGCCATTGATTGTTACTACATTGTTATTTTTCTGCAATCCATATTATACAAATTAAGACTGCAAGTTTATACTGTACAGTGTATACATATTTCTTCTACATATTTAATAAACATATTTTTTTCAAACGAGAGGCCAATAAAAATGAAGACCCCATGGTTAATTCTAAGACCCAGTAATTACAAATTTCTTTAGGACTGGGAAAAAAAAGGTTGTCATGCCATGGATAATTATTATTTTAGTCTAAGTTACCGGGTTCACCCCTAGACGTCCTGGGTTCAATACAGGTATGAAATTCGAGTCCGGTCCATTGAAATTCGTTGTGGGTCCAGAAAAACGCCTATGGGTTCAACCAGGGTTCAGACCTATAACTGTGGGTCCGACCAGGGGTTGAATTTTTCGAACCCGGGCAGAATTTCGTGCCCAGGCGCACTTTAAAACACGTTTTTGCATTATTTTATTGTTTTTTTGACTCTTTGTTGACTTTTAAAGAGTTTTTTATTCTTTCTAACCCTAATATGTGCCTCTAAAACATGACATAGGTAAAGTGATACTCATTTACCAATTTGTGAATGAAAAAAAGGATTTTTTGCCTCCATTGCTGAACTATCTTTTTTGCTTGCACAAGTTTGAATAGACTTGAAGGTTGATCATAGATTGTTTGAAGTTGGTTGTTGTGTTATTCCTAAGTACTTGGAAGTGCCTGTTCATTGCCAAGAAGATTGTAGAGCAAAATTTCTTCAAAAGAGGTAGGTTTTTTGAAGTTTTTTTATTATATTTTTTACATTTTTTTTTAACAAATGAACTTCAACTCTTTTGTTTTGTTTTTTAGTTTTTGTTTTGTTTTACTTTTTATTCCTCTATGTTGATGTTGTAGCTGCGGACTACATACTTCCGCCTTGCTTATTGAACAATAAATTGCATATAGCCTAACGGCTATTTATTTATTGCATTTATTACAGTGAACAGGTACTTCACTTGGCAACATTTTATATTTTATTTGGGCCAACTCTCCTTGTAATTCACACCATTCATTTGAAAACGTAATTCATTTGTGGTCAACCTTGTTCATGAAGAGGTGTGACCTCTTCCTCACATAGTATATATATGAGTTCATTTCATTCCATCAAACCATCAAGTCAAGTTCGTCTTTTATCCATCTGCAAGTGCAAATTTCTTATACAGCAGTGAGAATTCACCAAGGAGTGTGAATTATTTCTGAGTGTACATCAAAGTGTGGTGCTGGTTATTGGCCTTGTGATTGGCCTTATTGTAAAGAGATTTGTTGCCATTATTTCAATATATAAGAGAGATCTTTGTTGCTAAGTTTTATCCCCTCAAGTTGGACGGTTTTCCCAGGGTATATATTGTGTCAATCTGTGTGAAATTGTTTTTATTTCTGCTTATTTAATTCTGATCTTAAAACTAACATGGTATCAAAGCGGGTTTAAGAGGATCGTGATCAGATTTCTATAAGCAGCAAAGTTCTCTCTCTTGTTCTCATCTTCTTGCGTCTATCTTATATACAAAATGGTGAATGGGCTCAAGGTCGAAGATAGACTTGAAGGTGCTTTCAATTTCACCTCTTGGAAGTTTAGAGTGTTGATCATTGTAATGTTCCCGTCTCAAGCCTGACCTTTTCAGTGACCGTTGGCCTTTTCCGGAGACCCGAAGGCTAGTCGGAAGGTAAAATTAGGGTCTCCTATTTTGAAGGATGTCTTTGCTCAGAGTTGGTGGATTCAATGGCGGATTCTTTCTAGGTTTTCAGAGAGCTTCGCAGTGGTATGTTCAGCTCAGCATTCTGAGCATTTTTTGGAATTTACTATTTTTAGTAAATTCTATTTTTGGCAGTTTTACAGTTGGGTTCAGCATGGTTGACTTCCTACTTCAGTTTGATCAGTTGGCTTGATCATTTATGGCTTCGGGGCACATTTGGAGAGATAAGTTGAGCTATTTAATTAAAGTCACGTTTTAATATTATATTTTAACGTTGACCCCCTTGGTCTAGCCTATTGACTTCATGTTGTTTTGAAAAGTGGTCTTTTGAGGGTGGCGCCTTCATTAAAGATTATTTTATAATTTATCAAAGTCAAAATTAAGCCTTAAGGAGGATGCATTTATTTAAGTGAGGAATTTAATTAAATGAAGTCAAATTGAAGATGTATGGAAAAGGACGCCATCTCTTGGGATTAGGGTTTTGACTCTGGAAAAAAAGTTAGGGTTTCGAGAAGGTCAACAGAAACTTATAAAAGGAAGCCTTGGGTTCTCTTTTCAGCATCTTTTGTCTATAGTATCGTTATGCTGCCGGTTTGGCTCTGGAATTGCTTGGAGGAATGAAGGCCTCCTAGCTCGGGCATTGCTTCTTGCTTGCAATACAACAACTAGTGGTGATTTAGTATGGTTTGTGAGTTTGCATTGAATTGTGTGCATTGTAATCAGCTTGTGGCTATCTAGATCAAATTCTTGCATATTAGATGTTTTTTAAAGTTGCATTTTAACTACAGCAGATTTGAGTTTTTATTCATAAATCAGAAAATACAAAAATATTGCTTCTGGGTATTGCATAAATCTATGTGTTTGTAAGGGGCGCTTCATTTCTCCAGATTGTAGATTTTATTGTTGAGTATTTAATTTTTAAAAGGAAATCACCCTTCTTGCTGGGCCGTACCATTTGATTTCCTTGGAATTTGTGCCATTAATTAATGTGAGCATTTTGAGTCCGTTTTCAGTGATAATCTTGGGCGCCATCTTCTTGGAATCACATTGCATTTCATTTCATGAAGATTGATTAAGTTTTGAGTGAGTTACGAATGAATCTGTGAGATACAGGGCTGCTGTTCGTGCATATGAAGATCCGGACTGTCAAAAATCAGATTATCAGGTTGGCCTTAATATTGCAGTTTCTGATTTAATCTTCCTTATTCATTGAACGGAATTCAATAAGCATTGTTACAGCTCTATTACATTCTCAATTGTATTGATAGCAAGGCTTTGACTAATATTTTGAAAGCTGGCAGTAGTACTGACAGCAGATTATAATCTTGCTTATCAAATTGTAATGCTTCCTTCTATTTCAGTAATTGCTATTGTATTTAGTTTATCTCCGCCCTATGGTAGCTACTTTCCCACCTCGGGTCAGAAAGCACATTCTGGGTGTTGAGTACTTTCAGCATTTCAGTTATTTCTTTCAAGCATAGTAGTTTGGAATACTCCACCATATGGTCGCCCCTCACTCCATACTGGATTGGGTAGCACATACTTGGTGTCGAGTTCCCTTTCAGTACTTAGTGTAGAAGACCCTCTGACCATATGCTTGCCATCATTGGTGCCATTCTTGGTTAGAGTTCCTGCATAAGCAATTTGATTAAGATCCTCTGACCAATGCTCACACCTTGCCCACATCGGGATCCTGGTGTACATACTGGTTAGAGTTGCTTCAGCACATTTTGGTTTAGCCGCTAACCTTAACGGGTGCATTGGTTTGTAATTTGTAAATTGAAAAAACGAAAAAATTGGCTCGGAATATTTCAATCACAGTGGAAGAAAATGAGATTGTTGAGTTCGTGGAGAGCGATGTTCCCGAACCTTCCGATGAGAATGAGAAGTTACAATGGAAGAAGAATGGCACTAAGACAAAGAAGATTTTGGTTGATTCCATGAAGGACCACCTTGTGCCTATTATCTCCAAGTTGAAGACAGCAAGAGAAATGTTCAAGACCTTGGAGGATATGTATGAGATCAATAATAAAAGTTGAGCTCTTGCATTGAGACAATAGCTCCACCATATCAAGATGGCGAAAGGAGATTTTGTCATCTCCTTCTTCATGAAGATCACCAAGTTGAGAGATCAGCTTTGCACCATTGGTCATATGGTTGATGACAAGGAATTGGTCATGTTGGCACATAATGGCCTTCCTCAATCTTGGGAGCCATTCATTCAAGGTATTAGTGGGAGATCAAAACTACCTAAGATTAATCGCCTTAGAGCACATTGTATCCAAAAAGAATCAAGATTGGCTACAAGAGGTAATGGGCAAAGTTCTACCAATGAAGACATTCATGTACTTACTGCTCATTCTTCAAAGAAGAAAGGAAGAGAAGGGAAGAAAGGCAACTTCAAGAGGAACAAAGATAGAAGATCGGATGGTGCTCTTGAATCTAAGAAGAAGAAGGATCTTTTCCATCTACAATACTTCAAATGTGACAAGTTTGGTCACTATGTGAAAGATTGTCCAACTAGACCTAAATGGCATGTTTCTATTGCAGATGTGGGTGAGGTCTCTCCTCAAAAGGATTCAAGGGATAGTGGATTCCTATTCATCTCAACCCTATCAAGCAATGTTGTAATGTCCCCTTCTCGAACCTGACCTTTCCAGTGACCGTTGGCCTTTTCTGGAAACCCGAAGGCTAGTCGGAAGGTAAAATTAGGGTTTCCTATTTTTGAGGTCATTGCTCAGAGTTGGTGGATTCAATGGCGGATTCTTTCTGGGTTTTCAGAAAGCTTCGCAGTGGTATGTTCATCTCGGCATTCAGAGCATTTTCTGGAATTTACTATTTTTAGTAAATTCTATTTTTGGTAGTAAACAGGATGGTCTCAGGCAGTTGACCTTCTCCTTCAGTTGACTCAAGTGGCGTATTCAGTTTCGGGCTTCAGAATGCAGTTTTAGGAAGTCGAGCTCATTTCACTTAAAAATAACATTATAATTTAAATGTTATTTTATCACCTTGGCCTAGTCAAATGACTTAATGTTATTTTAAAAGGTGGACTTGAAGGGTGGCGCCATCATTAAGGATATATTTAATATTTGATGAATTTTCCAAAGTCAAAGCAAGTTAATTTGGGCGCATTTATCAAGGTGTTGATTTAATTAAAATATGAATTTTGAGCTAAAAGGGAAAAGGACGCCATCTTGAAGAATGAGCTAGGGTTTGGACATTGAGTTGGATTTTAGGGTTTCGTGAAGTCAACCGAAACTTATAAAAAGGAAGACTTGAACATCATTTCATCATCTTTTGGTCTACTATACTGTTATGCTGCCGGATTGGCTCTGGAACTGCTTCGAGGAATGAAGGCCTCCTAGCTTGGGCATCGCTTCGTGTTTGCAAGACAACATCTAGTGGTGATTCAGTATTTGTGAGTTGCATTTAGTTTGTGTTTGTTCTCAGCTCATTGCATTGATAAATCTGTTTTAGCATATTAGTGTTTTCAGCATTTTAGCATCATTTAATACAGCAGATCCATGTTTTTCATTGTAAGTCAAAAAATACAAAAAAAAGTGTTCTGGGTATTGCATATATCTCACTGTCTAGGGAAGGCGATTCATTAGTTAAGATTTCAGAATTTTTAATTAAGAATTGAATTTTTAAAAGGAGGTCGAACCTTTCAGCCTGGCCGTACCTCTTGAATCTGCTTTGGAATTCGTGCAAATTAAATCAGTAGCATTTGGGTCAGTCTCAGGGTCTTGTGTTGGTCGCCTAAGTCATTGAAGTATATTGCATTTTATTTCGAGTCAATAGGAAGTCATATGTGAAAGATATGAGCATTTGAGGAGTTCTAGAGACTGCTGTTTATTCATTTAATGAGCAGATTTGTAACAGAAATCAGAAAACAGTGTTTTGATCCTTGAAGGCCTTTTGGTTTTGGTATTCATATCTAAGATAAAAGTGATTCTCTATGATGTAATGCTGATCCTTTGATTTCACAAGATTTTGGCAGGCGAATTCTTCTTATTTGTAAAACTGACAGTAGTACTGGCAGTCTTTCTTTCTTGTGCGAATCTGGTTGTAATTCTCAATTTCATTTGAAGTTTGTAATAGATAAATCTCCGCCCTATGGTAGCTACTTTCCCATCTTGGGTCAGCAAGCACATTCTGGGTGTCGAGTATTTCCAGTTTCAGCATTTATTTCAAGCATTGAATTCTGTAATCACTCCGTCATATGGTCGCCCCTCACTCCGCATTGGATTGGGTAGCACATACTTGACGTTGAGTTTCTTTTTGTATTTAGAGTAGAAGATCCTCTGACCAATGCTCGCCATCATCGGCGCCATACCGGTTAGATTTACAGCATAAGCAATTTGATTTAGATCCTCTGACCAATGCTCGCCTGCATCGGCGCCATTCTGGTTAGAGTTGCTTTCTTGCACGTTTTGGTTTATCCTCTAACCTTAACGGGTGCACTGCTTGTAATCTGAAATTGTGAAAAATCGAAAAAAATTGGCTCGGAATATTTCAGTGGTATCAGAGCCAAGATCCTGCCATCCTGTGCCCATCAGAGTTCACTTGACAGAGAAAACAGATTATACATCAGAGGTCAGAGCTGAGTTCAGTATTAGCTTTCAGAAGTTTCAAAGATGTTGCATTTTCTAAGGTCTATGGGTTGTGAGAAGTCAGATTCAACTATGGCATCTGAGGAAGGAAAGGTTATTGATGTCGTAAGGGACTTCATTGAATATGCCAAACAGTTTAAAAGACAATGTGAAGATGAGGCTGCCAAACTCCGTGAGCAATATCAAAACATGCCAGATGATTATAGGTACGATGTTTCATTTGATTCCCATTTGAGGTGTGTGGCGTCACTGGAGCCCAAAAAGTTGAAGATGGTGGACCACATTAGGAAAAGGATAAAAAGGGAAACAGAACAAGTTTTGGTTGAAGAATCAAAGAAGGAAGGAGATGAAGTGCCTATTTGTGAATTGCAGCCGACAAATATGCAAGTTGAAGAGAAAAATCAGTCATCTAGCATTGAAGTTGGCACAAACAAGGTGCACATATCACATCAAAATGAACGTGAGCTTGATGAAGATACCTTGGCAAGTGAAGAGTTAAGGGTAGAGACTCATAATACGCCCCTTGACTTGCATGTGATAGCAAGTGAAGAAGAGCAAGTTGAAGGAAATACTATTGGTGTCTTTGAATCAGCTTATGACTGTTACCAAAGTGATGATGTTGGTAATGATTTCGAGGTGTTTGTACCTCCTCTTGTTGAAGATTTAGTGATGGATAGTTTTCCTCTTGTTGCTGTTCAAACTCCTCAAGAGTTTTCACAAGATGAATTTATTACAAGTGATCAAGAAGACCTCTATGGCATGCATATGACTGTTCATGAGGAGATCAGAAACATACCTATAGATGATAGGTTCATTGAAGATAAGGATGATAAAAAATTTCAAACAGCTAGCTCTAAAGATTCCCTACTTCCTTTCAGTGACAGTGCTAAGGGTGGTTTTGAGTTTGAACTTCAGACCCAACCATTGGAGGGAGGTACTTATGAAGACATCAGCTTTAGTGATTTGGGAGTTGACCTATTCCAAGAATCAACACTCCAAATGTTGCACAAAGAACACTCTTCTTGTGATCAAAACAATCAGCCTCTCACCATTTGGGATCCAGGTGTGAAGGCACTTAGTGATGACAAACCGGTATGGGATGAATTTCCCTTTGATCCGGATGAAGAAATGGAACTTGATAAGGGTTCTCTATCAGCAGACAATGGTGTTAATGTGCTTAAGTTTGGGGCTGCTTTCAAGTTTGTTCAAAGTAACATGGAAGAGGAAACAGAGTTTGAGGGCCATATGGCTCTTGAAGATGAAAGGTTTGGAGGAATTACCAAACACAAATCTGATTTATCAAGGCATGAAGCTGATTGCAATCAACGAGTTGAAGGCTTAGTGGAGTATGTTGTTTTCCAAGACATTGAGCATTCTCCACTAGTTGGTGGTGAAGTACAAGAATGTTGGAGCAACAATGAGGGCATCAAAAGCGTGAAACGAAGTTCTGATTTTCAGTTACAGCCTATCAGCAATTCACCATCTTCGCATTCTTATGAGTGTGAAGGCCAACCTGAGGTGTCCGTTGAAGATGAAGTGCGAGCTCTATCCCTATTTGAACGCACACATAGCTTGGTTGAAGAGCTTTACTGGAGGGCTCAGCTTGATGAGAGACGTGGAGGAGTGACAGATGAAGTTGCTCTTTCTAATTTGCAACTTATCAAAGATTCCTTGGAGACCATGAAATCCGAGTACATAGGCTTGATTGAAGATAGAGATCATGCCGTTGTATCTGCAAAGAAGGCCTTCATTGTTTTCGAAGAAAGGGAGAGTATGGTTGATGAGCTCACTTTGGAGCTTAAATCAACAAAGGACAAGTTGAAAGAAACTCAGTTGACTCTAAGAAAGATTGAAGACCAGTTTGCAGATTTCAAACTTTTCAAGGAGCAAGAGGATGCACGAAGAGCTGGAGAAATCAAGCAAGTAATTGATGAGATTGATAGTCTTCGAGAGGAGTTTGATCTTGAAGGTTTCACAAGAAAATCAAAGGCTGCATGTGCAGACTTGGAGCAGCAAGACGAAAGGAATGACTTCCAAGTTTATGACAATCCTCTTTTTCAAGAAGGTGATGAGAAAAGTTATGATAATCCTCTCTATGAAGTAGAGGATGAAATAGAGAATGAAACTGAGTTTGGTTTCCAGTGCTTGGATGCCTCGATATCACTCCATGAGGAAGTGCCACGTCTGTTGATTAGTAATGAATGCATAAGTGGGTTTGAGGATGAAGTCTATAGATGGGAAGTGTTGATTCGAGGAGATTTCAACATCTTCGACACCAAGGTATTAACAAGGCAAGATTTGGTAGCTGCTGGTAACTTCAGTACAGCAGCAAGAAGCGAAGATTTAAGTCTTGTTACTCATGAAGAAGGGAATGAAGATGGACCAGAACTGGGTGTTTGCATGTTTGTCAATCCATTCCTTTGGTTGAACAATACTTTGGCACATATTGGTCTATTTTTGGATTTGGATTTGAAGTCATTTAATAGTTCATGCTCCCATGTTGTTGAAGCTTTCATAGATAGGCTTCAAAGGTTCATTAGCAGAGGCATCAATCTCTTCAGTATGCACTTGATCCTTACTAGCATTTGGGAATGTGTTGAGTTTTCTTTTCAGTATGTTGGAGATCACTTTCAATTGGGTATCCATGCTTGGGATTCTCAATATGGGTTGATAGAGCTTATCACTTGTGGAAAGGAGGACTTTTTGAAGGATAAGGATCAAAATTTCAGTATTAATGATGTTGTGACTTTCTTTTCCAGCCCCATGATGGTTCCATTTGTTCATCGACAAATGGATTGGAGAGAAATTTTGAGTATGGATTGGAAAGAGGAACAATTGGTTGCTCTTGGCGTTGATCCTTGGCTAAGACAAGAGCAGATTTTGAGACTCGTGCTTGCTGGTTGGAGGCAGACCAGCCCTGTTACTTGTGGAGTTACTCTCATTTGGGAGAGTTTTTTCATCACCACTTGCCAACGAGGTGGTAGTTTTCAGATGGAGATTGCTCTAGTATGTCTTTCGGCCATTTTTGAGTTGTTACCTTGCAACTCTATGGTCATATCATACACTCACACTTGGGAATTTCTTTGGTGCTGCTGTTTTTTCTTGTGTGAGGTACTAAAATCAGATTGCACTTCGCTGACTTCGGCCTTGAACAGCAGAGATTATTTGTTCCTTCGCACCTATTCTACTTTTGGAGTGCATCCTATGGAGGTTTGTGAAGCAAATTTTGATAGTTTCTTTACTATATTGGTTTTGGACAACGAACTTCCACATGCTTTGGCTTTCCCTTCTGAGACTCTTGGAGTTGGAATAGTAAGAGTGATTAGAAGTCTTCATGGTGGTGTCGATATAATTCAGTTGATGCATAGTAGCTCCAGAAGAAGCCATGAGGCTGAATTTGTTGAGCTCTTGCAAAGGATTGCTTTCCTCTTTGCAAGAAGATTTGAAGATATCATTTTTTTTATCAGGGCTTCGTTTGTTGCAATATGGAGGTATGTTGAGGGGTTTGATTTTGAGTTGAGCAGCCTATCCATTGTGGTTGACAGTGGTATAGTTGATACTGTTGACTTTGGGCCTCTGGGACATGAGACGTTGCATGAAGCTGGTCTCAGTCCTTTAAAAATTTTCAGTATGAGTATCATGGACACTAACACTTTGGGGTTACAAGGAAGGTTAGTGCAGCATAGGCATGATGATTTCACGGATGTGATCAGAGTGGAGCAGCATCGGCATGGTGGGTCCTTCCTGCGATGGGTGTGGGAACCAGGGATCATACTTGTTGCGTATGGTTTAGTTTTAAAATTTCTGGAGTTGTGGTGGTATTGCTTTGAGGACAAACAATTTTGGGAAGGGCGGATTGTAATGTCCCCTTCTCGAACCTGACCTTTCCAGTGACCGTTGGCCTTTTCTGGAAACCCGAAGGCTAGTTGGAAGGTAAAATTAGGGTTTCCTATTTTTGAGGAGGTCATTGCTCAGAGTTGGTGGATTCAATGGCGGATTCTTTCTGGGTTTTCAGAAAGCTTCGCAGTGGTATGTTCATCTCGGCATTCAGAGCATTTTCTGGAATTTACTATTTTTAGTAAATTCTATTTTTGGCAGTAAACAGGATGGTCTCAGGCAGTTGACCTTCTCCTTCAGTTGACTCAAGTGGCGTATTCAGTTTCAGGCTTCAGAATGCAGTTTTGGGAAGTCGAGCTCATTTCACTTAAAAATAACATTATAATTTAAATGTTATTTTATCACCTTGGCCTAGTCAAATGACTTAATGTTATTTTAAAAGGTGGACTTGAAGGGTGGCGCCATCATTAAGGATATATTTAATATTTGATGAATTTTCCAAAGTCAAAGCAAGTTAATTTGGGCGCATTTATCAAGGTGTTGATTTAATTAAAATATGAATTTTGAGCTAAAAGGGAAAAGGACACCATCTTGAAGAATGAGCTAGGGTTTGGACATTGAGTTGGATTTTAGGGTTTCGTGAAGTCAACCGAAACTTATAAAAAGGAAGACTTGAGCATCATTTCATCATCTTTTGGTCTACTATACTGTTATGCTGCCGGATTGGCTCTGGAACTGCTTCGAGGAATGAAGGCCTCCTAGCTTGGGCATCGCTTCGTGTTTGCAAGACAACATCTAGTGGTGATTCAGTATTTGTGAGTTGCATTTAGTTTGTGTTTGTTCTCAGCTCATTGCATTGATAAATCTGTTTTAGCATATTAGTGTTTTCAGCATTTTAGCATCATTTAATACAGCAGATCCATGTTTTTCATTGTAAGTCAAAAAATACAAAAAAAAGTGTTTTGGGTATTGCATATATCTCACTGTCTAGGGAAGGCGATTCATTAGTTAAGATTTCAGAATTTTTAATTAAGAATTGAATTTTTAAAAGGAGGTCGAACCTTTCAGCCCGGCCGTACCTCTTGAATCTGCTTTGGAATTCGTGCAAATTAAATCAGCAGCTTTTGGGTCAGTCTCAGGGTCTTGTGTTGGTCGCCTAAGTCATTGAAGTATATTGCATTTTATTTCGAGTCAATAGGAAGTCATATGTGAAAGATATGAGCATTTGAGGAGTTATACAGACTGCTGTTTATTCATTTAATGAGCAGATTTGTAACAGAAATCAGAAAACAGTGTTTTGATCCTTGAAGGCCTTTTGGTTTTGGTATTCATATCTAAGATAAAAGTGATTCTCTATGATGTAATGCTGATCCTTTGATTTCACAAGATTTTGGCAGGTGAATTCTTCTTATTTGTAAAACTGATAGTAGTACTGGTAGTCTTTCTTTCTTGTGCGAATCTGGTTGTAATTCTCAATTTCATTTGAAGTTTGTAATAGATAAATCTCCGCCCTATGGTAGCTACTTTCCCATCTTGGGTCAGCAAGCACATTCTGGGTGTCGAGTATTTCCAGTTTCAGCATTTATTTCAACCATTGAATTCTGTAATCACTTCGTCATATGGTCGCCCCTCACTCCGCATTGGATTGGGTAGCACATACTTGACGTTGAGTTCCTTTCTGTATTTAGAGTAGAAGATCCTCTGACCAATGCTCGCCATCATCGGCGCCATACTGGTTAGAGTTACAGCATAAGCAATTTGATTTAGATCCTCTGACCAATGCTCGCCTGCATCGGCGCCATTCTGGTTAGAGTTGCTTTCTTGCACGTTTTGGTTTATCCTCTAACCTTAACGGGTGCACTGCTTGTAATCTGAAATTGTGAAAAATCGAAAAAATTTGGCTCGGAATATTTCAAATGTCCCTACGGATAGCAACACTTGGTTGATTGATAGTGGTGCCTCTCATCACATTACTGGATTTAGAGAACATCTTTCAGATTTGTTGGAAAGAGATAAAAGTGTTCAAGTCATAATTGGAGATGATGCGTGCTATTCTGTGAAAGGTGTTAGAACCTCCTTTCTTCAATTAGATTCCAGCATCTCTCTTCAGTTGAGAAATGTGTTATTTGTTACAGGCATCAAGAGGAACCTTGTTTCAATTTCAGCCTTGGAGGACAAGGGATATCAAGTTGCATTCTCCGAAGGAAAAGTTTTGGCATGGCCGAAGAACTCTAGCATCAAGACAACTCGAGTAATTGGTGTTCGGAAAGAGTGTCTCTATAGACTTTCCACTCGTCCATTGCAAGCATTGTTGCATGATTCAACAAGTTCAAGTGAGTTGTGGCATCGAAGACTTGCTCACCTTCATTTCTGAGCTATGTTCCACCAGCGTCGGGGACAAGGGGATGCCAGGACGAGGGGACAGGTTTCTGGGACGGGGGGACAAAGGGGCCTCAATTTCGGCATGGCGGGGGGGGCAGCAGCGGGGGGGTGGGACTGGGGAGGGGGTGTATATACTATATACTATACATATGGTACTTAAAATACTAGTTATGAAAAGATGTATAAGACTATTAAGAAGTAAAATAGCAAAATTGAAATACTAAATTAGTAAATAGTAAATACTTGAACATTGAATATTGAAGTTTTCAATATCGAATTACTAATTAGAAATTAGAATAGTAATACTGGTGCAGGAGCACCTATAGGTTATCATAGGTTGTATAGGACAGTCTTGTCTAGGACAACTAAGCAATAAAACTTAGTTCATTTGGATGTAAGCCTTATTGGCATTTTTGATTGGGTGTAGATCATCTGATGAAGGTCATGTTGACCATTGGTTAGGCTTAAGGCTTTTTGCAAATGAGGTTTTGAACTTTTAGGCCTTTTAGGAGTTTCTTTTCAATTTTTGCAAATAATTCTCAATTGGAGTTACAAGCGGCCAAGGAGAGCCCAAAACTGAAGAAGAGACCCTATTTATGGGAAGCCTCGGCATTGGAGTGGGGTTGGAAGCATTTTGATATTGTTGAAGTTTTTGAAATCAAAAAAAAGTTGTGTTTTGTGTGTTAATTTTCTGATTTTTGCTTGAAGTGTTGCTTTAATGGATTGAACAGGGCACTGTAATTAGTGTAGGATGTAGTGTAGTTATCCTTCAAGCTTTGTGTGTCATTTAGATAGCTTTCTAATTCAATTTCAGCATTGTTTGTAAATAGTTTTGTTTCTTCATTGTTGCTGGTCTGAACCAGACAGTTTGTAAAGAATGGGGTATTAGTTCACTCTCCCACCGTACAAATTGTATGGCCCTTTGGGAATAGTAACTAGACTCCATGGCTGTAAATATGGTAGGATTTAGTTTCTTTGAAAGCACTGGAGCTACTATGGAAGTCTTGCCCTAAGCGAGCCAAGGCAGTGCCCGGCTAGGGAAGACCTAAGTGCAGAGCACTTGAATTGCAGGGGTGTCTACTTTTTGACAAATCACTGCTTGGAGAAGGCAAATAAGTGTCTTGCCAAGACTTAGCATGGAGGAGGAAGCTCCATCAATCCATCTTGTGTGAGCAAAACTTAACAGTTTGAAAGAAGCCAGGAAAGGGCTCAAAAGACCTAGTTTTACCCATTTTCAGGTTAGGGTGTTGTACGGACAACTGAGACCCAAGAGCCCAAAAATCTTTGAGAGGTGGGCTTATGAACCAGGAATCCCAAGAAAAGATTGGGGTGTTCTTTGGAGAGCTTTGAGAACTAACCTGTTTTCTCGGAGAACAAGGCCTAATTGGGGCTCCTAGGGCTAGTAGCCTTTCAAGACCTAAATGAGGGTTTGGTGGAAGCGACCAAGGAATGGAGTCAAGTGGACCCTCAAGAACCAAAATTGGATGGATTAAAGTGAATAGAAACACCTCCACATCCTTGCAAAATCAAATTCAAGATTTTGGAGGTTTGTAGCCTTTAGAGTGGATTAAGGGCTAAGGTTAGAGTTGCAAGTTTGCACCAAGTTTGGACTTGGTAGGGGAATTTTTGTTGGTAGTTGAGTTGGCAAGGCAAGACCAGGGGATCCTAAGTAAGGAAAGGTCCTATAGGTTGTAGTGGCAGAGTGAAACACCTTAGAGGTCTTCCAAGCAAGACCTAGAGCATTAATCAGTGATTGATTCATCCAGCCTCCCTATCAGATTGGTATCAGAGCAACAAAAGATTTGGGATAGAATAATATATATCAGAGATTGAGTCTAGTGGTTCTACTGACATGGTGACAAATGTAGAATTGGCCAAGAAGGTCGAAGAACGGGAGGAAGACAATAGGCTATTGAGGGAAACAATACCCCAACTTGAGCAAGCAATGAGTAATGTGTAGTTGGAAGGAAGGATACCAAAGAAAAAAGAGGTTGCAGAGGAAGACAAGATCCCTGAACCTGACCCTGTTTTGCAAGAAGAGCCTTTCTTGAAGGCATTGAAGGCTTTGAGTGGAAAAGCACTTGAAGGCATACCACTGTTTAGTGGAAAAATGGAAGCTGATCTAGTCGTGGATTGGATAGAGAGAATGGAAAACCATTTTGAGTGTGATGGAGTCACTGAAGCACAGGAGGTGAAGATGGCAAAGTCAAGATTAAGAGGTTCTGCCTTGACATGGTGGAAGTTCATTCAGACAGAGAGGGAAAAGGAAGGCAAGAAGCCTATTTCTACTTGGAAGGGAATGGTTGCCAAAGTGAGAGAAGCATACATGCCAGATGATTATGAGATTCAGTTGCATAAGAAGAGACAGAGCTTGAGACAAAGAGACCAAGATGTGAATTCTTATACTGAGGAGTTTCAAAAACTTTGTATGAGGTCTAATGTTACAGAGGATGAAAGTCTTAAGGTGGCTAGATACCTTAACGGTTTGAAGTGGAACATTCAAGAGGAGATGACTCTTCTAAGTCCCAAAACAGTGCACCAACGCTATCAATTGGCTATAAAGATTGAAGAGAGGAGTAAGAGGAAACAAGACCAGGCTTCTAAGAATAGAGGTAAAGGCAGAGATCAAAGAGGGCATAGAGGTGGATACCAAGGTAGAGGGACTGAACAAAGAAATCAGGGAGAGTCTAAACTCACAGAGCATGGAAGTGAGATAACTTCTAGAGGAGGTTATGGAAGAGGCAAAGGACCTCAAGGAGGTTCAAATAGAGGAAGAGGAGCAGGCAGAAGTAACTCATACTTTGCTAGTATGAAGTGTTACAACTGTGGTCAAGTAGGTCATCCAGCTTATAGGTGCCCGGAGAAAGCATCTTCTTCAAATACAGAAAAGAGAGTAGCATATGCTCAAGAAGACACTATGAGTGTCAAGTCACCAGAGGTTAGTCACATTGAGTCAGAAATAGGAGAGAACTTGATGTTTAGCAGGGTTCTAATCAGACAACCAGTCAAAAAAGAGCCAAAGCAAAGGAGAGCCTTATTCAAGGCAAGATGCAAAATACTTGGAAAGGTGTGCAAGGTTATAGTGGATTCAGGGTCTACTGATAACATTATTTCTGAGGAGGCAGTAAGGAAGTTGAAGTTGGAGAAAGTACCCCACACTAACCCTTACAAAGTGACATGGTTGAACAAAGGGTAGAGTGTTCTTGTAAATGAGCAGACAACAGTGGAGTTCTCCATTGGAGGGTACAAGGACAAGTTGATTTGTGATGTGTTGCCCATGGATGCATGCCATCTTCCATTGGGAAGACCATGGCAATATGATAGAGGAGCCATCTATGATGGAAAGGAGAACACTATCTCATTCAAGAAGGATGGAAAGACATTCAAATTGCAGTCACTGTCAAATGAGGAAGAAGGACAGTCAAAGACCCCTAGTGTCTTGTTAAGTAGTGGCAAGGAGTTTATCAATACTCTACAAGAAGGAGGGGAAGGATATGTGGTCATGGTGCAATCTAAGGAGGAAGATAAGACTAAGAAAACAGTCATACCAGGAGCAGTCCAGAAGTTGCTTGAGAAGTACAAGGACATAGTCAGTGATGGAACACCAGCATCCTTACCTCCAAAGAGAGCCAACAGTCATCAGATTGACTTCATACCAAGGGCTTCATTGCCAAACAAAGCAGCTTACAAGCTTACACCAAATCAGAACCTAGAAGTAGCTAGACAAGTGCAGGAATTATTAGACCAAGGACTAATTAGGAAGAGCATCAGTCTGTGTGCACTACCAGTGGTCTTAGCAACCAAGAAAGGTGGTAAGTGGAGGCTATGCACTGATTCTAGGGCTATAAATAGAATTACAATCAGATATAGGTTTCCTATTCCTAGGATTGAGGATTGATGGATTGTCTTGGAGGAGCTCAGTATTTTACCAAGTTGGATCTCAAGAGTGGTTACCATCAAATCAGAATCAAAGATGGGGATGAATGGAAGACAGCTTTTAAGACAACTAATGGGTTGTATGAGTGGAGAGTGATGCCATTTGGCCTCTCAAATGCCCCTAGCACATTCATGAGGCTCATGAATGAAGTGCTTAAGGATTTCGCAGGTATATTTGTGGTGGTGTATCTAGATGATATACTCATCTTTAGCAAGACAGCAGAAGAACATCTAAAGCATGTGGAGTTGGTTCTTAAAAGATTGCAAGAGGAGAGGTTAGCCATCAACCTAGAAAAGTGTGAGTTCTTCAAACAAGAGCTTGTGTATTTAGGGTTTGTAGTATCCCAAGGATCGTTGAAAATGGACCCAAGCAAGGTGGAAGCTATCCTAAATTGGCCTACACCAACCACTGGGACAGAGGTAAGGAGTTTTCATGGGTTAGCTCAGTTTTATAGGAAGTTTATAAGGAATTTTCGTGGCATATGTGCACCAGTACTTGATACAATCAAAGGTGGCCTAAAAACTAAGTTCAAATGGACTCTTGAAGCTGAGAAAGGTTTTGAGAAATCGAAACAAGTGGCAACTCAACCCATCCTTTTGTTACCTAGTTTTGATAAGCTATTCACTGTGGAATGTGATGCCAGTGGAATTGCAGTAGGAGGAGTACTAAGCCAAGAAGGCAGGCCTATAGCTTTCTTTAGTGAAAAGCTCAATGAAGCTAAGAAAAAGTATTCTACCTATGACCTAGAACTATATGCTCTAGTACAGTCACTTAGAAAGTGGAGGCATTATCTCCTACCTAAGGATTTTGTAGTGTTTACAGATAACTAGGCACTTAGCTACATCAACACACAAGAGAAGTTGAGCAATAGACATTTGAAATGGATGGAATACCTCCAAGCCTTCACATTTACCATTAAGCACAAGAAGGGACAGTTGAACAAGGTGGCAGATGCATTAAGTAGGAGGTTGCTGACAATGCAAGAGATACAAATAAAGAGCATTGGGGTAGAGAGTTTCAAGGATCTCTATGGAGAAGATGAAGACTTCTCAGAGGCATATAAGGTATGTTCTGACTTTGAGAATCACTTTCATAGTCAATTCTCAAAGTATACGTTGCAGAGTGGACTTTTGTTCAAGGGAAATCAGTTATGTGTTCCAAAAGGTTCAATGAGAGAGAATCTTATCCAGGAGAAGCACAATGGTAGTCTTAGTGGTCATTTTGGTATCAACAAGACAATGGAACTAGTGCAGAGGTTCTATTATTGGCCCAAGTTTCCAAGGGATGTCAGAAGGTATGTGGAGCAGTGTGTAGTTTGTATGAAAGCCAAGGGGGGAGCTAGCAATGCAGATTTGTATCAACCTCTACCCATTCCCAATAGAACATGGGAATGCATTAGCATGGACTTTGTGGTAGGACTCCCTAAAACTAAGACAGGGTTTGATAGTGTCTATGTGGTGGTAGATAGGTTTAGCAAAATGAGTCATTTTATTCCTTGCAAGACCACCCATGATGTTAGCTATATTGCTCATCTTTTCTTCAAAGAGATTGTGAGGATCCATGGATTGCCATTGAGCATTGTCTCAGACAGGAATGTGAAGTTCATGAGTCATTTTTGGAAGACTCTATGGAGCAGGTTAGGTACTAACTTGTCTTTTGGGTCAGCCTACCATCCTCAGACCGATGGACAACCAATGGACAAACTGAGGTGGTTAATAGAGTGTTAGGTAACCTTCTAAGGTGCCTCACCAAGGAGTATGGACAGACATGGGACTTGGTCATATCACAAGCTGAATATGCTTACAATGACAGTGTGAATCGGACCACAAGCAGAAGTCCTTTTGAAATAGTGTATGGAATGCACCCAAGAGGTGTGTGTAAACTTAGGGATTTAGGAGCTATGGAGCATAGGAGTGGCCATGCTGAGGATTTCTCTCAGACCATGAAGGAGATTCAGGAGCAAGTGAAGAAGACAATTACAGAGGCTACTCACAAGCTGAAAGCTAAGGTGGATATGTCTAGGAAAGATCTCCAATTTGCAATAGGGGACTACATCATGGTCCATCTCAACAAATCTAGATTGCAGAAAGGAAAACATCAACCAAGTTGCAGATGAAGAGAGTGGGACCATGTAAGTTGTTAGCCAAGTATGGAAAGAATGCTTACAAGGTGGAGCTACCTACAGACTTAGTCACTTAGGCATTTCACCAGTGTTTAATGTGGCTGATTTGATCAGGTATAAAGGACCAGTCACTGATTTGGATCAAAATAGTGTGGATGTCTTGAAGGATGTGAGTAACATAGCCTTACCTCCTAAAGACAAGCTGCAAGCAGAGAGAAACTTAGAATCAAGGGTGAAGAAGTCTACCCGGCATAAGGAATACATGGAACATCTCATCAAATGGAAAGACAAACCAGAATCTGAGGCCACATGGGTGGATGAAGCTCAGTTCAAGAAGCAGGGTATTGATTTATCTCTGATCTCTCCCCACAATCCTTAGTGTTTGGGCTGAGGGGGAGAATGGTGCAGGAGTACCCATAGGTTATCATAGGTTGTTTAGGACAGTCTTGTCTAGGACAACTAAGCAATAAAACTTAGTTCATTTGGATGTAAGTCTTATTGGCATTTTTGATTGGGTGTTGATCATCTGATGAAGGTCATGTTGACCATTGGTTAGGCTTGAGGCTTTTTGCAAATGAGGTTTTGACCTTTTAGGCCTTTTAGGAGTTTCTTTTCAATTTTTGCAAATAATGCTCAATTGGAGTTACAAGCGGCCAAGGAGAGCCCATACCTGAAGGAGAGACCCTATTTATGGGAAGCCTCGATATTGGAGTGGGGTTGGAAGCATCTTGATATAGTTGAAGTTTTTGAAATCAAAAAAACAGTTGTGTTTTGTGTGTTAATTTTCTGATTTTTGCTTGAAGTGCTGCTTTAATGGATTGAACAGGACACTGTAATTAGTGTAGGATGTAGTGTAGTTATCCTTCAAGCTTTGTGTGTCATTTAGATAGCTTTCTAATTAAATTTCAGCATTGTTTGTAAATAGTTTTGTTTCTTCATTGTTGCTGGTCTGAACCAGACAGTTTGTAAAGAATGGGGTATTAGTTCACTCTCCCACCATACAAATTGTACAGCCCTTTGGGAATAGTGACTAGACTCCATGGCTGTAAATATAGTAGGATTTAGTTTCTTTGAAAGCACTGGAGCTACTATGGAAGTCTTGCCCTAGGCGAGCCAGGGAAGTGCCCAGCTAGGGAAGACCTAAGTGCAGAGTACTTGAATTGCAGGGGTGTCTACTTTTTGACAAATCATTGCTTGGAGAAGGCAGATAAGTGTCTTGCCAAGACTTAGCATGGAGGAGGAAGCTCCATCAATCCATCTTGTGTGAGCAAAACTTAACAGTTTGAAAGAAGCCAAGAAAGGGCTCAAAAGACCTAGTTTTACCCATTTTCAGGTTAGGGCGTTGTACGGACAACTGAGACCCAAGACCCCAAAAATCTTTGAGAGGTGGGCTTATGAACCAGGAATCCCAAGAAAAGATTGGGGTGTTCTTTGGAGAGCTTTGAGAACTAACCTGTTTTCTCGGAGAACAAGGCCTAATTGGGGCTCCTAGGGCTAGTAGCCTTTCAAGACCTAAATGAGGGTTTGGTGGAAGCGACCAAGGAATGGAGTCGGGTGGACCCTCAAGAACCAAAATTGGATGGATTAAAGTAAATAGAAACACCTCCACATCCCTACAAAATCAAATTCAAGATTTTGGAGGTTTGCAGCCTTTAGGGTGGATTAAGGGCTAAGGTTAGAGTTGCAAGTTTGCACCAAGTTTGGACTTGGTAGGGGAATTTTTGTTGGTAGTTGAGGTTGGCAAGGCAAGACCAAGGGATCCTAAGTAAGGAAAGGTCCTATAGGTTGTAGTGGTGGAGTGAGACACCTTAGAGGTCTTCCAAGCAAGACCTAGAGCATGAATCAATGATTGATTCATCCAGCCTCCCTATCAAATACTCAATACAGTATAATTATACTACAATGTAACAATTGTTGAATCGGAAAATGGAAGATTTCTATTATATGATATCAAAAATATCTGAACATAAAGATGATTGCAATGAGTAGCATGATATCAAAACAAGTACAAAATCAAAATGTCAAAATGACAAAATGTCGTGAAGGAGGCAGAGGCCTCTAATCATCCCTCGGGAGGCCGGCAAACTCCTTATCACTAGAACCACTGGACTCCTCAAGGTCAAGATCCGCCAAAGGAACACCAACCAGCCCTATATCTGAAGCATCCTCATCCTCATCAATCTGTGATGGCTCCTTTGGCTCTACATCCCATCGTGCTGCTGGGCTCTAATTGTACACACGTCCTGTGATCAGTGATACGTAAGGCACTATGTACAGCCACTAGCTTCTCTGCTCTCCTAGAGGTAAGTCTATTCCTTTGAAGAGAATGGATGAAGCTATAAGTAGACCATTTCCTCTCAGAAGTTGAAGAACTAGAAACCTGGGACAGCAAATGAATGGCTAGTGTGGTAGTCAGTGATTTCGGTCCATGACAAGTCCACCACAAAATCGGATTCTCCTGTGCCATAGTTCTTATGTCCGCCTTTGCTACAACCTTATAACCCCTAAGAGTAGCAAATTTCGTCCACTCAGTGCAAATGTTGCCAGCAGCTTCAGCATCATACATCCTATCAATGCACCTGAAGAACCCTTCCTTCACCTCATCATCTTGAATCGGTGTAACTCTACTAGGCCTAGGCATGTACCACTTCGGATTCAATGCATAAGCAGCCATGTGCAAGGGAGTGTTTAGGCTGTCCCATCTACGTTGAATAATAGGCTGAATGTAAACATTGTAGAATGCTAAAGTAGGGTCCTTCTCTCGCACAACTACCCTCATCTGACCAAGCATAGAATCAATGCACTCATACACCTCTTCAAGGTTAGGTGCATCCCCATCCCCATATCTGATGACCTGTACAACTAGTGTAATGATGGCGAAAATATATTTTGCATCATGCCAAAATGCATCACTCTTCACTATCTCCTTCACCCTCTTCCCCTGCTTTGTCCTGGCCTTGTCCTGGCCCCATCCCAACGATTCCATTCTTGTGTCATAACCACGAGTTGCAATGGCTCTTGCAACTCAAGCATTCTCTCCAAAAGAATGAAATAGGATGCATTAACTAGTTTCAAGAACTCCTTCGCAAAGCTCCTGAAGATGGCATGTGAAGTGTGGTGGTTGCAGATATACATCTGCACATCTCTAGCATTGTTGACCACTCCTCTAATCCACTCAATCTTCCCCATGTCCTTGAATGCATTGTTCATGGCATGCACACAACATGGAGTCCACCAAATGTGTATATATGCTGCCTCAATAAGCCTCCCTGCAGCTCTGCACACATGTGCTGCATCTGTCACTACTTGGACCACATTTTGTGGCCCAATCTCCTCAATAGCTTCCCGAAGGATCTCAAACTGAAAATCAACATCTTTTCGATGCCCTGAACAATCAACTGCCCTGAGAAAGAATGGGCCCTCTGAGCATGTAACTATGACATTGATGAGTAGACGATGCCTAATGTCCGTCCACCCATCCATACCTATGCTATATCCAAACTCCTCCCAACATGCCCTCATCGTCTCCATCAATGAATTGATCTTGGCATAGTTGTTATCCAAGATCGTGGTCCTCAATTTGTGCTCACCTAGTGGCACATATGATGGTCCTCCCTTCGCCACCATCGAAATCATCTCCTTATAATAAGGAGATCGAGCTACATGGAATGGGATTCCATTGGCAAAAAAGAACCTGCCAATGGAATCATCTATCTGATCCCTCAGGTGCACATTAAATAAATCGGCTATGGGGTTGGGCTGACTTTGCATCTTGCATTTCCCCTTGCCCTGTTGTGATTCAGCCATAGTGCTATAAGTGGATGACGGTCCTGAGGCTAACTCTGACAATGTTCTTGCTCTCTGATGCAATGTAGGAGTAGAAATATGTGGCTGCCTCTACATTTGTTGCTCCTGAATTTGCTAAATAGTCTGAATATGTTGCCTACCAAACAAGGTAGTAGGCATTGGAATTGCCACGTCATCTGGAACACCCCAAAGCTTGTTGAACTCAATTTTGTATTTCAGATTTTTAGGTTTCTTCAAAAAATCACATGCTCCCACACCTTTTCCTGGCCAAAAGAGGAAGTGTGCATTAAATCTGGTGATGCTCCCAAACCAATCATCACCACAAATGTTGCATTTCCATTTCCTCGTACCACCAGTTGATGACGTTGGGGCTGTTATTCTTGTTGCAAACTATGAGAGGAGATTTGGGATCATAAGGACCCCTAGCCCACTTTGCCAAAAGATGGGAAGGGCAATCAATAGAAATTGGTGCACTAGCCATGGAACTAGTTTGCCCTTCCGGATTTGACCCATGCTCACCCCCCTCATTGAGCTCATCCTCATGCTCAGGTTCATATTTTGATTGGCTTGCACTATGAGAATCAGTTTCCATCTCATCCTCACTCATTTCATGACTATGGGAGCTCATTTTGACACTGTATTTCACAAAATAAAAAAAAAATTCAATACACACATAGTTTCAGCCTATGCCCTACTTTAAAATTATAAAAATAAAACTCTGTATTTTAAATTTTTCAACAAATTTTAAATTGCAAAACAAAATCTAAGATTCTAAATTAATTTAGAAAATGGAACAACAAGAAATGAAATAAGAAAAATTAAAAAATGAAACAGCAAGAAATGAAAAGACATTGAAAATCAGAAAATAAAATAAAAAATCAGTTAAAAACCCTACCTTTTGCTTGAAAAATCTCTTCAACAAGGTGAAGAATCTTCCTCCTCTTCTTCTTCTTGCTCCTTGACACTCCTTTTTCACTTGCAATCACTCATTTCACTCCTCCAATCACTCTTTCCTCAGCCTTCACTCTTCTTCTTTTTGCTGTAGCAAACAAGTAGAAATGCAAATGTGAATAAAAATGAAGATTGGAGGGCCTTTTGAAGGCATGTAAGAGTGTAGATGAGCCCCACATGCCCTTAGGGTTCGAATAGAACCAATATAATATAAAAAAAATGTCTTAAATTTTTTTTTTAATTAACCTTTTGGCTATCCGCCGCAGGAGATGCCTGGGCGTCCCCAAGACGCTCAAGGGACGCCCAGGCGTCTCCCTCGGTGTCTCGAAGACGCCAGGACGTTTCCGTGTCTCTGACGGCGAGGCAAAGAAAGGTGGCGCCGCCGAAGACGTGGGAACGCCGTCCCCATGTCTTCGGGACGTCCCCATTCTAAAAACGCTAGGGCCTAGGGGGGGATGCGTCCCCGAGGTTCATTGTTTCCGAGCACTCCCTTCCATAAAGAAGATGGTCACTAGCCTTCCTAAACTCAGCCAAGAGCATGAAGGTACTTGCCGAGGATGCGCATTGGGTAAGAATACTAAAGGTCCCTTTCATAATAGCGAGAGTAGATCCAAATGTATTCTAGATCTTGTTCATTTTGATTTGTGTGGTCCAATGTCTGTTGCTTCTTTGAGTGGTTTCTTGTATTATGTAATTTTCATTGATGACTACTCTAGAAAGACTTGGATTTATTTCTTAAAGACTAAAGAATCTGAAGAGGTACTTGAGAAATTCAAAGAATTTAAAGCTCAAGTAGAGAACTTGTCCTGGAAGAGGATCAAAGTTCTGAAGATCTGACAACGGAGGAGAATACATCTCTGGAGGCTTCCGTAACTTTTGTGTTGAAGCAAGGATTAAGAGGGACTTTTGTGTCCCTTACAATCTACAACAAAACGGTGTTGCAGAAAGGAAGAACAGGTCCATTGTAGAAGCAGCTAAAGCCATGATCCATGATCAAGACTTGCAAACCTTCCTTTGGGCTGAAGCATCTAGAACGGTTGTGTATGTTCAAAATAGGGGCCCTCATCATATCTTGGAGAACATGACTCCAGAAGAAGCCTTTACAGGGGTGAAGCCTAAAGTCAGTCACTTGAGAATCTTTGGCTGTCTTGTGTATGTTCATGTGTCGAAAGATAAAAGGGCCAAGTTGGAAGCTTCTAGAAAGAAAGGAATATTTGTGGGCTACAATGAGTCTTCAAAAGCATACAGGATTTACATTCCAGGCCAGAAATAGATAGAGATCAGCAGGGATGTTACATTTGAAGAAGATGTTGCATTCAAGAGATCTAAAGGCTCTTACATGTAGTTAGATAATGAAGACCTCGAGACTCCTCGGGACATGGAAGTTGACCATACTCCTGAGATTCAGAGGGAGTCTACCTAACCAGTAGAAGATGGTGAGCCAATTGAGCCTTTGGAACCTACTGATGGGCTGAGAGACATTGTTATCAGTCGGAAAAGACCTCTTTGCGCTAGGTAAACAATGCAGGAGACAGAAAAGTTTGCAACCCCTAGAGGAACATTCAAAGAAAGCAAAAGTCCCCAGAAGTTTCCAAGCTATGTTGCATTAATGAGTCAAATTATTGAATCTTAGCCTACCAATGTTGAGGAAGCTTCAAGTCAGCAAGTATGGAGAGATGCTATGGCTGAAGAATATCAATCAATCCTCAAGAACAATGTTTGGGATATTGTACCTAGACTAGAAGGCAAATCCGTTGTATCTTCTAAGTGGCTTTTCAAGATCAAGCATGCGGCTGATGGAAGCATTGAGAAGTACAAGGCTAGATTTGTGGCTAGAGGTTTCTCTCAAAAAGAGGGAATTGATTATGAAGAAACTTTTGCTCCAATTGCTCGCTATACATCCATCAGGACCATTATTGCAATTGCAACAGCTAAGGGTTGGAAGCTTCATCAGATGGACGTGAATACAACTTTCCTTAATGGTGTGATTGAAGAAGAGGTTTACATCGAGCAACCTGAAGGCTTTGAAATTCATGGGAAGGAGTCTCATGTTTGTAGATTGAAGAAGGCTTCGTATGGCCTTAAGCAGGCTCCTCATGCTTGGTATGAGAGGATTGATCGTTATCTATTGAGCTTGGGCTTTTCCAAGAATGATGTTGATTCAAACCTGTACTTCTAGGTAATTGATGGTAAGGCATTGATCTTGGTTCTCTATGTTGATGATCTATTTCTTATAGGAGATGAACACCTCATTATCAAATGCAAGGAGTTGGCTTGTGAATTTGAAATGAAGGATCTTAAGTACATGCATTACTTCCTTGGTTTAGAAGTATGGCAGAGGCCTAATAAGATCATTCTAAGTCAAGGGAAGTATACAATAGACATCTTGAAGAGATTTGGTATGATGGATTGAAAATCCATGTCTACACCAATGGAAACCAATTTACAGAAGCTAAAAGAGTTTGCAACTAGTTCAGATTTGGTGGATCCTACTATGTACAGGCAATTGATTGGATCGTTGATGTATCTAGTCAATACTAGACCTGATATTTGCTATGCTTTGAGTGCACTTAGTCAGTTTATGTGTGAACCAAGGCAAATACATTTAGTTGCAGCGAAACATTTCCTAAAATACTTGCATGGCACAGTTGGGTATGGCTTGAAATATTCTTCTGGTGTGGACTTGAAGTTGCATGGATATTCTGATTTTGATTGGGCAAGGTGTGTTGCTGATCGGAAGAGCACCTCTGGATGTTGTTTCAGTTTGGGGTTTGCAATGATCTCCTGGTGCAGCAAGAAGCAGTCTTCAATGGCACTGAGCAACGCAGAGGCCGAGTATATTGCAGCTTGTGTGGCAACTCGAGAAGCAGTGTGGCTTCGGAAGCTCCTTATAGGATTGTTCGGGAAATCATTGGAGCCAATTGTCATTCATTGTGATAATCAAAGTTGTGTGAAGCTTTCTGTCAATCCTGTGTTTCATGACAGAACAAAACATGTTGAGATCAAATACCACTACATTAGAGATATGGTATTGAGGAAAGCTATCCAGTTGAGATACATTAGCACTGATGAGTAGACGGCCGATATTCTCACCAAGCCTCTCTCCAAAGTAAAGTTTGTGTACTTTCGAGACAAACTTGGAGTTGTGGAGAATGAAGCCCTAGCTGAGAGGTGTTGTGACCTTTTTCACACATTGCCCCATTGCAAATGAGGACCCCCTAATTTTGGCTTTGCTTTTGGGTCATTTTGTCGTTGTCTCTCTTTTCTACTGTTTGTCTTTTCGGGATGTGCCCGTCAGATGTAAGATTTCGGCTAAGTTTGAAAATTAGGGTTTGTAATTTCCTGGTCAATCTAAGGTCAAACGAGGCGAATAAATTAAAAACAGAGATTAATATTGATGTCAGTATGCTTCCTACAAACTCTCAGCTAAGTTTCATCAGATTCTGACAACTTACTATTTTTAGTAAGCGTGTAATTCCAGGCGTTCCTTCAGCATTGTCAAGGTTTCAACAGTCACACTGCATTCAGAACATGTCAAGCTACTCATCTACAAAATTTGCGCTGAAACGGACAAGTTACTATTTTTAGCAGTCCGGCTTCCGAGGCAAATTTCAGGGGTTATATGCAGAATTTTCCAACGCATGTCTGAGGATTCCTTCTGGGTTTTCGAAGACCTTCGCGATGGTGTAACATGCAAAGTGAGATAACGACTTTCAGAGTTCAGCCTTCGGAGGCTATTTTTAGGGTTTGCATGTCTACATATTCTTTATGGGTTTTTCGAGAGCTACGCAGTGATATGACATGCAAATGGAGATAATCACTTATTCAGGAACTTACTATTTTTAGCAGATGCATCCCGGCAGCCGCCTCCCAGCACTTCAAAATCACAAACTGATCGTAATGCAATAGAAACGAGGACAAATGGAGATCGTTTGATACGCATGCAAGACAAATTAGGGTTTCCAGCTTCGAGACCCGAAAAGAGGGGTAAAAAGTCAAAATTTTCGAAAACCGGTGTATACCACCGCGATCAGCATCTTTCAGGCTATCTGCTGGTAAAATTTGAAAGCAAATGGAGCACTTACTATTTATAGTAAGTCATTTCAGAAACAGGCTAAAAATAGTAAATCAACGTCAGGCGCCGGTGTCAGCAGGAAAGTCACTTGGTGAGGAGCGCATCATTCGAATTTCAAATCAAATGGAGTTGTGGAGGTATCAGAAATAGGCTGTTACTATAAATAGTAAACCACCTTCAGAAACGTGCTATTTTTAGCAGGTCAACTCAGGATAGCAGTGTCAACAGGCTGACGGAGTCATGAAGATCCAGTGTTCAAAATTTCAAATCACTCTAAGCTTTAGAAGTGTAGAAATTAGAGGACTTACTATAAATAGTAGGACATGGAGAAGCTGGCGAAGACAAGGAAAATGGCTAAGTTATAAGTTTATCCTGCTCCACCTTGAATATGCGCCCTCTTCACAAACATGATGCATGAAAATATTCTAAGGCAAAGTTCATCCTCCTCCTGTGATAAAATGCACCCATGCCTGGAGGGGTCTAAGAAGTCAAAGCTTGGCATTGAAAATGTTGATCCTCCTCATGCCTTCATTTGCGCCCACTCTAGGAAGGTGTTCAAAAATATTCTAAGGCAAAGTTCATCCTCCTCCTATGGCAAAATGCGCCCACTCTAGGAAGTTGTTCTAAAATTTTCTAAGTCACAAGGATATTCCCCTCTCCCTCTCAAATGTGCTCATGCAACAAGCAAGTCAAGGAGTTAAAGGTTTCATCCTCCAGCACATGTGAAATGCGCCCTCACTTTAACAAGAAAAAGACAAGTTCCTATCCCTCACCATAGACAAAATGCGCCCAAGCTAAGGAAGAAAGTCAACAAGTCAAAGGGGCGTTGGAAAATTCATCCTCTTCCTAGTATGAAATGCGCCCAAGTGAGGGCATGTGAGGACAAAACAAGGGAAGTCAAAGAGTCAACAAAGCAAAGGCGTTGAAGGTTTTCATTCTCTTGAACATATGAAATGCGCCCAAGGGGGTGAGATGATTAATGCTAGGCGTTGAGAGTGTTCTCCATGATATATGAAGTGCGCCTAAGATGTAAAGGGGAAACAAGGTGATGGAAATTTAAATGGAGAATATTGCTAAGTGATGAATAATAATGCTAGGCGTGGATTTAAAGTATATCCTTCATGACTAGTGAAATGCGCCTAGGGTGGTGTGAATAAAACATGTTGGGCGTTGAAATTAAAATCCTCCATGATATGTGCTTTCAAGACAAATTTTCTAAGTAAGTTGAAATCAAAATTTCCTCACAGGCAAGGTAAACGAAGTTGAATAAAATTTCTAAGGAAAAATTCAAAATGTGCTAAGTGGTTTTAAATTCTTCTAAGGCAAAATTTTCTTCCTTAGGAAAATAACGCCCAAGTCTGGTGAAGTGATGAAATTTCTTGAGACGCGAGTGAAATTGCCAGTGAAGGAGTTAGATAATGCCAGCTGCACAGGGTCAATAAAAAAATTTCAAGTCAGAGCAAGAATACGCTCAGGGATGAAGAACTGGAGTAAATTGATGAAATATATTTTTATAAGGTTCAAAATTCAAGAAAATCAAATGAACCCATTCGTTGTATACCCATGAATTCGACAAGTTCTGAAAGGAATTTTCTTCTGGGTATTGAAGATTGTCGATGAGGAATGGATTTTAAGGTCTTCCACAGCTTGCCAAGGAATCCGAGGTGAAGATCTTTTGATGGGCGCCGGATTGATGAATTTCCTAGGGAAAATTTGAAAAAATTTCTAAGGCAAAGTGAAGAAAATGTGTTTTCAAGGTAAAATGCTCCAGCCGATGAATTTGAAAGGAATTGCCTAGGTGAATTTGCTCAAACTCTTCATGATGATAATCTTCTTGAGCCAGAGTTGAATAAAATCGTCAACGACCCAGCCGATGAAATGAATTATGATACGCCCTTGAGGAAGATGAAATTGGCCTAAGGCATGAAGAATATGAAGCTAAAGTGAAACTCAAATATCAGGATGAAGGCGTCAAGATGGCATGAAAATGTTGAAAGGCTATAAAAGAAATGTTCCGGAGATCACTCAGCCCTTGAATGTTAAAGCATGAGAATCAGGTAGGTAAGGAATTTTTATTATGAAATGTTTTGATGCTCTTCTCCTTGCTTGTTTTGCAGGATGAACGTCGAGGACCAAGTCGTGATGACTCGAAGTGATGAAGCAAGTAGTCCAAGATGAAGGCCCAAAGGTTAGAAATGATCCTCAAGTACTTCAAGATCGAAGAACAGCATTAAAGAGAAAAATCATCATCAAGCAGAAGAATGAGGTTGCGGTCTTGGAATTTCAAAATGAGAACGTGCCTGCCATGCCAGAAGTTGAAGTTGTTTGATCAAGTCTGCAGTCCAAGAAATTGAGCCAGTGTGAACGCATTTCCAGACTGGAATCTTCTAGAAGGGTGATGAACATTAATGGCTCATTTATTACCCCTCTTCTTTGTGGCGGTTTTTAGGGTGAATCTTGTTTAGGGCTGAGGTGGCACGATCTGGGCCATCCAACCAATTGTAATCTGAGTCGTCCATTGGACTTGGCCAGCTATATAAAGGGGCATCCCCCCTCATTTGTACCTCAGTAGAATAGACGTTAAGTTAGACAGTAGACATAGAGTAGAGGGACAACTTAGAAGTAGCTTAGTATAGATTAATAGTGTAGTTGAAGAAGAAGGAAAGTTTTCCTTTGAAAACTTTTGCAAGAAATTGTTGTGTAAAACTTTCATAATAAAAGATCTTTTCATTGATGGTGAAATTCGTCTTTATTATGGATAGCTAGCGAGGTTTCTTCATCCCTTCTATTTCAAGTAGCGTAGAGTAGCGTAATTTCATTTTTATGCAAGTAGATGTTAGCTGTGGAATGTGGTGTTTGATCTAAACAAGCTTCACTTATCCATACCACTAGCGGGCTCACTGATGGTGTGTTTGCCTTGTGTGGTCAGCTGGAAACGTTGTGGGCCTAACTTCAATCACAGTTTGAATGATGGTATGCGTCGTTGTGATGGTATCTTCATGTCAAGTGATGGTTTGAACATCTTTAGTCATCTCCCCTGAAGATTGCACCGACTCCGTGGAAGCTGTCCGAGGCGAGGCAAAGCCAAGTTTGGTTGAAGTTTGTTGAAGTTGAGCTCCATATCCCGCACTTAGAGTAGATTAGAGCCTTCTTAACCCTGCAACCACTTTACATTCTGCACATTTCTGGTTAGAAAGGAAACCTGTGCTTCATTGATAAATCTATCGAACTGTGAAAATCTCTTTCTCTGCTGCCAAACAATTTCGTAAGTCCCCTTGAAATACCAGCAAAAACACATCGAGCCAACTGAGACTATTCGCATTGAAGGAACCTTGGAGTTGAACGCACGAACTCTCTCGCAATCTTAGCGTGCTGGATACTTTGATCAAGAGAGAATAGGGTAGCCATTGGCGACTTTATTCTGCGTTGGTGCGGTCACCAAAAACACATCAACAAGAGGGAGTCTCAACATCAGTGATCATCTATGATTTGCTTTAATGCATTTTTCTTTGTGAGAGAAATTTGAGGTGCAAGCCCTTGTTAATTCATTTTTCTCTGTGAGAGAAATTTGAGGTGCAGGCACTTGTTAATGCATCTTTCTCTACGAGAGAAATTTGAGGTGAAATCCCTTGTTTCCAGCCTCTGGGAGTAGCCATGGTGGATGTCATGTTGAGTGAATCCATGACATCACTTGTATTTATCCACCCTCTAGGAGTAGCCATGGTGGACGTCATGATGAGATGACGACATCACGTTGAGTGATTCCGTGATGGGCACTTGTGCACATATGCTTTGCCATACATGGGAGCAGCCATGGTGGTTGATATCACATTGAGTGATTCCGTCATGTGTTCCTTTCCACATATGGGTGTAGCCATTGTGGGTGTCATGTTGAGAGAGTCCATGACCTTATCGGAAGTATTCCTCCCTAGCCACGAGGGAGTGTTGATGTTGCAGTTGCGGGCTACATACCTCTACCTTGCTTATTGAACAATAAATTGCATATAGCCCAACGGCTATTTATTTATTTCATTTATTAAAGTGAAGAGGCGCTTCACTTGGCAACATTTTATATTTTATTTGGGCCGACTCCTTGTAATTCGCACCATTCATTTGAAAATGTAATTCATTTGTGGCCGACCTTGTTCATGAAGAGGTGCGACCTCTTCCTCACATTGTATATATATGAGTTCATTTCATTCCATCAAACCATCAAGTCAAGTTCGTCTTTTATCCATTTGTAAGTGCGAATTTCTTATACAGCAGTGCAAATTCATCAAGGAGTGCGAATTATTTCCAAGTGTGCATCAAAGTGTGGTGTTGGTTATTGGCCTTGTAATTGGCCTTATTGTAAAGAGATTTGTTGCCATTATTTCAATATATAAGAGAGATCTTTGTTGCTGGGTTTTTTCCCCTCAAGTTGGAGGGTTTTCCCAGGGTATATGCTGTGTCGATTTGTGTGAAATTGTTTTTATTTCTACTTATTTAATTCTGATCTTAAAACTAACACTCTAAATGTCTATAACACATGTTCAATTTTTTCACTTTTTTGAAATTAATTAAGTCCTTTAGTTTCAAATTCAATGAATCAATACCAAAATTTCAATATGTTGTGTCTTAGGTATTTCGTATTACAATGGTAGCCGATACCTCCTCAGGCTCAATCCAAACTCGTTTCAAACCAAACCCAAACTCTCCCCTTTGGAAATATGTAGAAATGGTTCAACAACTTCCAAGTGGTGGAGGATATGTTTGGATTTGTAGTCATTGCCATGTTCAATATTCGAATTCATATAGTTGAGTGAAAGGGCACTTGTGTAGGATCCCTGAAACATGCATCAAAAATTGTCTAGGTGAAAACAACAAAGGCATTCCAAAAGATATAGTGTTGAAAATATATTGCTAAGCAAGAAAAGGCAAACCAAAAAACAACCAATGGTAAAACAAGCCATCCTTTGAAGAAAGGATCTCGATCCATGAAACCCCCTACACCGCCTTCTTATTTTCCACCTATAAAAAGCCATCCATTTATGGACATCCCTCAAGAGCAAACCATGCCCTCTTCAAATAAAAGATCTAAGGTACAGTTGGAAGCTTCATTTCAGAATGAGGCAAGAGAGATTGTTGATCAAGACATAGCAAGATGTGTCTATGGCAATGGATTGGCATTCAATGTTGTTCGTTCACCATATTGGCAAAAAATGGTGAAATCTATTAATGAGGCTCCAAAGGGGTATAAGGGCCTTGGTTTTCAGAAAGTGTGTTGCACCTTATTGGAGAAAGAGGTGAAACATGTAGCAGACTCTTTAAAGCCCATAAGGGATTTGTGGATCGAAACAGGGGTGACCATTGTTTATGATGGATGGAAAGATGCAAAAAATGGCCCATTGATCAATGTTATTGTCGTGTCCCCTAAAGGGGCAATGTTTTTGAGAGCAGTGGATTGTGAAGGACAGGTGAAGGATGGTCCATTTATTGCTAGCATCCTTTGCCAAGCTATTGAAGAAGTGGGCCATCAAAATGCTGTGCAAGTTGTAACCGACAATGCCAAAAATTGTAGGGTTGTTGGGTTATTGGTTGAGGAGAAGTATCCACACATTTTTTGGACACCTTGTGCTGTCCACTCCCTCAATCTAATGCTACAAAAAATTGGATCCAAAATTGAGTGGATCAAACAGGTGTATGCTGAGGGCGAAGACATCCAAATGTTTGTCACTAACCACCATATGACACAAGGAATATTTAGACAAATCTCAAAATTGGAGTTGTTGAAGGTAAGTTAATTCTCAATATTTTTAAATTTTTAAATTTTCTTTTAATTTAATTTTGATTTTCAAACAAGTTGTCGAGACCTGTTTTGCCTCCAACACAATTGTGTTGAGACGACTTATAAAGGTTCGTGAGGCACTCTGTGTCATGGTAATCAGCCCTAATTGGGTTGTATGGAAGCAATCTAGCAATGAAAGGGCAAATAAGGTCAAGCAAAGGATCCTAGATGATAGTTGGTGGGATCGTGTTGAGTATCTTGCAAGTTTCACTGAGCCCATATTGAGTATGATCCATTACACTAACATGGATAGACCTTGTTTGGGCGAAGTATATGATGGTATCAACTTAATGATTGAGAAGATGAAAGCCATCATCAATGCAAAAGAGGAAGATCCTGAAGAAAAGTTCTTCAAAGAGCTACAAGAAATCATGGTTGATAGATGGAACAAAATGACCACTCCATTGCATCTTCTTGCTTTTGCATTGAGTCCCAAATATTATAGTCTTGAGATACTTTTTGCTTCATCAAGAGTTGCTCCATATAGGGATGCTGAAGTGGCTCAAGGGTACAAGGCAGCACTTCATAGACTCTTCATTAATCGTAACCAACATGACCGAGTGAGGGCTGAGTTCATGGCTTTTGCATGCTCTAGTAATATTGATCAAAATCTTGATGCTCTTTGAGACAAGAGTGGATGCTCATAGTTGGTGGTACTTCCATGGGCAAGAATACACACCTCCAACCTATTGCAATAAAATTTTTATCCCATGTAAGTTTTATATTTGTAATTTTAATTTTAATTTATATTAATTAATAATTTTGTTTAGTTAAATTTTGTAACTCTTAACTATTTAATTTGATCTTAATAGGTTGCTAGTTCATCCTCTTCTGAGAGGAATCAGAGCACATACTCCTTCATCCACTCAATAAAATGCAATAGGCTACATTCAAAAAAGGCAGAGGACTTGGTGTATGTGTATTCAAACTTGCACCTCCTTACACACAAACATAGTTCCTACAAAGAAGGAGACACAAAGAGGTGGGATATTGAGCTAAAGCAGCTTGACTTCGATGCTTCCACAAGTCACTTAGTTGCACTTGAGATTGATGATGACTATCAGCCTGAAGCAGCTACTAAGCATGAGAGTGGTAGTGTCAGTGCTAAAAGTGCTTGTGCAAGTGCCACTAATGCTATTTGTGGTTCTACACAAAATGTAGCATCATCTAATGATGCTGATGATTCTGCTTTTTTTGATGACCCATATGATTCAAATTGATCAATGATCAATAATTATTAATGGCTGATTGTAAACACTTGACATTTTTATGTTTGATGTTTGAACTTTAATTTATAATTCTATATCATGACATTTGAGTATAAAGTGTTGGTGTATTTTTGCTATGTTATTTGACTATTAATATGGTGGTGTATTCTGAACTTTATTATTGCTGCAAATATGTATATATTTTTTATTTTTACATGTTTTTGTATTACCGAACCCAAAACAAACCTAACCCCAAAAAATTTTTTTACCAAACCGACAAACCGGGTTCTCAAACCCGAACCCGAACCCAAAACCAAAACGGTAACTTAGATTTTAGTTTTGATCTAGTATTCAAGATGTTGGAGTCCCAATGGTCAGTTCTATCCCTCGTATTAAACCTTATATTTTGATTTTGAATTAGTCACTAATCCGATATGATTGACATTATTCTAATATTTACAGTTTATTACGAATCCAAATTCCCTGATTTCTAATTTTTCCTTTTCACTTCACAGAGTTTCAAGTGAATTTATTTTAGGACTTTGAAAAAAATTAAACTTAATGAAGAGATTATAAGCCCATAGGCTAATTGATTAGGGGAGCAAATAAAATTTATGTTGCAAGACAATAGAAGCTTTAGGCGCCTCGATGATCAGTCTATGCTGTAGTGATAACAACAAACATACGAGCATCACAATCAGTACAACCTCTATTAAACAGTGCTAATTTTGAAGAAGGGCTTTAGCTCAAATACTAAGATTGTGTTCCAATGTAGTTGCATCCCTCTGGCATTTTGACTAGTTCAAGCAACTATATCACTAGATATAATATATAACTAAATGGTGCCATGGGGTCTGGGCTCCTATTTTTACGGAAGCAGGTAGTCTTCTGGGGAAAAAAAATTCTGCTACAGGATTAATTGGAATCTTTTTCATCCTAAACTGTTTTGGGCTGAAAATTTCAGCTGGTGAGATTGGGGTGGGGCAAGAAATTGCCCCACCTGCTTAAGAGTACTTCCTGCCACTTGTCACAAATCTAAAAATTTAGATTCCTGCCAGGAAAAAATTGGAGGGAAATGATGTTTATTTATTAATTTTTTATTCACAGCATTCCATTCCACCACCAGCCTGGAGGTTAAATTTTTAAGCTAAACTGCACAACTAAATTCATGGGACCACCAGCTTCAAAATATTCTGCTAAATATTTTAACAGATTCTGCTCTGTATTTTTAGGAAGCCCCCCTCCATGGAACCGTGCCCTAAGCATTTCCGTGCTAAATATTTTAACAGATTCTGCTCTGTATTTTTAGGAAGCCCCCCTCCATGGAACCGTGCCCTAAGCATTTCCGTGGGTAATCAAAATCTAATTGCAATTTTCTTCAGGAACTTTTATGGAAAATTGTTCATCTGACAGATAAATGCCATTGCAAAGGAGTTTTAGGAACAAACGAAATTGGCAAAATAGAAAACCAAATGCATCCAACCCAGATACATAGAGGGAAAGTTAGCTTTAGTTATGATGACCGCTTATGAAAAAATGCGAACAACTAAGTCAAAAGATGACATTTGGCTTATAAAGCAACTCTGCAATTTGGACGACGACAATAGCAGGAAAATCATATTTTAAGATGCAAGTACAACCCAAGTGAACCTAATTGTGAAGGATTGTCTACTTTATAGAGAAGGCAGAGGTTCACTGAAGTCACCCAGTAAGGTGAACTTCCAAGTCTGCAGAACGATGAGGTATGTATAGGTAAAATTTGTTTAATGATATCCAAGATTAAAAGAAAAAAAGATAATCCCTTTGTGGTCTCTCACATGATGACCTCCTACACCAAATCAATGTCTACTACTAAAGTGGTCCAAAATACTAGTCCAGTGTCAAAATAAGACTATAGTCTCTGACATGGTTCTTCATGAAAAGAGCATACTGCCAAACCCAAGTGGGATTTGCCTCTACTGCAGAGAGGAGTAGATTGCTTATCAAGCGTAATTTATGAGCCTGGTACTTGCCACTAGTTTTTAACTTTTTATCATTTGCTAAATTCCTTATCTTTTATTTCTTTCGTGTGTTTATTTGATAACTCTAGGTGGTAGTCTGATTTCTACTATAGATTTGGCGTCGATGGTTAACCCTGACCTTCAAATGCCTTTAGCAACTTACAGTTATGATAGAAACCAACAATTGTTTGCTTTAGGCCCTGGTGGGTTCCCCCCGAATTCGAAAATTCGAAAAAATACAATAAATATTAAGACATTGCTACAATTTCAAGGAACGAAAATCTCAAACAAAACTCAACCATGAAAAATGGGTAGTTAAAAGCGTACTCGTTTTATGTCACAGGCACCGTCTCGAGCGTTATAAGGGTAATCAGCCTCACTGTCAATACCACCGTTCTCCACAATAAATTGAAATGCAGTATCCATTAATCCACCATTGCACCCCTGGTTGGCCGAAGTATCACAGTCTACTAGCTCTTGTTCAGATAAAGATGTTAACTTTCCAGTCACAATCTGATTAACTCCTTCAACCGTCGCAACTGTGGAGAAAGCCCAGCAGCTTCCTATAAAACATAGGAAGAAAACCATTAAGAAAACCCTCTGAAGAACACACAAAATTAGAAAAGCAATCTTCATAAATATTAACCTCTGTTTACCACAAGAGCCTTGGTCCTTAACCTCCGTTACGGCGCCATTTTTTCTCTAGTCCACTAATATAGGTAACTGCTTGCCCTCTCTATATTCAGATCGAATGCTCGGAGAGGTTTTTGAATGGCGTCTGGAGGAGCTAAACACGGTACCCAAATACATGCTTTTAAACTCGTCATGGGTCAGGTCTGCAAACTGATTAAGCCAAGCCAAAACGAATTGTTTTTGCGGTTGTGCGCGTCAATGTACAGTATATTACTTTTGAATATGCAAAACCTGGTTTCTTTCCCATCCAGCCTATTGTAGACCTTCCCATGCTCCAACTGCCAGCGTTCATATATCTGAAAAATGGTTTCATCAGACGCCAAATCTTTTGGGTCGTATCCTATCACCGAAAAAACGGTGTAGCATGAACATCTCCCAACATAGAGCACAAATAGCAGCGTAAATATCATGCAGTTCCTAATTGCTGAATCGAGTAGAGAGAGTTAAGACTTAGAATGGAGTCACAACCTTGAATGAGTTATATATATTTGGTGAAGTGAGACAAATGCACTAACTATAATACCAGAAACTAACTACTCTGCCCTGTTTTTCCAAATATTGGGGCAAGAAGAAGCACGAAAATGCAAAACAGACAGAAAAGAATGTTCAGGGTATTTGGTAAGGAGCTGAAGCCAGGACGTGCTTTTCGCTTGAAAACAGGGTTGGGCGGGCTTGTATAATTAAAGGTAGCGAACCATGTCCTTTCAACTTGGCGCTTGCGTGTCAAGTGGGGCCAGTTCCAAAATAACGTCACGTGTTCTCACTTGAGAGTAAAGATGTTTATGATATAATAAAAACTAGCAATTGCACTTTAGGTGTGTAATGGGGTACGCCGAATAATAGTGGACATTTATTTGTAAATATAATTTTATTTTATTTTTTTATTTTATTTGGCAATATTTTAATTTTTTTCATAACTTTGAATCGGCTATGATACTGACAGTGTGGTACTGTATCTAGACATGTCAGATATGACCAAAAATATAGCCTTGTTTATGGATACATCCAGATATGACACTTGCATCGTATCCAACAGTTTATCACAGATGGTCCTGAGTGAACAATAACAAAACTGGGTAGGCATATTACATAGAGGGTAAAAATAATGGGTTTGCAAATTTTGTATCCAAATTTCGACAACCAGAATTGTTGGCAACTTGGCAATATCATGAGACCCACCCCTATCAAAAATATGCCAAGGATACAAGGAGGTTGTGCTCCAAGATCTAGAGAAGGCACATAACAATGAGAGGTTTCGATGGTAGTTTTCTACAAGAACAAGATTTCCTTCTAGTTGATTGTAAGTTCAAAGAGAAAACCTTAGTTGAACCTCATGAGTCAGAAAAGCTGATGTACCCATGAGAATGATAACACACAAGGATGTGATAACATGCTATGAATACAACAGAAGAGTCTCAAGTTGTCACTGTGTATCTTTTTTTTCTCTCAAATTGGGAAAGAAAATGCAAAAATAATTGCCTACTCGGAAAAGGAAATCTAAGTACATTAAAGACTAAAAAATGACTTTGAACGCATCGTAAATTTGAACTAATTGTATATAAAACGACAAATCCAATCTGAAAAGTATGAACAAATGACTAGAGTAGTCAAGTAATAATGACCACACAAACATCAACACAAGGGTGACCAAATGAAAGATGAGAAGTAAGCGGCGGTCAAAACAGCATGGTAATTCCTTCAGCCTCTTGTCTTCTTCATGTAGTGGCCTCTATTACTAGCCCAAAAAGCAATTACAAGAACATTCTCAATTGAATAGAGGTTAAAACAAGTCTTTGATTTCTTATCATCCACCATGGACAAGATTAATTATGTGCCTAGTTTGAAGTAATGTACTAAATTTTTTGAAGAAATTGTAAGAGACAACACCTGGAAAAAAACATTATGAAGTAACATTCAAGAAAAAGAGACCATAGAACTTCACTATCCACAGATAAACCAAAAAGAACAGTAGTTTAAAGTCTGAACCAAGAGAAATGCAAAGCAATATACTTCAAAAATGCTTTACACGAGTATGTTTGAGGAAGCAATCCCAGAATAGTAACAGAACAAAGTTTATATTTTAAAATCAAAGACAAAAATTGACAATATAGGTAAAGGTATATCATAAGGTAGAACCTGAATAAAATTGAATGAACTCCATTAAAAAACTAAGAATGCATATAATTTTGAAAACATACCTATAGAAGTAAATAACAATAATTCAATTGAAATAAGCACCTGTGGCACTTTAACTTGCCATCCCAAGCACATTGAAGAAGCTCGCAACGGATGCAAATTCAATCCAATTATACATAAAACAAAATTCTTGATGGAAGTGTTGCTAAGCAGAATTGAGACCTGCACTTGCAATAGTTCATCAAACTCTTCAAGGAGGATACAACTATAATATAAGTACCCTTATCTTTTGAAGGAGAGTAATCCAAATTTTCCTTCTTCGGTTCCTCTTTTTTCTTAGAAAACCATCCAGTGAAAAGCCCTCCTTTATTACTACTTTCCTCATTGCCTTTATGCCCAAGAAGGTCAGAGGTCAAACCTGAGGTGTTTTCCTTTGAGAATTCACCACCCATCGACCTACCTACTTCTTGATGTTGTTGATGTGGATCCATTTGATTGGTTGCTGGTATGCCACCCATATAAGCAAAATGGAGCCCTATCGAAGGAACTCCCCTTCCAGGATAGCCCATCCCCATTGGAGGGAACTGCTCCTCTAACTTTGGGGGTGGTGGTGGGGCCAACATTTTGTTCATGAGAATACCTGCACCTTTAATCAGTGCTAACAGAATGCCTCCAAATATGAAACTTCTGGTAGCATATTTCAGGCCCTACCTCATTTGGAGGAACCCACCTGTGGCCAAAGAAACTTTTAAGAGATGGAAATTTCTTTACACATATAGAAAGGTAGGCAGATCTTTTTAAAAGAAAAACTATAAAATACCATGTATTTTTAATTAATTATGAGGAAAATCTAGTGTCACCAGGAGACCTAAAGTGCAAGTGCAGGGACAAGGATGAGATTTCATTTTGAAATATGGTATGGGGGTATATGATGTCATCACAGGAGTATATCAATATGGATGAAAGAACACTAAAGGTACTTAAGGGTACATGGAATATCTACATAGAGATATGAGTATGGAATAAGGTCATCTGGCCTAAGAAAACCATGAGACTTATTATTTATATGTGCTTTTATGTGCATTCATATGCAAAACTTTTATCAATTGATTAATCTGAATTTTAGAAATTTTGTAAGGAATTTGACTAGTTCATAAATAAATAAAAGATGACATGTAAGAGATACTCTCTAATCACAAGGGTATGTGGGTATAGGTATGCTGATGGAGATGTGGGGTACAGCTATAGAAATGGGTTCTAATCTTAACCTTGAATTCTTGGTGACTAGGAAAAAACATAAGATTTACTGAAAATTACTTACAGCTATGTGTTAAATTGGAAGAATTATTTTCTAAAAAATTTCAATCATGCCTGTATCTATTTTTTTTAAACTTATGTGAAAGTTTTGCTAATGTGTGACAAAACCCCTAAATATTTAGATTTTTGGAAAATTTGGAGAAATATCCTGCACTCAAAGAGGAAAAAGAAAAAAATACCTGTAGCAGCGCCTATAGCAGTAGAATTCCATGGATCCTCTTTCTGCCTGAGGAAGACCATCCCACAATCAAAGGCTGAAAACAAGTCTCCCCACACGGCAAAATTTGCCCCCAACCCTGGGGGCATTGAGAGCCACTGCCTGTATACCTCCATGAAAACGTTCTCCTCTGGGAGAATTCTTGAGACCTACTATGAAGTGGAATACTTAACCGCCCAACTGCCCCCATGCTGAAGGCACCACCAAGGTCATCAAGAATTCTATCGGGGCAGGGCTCCCTCACATGATCGGGCATTGCCATTAGCGTTCCTCTATTGTTGGTTTATGTGCTTCTACGATGATGAATGCCCGATTTGGGTTTTCCCGAGAGGCTGTGAGAGCATCGGTGGAGTGGATTGGATTGATTAAGGGATTGTGAATTTTTTTAGCTTATCTTCAATACCTGGGAAATGTAGAAATATGTTTGGCAATATTGGCATCAAGTCCCCAGCAGTATTTTTAGTTAAAACATTGGCATCAAGTTCTTCTAAGCAAATCCAATACTGATATATTACAAACTGAAATTCAGGGAAAGCGACCGATTCATTTTTCGTTGCCTACGCACACGTAAAACCTAGATAACAAAGTATACAAACTTCTGTTCAAAACCATCACAACCCCCATGTATATATATACTCTGCATGGAGAAACATGGCAATCATTTGTAGTTTCAAGGAATTTTTTTTTTATCTAGGTAGATTGTTTTATACTAGCAGAGGTCCGTATCATGTCAATACCCAACCAATCAAGCATGCATATCTACCAGGGCAGTTGCGATTATGATATCTGATAGAGTTCCTCTATCCTTTATGCTTCGATGGATGTCCATACTATTCCAAAGCTCCCATTCTGGCATGGGTAGCGATGCTAGCAAAGGTTGTGGAATTTCGCTTTAAACCTGACAGTTGCATTTGCTTGGATATTTCTAAATCCTTTTCAACAAATCCATTTTGTGCATATCTTGCAATCATTACAAGCCACGAGACCTATCTCTTTGAGGCATCTTGTCAAACACCAGGGCAGTTGCAACTACAACATCTGACAAAATTTCTCTATCCTTTATGTTTTGATGGATGTTCATACCCTGTTCCAAAGACCCCATTTTTGCACAGGGAGGAAGAATCTGAAAAAACTCCTCCTTCCATGATACTTTGATGGATGTCCATACCTTGTTCCAAAGCTCCCATTTTGGCACAAGCAGCGAGGACAATTGACAAAGTTTCAGAGAAATTCTTATAGTGGGTAGAGGTGGCGTTACCTGTAGAAGCGCCTATGAGTCCATCTTTTGTGGAGTCTCGGATATGAATGTTGAGGAGAGTGCCATTCAGAACGCTGGTGTTTCTGTTTACTTCTTCAACTGCCATTTCAATAGCAGTCCTCGCTATTTTTCTAGTAGTTGTGGAGCGGCGGCGAGGCGGGCACAACAGGAGTGCAGGGATTTTCACAGGTAGCGCAAGCGGTGCATACTACTGAGGGCGGAGGAGGAGTAGGCCACCTGCGCAGTCACCACATTACCCACAAGAATTTATGATAAAAAATTTAGGTGAAAAGCGGTGAAACATCAAAAACAGTAAAAAGCGGTGAAGAAATATAAACGACTGGCAGACTTTCAATCATCTCCAGTAAAAGGTGAACCATGGATTTTTAAATTTAGCTGGCTCTATTTCATAGTGGATACGCCTTCGGCGTAAATTATAATTTTCAAGTGTTTTTTTTATATAGATGGGGGAGTTGAGTAAGAAAAACTCTTTATTTAGTGTGTAAAGTTTACAATGATATTTAAGTCAAAAATATAAAATATTTTTTTAGGGGTCAAAGAGGAGAAGGTTTAAAAAATGGGAAGTTTATCATCAAAATAAATAGTCGAAGATCAACAATGCAAAAAGTTAAAATGACTAGGTAAGTTATCCCTTAGGCTATCTTTTGACCTTATGGACATTAAGAAACATTTATTCTATTATACATAAATCTTAAAACTTGATGCCTTGGATTAACATTCAAGTCAAAACTTAGTTGGCAAACTTTTCTATGTCATCTTTTAAGTCCAAAAAATGTTGCATTAGTTGTTTCATGCTAAAAGATATTATTAGTTATTAGAATTGTCTCACTTACAAGAAAAACCATTCTTTTTGGTATAACACAACACTTTCAATTGTCACAGCATATATTCTCTATTCTTGAACATATTATACCTCTTAACAATACACATGTCAATTAAGTTAAGGTAAGCTCTTTTATTTTTATCAATTTATAAAAGTTTGGAAAAGTCAAACTTGGCACTAAGTGCCTATAGCTAATGGTTCATAGGATAGTATCTTAAATTCCTTTCATCTTGGTAAGGTAAATGATGAGGCTAAATTCAGTGTCATCAATTTCATAGATAGTGTACCTTATTTTCCTTATCCACTCCATGATTCATGTTGAATGAATGTTTCCTTAAGTTGTTGATTGTTTGAAGTGAAATAAAGTGCATAATTTTGGTTTAAATAATTGTTGATTAAGGTTTTAAATGTTGATAATCTATTATAAAAATTATGTGTTTTTGGTTGAGCAAGACACTTTGGCAATTCTTGCGGGCTCTAATTTTCAAAAAAAAAAGGAAGTAAACTTGGGGGCTTTAGAGGTCCTAACTCCAAAGAAGATGACATCACACAACTCCCTCAAACTCTTGAAGGGAATGTGCACTCAATAATACTAGTCACTCATACTAGATCCTTTATGCATGATAGTAGGACCAATAAGAACCATTGACTCTCTAGTTTATTAATTTTAAAAATAAACTTGTGTGTTGATAGAAACTTATCAAGAGTTGTAATTGAAGATGTTTTCCTTATTTTATGTTTGTAAATAGATGTTAAATTTATTTTATAATAAACTTATGTATTCATATTCAATTCTATTAAAACTTCAACAAAGTGTGCATGTTAACACAACATTTTATTATAGGGATCTAGAGGTAGTGGTAATTAATTGGGTGTAAGTTAATTGCGCTAGAGTAATCATGCATTAGCAAATATTTAATTAATCTTTAATTAATTATTAGTTTAATTATTAATTAGTCTTTAATTAATTATTAGTCTAATTTATTCTCATGCACTTAAGCTAAACTTAGGAGTGATTTTCTATGTTAACTAGAGAGCTATTATTAGATCATTTTGTCTCATTGCATGAGATGTTGACACTTGTCATGATCTAATCCTTTTATCATTTAGGGTTGCTCCTATATAACACTCAACCCTCATTGTATTATCATACCTTGGGCGCCTTTTGATTCTTTTGATAGAACTCTCAACCTTTGAGGACTCTTGTTTTCCTTGAAGATTCTTAAGGTTCATTTTGTAGTTTGTTCTTGTTGAGGAATATTGCATATTATTGTTTTCAGCTCTCTTGCGTGGAAGGTGTCTTTGTTAATTGGTTGATCCTGTGGCTCATGTTTCTCATAATTCTAACATGGTATCAGAGTGTGGATTAGTGAACCCATTCTCAATTTAGGAGGGATTTTCTTCAACAAGGGTTGCAAGCTTCAAATCTATATTCTCCATTATTTTTTTCTAATTTTTAGAGCTGGAAAAATTTTGGTGCATCTGAAATCAAAACAAAGTCTTCCATTAGATTTAGAGTTGTCAAAAAAGTCAATTTTTCCTTATGTTTGGCTTGATTTGGACTCTTGAGCTTAGATATGCAAGGGTTTGAAACAGTAACTTTTCTTTTCAAATCCATAGGGTAGCTACTATTTCAAAGAATTTTGAGTCGAACAAGACCTCATAGTTGCGTTCAAAAGGTTGATTTGATAAATTTTGATATAAATTTGACCTATTTTGGTGTCGGGAGCTTCTAAGGGAATTTTTTAAAATAAAACATTTTACAACCCGCCCAGGGTCGCATGGACGACCAATGCCCAGCCCTTGGAGGGCTTAAAAAAATTATTTTTTTTGCAAAATAGGCAAAATTGCCTAAAAATGGACATAACTTTTCACTCGGGTATTGAAATTGGGCAATCAAGATATCAACGAAAAGCTAGTTTCAAGCACTATCCAATGGTGCTAGTTTTTTTCTCAATTTTGTTGCTAGTGCATTTTATAGTCTATTGAAGTCATAGGTGTTGTTTTTAGTCTTGAGCTCATAACTTTTGACTTGTTTCTCCATTTTTCACAATTCTAGCAACATTGGGACGATCTTTCAAAGCTCTTCATAATCATCCATGTCATTTTTCTAGATTTCTCTTCGAGTATATCTTATTTAGTTTTTTGTGTTTTCACATTTTGGTGAATTACTTAGACGTCTTAGCTCCTAGGAACTTTGTGATTGTGTAAGATGACTCATTTTTGGTTATTCTACATGTATTTCTAGTATTCTATCATATTTGGGCATTGGAGACATGTTTTTAAGAAAATTCTCTTTTGTAGACACTCTAAGATAAAGTGGACCATTTTGGTGTATACTTTTTGGGGATTTTGTACATCATGTTGAGCCTTTTGTATGTGCACTATGATATAAAGTGTCATGGGGGGTTGATGTTTGCCTTTGGTTTTCCATCACACCTTTGTCAAGTGAGTTTCCCTTCCACGACAACAATGAATCCTGGTGATTCTTTCCTCATGTGTGTGTGCCTTTGTTTGCACACATTTTTATTAGCAAGTTGTTTCTCCTACAAGCACTTCTTGGTTTCATACAATTTTAGTGTACCTATCTTGGCTCTCCCTTGTTAGCATTATGGGGGGTTTCTACAATTGGTGCTAATGTAACTTCCTTGGTTTCATTTTTTGGAGTGATTTTACTACACCCCATCCTTGAATTACAATTTACTTTTCACTTTATATTAAATGCAACAAGGATTTATGTGACTGTGAAACTTTGAAAGATGAATGTTATGATGAATTATATACGATGTAATGGATTTATGTATAATTGAAATATTGATGAATATGCAATGATATAGATGTGATGTAAATATTATGGCTAACTACGTGTTTGTTTTCTAGGTGGATGTGTAGGAAATATTTTCACACCCTCCAAAGGGAGAGAGGGAGTATCACTCGAGAGAAGGGTATGGATAAGGACTGAATAGTAAAGCCATATGAGTTCATTGTTTGTGCATAGGTCAAGTTTTGGAGACTTTTAAAAATTATTAAGTTTTGATCTTAAGTTGTGTCTGCTGGCAAGAGACACTGCGCATGTCATTTGGTGTTGTCATCGATGGCAATCCTAGTCAGTGATTCGATCCGCATGTCAATATTTGTTCGTACCGAAAGTCAAATTAAAGCTAAGTGATTAACTATCAGGTTAGAACACAACATTCGACAAAATTGTGTTCATCGGTTCATATGCAATTTTTTGTTATCATTTTGAGTTGTGGATCTTAGGAAAGGTTTTTTGATGTATGATATATGTTATCCTTGAATCTTAGAGCCTCGTATTGATTGGTGTGCAAGTTAGAAGATTCAGTTGATTGATTTTTCTATTTAATAGTGCAAGAAGGCCGACTAAATGAATATAGCATGTTGTGAATCTTCGAGTAATTGTTTGAAGGTGTTTCATGTTCGAGGATGTTATTTTGGGTCCTCACTATGTTGTGGCCAACTTTGGTTGGTGCGCATTGAAAATTATATGTGGATTGAGCCAACGACTTGTAAATATTTTATGTTTTATTGAAGCCAACATGTGGTTGATTAAAACTTTAGTTGCAGATATATATAAGCGATCTCATTTGGATGCATGTACAAAGTGTGTTGATGTATGTTGCAAAAGTCTGAAGAATTGTAGAGTGATTATGCACAGTTTCACTTGTGCATAAAAGGATTTGTGATCTGAATTAAAGTAGACAAAGTAGAAGAGTAGAATTAGATAGAAGGTAAAGAATGTGATTGATGTACTTAACCAGAATTGTAATCAAGCATTGACAGATGTTATTCTCTCAGTTCCAATCCTCTAGATGTAATCCAACTGCTCTGTAAGAAAGTGAGTCTTCCTTTTGTATTTGAGTAGCGAGCTTTAGGCAATGTGCCTAAATGCATGTGCATTCCCCTTTTGTAAACACCTATTTTGAGTATACTCATCATATTGTGGATTGATCTCCACCGTGGTTTTTCCCCTAACAGGGTTTCCACATGAAAATCCTTGTGTTATGGTGTTGTGGTTGATTGCTTTGTGTTGTTGCATCTTTCTTTTGGCTCAATGCTATAAGTGGTTTAAAGTTTAGGTTAATAAGGTTAAATTTTTCATAACACTAATTCACCCCCCCTCTTAGTGTTCCTTGATTCCAACAATTGGTATCAGAGCCTAGTTCCTTGAAAAAAGTTTTAAAGCTCGAGGAAGATCTGGGAAAGTGATTCAATGGATTCAAGCAATCTTCAACAAATTTTGGTGGCACTAGATGATCTTGATCAGTCCAAATCTAAAGTCTGGGAAGTGAAAGCAAGTCTCATGAATGCTGAGAAATTCATTCAATCATTGAAAGATCAAATCAATAAATCCAAAGAAAAGAGAAAGGAACTCTATGATCAGCTCAAGCAGAAAGAAAGTAAGAGCATGGATGATGAAAACCTAAATCAAGCCTTGAAGGAAAAGACAAAAGAATGTGAAAAGTTCACCAGAGAAAATGTTGTTCTAAAGCATGAGATGGAATCTATTGTGATGAGGATGACCAAGGAGATTGAAGAGAGAAAGAAGAATGTAGAGAATCTTGCTCAGTCCTTGAAAGAAAGATCTGATGAATGCAACATAATTAATGATAATTTCATTCAGTTGGCACTTCATTTGCAATAGTCCAGAGACAATGAAGAAGTGCTTAAAAGATATATTGCTACCCTAAGAGATGATCTTGCTACTGCAAATAAATACAAGGAGAAGTTCAAGACTAGCTAAACTAAGCTTGATGAACTGCTTCAGAGTTAGAAGATTGGAGGTGACAAGCAAGGTCTTGGATATGAGAAAGGAGAAAGCTTCAGATATGGACAAAGGAAATTTAGGCTTGGAAATCAGATGAACAAAGTTGGAAGGTATTCGGTAAGACAACCCAATGCTCAAAATTTCAATGGTTATTGCTTTGTTTGCAATAAATTTGGTCATATGGTTACTCAATATAGAAGTAGAATGAATCAATGTGGTCCATCATTCTCCAGTCAGTGTTTCAATTGCAATAAGTATGGTCATAAGTCAGTTGAATGCAAAAATATGTCAAACAACTCTCTCAATGGAAATGTCAGATGTTATGCTTGCAATAGATTTGGTCATATTGCTACCCAGTGCAGATCAAAAGAAAATCAATGGAATAACTGGTCTGGACAAAGAAATGTTGTGTACGTTATAACTACAACAAATTTGGTCACATTGCTAGATTTTGTTGGAGTAGGAAGGGTTCGGTAAGCCAAAAGAAAAACATGTAGAAGGATGATAGGGGGAAAGTTAAAGTTACTACAGATGAGATTAGGAAGAAAATGAAAAAGACATGGGTGAAGAAGATTCCTTCTGATACAGGAAAGGGTTTTGCACCAAAATATGGTTCTGGTAATTCCTCTAGGAATTAGGGTATGGTCTCTGGCCTAGGGGAAGTTCTCAAGAAAATCTTTAACCCCCTTGTCGGTAGTTAGTACCAGAATGTGGCAGATTGCATCAATTGAATTGATGATGTACATATGTTTTGGGATATTTTGTGGAGGAGATTTGTGCAAAATTGAAGGTCCGCAGAAGAATTTACTTTCACAGTCTATGCAAATAGGGTATTCAGAAGACCTGGGGAAAAAGCATTTATTGCGATGAAAAAGTTAGGTGCACAAATGATAAAAAGTTATTTCTATCCCTCATTTGTCACATTGCACTTTGAGAAGAAGAAGGTTGGAGAGCTCTGCAAGTGAAATTTGGTGTGATTCAAGTCTAAAGGAATTTTAGAAATCAAACCCTATTCTGACGAAAGGTATTTATTTGTAAACTCATGAACTTGAAAATTTTGGGAATGGCTACTCCATTGGTTGTCGATATTGAGGATAGGCCCCAACCAAAATTCAAATGCCACCCGTTCAAATCCATCGAGACAAAAACATTAGGTGCATTTTCTTCCATTTTGTATGGTGTTTTGCATATTGAAGATATTAGGGCATACATTCATTCAAATGTTGAAGAGTTAGGAAGCTCCCAATTGCTAAATTTGTATACCAATCATATTGTGGGAGAAGATTTATGTGTGAAACCTAAATTTAAAACTTTGGAGGAGAATAAGTTCACTCAGATTGTGAAATTTGTCGTGCTCAAAGAAAATGAATGGGTTCTATACATATATTGAGTCGAGTGCATGTCAAGTTCATGTGGTTAAGTCAACCTTTCAAGATTACAAAGGAAGCTATAAGGATAGTTACTGGTTTGAATTCATCTAGTGGGTTGCCCACATTGAAACCTATGAAGAATCAAATAGTTATAGATGCAACTGGTTCAATGTTTGACAAGAGAGCTATGACAATTGATGATATTATTGAAGTGGATGTTAGATTTTATTCTATGGTCATTGGGTACAAAATCTATCTCTCTAGTCTGGATAATTTTGTATCTGGCACAAAAATCTATGCAACATATCATATGGTCAAAGAAAATGTAGAATATGACCTATGTGAGTTACTCTAAAGCTAGTTAATTGAGAATCTTGGCAAAATCAAGAACGATAAGAAAAATTCTTTCAAGTATGGTAATTTGTTGCTATGTTTATTCTTCTATTTCATGAATGAAGTTTCGAGAGTTGGAAAGTGCACTGGAAAAGTGATAAACTAGTAGTTGTTCAAATTAGAGGCATCTTGTATGGAATTGGTGATAACAAAGCTAGAATAACCACTATTTGGGGTTATTTTAAGAGTTTTCATAATGAAATGCAAGCCAGGGAAAGGATTCCCACATCTATTATGGAAAAGTACAAGGACATAATTTGCTTCATGGTTGATATTGATTAGTACATAATGGAATTTTTAGAATCTAGAACAATTTGGATAATGCCTATGGGTTATGAGGTTGAGGAACACATTTTGGAGCTATATGTTCAACACTTGTTGAGTAAACCTCGAGATCTGACATAAGAGAGGTTTGGTACCTTTGAAGAGAAGGATATGCAAGTGCATGTAGAATTGAAGAAGCCTATGATAGTACGAAGAGTGAGAAAGGAAGTTGAAGCTTTTTGCAAAAAGCATGGGTATATCAACTGAAGCAGTAAGGGAAGCTGGGAGGAAAAGAGAACAAGTTGAAGTAGGAGATCCAACTAGAACTGAGTTTGCTAGTCTAGAAGCATCCTCTGCCAGATCTAGATCTACAAGGAGCTCTGCATTCTCATCTGGTCCTGCAAAGAAGTCAAGCCCTATGAAAGCTCAAGTCAGGACATCCAAGAGAGCAGGAAAGAGGAAGAAGGATAAAAGCACAAGAGTATATGTTGTTGTTTCAGAAGATGAAGAAACTGAATGTGATGAAGAGGTAAGAGAAATCAAGCATAAAGGATCAAAAGCATCTAAAGTATCAAAGAACAAGCCCTCCGATGAAGATAAAGCAAAGAAACAGATGAAAACTGACAAATTAGGTATGTCTGTAGAAGAAGTAGAAAAAGCTTTGATTAAAGATGGTAATCTTAAGCCACTTTGTGAATGGTATGATGCCTTTAATAGTGTCAGCCAAAGAATTCTTGAGGAAGCCACAACAAAGTATTTCAATAATTTCAATATGACTCTCATTGAAATAATGTCTAAGTTACCTAAAGGTCTGTATGAAGTCTTAGAAATGAGGAGAGTGAATGCAAGAATTGAAGAAGAGCAAATGAGAGAACGTATACTTGTTGATTTGTTTTTGGTGATGTCAATAGAAGAGATGAAGAAGATTTTAAGTGATGCAAAAAGGGATTTTAAGAGCAAGACAAGGGTGAATAAGCTGATGATTGGGCAAACTGAAGAGGTGGAAAAATACACTAAGAAAATCCTTAAGGAAATTTTGTTAAAGAATAGATACAATGTTGTTTCTGAAGAAGTGCATAGTGAAGATGTTCCATCTGGTCCGGAAGTTGAAGAAGGAAAAGAAGATACAATTGAGAATACTCTGAATCCTCTTGGCATGCAAGATGTTGAAATTCCTATGTAGACTGAAGCTCCTAAAGAGATGTCAGGTGAAGAAGTAGAGATTCCTGAAGCAAAGGAAGAATTAGTGATTGAAGAGAAGAAGGTTGAAGTAAAGGAAATTCATGTGGAAGTAAGAGACATTGATAAGGCAGTAAAGGAGTTTTTGGAGGAGCAACAGGAGGAGTTTGATCCTGAATTGATTAAAGGCCCTATCAACTAGGCCACTCTATCTCCCATTGAGAAAATAAATGTATCATCATTTGCTCAGGCCAAGGCAAGGGAGGAAATACTGGAATCTCATATTGAAGACAATGAGTTGTTGAGTCTTGCATCCGGTATCCTTGAGAAGATCACGCCTACATATGTTAAGGATTCATCTGATTCTCCATTCGGTCAATTGAAGAAATTTTTCAATTTTGTAAGTACTCACTTTGAGTCACTTGAGAAGTCAGCTATGGATAAGGTTCAGGAGGAGTTTGATGCTAACAGGTTCGGTAGATTAAAGGGGATGATTGCTAATGATAAATATTTGTTAGCTATCTATGTAAAGAACATTCAAGATGCATTGTCTAAAGGTGGAAATATTTACAAGTCATGTTTATCATTATCTAAGTTCACTAAGAACACTAAAAAAGGAAATGAAGGAATATGAGAAACAATTAGTAGATATCTCTAAAGAATTTGATCCTCTAACCGTTTATGTTGGAAAGCAAGAAGGTCAAGTCATATCCCTGCTTGACAAAGTCAAAAGTTTGATCCATGAAGAAGGAATTTTTTTTGAAAGAGTATGTGAGCTCAGAGGATTGATTGGTCCTAAGATGGAGACAATGCTTAGTGCATTGAAGGAAGCACAAGATGCTATGGTTGTTAGTGATCTGACAAACCTTGAGTCAACAAAGATGCAATCTTACTTATTATGTGGTCACATGAATATTTGGAATGTATCAAAAAGAGTTGGGACACTAGTTTGAGCCTGTTGAAGAGTAATTTTGCAGATATATTCAAGTTTATGTAAGTTGTAGAAGCAAGTTTGTACATATGTAGTTTTGTTCATAGAAATTTTGTATGGATTTTGGTATACAGATTCCCGCCTTTTCCATTAATGTGAAAGGGGGAGTGTGGGAAAGTGAAAAATATCATATTCATCTCAGGGGGAGTTGTGTTTTTATTTTTTGTGTTTTGAAGCTTTGAAGGTTGGTAGTGTATTCATGTTGGTATTGATCCGACACTCAGTCATTTTTCACTGAGTGTTGCCATCAATGCCAAAGGGGGAGATTGTTGGTAGGAGACACTACACATGTCATCTAGTGTTGTCATTGATGGAAACCCTAGTCAATGATTCAATCCGCACGTCAATATTTTTTCATACCGGAAGTCAGATTGAAGCTAATTGATTAAATGTCAAGTTAGAATAGAGCATCCGACAGAATTGTGTTCATCGATTCATATGCAATTTTTGTTATCATTTTGAGTTGTAGATCTCAGGAAATGTTTTTCGATGCATGATCTATGTTATCCTTGAATCTTAGAGCCTTGTATCAATTGGTGCACAAGTTAGAAGATCCAGTTGATTAATTTTTTGTTTAATAGTGCAAGAAGGTCGACTAAGTGAATATAGCATGTTGTGGATCTTCGAGGAGTAATTTTTTGAAGGTGTTTCATGTTCAAGGATGTTATTTTGGGTCCTCACTATGTTATGGTTGACTTTGGTTGGTGCGCATTGAAAATTATTTGTGGATTGAGCTGACGGTTTGTAAATATTTTATGTTTTATTGAAGTCGACATGTGGTTGATTAAAACTTTAGTTGCGTATATATATAAGCAATCATTTATATTATTTGGATGCATGTACGAAGTGTGTTGATGTATGTTGTGAAAGTTAGAAGGATTGTAGAGTGATTATGCACAGTTTCACTTGTGCATAAAAGGATATGTGATCTGAATTAAAGTAGACATATAAAAAGAGCAGAATCAGATAGAAGGTTAAGAATACAATTGATGTGCTTAACTGGAACTGTAATCAGGAATTGATAGATGATATTCTCTTAGTTCAAATCCTCTAGATGTAATCCAAATGCTTTGTAAGACAGTGAGACTTCCTTTTGTATTTGAGCAGTGAGCTCTAGGCAGTGCGCCTGAATGCATGTGCATTCCCCTTTTGTAAACACCTATTTTGAGTATACTCGTCATATTGTGGATTGATCTCCACCGTGGTTTTTCTCCTAACAAGGTTTCCACATAAAAATCCTTGTGTTATGGTGTTGTGGTTGATTGCTTTGTGTTGCTACATCTTTCTTTTGGCTCAATGTTATAAGTGGTTTAAAGTTCAAGTTAATAAGGTTAAATTTTGTAGAACACTAATTCACCCTCCCTCTCAGTGTTCCTTGATTCCAACAGTGTCTCTTGGGTATGTAAACCTAGAAGTCGAATCAAGCTTGTCGAGTCAAGCTTGGTTTCCTTATAGAAAGCTATAGGATTATTAGTATTTATTTATTAACTTTTTAATCATTAGATATTATTATTATTATCAAAATTGAATTAGTATTGGCTCTATCATTATGGTATTTGTATATAGAAATGGTCATATGTATATATTACTGTATATGTGCATGCATTAAGATCAAATAGTTTCATTGTTTTAATAAGAATATATATAAATGGCATATATTAACATATGTATATACTATTTGATGATAATCAATAATTGATATATATATATATATACTCATACGTAAAAATACATATGTATATATGTATTTATATATGTGACTGACAACGTAGTATGGGCTAACTACACTTGATCCACGAGGATTCGAAGTATCATTAAGCCATTATGCATCAATCCCAATAAAATCATTTAATGTAAACTAAGCTAAGAAGCTATTAAAACTAACATATTAAAATACGAAAGCTTCATAAACATCTATTCTAATCCATTGAAACTTATATTATTGGGGAAGTGGTGTTGCATTGATGTGGAATGGCTTCCCTTTCCCAATCCCTTGGATAATGAGCTTGTTTCAATCGATTCTATTGAAGAGAATCGATGAAATCAATGAAGATGTGTTGTAAAACATAATGAAAGCTATTTTAACATGATAAAAGATAAGATGATTGATGTGAGTGTATGCAAAGCTATTTGAAACATTGAAACCCTAATTTCAAAATATGCTAAATTGATGCACCTAAGTTACCATGGAAGCCATTAATGGGTGCTCTAACTTAATAATGCAAGTAAATTAACCTAAAAATGCTTTTAAAACATAAAATGTGAGTGCAAAATGAGAGTGATTCTAACAACATAAGTTTACTATTAAAAGATGGATCCCTATTAAATAGATGCAAGCTCTATTTATAGAATAGGCAAAATGAAATTGATGGTCAATATCAAAAGGAATCAATCAATGGTCAGGATGGAAGGAAAATGGAGGCATGGATCATGGATTCCCATCAAGGGTTGAGAGTGCAAGTTGATAATTAATCAAGGGCTTACATTCATCCAAACAAACACACTTTCAAAACTTGCACAAGAAACTTTGTTGAAATTTTGTTATAAAAAGGAATATTCCCTTTTTCAAATGAGTGAAGAAAGAGAATATTCTCATGGGTGAGGAAAATTAGATATTTAGTTAATTAAAACCAAATTGTAATGTGCAAAAGGGGAAGGAATATTCCTTTTTGGAGGAATGTGCAAAGGAGGAATATTCTCTTGCAAGTGGGAGGATTAGATTTAATTAGTAATTTGATAATTAAATAAAGTTTCAATTATGCAAATTAGGAGAATTATATGATATTTATTAAATAAATGATTTAATGAAAAGGGGGAAGTGATATGATATTTAATTAAATAACATAGGGTTATTTAATTAAATAAAAGGACTTAGGGATTTAAATTAGATATGTTAATTTATACAATTTAACAAGACAAAAGGTTAGCATGAAAGGGGTGAATTAACCTAATTATGTCAATTAAATTAATAGATGAAAATGACATGATTAATTACATAGTTAAGCTAATTTAATCAATTAAATGAAAGAGGATGGGTTTTAGGATGAAATGGTGCTAGTATATTAGATTTTAGTGCATGATGTTATTCAAGACATATTTAAGGGTGAAGCCACAATAGTGGTTTACAATTGAAGTGAGGAAGAAAAACTCATAAAAAATGAATGCATGGCAAAAAAATTGGTTTTAGGGGTTCGTACGAACCTATTGGTTCAACCGAACCCATTAGGGGTTTGCTAGAACCTAGGTTCGGGCGAACCCTTCTAATACTTTCCCACTAAAAAAGCCATCAAAACCCCTTATAGAAGGGGGGTTCGAATGAACCCTGGTTCAAACAAACCCCTAGGGGTTAGCTCGAACCCCTAGGGGTTCATTCGAACTCCCTTTATTCCTCATCCACTCCCTGAGACACAAAAAAACTTGAATTTTGGCACTTCAGAGGTCGGGTTGAGAATTAAAATGGAGGAATTTTCACAAACCCAACTTGAATCAAGTAGTCCTCAGAATGACCTATCTAACTAATATAATTTTAATATGTTTTGGTTTTATTATGTTTTTTTTTTGCTTTTTTTAAACATAGGTTTTTCATCGAAAATGAAGGTCTTTGTTCCGCACATGTGGAAAAATAGCAGATTATCAAAAAAAAAGTTGAAAAATATGAATGTACTAGATATTGAAGTCCTTAATCCAACAAATTTTTTTTTGAATTTTGATATATACAAAAAAATTTATACGTATACGGTCGCTCTATGTCTGAATTGTAATTGGTTTGACTTTGAAACTTGATTAAAGAAAAATATTCAATAAAAACTATCTAACCAAGTGTAAGCACTAGATATCAGAGTTATGAATCTAAATTCGATAGAATTAGAATTTTATCCTTCATGGAAAAAAAGTTGTGTTATACGATGTGCGTCACTTTTTAAAAATGTTGTTTTTTTAAAAAAACCATTTTTTGTGGGAGATGGAAAAAGAAGTGCAATCTGATTCCAAAAATTTTGAAAAAAATATTTTTAGAATCTACAAACAAAATGTGACGAGACTCTAGTTTTCATGATCTTCAAATTCTTCACGGTTTAGTCGCTATAGGTGCCCGAATGTGAAGATTTAGTTTAAAAAAATAATTTCAGTGTCCAATTTGGCCAAAAATTGTAAACCACTATTGTGGGATCACCCTTAAGTGTCTACATTTTTCCCCTCTTTGAAACGAGGTACCTATTACATTGGTTTAGAGATTGGTGTTTTTCAGATTAAACTACTGGTCAAATCAAAAATATATATTTTTTTAGATTTTTTGAATGCCCCATTATTGCCCCAGTAGAAGGAATAGGCCGGTTCCCTGCCCCCTCGAGAGATTGGGTGAAAATTTTAAATTTTGGGTTGATCTTCAACAAAGGTACAATATAGGTTCAAGTGGAAAAACAGGCCCCAGGATGCCAAAAATGGTCTCAGAAATGCAAAAAATGATTCAAAATAGGTTGCATAGGGTGAAAATAGGTAAGATAGGCTAAAACCCTAGCTTCTGGCTCAAATTAGGGCAAAAAACCCTAATTTTTAAGGCTTAAATAGGTGAGAAAGGTGACACTTCCAATTCATTTGTGCATTCAACCCTTAGAGATTTGTATTCACCGTGTGCTTCCTCTTCACCTTTCAAAGCGAGTTTGAGAGTACCATCGTCAAGCAAACACAGGACTCCAAGTATGTGATTTGAAAGTTGTCTCAATTTTTGCATGTAGGTGCATTTAATAGCACATCAAATCTAGGTTTTTAGGAGTGTCACTATATGGCGATGCACAAAAGGTGTCAGAAGTGTCACTATTGATATTTTAGCAACACACTTACTATTTAGTGGCACACCACCATTTTTTGGTTTGGCAACGTTGTTTATTAGGGTGTCATGATTTTAATATAGCAATGCATAGGATTTTTTGGTTTAGTGTTGCTCACATGCGATGGGCGACAAACCTTCCAAATAGCCATACACCCATGTTTTTAGCGATACTGATGCATAAGAATGTCGATTCACTATTGAGTATAGTGACACACGTCGCTAAATTGGCAGTGCACCCCTAAAGTTTATACATCGACATACCCAAGTTAAAAGAGCGACACTATTGATTTCAATGGCACAATTAATTTTTTAGATGTTTGGATGCAAAGTGTCAAATTTTGATCAATTTTTTGACTTTTTGGCAAATTGACGCTATGTGTGATGTGTGCAGGAGGATCCATTGCCCTTGATGTCGTGAGGGCACTGTTCATACATTTTGGCAATAGTGAGAGACTTTGGTGACCGTGAGGTGGAGCGACTCAGGATGTTGGGTTTAGGCTTCATCACGTTCTTTCCTGAGGTCCAGAACCACCTAGCTATGATTACTGTGTTGATCGAGAGGTGGCACATTGAGACCTCTTCCTTCCACTTTCCCACTAGCGAGGCTACCGTCACACTCAAGGACGTGTGGTGTATCTTAATATTGCTAATACATGGAGAGTGTGTCATCTATGACATAGATGTCGGGAGAGATGCACGGTGTTCAATGTTACACACAGGCAACATCATCTTGGTGAGCTCTCAGATTGATTTGGACATGTACAAGGCTTGTATATCGATATTCAAATTGTTCATTGTTGCATTGATTTTTGGTATCATTTCCCTCGATTGACGGGGTAGAAGCTTTAATCCAGGATGGGAGGTGGCCTGGGAGGCTATGATTAGGAGGACTATTATGTTTTCCTGGGGTCTAGTTCTTCTTGCTTCCTTGTACCATGACAAGCATCAAGCAGTGTATTGTGAGGGCAAGAGCATCGTGGCAGGTGTTACACTACTCCACATTTGGGCATATGAGTGTTGGTATGTGGCGACTGATCATGCTATACTGTATAGCCCATGGTATACTGTACACTATTGGATGGTTGCGGTTTGGTGGATGTAGCCCGGATTGGGTGAACCACGTTAAATTTTTGTGTTATGATTTATTTTGTGTGCGTGTTTTAGTTTATCTGTTTATTAATTAAATCTACATTTAATTGTTAGATATCTTTTCCTCCTACTTTTTCGCATCATCACCAAAAAAAGGGAAAAATCAATGAAAAAAGAAAAATCCGATTTTGTAGAACCCAAAATATGGAAGCTTCTAAGCTTGTTAAAAAGGGGTTCGGATGGGTGTTACAGTATGATGAAAAATGTGATTATTCACAAGATTGTAATAAGTTTTACACTGGATAATAAAAGTATTGGATGGTTGCGGTTTGGTGGATGTAGCCCGGATTGGGTGAATCACGTTAATTTTTTGTGTTATGATTTATTCTGTGTGTGTTTTAGTTTCTATGTTTATTAATTAAATATGCATTTAATTGTTAGATATCTTTTCCTCCTACTTTTTTGCGTCATCACCGAAAAAAGGGAAAAATCAACGAAAAAAGAAAAATCCGATTTTGTAGAACCCAAAATCTAGAAGCTTCTAAGCTTGTTAAAAAGGGGTTCGGATGGGTGTTACAGTATGATGAAAAATGTGATTATTTGCAAGATTGTAATAAGTTTTACACTGGATAATAAAAGTATTGGATGGCTGCAGTTTGGTGGATGTAGCCCGGATTGGGTGAACCACGTTAAATTTTTGTGTTATGATTTATTCTATGTGTGTGTTTTAGTTTCTCTGTTTATTAATTAAATCAGCATTTAATTGTTAGATATATGCCTTTCTAACCCTAACAATGAGCACATTATCGTGTTGAGACCTTTGGTTGTTCTAGCAAACATTCATGAGGACGAGCCCATTGTCTTCAGGTATAGGGTTTTGATGACACTCCAACACACTGACCCTACAGGTTTACCGTATTGGCACACTTGGTCATTGATGATATGACTGTTTTCAAATGGAGGTCATGGTTGCAGGCTCCAACATGGTACGATGACCAGCAACAATTGTACTTTTCTCGGTAGACTTACTATATGTAGGGGCAAGAGCATACTATGATAGAGTGGTATCTCCCTGACCGCATGGCCAGACAATTTTTTGAGGTACAAAATGTGCCTGTTGATGATTATACAAAAATCTTTGTGAGATCATAGAGAGAGGTCCAGTGGGGACTACCCTAGCTTATGATGCATTGTTTAGGCCACCTGTCTGCCTAATAGATCCAACAAGGGGATACCTCAGAGGTAGAGAAAGAGGTAGAGGCAAAGGGAGAAGTAGAGGTGGAGGTTGAGGTAGAGGCCAAGATGGGGGTAGAGATGGCGACCGAGATGGAGGAAGGGATGGGGGCCGAGGTCAAGGGCAATAATAACTAGAGCAAGGTAGGGCATAGGTGCTAGGGGGTGGGCACCAACAACAACAGCCAGGTCATGGTCACCAATACCCAGGGCAACAACCTTTTTAGCATGAAAAATAGGTCTTGAGGGCACTGCCACCTCCTCCACCCGTACAACTAGATGCACAGGTATAGGCACATATACATGCCCTTATAGTTGAGAGAGATCAACTACATGAAGAGAGGGATTGTCTGCAATAGCTATAGGATATGACCGCCTAGAGAGATCATGAGGTTTAGTTGCGACAACAACTAGACTTACAATTGGCCTAGGAGATTGGGCGGAGACAACAACTTGAGGTGGTGACAGCTGCATCGCAGGGATGGACAATGTTTGCATGATTGTATAGAGAGGTAGTCACTGAGGCTGCATATTACTGCATGTATTATCACATAGATGTCCCTTTGGTGATGAGGTAGCCTGATTTTTCATAGAGGAGTGAAGCACTCCCTAGGGTGAGGATCAACCATCAATTAGAGGGGAGTCGAGCAACCACCAAGTCTAGCTACTTTGTAGACACTTTTTTGACTATTTAGCCAATTATTTATATAGATATACATTCATGGGCTCATTTTAGATGGCTCGTGGATATTGTATTTTTGATTGATATTCATACACTGATTTAGACATTGTATCATGACAATCCTTATATATACACACACACACGAGATGATCCAGATTCGATATGTTATGTGATTTTAATTCATGCCTTATGAATGTATGGATGCATATGATATGATGTGATATGCTTATGTATTATGATTATGTTTCTATTATGGATGAAATGTGATGGATGCACTTCTTTTATTTATGTTGATTTGATATGTGATGATGTAATGATAGGCAATGCAATGCAATGGATGTGTTATCTTCTTTTTCAGTATCTTTCTATGATATGTTATGGGATGGATGCTATGACATGTTTATGCTATGCAAATGCAAATGATATGGATGCATTTCTTTTTGTGTACTTTTCCATACAATTTATGATATGATGATGTATGCATATGGATGTATATATTGATAATGCAAATGTTCATGCTTATGATATGATAATGCGATGTATGCTTATGCCTATGATATGTGTATGATATGTGATATGGATTAAGATACTTAGAAGAACAAATCTATGTTATCTAAAACAACTTAAATGATAATGATGATGCAATGGATTATGTTTTCTTTTATTATGATATGTTGTGATGATGCAAGATGTATGCATGCTGATGATTTGTGGATGCATAATGATGTTTTTGTTGAAAGAAGATAGATGAATGAGATAAATGATTTGACCATTGGTCTTGAAGATTGATTCAAAAATTCTAACAAGTCCATGATCCACCAAGACTTTATTAGATATGGTGATGAGAGGGATGCTAATTTTTCTCTTATCTTGGTATTTGGATTTTTTTGTCATTCCTTATGTTTGATATAATACATAGAAACAATGCATCATGGTATTGAAAACTAGGATGACGTTGTATCCAGTGATAATGGACTTTGACTCTACACAAACAAATAATAAAAATTTTGTTCACACCTTGACATACAAAAACCTCGCTGGAATGTAGTTTAGAAGTTTAGAATATATCGGGCCAAAGCATACGCAATAGTCAACAATCTACTTTGAACAACCTCCCTACACATAACTAAGTAAGTATGCACCAAAATTATTTTACAAGAATACCCACAAGCACAAAAAATGAAAGATAATGATCGATGCCCCATTCCTTTCTCTCTAAATCATTTTGATAGACATCAGCGAGAGGTCCTTGGAATCAGTCATTGAGATAAATCATAAGAAAATATCAAAGACAAACAGTCAGTGCTATCTATATCTCTTGCTAGTTTAACTTAGCTAAGGTGATTTCTGATGTTGATTCCCCTTGTTGGAAGGATACATCCTAGGACATGTTATCAGACGTTTTGATTAGGATGAGGTATGTGATAAGCCATTGATACAAACTTCACTGACTCATTTATCTATAATCTAGACTTGATATTTTGACACTTAAGTTCTCACTTTATGACTTGTGATACTTGTTTTCTAATTTTTTTTCCAAAGGTTGAAGATGACAATTAATTTATTATGGATGAAGGTTTATTGCAGGTGAAAGCCAAATGGGATGGATGTTTTTAATTTTCTGGAATATTTCAATTTTTTTGGTATTTTGAAAATGTTTTGAGGTTGTTTTTGGTCCTTTGGAAAGTTTATATGAATGTTTATGTTTTTGGATTATTTGAGGTTGTTTAAGGTTTTCCAATGTTTTGGGTGTTTTTAAATTTTCAAATGTTTTGGGATTTTATGATATTTCAAATTTTTGGCTTTTTCTAAGTTTTCTAAATGTTTTGGGATTTTCTAAGTTTTTTGAATGTTTAGGGGTTTTCTAAGTTTTTCAAATGTTTAGGGGTTTTCTAAGTTTTCTAACCAAGAACCTAACCTAAAAGACTATCCTAGGGGCCTCAAGTGCTTATCAAAGATGAGCCTTGCCTACGTTATACATGGAGAGACCACATAGTTTGACTGACTTGACTTATTGATGATGAGATATGAACACTTGATGAATTGTCAATTTATTATGATGGACTCCTAAAGGACTCACGTAGGGTGTTTCAGGAGCACATCAATGATGGCCTTACCTATGTTCAAGCTTAGAGACTCATAATTCGACAAGGTACTATTTTTGGATTTTGACTTTACAGTTTTTTTAATGTTTTTGGATTTTAGTTGTACTTGAGGATTTTGATATTTTTGGATTTTCGGCTATACAAGATTTTGCAAGTGTTTTTGGATTTTCTGATGAACGTTTTCTAAATGTTTTTGGAATTTTTGATGAGATTTCCAATAACCTTAATATGTACAAGAACCCGATCCAATCCATAACTAATTTCCCCCAACATGATGTGATAAACTACCTCAATAAAGGTAGGACAAGTTGACCTTTGGAATACACCAAATAGTATAAAAGGGGATACGATACTTCACAATATCAAGCTATGACTCAGATGCAGATGGGTGATGAAATAAAATAGGATGAATGATGCAACAGATGGATGCAATGCAAATAATGATAGGATAAAGAACCAAAGAATAGATGGAGGTGCTTTATTTACATAAGGCACCTGTATGCTAGGTTTTCACCAAGGTACTTGCCCAAAGTGCTTTAATCATTTTTTATTTTTTGTATTTTCAGATTTACACCCTTCAAACCTAGGCATAAATTTTTTTAAGATGAAAACTATTGGTTGGTTCCTACAAGGGTTCACCTTTAGGCATTGACAATTGATATGCTCCTGATCCATAGCTTGATGTGATGACAAATGGGCCTAACCAGTTAGGCTCAAAATTTCCTTTACTATGTTGATATGGAAGATTTTTTTGATTCTGCTTTAGGACAAGATCCCCTACCTGGAAATACCGACTCTTGATATTCTTGTTATAACTTTGTTTCAGTCAGTTTTGATATACTTGCAAGTGATTAAGGGTGTCAATACGATGCTCATCCAAGAATTCTACCTCATTTAGCTAAGATACTCTATACTCTTCATCAATGATTAGGTTTTGCAGTGGCAATCACAATGAAGGAAGCTCAACCTCGATAGGAAGGATGACCTCTAATCTATAGACCAAGGAGAATGGGGTTGCACTTGTAGGCATGCATATATTGGTTCGATAGGCCCATAGGGCAGGATTTAACTACAAATTCCAATCACGACCAACTTCATTGACCGTATTCTTTAGGATTTTTAGAATGGTATTGTTTATAGCCTCAACTTGACCATTGCCTTGGGGGTAATACCGGGTAGAGAATCGATGTTGGATGTTGAACCTTTGACATAACTCTTTCGCATCTTGATTCTTGAAGGGTGTTCCATTGTTTGAGATAAGGGATTATGGAACACCATAACAATAGATAAGGTAATTCAGGATAAATTTGGCAATTTTCTTTCCCGTTATGTAGGTCATAGGAATGGCTTCTACCCACTTGGTAAAGTACTCAGTGGTGGTTGTGATGAACTTATGGCCATTATATGAGGTGGGAGTAATCTTTCCTATGAGGTCAAGCATGAATAAGATCTCCATGCTATTGACACTAGACACACTTTTTCATGTACTGATGAGCTTCTCTTTCCATGGTTGGCTTGTAATACCCCATCCTCAACAGTTTCTTAGCTAAATTCATACCACCAGAATGGGAACCACATATGCCATCATGTACTTCTATTAAGGCAATCAAGGCTTCCTCTTGGTTGAGACATCATAGTAATGTTCCCTCAATGCTTCGATGATGTATCACCTAGGATCACGAATCGGGATGCCTTTTTAACAAAGGTCTTCTTAAGGTTAGAGGTGATATTGGAGGGGAGGGTTCCTTTGCTAAGGTAGGTGAATTTATCATGATACCATGCGGAACTAGGACAAAAAATGACACATGCAAATTCAAATTCAGGATTTCAAAAGTTGGTACGATAAGTTGTTCTACTAAGAATTTGCATTGAAGGATGTTGTGTGGCATGTTTAACAATGATCCAATTGTTGCCATTGCATCTTCTGCTTGATTGTTCATGCAAGGAATTTGCTCAAAAGTTATATTAATGAAAAGGTCCTTGAGATTTTCTACCATCTTCTTGTAATGAGTAATCTTATCATCCTTATTTTGGTAGTCATCATTAACTTGGTTGATAACCAGCTAGGAGTCTCCATAGAATTTCAACTCTTGTATCTTCCATTGAACTGCTATCCTTAGACCTGTGATTAGGGATTCATATTCCATAATGTTGTTAGTACATGGAAATGATAGTTTGTATGAATTTGGGATCTAATCACCTTGAGGGGTGATAAAAAGAATACCCGCCCCTGATCCATGTTGGGTGAACAATCTATCAAAGTACATTTTCCATTGATCTGTTGTGTTGATAAGGAACAATGATTCATCAGGAAACTCAGATATTAAAAGATTATCTACATAGATAGGTTCTTCTTCCAATTGGTCCATGATCACTTGTCCTTTGATTGTCTTGCACTCCACATACTCTATGTCAAATTTAGTCAAGATCATTACCCATTTGACCATTCGCTCAGTGAGAGTTGCTTTCGATAACATGTATTTCAATGGGTCAATCTTTGCAATAAGCTTGATTTGATGTGACATGTAGTGTCTGAAATTTTTTGAAGCAAAAACCACCACTAAGCATGCTTTCTCAATAGATGAGTAATTCATTTCATCCCCGACCAAGGTGCTGCTGATGTAATAGATAGCTCTTTCCTTACCATTTTCATCATGTTGTACTAGAAGAGCACCTAGTGCTACTGATGTTGTTGAGATACATAGGATCAATGGTTTGTTTGGTATCGACGACATGAGCACTAGGGGTGTCAATAAGTAGTCCTTGATTTTTTGGAAACTTGTATCACACTTCTCATCCCACTTGTAAGTTATTCCTTTATGGAGAAGATGCGAGAAATGGTGGATTTTGTCTTATAATTGTGCTATGAACCTTCGACTGGATTGCAACCTTCTTTGTAACCATCTCATCTGCTTCAATGTTTGTGGTGGTTCCATGTCAAGGATACATTTCACTTTTTGTTGGATCAATTTCTATCTCTCTTTATGATATGATGTAGCCAAGAAGCTTCCTTGATGTAACCCCAAAGACACACTTTTTCGGGTTTAGCCATACCTTATACTCTTCAAGTCTGTTGAAGATGGATCTGAAGAATTCTATGTGCTCACTCCTTTTTTTAACTTGGCCAAAATATCATCCACATAGTCTTTGATTGTCTTGTGGATCATGTCATGAAAGATGAGGGTCATTGCTCTTTGATAGGTCGCTCCTGCATTCTTTTGCCCAAATGGCAATATGTTCCCCATGAAAAAGTGAATGCAATTTTGTGTTGATCCTCCTTAGCAATCATGATTTGATTATAGCCTGAGAAACCATCCATGAGTGATAGCATCTCATGCCCAACTGTTAAATCAATGATGATGTCAATTTTAGGAAGAGGGAAACCATCCTTCAGGCATGCCTTGTTCAAGTCTCTGAAATCTATGCATATCCTGATGCCCCCAGTGGGTTTGGAGACTGGTACCATGTTGGAAGCCCACTCGAGATAGTCAATGGGTCAAATAAATTCGACGTCAATAAGCTTTTATAACTCAAGTTTCACCAAGAGTGCTATTTGAGGGTGCATCTTTCTCAATTTCTGCTTCACTGGTTTGGCTTCAAGATAGATTGCTAAATGATGTACACCTACTTCTGGATTGAGCCCAAGCATATCTATGTCTGGCCATGAAAATTTGGTTCTTCGCTCTTTCAAGAACACTGCTAGGTTCTTTTGTTCTTCATCCAACAAGGATTCGATATAGAAAGTGATCTTTGGTGCCTCTTACATTCCCACATTCACTAGGGTTGCCTTTTTGCTGCCGAATTTTCTGGATGCATTTCACTAAGGGAAAGATTGAATCGCTCATCCTTGGGAACCTCAGAGAGGTTTTCACCCTTGAATGTGTCCTTTCTTTTTACTATTTTAGGATCAAAAAGTGCCACAATGTGGTTTTCACTTAGAGATCTACATGTTAGTTGCATGTCATCAATTTTGTGACTGAAGGATTCAATCATCTCCCCATAGTATTCCCTTATGTCTAGTTATATATCAAAACCAATTTTGTGATTTGCCCATGGTAAGTTGTCACGAAGTCCCATGAATTCTAATATTGCTTCATTATTTTTGAATAAATCTAGAATTGGTGGTCCTTGTTAGTCCTAGTAGATGAGTTGTGGGTATACTAGGCTAATTTCAGTGGGTTGATCATTCAGAGTGAAAGATATTGTGGATATCATGAAGAGAGAATTATTCTCAAATAGGTCAGAAACATTAATGGGGAAGTCATGTAGGGTAGTCATCCCTTCATTAGCTATAAGACTTTGTTGTCATATTCCATGGGAAGAGTAGGGGTGAGTCATTCATCTTGATATAATAGTTTAGAGACATCCCCCTCATTGACATATTCTTTATTCAAATCCCCCCACTTAGTGAAGGTAGTAGCTGCCATCTTTACTGTTTCAACTACTTTGTTGATAGGTGTGGGTTTCCCATGAGATTTGGGAGAAAAAGGTAGCTCTCCCAACACAAAAGTGTTCTTTTATAGTTTATAATTTCCACAACCATCATCTTGGATCATTGCTTTGATATTGGGAATGTTTTTCACAATGGGTGATTTTGTTTCTGAGGTAGATGCAAGGGTAGATGGGTCAATGAATGAAGAGGATCATGTAGGCCCTTCATTTTTTTTAGGGATTTGGGGTATTTTGTAAAAATTGGCCTCAAGATTCTTGCAGTAGAAAAAGGGCTCAAGATCTCCATGGATGGTAACTTTTATGTCCTCAAAAGGAAACTTTACACAATGGTGATAGGTTGAAGCTACAACTTTTAATTCATGAATCCAGTGTCAGCCAAGCAAGATTTCATAGAGGAGATCAAGGTCTAACACTTGGCATGTAGTTTCTACAATGATAGTTCCTAGTTGGATGGGTAATGTGATGATACATTGTGATACCCGTGCTTGATCGTCATATGCTTTGATGGTGGTACTCTTTGATTTCTTAAAGTATCCTTTGAATATCCCAGGTTTTTTATCAACTAAGGGTGTAAGTGTTTAGACCAACACCTCCATCTACTAAGACTCTTTTAACCTTATTCTTATGAATAATGACCTCAAGGTGTAAAACACAATTATGATATGGTTGCGATGGTAGGTCTTGTTCCAAGAAGGTGAGAAGATGAGGGATAGTGATATGCGCTACCATAGCTTGAAATTGCTTTGTATCCATATCATTAGGGAAAGATGATGAGGAAAAATCCTTTTCTAAGATTTCTCTATGTGCGGGGGATAGCCTCAATAGTTCTAGGATAGAAATATGCATGTGGGTCTTCTTAAGCTGATCTAAGAGACTGCATTTGCTAGGGTTTGATGTTGGAAAAGTAGGTTGTGCCTAGGTTGAGATGGGACTCCTTGGATGGTGAATTTTCCATGTCATGTGGCGACTCCACACTCTACACTAGGCCCTTTGATGGTGATGACAATGATGACACTATCATAGGAAGTAACTAAATTAGAATAGACATGTTGTACGTTTATGTAATCCTTACCTTTTCCATTGTTGTTTCATTTGCTATGAAATGACATAGGGTTCTTGTATATCTTCAAATCCTGCTTGTTGGATGGTACCTCAAAAGATATGTCTCCATTTTCAATAAGATCTTTGATAACATTTTTGAGTCTCATACAAATTGATGTTTTATGTCCTTTAATTTTGTGAAAGTCACAAAGATCTTTTTCGTTGTACTAGGGTGGTTTATCCTATGGTTCTTGGTAGTTTTAAAAATTGGGAAGAGTTATCAAGTTTGAATCTACCAATTTCTTCATGATAGTTTCAATAGGTTTTGACAACTGCATGTGTACTTGCATTTCAGATAGTTGTTCTTGTTGGGGGTTCATCTTTGTTGCATTTTGATGTTATTGATTTGATTGTTTTGTGATGGTGTAGCTTGTTGTATGGTTGGTTGAGAGTTAGCTATTTGATTATTATTTGTGTTGGGAATAGGATGCCATTTAATTATAATCCTAAACATATTTCATGTATCTCCTAAGTCCTTGGAAAGTGTTCCCCAACACTAGGATTAGAAAGAGATTAAATTTGAATGAAATGAACATGTAAATTGACGTTTGTAATTATTCCTAAATGATAGGAACATGTGGGGATGTCCAAGAAGAGCTCCTACAAAATAGGAGCACATGGGGCACCCACATGGGAGGTGGGACACACCTTGTTTCAGTTAACTATTTGGTGAATTTACAACTCTTATGTAATGCATGTCTTGTTCCTACAAAGTAGGGATTGCTATTTAAAATGTATGTGGAGTGGCACTATCAATTTAGTTTCAGTTCAGTTTAGTTCAACTTAGTTCAGTTCAGTTCAATTTCAGTTTCAGTTTCAATTTTAGTTTAGTTTAGTTTAGTTTAGTTTAGTTCAATTCAGTTAAGTTCAGTTATGGTTCAATTATCTTCAACTGCATGTAGTTAGTTTGAGTTGCATGTAGTTGAATTCAGTTGACTTGAGTTGCATGACTAATGGCTTCGGTTGCATGAAAAATAACAAGTTGATACTTTCAGTTAATAGGGGATGATCAATCATACAAGATGTTTGAATGAATGGTGGAGACATATGTTTCAGTTAACAAAGATTGACTTGGACCCACCTTGGGCGCCCAAGTTGATATCTTGAAGTTTACACCTTTGCATGAGAAGATATTTACAAGGCTTAGTTAAGTGGGGCCCATTCTTGGGTGCCAACTTTGAGGAGAAGCTTACACGATATTTTTGAAACCAACAATTAGTTAAGACTTCAGTTTGGGACACCTAAATTGATGGACTTGGTTTGACATTGTTTTTCACAGAACTCTACTTGCACAAGAATGGCAAAGATATTTGTGAGGAGCTTTATCCTCTTGTAATTGTCAACTCTTTGGATTTTACAATGTTCACAATTGTCTATTAATTGTAGCAAGTTGAAGAAAATTTTATTAGAGTTTATTGGAGGTTGTGAGGAAGAATTGTTGAAGGAAAAAGAAGCATCTCAATCAAAGATTGATACAGTGTTATTGTAATATTTTTCTAAGGTTAAATGATACAAGCACTATTGATTTTGGTGGTGGAGTTTTTTCTTGAAAGGGTTTCTCCATGTGTATGCTGTGTCACTTCTATCTTCTTGTCTCATTCTTCTACAATTGATAAAATTGAATTAATTAGATTAATCACCCACAAAGAAATTATGACAAAGAATACTTAATTTAATCTACAGTCTCATAGGATTACAAGTTTTAAGCTACAATTTCACCTTCAATTTTCAACATTTGGTATCAAAGCTAACGATTGGTTAGAATTTGGGACGCTTTCTCTTAAAATTTTGAAGGTTTTTTGGTTGTAGTGGGAGCTTTTTTGTGTTATTGCAAATTTGTAAAAGAAGTTTGTCACAATGAGTTGTAATTCTCGTTTAGATATTGAAATATTCAATGGATCTAGTTATGAGATGTGGAAATTAAAAATGATCTCATTGAAGAGAGAGATCAGTGGTTAGCTGTTTGTAGTAATAAAAATCCATCTAAAATGATGTCAAATGAGGATTGGACTAAGCTTGATAAGAAGGAAAGAGGGACCATAAGATTATGTCTTTTTGATGTTCTCTTGAATGTTTTAGATGAAACTACCACATATAAAATGTGGAAGAGGATAGGCGATATTTATCAAACCAAAAGTCTTACTAATAAGTTGTATTTGAAAAGAAAGTTGTATTCTTTAAAGATGAAAGATGGTGATTTTGTTGTACATCATTTAAATGATTTTAATTTGATTATGAGTCAGTTAGCATATGTAGATGTAAAGCTAGAAGATGAAGATAAATGCATTTTGTTACTTTGTTCTTTACCATAATCTTGGGAAAATCTAATTGTTGCTATTAGTGGTAGTGGTGCAGATCCTAAGATGGACAATATAATTCCTGCTCTCCTATTAGAGGAGATGAGGATGAAGTCTAAAATGGGATCCCAAGATGCCTTGTTTGTAAGAGGTAGGCCTAAGGAAAAGGAATTTAAGGCATACAAGAAAGGAAAGGGTGAGTCTAAAGAACGGTCTAAAACCCTTGGTAAGAGTAAGACAAAGTGTTGGAATTGTGGGAAACCTGGACATGTAAAGAAGGATTGTAAGAACAAGAAAAAGAGTTTTGATGCTTCTAGAAAGAAATCATTAGATGACGGTAATGATGCATTGATCATTACATCTAATATTGTTAGTGATGAATCTTGGCTTGTTGATTCAGGTTGCTCCTATCATATGACTCCTACCAAGGAGTGGTTCATGAAGTATACTGCATATGATGGAGGGAATTCCTTCTTTGGGGAGAAAAACACAACAAAGATTGTGGGAAAAGGAGAGGTAAAGTTGTGTTTTAGTGATGGTAGGGTAAATACCCTTAGTGATGTTTTACATATTCCAAGACTTGCTAGAAATTTACTTTTTGTATCTAAGTTCAATGATTATGGAATCCATGTGACATTTGATAAAAGTGGTTGCAGATTGGTGAAAGGGAATATGGTGGTTGCTAAAGGATCTTGGAAAGAGACTTTGTTTAAGCTTGATACCTCTACTTTGAATAAATTAGCCAATGTAACTAAAGCTGAAAATACATGTGTTGTGGCACCATAGATTGGGTCACATTGGTGAAAAAGGTCTTAGGACCATTCTTAATAAGAAATTGGTTGATGGTATTCCTGATTATAATATTGGAAAAAATGGATTTTGTGAGCATTGTGTGTTTGGAAAGCAATCTAGATCTTCATTTCCTAAAGGAACAAATAAAGCTAAAAGATTATTAGAAATTATTCATTCAGATGTTATGGGTCCTATGGATATTGACTCTATTGGAAAATCTAGATATTATGTCACATTTATTGATGATGTCTCAAGATACACTTGGATCTGTTTTATGCATAAGAAATCTGACGTGTTTAATAAGTTTAATGAATTTAAGGCATTGGTTGAGAAACAATCAGATCATAAGATAAAAGTGTTGAGATCAGATAATGGTGGTGAATATTGTTCTAAGGAATTTGATGATTATTGTAAGCATGTAGGAATTGTGAGACATAAAACTACTCCATATACACCTCAACAAAATGGAGTAGTAGAAAGGATGAACCGTACCTTAATGGAAAGAGCTAGGAGTATGATAAGTAGTGCTAAGCTAGATCGATGCCTTTGGGTTGAGGTTGTAAAAAATTCTTGTTATTTAATCAATAGATCCCCTAGTTCATTTATTTAAGATAAAACCCCTTATGAAATGTGGTTAGGTAGGAAACCTAGTGTTGCACATTTAAGGATCTTTGGTTGTGAGGATTTTGTTCATATGCCTAAATAAAAGCGGTCTAAGTTGGATCCAAAAGCATAAAAATGCATATTCATAGGTTATGGTGAAAATGTAAAAGGTTACAAGCTTTGGAATCCTCTAACCCAAAAAATTACTTTATCTAGAGATGTGATTTTTTAGGGAATTTAGAGCTTATTCAGGAGAAGAACAACCAAAGGAGAAGGATACTCCTCAAACAATTCATTTTGAGATAAATACTGAGAAGTAAGAAGATGCACATGTTGAAGAACAATTGGATGGATTGAATGAAGAGAGTTCATAGAGTTCTTTTGAGATAGATGCTCATGATGAGCATATTGAGGAACAAGAAGAAACCCCTTTGAGAAGATCCACAAGACAATGGAATCCCGTTGATAGGTATAGCCCACTTGATTTCTATTGTATATTTGTTTTGATGAGTACTAATGATGAACCTAGATCTTATAGGGAAGCTTTGTCTTCAGACGAGAACAAGCTTTGGTCACAAGCTATGCATGAGGAAATGGAATCCTTGTATACTTGTGACACATGGGATCTTGAGAGTTTTTCCAAAGGAAGAAAGGCCATTGGTTGTAACTGGATCTTCAAAAAGAAAATTGGTGCATATGGTAATCTTGAAAGGTACAAGGCTAGATTAGTAGCCAAGGGCTACTCCTAGAGAGAGGGAGTTGACTTTAATGAAATATTCTCTCCTGTTGCTAAATAACTTCTATTAGATTATTTTTATCTATTGCTACTACTTATGATTTTGAGATAGAGTAAATGGATGTGAAAATTAATTTTTTGCATGGGAATCTTGATGAAGAGATTTATATGAAGCAACCTGATGGTTTTGTTGTAAAAGGAAAAGAAGAATTGGTTTAAAAGTTAAAGAGATCTTTATATGGATTGAAATAGTCACCAAGAATGTGGTACTAGAGGTTTGATGCTTTTGCATTGAAAATTGGTTATGTTAGGAGTGAGGAAGATCATTGTGTTTACATAAAATGTATTGATGATCGACTTTTAATTATTATCTTGTATGTAGATGACATGTTTATTGGTAATAGCAAGGTAATGATCACAAAATTAAAATCACAACTCTCTAGCACATTTGAGATGAAAGATCTAGGGGCTGCAAAATATATCCTTGGTATGGAGATCAACAGAGATAGAGGTAACATAAAGCTTTTCTTAAGTCAAAGCAACTATGTTGATACTATTTTGAAATAGTTTAACATGTATGATAGTAAACAAATTAATATTCCTTTATCAATTGGCATGAAGTTAAGTTTAGACATGTGTCCTAAATATGATTTTTATCATGAGGAAATGTCTGAAATTCCATATGCTAGTGGAGTTGGTAGTTTGATTTATGCAATGGTCTGTACAAGACCAGATATAGCCCAAGCAGTGGGAGTTCTAAGTAGGTTTATGTCTAACCCCGGTAAAGAATATTAGAATTATGTTACGATGGTGTTTAGATATTTATGGGGTACTTATGATTACTGTTTGGTTTATCATGGTGCTAATGATATTGATTTTATGTACAAAAAATTGGACATACAAGGTTTTATTGATTCAAATTGGGCAAGAGACCTGGATAGTCAGAGGTCAACAAGTGGCTATGTGTTTACTTTGTTTGGAGCTGCGGTTAGTTGGATGAGTAAGAGGCAGCCCATGGTTGCTTTGTCCACCATAGAAGCAGAGCACATGATTGCTACACATGCCTCTAAAGAGGTCGTTTGGTTACAACAACTTGGGAAAGGTATTGGTTTTAATTGCAAGCAAATTAGACTTGAATGTGATAGTCAGAGTGCTATTTGTTTAGCCAAAAATATTATGTATCATGCCCGTACTAAGCATGTTGATGTTCAGTATCACTTTGTGTGAGAATTGATTGAGAGTGGGAATGTATTGATTGAGAAAGTCGACACTTTAATCAATGTTGCAGATTTTCTTACGAAACCAGTTCCTACAGATAGGTTCTCTTGGTGCAGGAAGGCCATTGTCCTTGAGTGTTGTACTTGATTTATAATAATGATTCCTTGTTTAGAATAATTGTAATTTATAATGTCAAGTGGAAGAATGTTTGGAATAGGACGCCATTTAATTGTAATCCTAAACATATTTGATGTATCTCCTAAGTCCTTGGAAAGTGTTCCCCAACACAAGGATTAGAAAGAGATTAAATTTAAATGAAATGAGCATGTAAATTTACATTTGTAATTATTTCTAAATGATAGGAACATGTGGGGATTACCAAGAAGAGATCCTACAAAATAGGAGCACATGGGGCACTCACATGGGAGGTGGGACACACCTTGTTTCAGTTAACTATTTGGTGAATTGATAACTCTTATGTAATGCATGTGTTGTTCCTACAAAGTAGGGATTGCTATTTAAAATGTATGTGGAGTGGCACTATCAGTTCAGTTTCAGTTTCAGTTTAGTTTCAGTTCAATTCAATTAAATTTAGTTTAGTTTAGTTTAGTTCAGTTATGGTTCAGTTATCTTTAGTTGCATGTAATTAGTTTGAGTTGCATGTAGTTGAATTCAGTTGACTTGAGTTGCATGATAGATAACAGGTTGATACTTTCAATTAATAGGGGATGATTAATCATGCATGATGTTTGCATGAATGGTGGAGAGATATGTTTCAGTTAACAAAGATTGACTTGGACCCACCTTGGGCACCCAAGTTGAGATCTTGGAGTTAACACCTTTGCATGAGAAGATATTTACAAGGCTCAGTTAACTGGGGCCCATTCTTGGGCACCAACTTTGAGGAGAAGCTTATAAGATATCTTTAAAACAAACAATTAGTTAAGACTTTAGTTTGGGACGCCCAAATTGATGAAGGACTTGGTTTTAAATACATTTTTTTTCACAAAAGAACTCTACTTGCACAAGAATGGCATAGATATTTGTGAGGAGCTTTATCCTCTTGTAATTGTTAACTCTTTAGAGTTTACAATGTTTATAATTATCTATTAATTGCAGCAAGTTGAAGAGAGTTTTATTAGAGTTTATTAAAGGTTGTGAAGAAGAATTGCTGAAGGAAAAAGAAGCATCTCAATCAAGGATTGATAGAATGCTATTGTAATCTTGTTCCAAGGTTAAATAATATGAGCACTATTGATTCTGGTGGTGGAGTTTTTTCCCGAAAGGGTTTCTCCATGTATATGCTGTGTCACTTCTATCTTCTTGTCTCATTCTTCTACAATCTTCTGTCTACTTCTATAATTGATAAAATTGAATTAATTAGATTAATCACCCACAAAGAAATTTTGACAAAGAATACTTAATTTAATCTACAGTCTCATAGGATTACAAGTTTTAAACTACAATTTCACCTTCAATTTTCAACAATTTGGCCTAGGAACACTTAGAACCACCTTATCATCTACCACACCATCATTTGTTACGTTCTTGTTCTTAGCCCAAATATGAGGCTTTTCGTTTGAGCTGGTTGATGGGCGGTTATCTTTGTAGGCTTGAGTATTTCCCTATGAGATTAGAGCTCTCTTGATGTTAAGGGCTCTAGGGACAAGCTCATTGTAAGAGGTAATCCACCACATCGTCAATTGGAAGGATAGATCTAGATCTATATTTTCTATGATAATCCCCACTTGTTACTCATAAGGAATTGGCTACTTGCACCTACTAGCCCTTTGCCTCTATCATTGTAAGAAATTGGAAAAAGATTCTCCTTTGTTTTGTTTGAGAGTACAACTCTTCTAGGCTCACATCTATGTCAAAATTAATGGAGAAGTGATCTATGAATCTATCAATGATTTCTTGGGAGGTTTTGATACCTAGAGGTAACTAAGAAAACTAGACGATGACTGGTTTTGTCAAGCTTCATGGAAAGAGGTGCATCAAATAGGACTCATTGTAGTCAACCTCGATACACATGACACTAAACTCTTTGACATGGTCCATAAGGCTTCCTCTCCCTTTGTATTTATCAAATTTGGGGACTTCAAAACCAAGAGGGAATGGTACCATTGTGATGATTCGATCAAATGGATATGGGCATAGGTTTTGTTGTGTATGGGGCTTCTTCATTTTTCCCATCCAGATATCTTGCATTTCTTGTGTTAATGCCTTAAGTTGCAATGTGACATCATCTTATGGGTTTGGTGGAGAACATATTATGGAAAGGCAGATGAGTTGTATATTGGATTTTGATATGATGAGGTGTTGTATGGTATGTATGGTGGTGTGGGATATTGTGAGGGTGATTGTGGTGGAGGTGTATATGTTCTTAATGTGTTTGGGTTGACAATGTTCTATTGGGGGTTATAGTATAAACCTTGTTTTGTTGTTGTTGGGCATACTATTGGGCTAGTAAGGCTTGTTGTTGTTGTTGTTGTGCTATTAAGATTACTTCTTGTTGTTGTGCTACTAGGGCTTGTTGTTGGGCCTAATGTTGTTGTTGCACCATGAGGGCTTGTTGTTGCTCTTGTTGTGTTGCTAAGGCTATTTGTTGTTGCTATTTTTGTTGTGATGCTAAGGATGCTTGTTGTTGTTGTGCAATTAAGGTTGCTTGTTGTTGTTGTTGTGCTTGTTGTTGTTGCTATGTTGCTAGGGTTGCTTGTTGTTGTTTTTGTTATTGTACAACTTTTTGATATGCATCTTGCGCTTGTTGCAAGGCTAGGGAATGTGCTTGCAACATAGGATTGATTGGTTTTTGGGACATCTACGATGGTTTTTGGGTTTTGATGTTTTGCATGGGTTGTCAGTTGTTGATGAGAGGTTGGGGGTTCCATTGGTTTACAATTCCTTGTAAGATGGTCGATTAGGATGGAGGAATATAAGTTTGAGGTCCCATTTGATTTTACATGATGAGAGGGAAAGTGGGGAAATATGATGATGGTGCCATTAGGTATTGCGATGGAAATGGCACACTAGGACCTTGAGTCCATTGATTGAAAGGATTCCCTTGATCAATGTTTTGGGGATTTCCTTATGTTTGGAAGGTGGTCAAGGTATTACCCTGGTTGATGGGGTTTGTGACCAAGGGGTTGTTTTGAGTTGGGTTGGTGATGGATGGGACATATATGTTTTGGGAAATTAATGGGATGGATAAACTCATTGGGGGATTTGATAAAGGTGTCCCATATTGCGTTGAAGGTTGACTTTACGTAAGGGGATTAATTTTCCCTTTTGGGTCTATTTGTGACACTTGGTCCACACTTCCTTGTGTGATGTTGGGCACACTTGTGGTACTTGTGCCTAGGATGGATGAAGAGGGGTACCCTTGATATGTTGAGGTTGTCATGGATTCATGAAGTGTAAGTGGTTTATGTTGATGTAAAGGATTATTAGGAATGGGGGGAGCGCCAAATTTTGGTGTCCAAGTGGTGTTTTGAGAAGGATTGGTGTTGATGGTACTCATAACTGTGTTACTTTCCAATGGAAGAGTGTGGCCAAAGTCCTTAGCAAGACTAGCTGCAAGACTAGGAATTGGTGTGTGACTTAACCTTAACAATGGAGTTGTTTGAATGGTGGATGAAGTCAAGCCTTGTGTCAATGATTACACAACAAAATATGGGGAAATTAGAGAAAAAAATATCTAAGTTTTGATGTTCTTGTTTGTACTCCATGATTTATTCCTTATTAAGTTCAAATGGGTTGTTCATAATGTCTTGTATCTCATATGGTCTTGATGGAGACAAGGGTTGTTGTGATGGGGTAACATGAATTCTTGGATCAAATTCTTGAGGATTGGGATCACTTGAGGTGAAAGTGACTTTAGATTTTTCCATGATTCTAGATTGTGTTGTGATCTTGTATTTATTGTAGATTATGGGTCACCCATGAGAGAGTTGTGTTGAGAATTGTAATGTTTAAACTCTCTAGTTGACTCAAATTTTAGTAAAAGGGACACTCTAAGTCGTTTTGGAGCAATGGTGATAATGGGAGATGAAAAAGGTGAATGATGTGGGTAGTGATATTTGCAAACATTTTGGGACAAAAATTTTGACTTATAAGTTTGATGTTTGATGTTTGGATAAAGGATGTTTAATGAATGTGTGAATCTCTAAGGTAGACTTGTGACCTTCAAGATAAACTAGTCCAAAAGTGATAACTAACTTAACTAAATGCATGGAAAAGGATTCATTTCACATACAAAGTAGCTAAGTAGGGATTGGTGTTGATAGATGTCTAAGACCAAAGTGTTGGTGTGTTCAAAAGTTTACAAAATTTGGTGAAGTGAAGGATGAAATATGATGAGGGGTGGATGAAATGTTCAACCCAATGTTGACCTAGAGTGAACCTTTGTTTTGCAAGACCAAGGTAGTGAAAAACATGTTATACCTCTAAAGTTTTCAAACCCTAAAGACTCAATGATCAATGAGAAGTTCTTTTGAAATGAGTAGATCTGGTTCATTCATGAAATAATGAAGAAAACATCTCCTTATTGATCTATCTCGATTGCGGTGATTCTTTAAGAGACGTCTTCTGATATAATTTGAACTATGATGTCTAAGTTTGAAATGATGGAATGTAGATCTTCGTTTAAGGATTTTGATTTTGTGAGAGATCATTTAAGACAAGCCTAAGATTATGAAAAAGAGGATATTTATTACCACATAGGAGGAGGTACCACGGCCTTTTGGCCACAATATCAACATTTTCCTCTTGTTTATCTAAGATGTTTGCTGCATTTCTCCATTGTCTTGGTGTTTCTTTTGTTTCAAAAGTGAAGCTCCTCAAACTAGTAATTATATTTGTTTGTTCTCCTTCAATTAGTTCAAAGTTTGGTTGAATGATAATGGGCGTAAGGTTTGGTCGTTCAACCGCAGCGATCAGACACCAAATGGTCATGTGGGGTTCAATTTGTCAATTTATCTTACTTAATGAGTTTTTTTTTACCACAAACACTTGTCTTGCTTATGTTTCAAACTAAATGTCTATGTCAAATACATCATTCATATCACAAAGTCCATTTTGTGAAAAAGGATGAAGTTAGGGACATAGTTACTAGGTTAACATTGGAAAGTATGGATTGAGATGTAAACCAAAATATTTAGTAGTCTCTAAGGATAGAAATCCTTAGGACAAGCATCAATATCAAGGAATTTTCGAAGGCTATCCATACTTAGAACAAATGGTTTGAAATTTTGAGAAAGATCGTTAATGTTTGTTTGCAATGTTTTGGAATGAAGCAAAGTATTAAACTGACTCACAAGCATGAACAATCCTAGTTAAGGTGTGTATTTCTTAGTAGGCTTACTATCATCCCCTAAGAGATGATTAATCCGTGAAGATGGAGCGAACAAATAGGCTATGTCAAGGAAATGTACCATCTTGACATGCCAAGCAAAGGAGTCCCTTCCCCATTTACTTTATTACCTCAACCAAAAATTGGACATGGTAAGTAACTTCTGGGAGTGGTGCGCCTCCCATGCATTACTTCAAAATACACTTCGGAGGAAATGGTGAGCCACTAATAACAAGGTTCGTAATTCAGACTTTCAAGATAAACTAGTGCTATACACGTGGTGATTCACTTAATTAAGAGGCCTCCCAACACTTAGAAATATCTAAGGGGTTTAACATGCATCACAAGGATACTAGGGGAGACATTTTTCGGTATAGGATAACACTAGCTACTTAATTACTTAAATAGCCACAACCAATTATTTCTATAATAGACCAAAATGAAAGCACCACTTGGGTCGTTCCCTCTCACAAGTTGGGAGGAAAGCCCTCTAAAGGTAACACATGTTTGAAGCTTAAAATATTTTTCCTCACCCAAGATTACCAATAGGCTCAAGGGGAGAGGATAGGTGGTCCCAAGAAGAAAAGGTATACTTGTGTGTTTCTCTTCACCCAAGATCGCACGAGGCACAAGGGGAGAGGATACACACAACAAGCATACACAAGCAAATCAGACACATGTTCATTTTAACCTTGATAAACATACTGAATTTGTTATTTGTTTTAAGCTCACTAAATGAAGTATGTAGATTATTTTGTTTAATTTTAAACCAACAAGCATAATGAAGTGAGGGTTCAATTTATACCAATTTGAACGTTCATTTTAAACCCAAAAGAAATCTAGTTGATCCTTAAACATGAAATAAATCATCATAAATGGGTTATAATTGCCCCATTAGTGTCGAAACACTTGTTACAATTATAAAATCAGACGATGATATATGCTCCTTCACTTTGAATTTTATTTCCCAAACCTGCAAAACCAATTAGCCTCAAAACAAAAAAGAGAAGTTAACTTGACATTTTAGCAAGCAGATGAAGTCAAAAAATTAAAACACATGTCAAAATTCAAGTTCATTTTTGTTTACTAGTAAATAGTGACATTGAAATCAATTGTGTCACTGAATTTCATCAGATGCGTTGCCATATCGCAAGTACGTCGCTATATTAAAAAATCGACTGCGTCGCTCTACAATAAACAATGATGTCAATAGCATCACCCAATCAATTGTGTCGCTATATTAAAATCCATGCTACAATAAGAAATTAGTCTAGTGTTGCTATTTTAATTAAGCGGTGACATAATTAATTATGCGTCACTAAATTAAACATGCATCATTGTTTTCAAGATCAAATGCGTCACTGTATGGTGACGCGTCTAAGGTGCATCAGTGAATTTTCAATAGCGTCGGCGAGCCTATAAACACAAGAAAAATAAAAATTTAACAAGAAATTTGTTAGATTGATTAGTTCATGCCCTCCTTCTAGTGCCAAAATGTGATTGATGACATAGTATGGGCTAGCTACACTTGATCCATGAGGATTCCAAGTATAATTAAGTCACTATGCATCAATCCCAATAAGATCATTCAATGTAAACTAAGCTAATAATCCATAAAAACTAACATATTAAAATACACAAACTTCATAAAAATCTATTCTAATCCATTGAAACTTATCTTGTTGGGGGAGTGGTGTCACATTGATGTTGAAACTTTCCTAATCCCTTGGATAATGAGCTTGTTTCAATCGATTATATTGAAGAGAATTGACAAAATCAATGAAAGATGTGTTGTAAAACATAATGAAATCTATTTTAACATGATAAAAGATAAGATGATCAATGTGAGTGTATGCAAAGCTATTCTAAATGTATTCAAGATTCAAAAGATTAAAACCCTAATTTCAAAATATGCTAAATATCACCTAAGTTACCATGGAAGCCATTAATGGATGCTCTAAGCTAATAATGCAAGTAAATTAACCTAAAAATTATTTTAAAACATAAAATGTGAGAGTGATTTTAATAGCATAAGTTTACTATTAAAAGATGGATCTCTATTCAATAGATGCAAGCTCTATTTATAGAATAGGCAAAATGAAACCGATGGTCAAGATCAAAAGGAATCAATCAATGGTTAGGATGGAAGGAAAATGAAGGCATGGATCATGGATTCCCATCAAGGATTGAGAAAGCAAGTTGATATTTAATCAAGGGCTTACATTCATCCAAACAAACACACTTTCAGAATTTGCACAAGAAGCTTTGTTGAAAGTTTGTTATAAAAAAGAATATTCCTTTTTTCAAATGAGTGAAGAAAGAGAATATTCTCAAAAAATATTCTCATGATGGGTGAGGAAAATTAGATATTTAGTTAATTAAAACCAAATTTTAATGTGCAAAGGGGGAAGGAATATTCCTTTTTGGAGGAATGCATGCAAAGGAGGAATATTCTCTTACAAGTGGGAGGGTTAGATTTAATTAGTAATTTGACAATTAAATAAAGTTTCAATTATGCAAATTAGGAGAATTATATGATATTCATTAAATAAATGATTTAATGAAAAATGGGGAAGTGATATGATATTTAATTAAATAACTTAGGGTTATTTAATTAAATAAGAGGACTTAGGGATTTAAATTAGATAAGTTAATTTATCCAATTTAAAAGGATGAAAGGTTAGCATGAAAGGGGTGAATTAACCCAATTAGGTCAATTAGATTAATAGATGAAAATGACAAAATTAATAAAATAGCTAAGCTAATTTAATCAATTAAGCAAAAAGAGGATGGGTTTTAGGATGAAACGGTGTTAGTATATCAGATTCATGTACATGATATCATTCAAGACATTTTTAAGTGTCTACAATATACATGCGAGAATATATATATGTTATAATTAATAAGTATTTATCATATCTTTTAAATATTGTAAAGAAAAAGTGATATGAATTAAATCTCTTCGAGAGGCAAAGCCTCAATCAAAGGCTTATGATAATTGACATATTCTTGAGGCTTGAAAAGCCATATTAAAGACCTTTCTAGAAGGTCATATGATATAGCTAGATGTTAGCTATTAGAAATACAAATAAGTTACAAGTAATTAAGCTCCAAAGTGGCCATAACAAAAGCCTCAATAAGGGTGTAGAAAAGTCTTTCAAGTTGGGCATTGTTTGAGGAATGAACCTTAATGGAAATAACTGATATATATGTGATCCTTAAAATCTACAAAGAAAATAGTAACATGTACATGTTGTTATGAAAACTCACATGCCAATTAATAAGCAATTTAAAAGGAAAATAATAATGAATGTAAACAACCACAAAATGGCATATTGTTTTGTAGTTAGGAAATCTTGAACAAATTTGATTATTTATAAGTCAACCCCTTCAAAGTGGGTGATAAGTCAAGCTGTTGAATGTTTTTGCTAGCAAAATTAGAAAGCAATCAAAAAGAAGTTTTAGTACCTATTCTTGAGGCAACTTCATAAACCTGTATATGAGTTTTTCTAGCCACATTGTGGCAAATATAAACCAACTTCATTGAGTTGATGGAGGCATAATTTAAACATGGATGATTAAGAATGTGTGGAGGAGGTTTTAAAGAGAGTATTTTTAAATATTTTTATCAGACTTATATAGGTGCGGGGAGTAGAGTCTTTAAGACTCTTCAATATGCATTTTAATGATTCTAAGTTGATAATCTATCGTGGCATTTTAAAGAGTAGGTTGAGCCTCTTGAAGAGGCAGTTATCAAATTGTAAAGTGTTTTAATGTTGCAAGGTTTGAGCATCCAATTTTTCATTTCCAACAATTGGCATTGATGATAACTTTCTACATCACAAAGTTCACATGAGGATTTTTGTTATAAATTGAAAAGGAGGAGCATAAGAGAGCTTACTTGTGATAGTTGCAAAAGTCTCAGTCATCTTTTCATACTTTAATTTTTCTCATTTAAAACTATAGTTTAAACAAATAAATGGATCTACAAAGACAATCCTCCAACAATGAGATACCTAAGAGAACGAGAAGTATGTATTTTCTAGATAGTTGCAAGACCCTATTGTAGGACAAGGAGGTATTAAACCTTACATTGTCACTCCAACTCAATGTAAAGTATGAGTTCCATGTGTTAGGGAGGTAAAAAATGGAATCCACGGTGACCCAACTCATGTCGTTGACCCTATGGATCATGTTTTGATACAAATCTTAAAAAAGTACAAAGAACTTGAGAGAAGCACATTTGCATATGACTAACAAAGATAAGGTGGTCAAGGTTGAAACATTTGAAAGGAGAATTTGGAGCTCCACATTGGCTCAACACATGGTTCCAATTGTTCACCCATGTTATAAACTTGTAAATGCATGTCTTAAGTGTTTTTATTCAAGCACAAAATAATTAAAGGAAAAAATATTCAAGTAATTATCAATGTTGATGATATTAGAGATATGATGAGAATAGAACATGACCCAACAAACTTTTTCTACATTCACACCAAACTTCAAACGATATAGGAAATGGGGGGTAACCAATTTTTATTAACATCTAGAGCTTTGTTTAGATGAAGATAACACTACATGTTGCATCCACTCCCTATAGCTTTAACATAGTTTAAACAAGATGTACACAACACTTGCTTTATGACGACTTTAAGTTCTGGTATTCATGGTTATAGAAGTGTTTATGATTTCTAGTTGTGAGATTTTTTCAAACTCAAAACCATTAATCAAAGGAAAGATTCCAAGATTATTTTTTTAGAAGTCATAGTTGACCACCTATGTTACAAACTAAAAAAAATTAGTCATAATTTTTTTTTAAGTATTCTTTTATTTAGTTACAATTAATTCTATGTCAAAATCCCCATTTCTTCTAGTAAACTATGAATTTGGTTGTGACTGATGACTCAATGGATCCTTAGAATATTGTACTAGTATAAACTTGGAGCCAAATCCTTTCATCCACTTTTGATTATTATGAATTCTCAAAAATTTCCTTGCCCCAACACTCATTGAACTTAGTCAAGAGGATATTAATTTAAAAATAAGTGACAAGTAATTTTTTTTTATGGCTAACAATCATCTTCCACGTGATTGGTTCTTTGGAACTTATTATAAAATGATTTCAGTTCACAATTTTAAGGATGAGAATTTTTAGTTCACAAAGGTCCTAACATACAAGATTCTAGCAATAGAGTTGGCTCACCAACTTGATGTGGTTGATTTTGAGTATGGGTCCAAATGCAAGAAGAAGGCCATTTTTGACATACTATTATCCTAAGGGGGAATTACAATAAATAAGAGGGGAGTAGAATATGTGATGACAAAAAAGTCAACTGAATTGGGTCTTGACATCATTGAGGATTATTGTCCATGTATGATCCAACTAGGTTTATGTCATCTTGGATAGCCAAGTTTAAGACCAATGAAATATTTTTTCATCAAAGTCACCCAACTATTAAAGCTAAGAGGTCACCAACAGCTGTCTCACTTGATATGTACGTTGATTTCAAAAAGCTCCCCATGAAGCCGCGTTTTACCTAGGAAAAAAATTACAAACATGTGCATGCATATGATCCCTCTAGGGTTATGACTTATGGTCTCAAAAAATATTTGAGACAAGAAGAATGGAGTGAAAAAAAAATCCTATTGTAAGTATAGGCAAGAAGTTGTAGAGCCAAAAAGATTTTTGGAGCCATGGACATAAATAAAATATGGTACACATGCCATATAATGAAGAACATGATGCACCAACTTCACCATATGATAAAAGTTACATACACCTTGAAAAAATTGTAAACCACAAGAATAGGAAACAACAAAATCAATTGATGTATCTAAGGCCAATGATGTGCTTGATCTTAAAACTAGCCATACACAATGACCTCTTCAATTTTATCAAATAGATAGACATAAATCACAAATCCCTACTCACATAGTCCAAATAGCTTTAGTATGTGGGGGCCCCAGATAGAATCTAGAGTTGATGTATCTCAACCTTTTGAAGTAGAAGTAACTAATTCTTTGTTAATAGGCCAACCTTTTAAAGAAGACAAGGAAGCTTAGGATTCAAAAATATTCAGATAAAGAAGAGACAAAAGTAGAAATTATGACACTACCAACTAAAATGAGGGTAGCACCTATAACCTCTATGGTCATGCAGGTAAGTGTCTCAAATTATCATCATCTTCTTCTAAATCTTATATTGGAAATTTCTATTACCTTGCCCATAACTATAGCACATATAATTCCCACAACTTCTCCTATAACCTCTCCATCAATCTCACTACACTTCATGCAATCCTTTGGTGTTGCATAAGTTCCTTTTCCACTGATTTTTACTAATATACTATAGACTCATATTTTGAGCATTCATTCTCACCATCTATACTCATATTTCCATCTCCATTACCTCCTAGAACCCTATAGATAACTTAACAATAATATATTACCATCCCTTATGGGTTTCCCTAGGGGTATCCATTTTTAAGCAACATGATCCAATCACTTGCTAATTTTTTTTAAAAATGTAGGATTCAAGAAAAGCAAGGGAAGCACCTGAATTGACACAAGGAGATAAAAAGAAGGAAAAGCTCCAACAAAGCCCCACATGAGATCTTTGTATGATCTTATTCAATAATTATTGATGATTGTGCATATGACTCCTACAATAGATAAGCCACAAGAGAAAATGCATCTAGAGGACTATTTAGTTCATGCAACTAGATTGAACCTTGCTCAAGCTCACCCACAAGATTTAGGTGTAACTAATGCAAGAGACCCATAATTTTGTTACCTCATTTTTTTTAAAGGTAAGAAGAAAGGTGGAAAAGAGGGAGTTTGAATTATCTAAGATAAAAGATATAGTAAATAAATTACGAGCATAAGTAAAGGCTCAATAATAAGAAGTTAAAATGTTAACTTTAGGGCTACGAGGTAAAGTTTCACTTGAAATTCTCAAGGTAGAGCAATCTAAGCAAGTAGCATTACAAACAGAGCTAGATAAAGCCAATGTGACATTGAATTCCTATAGACAACAAAAAAATGTTTGAGCAACACAAGAAGCTAATAATTGAGGAAATAATCTAATTGCATAAGAAGATTAAAAATCTCATAGGTTTCACTAAGAAAATTCAAAGGAAAATAGAAACAAAAAATGAACAAAGAACATAGTTGTAATAAGAGTTGAAACAAAGTTATCAAGCATCAGGGGTATTACCAATGGTGAAAGAACTTTATATTTCTTATTAGAGAAAGATATAGACATAATAGTGGAGCTCATACTAGAATTAACATTCATACCAGATGCCTAGGTCGATAATGCTCAAGTAAAAATTTAGATAAATAAAACTCTATCAATTGTATCCCAAAATGTTTCCCAAGCTAAAAGTGTTATTTGAAAAATTATATAATGCTTCGAAGGGGGTACTTCTGTCTATAATAGTTGATAACATAATATTTGCCACTATAAAAGTTAATGAGCTTCTGAGATGGAATAAGGTAGAGTCTTAAGTGTAAGACTAAATTAGCCACTTTGAAGTAAGTTGTAATAGAAATGGACACATTGAAGAATTGGTTCAACTAGGACTCCCCTCACCATTTCTCGACAATACTAATTTGTTAAAAGAGGAAGAGATAAAGGTGATTCTTGCAAATAAACAATAGGACTAAACATTCTTTCATGGTTGGATTCAAACACTAAGTATCACAATTTAGTTGAAATGGGTTTGCAACTATTACCATAGCTAGAGTACTAGATGAAGGCTATCATTCATAAATTATAAATTATATCTCAAAAAAAGATTATAAATCTTAAAAAATATTAAATGAAGAAGGTAGTTCAACTTGCAAAAAATTAATGGGAATCTTTGCAATATGTCCTTCCAAAACTCTTATCCTTCAGGTGCCTTCTATAATTTTTTTTGAAATTTTATTTTGTCTAAATTTTGATTCTAGGATATTATTTATGAAAAAAGATCCCTTTGAGTCACCAAATACTATAGAATGTTGCTCTATTTCTTAAAAATTAATAACTAGGTGAAATTTTATAATTTCAAGATGATTCACATGACAAGGAAAAGCTAGTCAATTTTGAGAAACATGGATGCCACATGTGAAAATTTCACAATAGTAAAATTTGTTAATCTTGAAAAGTTTAAACATTGTGATATAGGATATTTATAATATAAGTTAACATTCAAGTGTGGATTGCCATCCTTAAAAAAGTAATAAAGCTACCTGTGTGTGGAAAATGTTAGTATCAAAATAAGATAATAAAAACACACCAATGCAACATTAAACTAAATAAAGCTAAATAAAATGAAAAGAGATCAAACAAAGCTTCTTCATAATCATTCCATTGTCCTCTATCTCCAGTGATTTGCTTGAAGCTATTGCTCTCAGATTGTGTAAGAAAAGTTTCTCATAATGGCAACCTGCAGAACGAGTATGCAAAGGGAGAATACTTCTCTATCCTATATGCTGGTGGAGTGAAATGTTGATATACGGATATGCATAGGGGCTGTGGATTATGAATGCCATTGAAGCTATGATATGAGGATGATAGGCCATGATATGGATTGCTAATATGCTAAGCTATGCTATTGCTATGATTCTAGAGGCTATGGATGCTGGAAGGCTAATTGACTATAGTTTTCCCATACAAAAGCTTCTATCTTTTTCAAAGACCCGACAGTCCCTTTTATAGATTTTTACAGGCAAGAGCTTGGCTGGAAAAGATCAATGGCTATGAGATTGTCTGGTAACTTTGGATGGTGAGAGATGGAGAGGTTGAGAGGAAGATGGAAGATGTTGGGAGGTTGGAGAGAAGAATGGAGGTTTGTCTTCAATCCACGGGAACAACTTTGCTCAGAAACAAAGAAATTAATTTTCTATTTTGAAGTTTGTTTCACGGTTGTTGTTGATAATCCAAATTAAATAAATAAATTTATTTAATTTTGTATGAGTTTGAAGATTTAAAATATTTTTGAAATATTTAATGTGAATGAACATTAGAAGATTTAATTAAATATTTTGGAATATTTAATTGTGAATAGACTTTAGAAGAATTAATTAAATATTTGGAATATTTAATTGTGAATGGTTTTAGAGGAATTTTTAGAATAGAAGAATATTTAATCTTTATTTGAATAAAATATTCAAGCCAAGATTATATGATAATTAATATAAATAAATCGTAATGTTTATTTAATTAATTAAGAAATGGATAAGAAAAGTGATTAAATAAACTTATTTATTTAATCGAAATGAAAGAATGAACAATATAAATAAATTATTTAGATTTATTTATACGCAGATTGAATTCAAAGATTTAATTAAATATTAAAAATATTTAATTAATTACCAGACTATTGTAATGTGACCATTTTTAGGTGTATACATTTTGCCCCTCTTTGAAGTGATGTGTTTTATGCATTGCTTCAAAGAATTTTGAAATTTTCCCTAGATGTTGATTGTCGAATGTTGATAGGTATATGCCCTCGCGAATGATGAATCGATAAGATTTTTGATTTTTTTGAGAAATTTTTGAATTTTTAGATTTTTTTGGAATTTTTATGATTTTTATGATTTTTAAGATGTTGATTCATCGTTCGAAAATGATGATGGAAAGATGTGAGATAAAAAAAATAAAAAATTGATGACCTAAATTACCCTTGGAATGATAAAATGTGATAAAATGCCCCAATTTTTCCTTTAAATAGGTTAAAAATGTCATTTTCCATGTCATTTTCCCATTTTAACCTAGTAAAAATTGTAATTTTTGAGCTATGGAGTGAGAAAAATGGCACTTCCTATCCACCAGCACCGTTTCGAGTGCATCTGACGACATCAACAGTCGGCACACTATGGACCCGCGGTATGTACCCCATTAAACTTTTAGTGTTTGAAAATTTTCCATTTAGGGCACATTTATCCATGTTTTGATGTGAAAAGGGTGTGTTTTAGCACTTTTTAATTTTTCTGTAGCGCCCTTGATAATTTCCATAGTGCCCATGATTCTGTAGCGCCCTTTATGGTTTTTATAGTGCCCATGATGATTTTTGTAGTGCCCATAATTCTGTAGCACCCATGATGATTTCTACAATGCCCTTGAGAAATTTTGTAGCGCCCATGATTTGATGTTGTTTTGTTTGATTAATTTGTTCCCAAGGTTGTTGGAAAACAAATAGTAGATGATAAATTTTCTTTTAAAGTTGTTAAAAACAAATAGGTGTTGATAGGTTTGCTTCTAAGGTTGTTAAAAACAAACAAGATTGTGATAAATTTGCTTTCCATGATGATGAAAAACAAATAGTTGATAAGTTTGCTTCTAACGCTGTTAAAAACAAACAGGATTGTGATAAATTTGTTTTCCATGATGATGAAAAACAAATGGTTGATATTCAGATTTGATTGATTTATCTTGATGATTCAATATTGATTTTGCTTTGACTTGATGATTCTTCCTATTCAACAGGAGAGATTGAGCATCTTGCAATTACGGGAGAAATTCCTGAAGACATGGAGATTGATTCCGCAGCTTGTATAGGTGGATAAAGATGTGATCGAGGCATGCAAAATGACCTCATTACTTGAGATGCTTGAGGTGCGTCTCAACAGAGCCTTATTGACAGCACTCGCGGAGAGGTGGCACAGTGACACGAACACCTTTCATTTTTCGACAGGAGAGATTACCGTGACTCCAGAGGATGTATATCGCATCTTGAGGATTCCAGTGATGGGTGAGATAGTGAGATTTGACAGCTGAGAGGCGGGAGGTACCGATTCCTTGAGGCAAATATTTAGAGATGATCATATTGTGGGATATTATATCTCATGGGCGGAGATGATGGATTCATATGCGCCTTTACCCTCTGTACTTGTAGGCTTCATTGGAGGTGTTTTGTGCCCCGACCATAGGTCGAAGGGTTTTGCAGTTGGGTGGGATTGTGTACTTGAGAGTATGGTGATGCAGGGTACATGATATGCTTGGGGATCATGCATGCTTGCACATTTATATGATGAGCTACACCATATTGTGTACGGTGGAGGCCGAAGTTTAGCTGTTGGTTGTTCACTTTTACAGATATGGGCATGGGAGCACTTTGCCGTTATGCGACCATTGACTCAAGGACGACGGCCTGTCATTCGACCGTACAGATTCATATATACCGATGTCATTGCTCAGTCGAGGCTGGGCAAACTAGATCATTGGCAGTGTCTTTTGGATGACCTCGAGACAGTATGCTGGCAGCCTTATGTAGATTGTGAGGCATGGCCAGAGGATGCTAGGGAGATGCCCTTTGTCTTTACTTCCAGATATCTGATTGGTCATACTCTTGGGATTATTGAGAGGTTTCTTCTTGGCCGTGTATGGCGACAGTATGGTCGGCCTCAGGGTATGCCATAGGGTTCATCTATTTATGCACGCCGGCAGCAAGAGATTACAGTGTGGGGTCCACAGATTTCATATGATGCAACAGTAGTAGAGTTCACTAGTTTGGGAGTACAGATGTGGGACTATAGAGCTGATATTCTTGACGGGGGAATGACTCCAGAGTATGGTCGGTATGTGTTGGAGCATCTTGCACCACGATTATTTGATCCTGATAAGCCTACCGCTCCAGTTGCAGAGCAGAGACCACATAGAGGGGGACATAGGCGACAACAAGAGGCGGCTTCAAAGGGTGATGACTTCGAGGAGGATGATGATGATGAGTCAAATGGGGATGGAGATAGCAGTGATGAGGAGAGTGGGGGTGATAGTGGTGGAGGAGGTGACAAAGGTGGCAGAGGTAGTGACAGAGGTGGTGGTAGAGGTGGTGGCAGAGGTGGACCGCAGATGAGACATTTAGATCCATCGTCTTCAGTATATCTAGTGGTGTCGAGTCAGATAGCTACCTTACAGAGTAGAGTGTAGAGCTTATAGGGTCAGTTAGCACAGGTACAAACCTTGGTTACACAGCTACAGGGACAGTTGACGACAATGACGACCAAGAGAGATACAACTAGACGATAGGGTGAGGAGGCCATGGCCTTAGTTTATAGTCTACAGAGAGCAACAAGAGGTGGCATGATGAGAGAGCTGAACAGAGCCATTCGAGAGGTAGAGTTCTATAGGATCAAATACCATGATGCAGTGCCACCCGAGCAGAGAGTGAGTTATACACAGTCTCAGTCTACACATAGTTGCTCTCGGGCTACCAGCAGGGGTGTATCACAACCATTACCTCCAAGAGGGTTATCAGGGGCAGGTGGAGCAGGTCCATCAGGTGTAGGTGGGACAGGTTCCAGACTAGCACCAACATAGGATAACACTTCGTAGTGCATTTTGCATGATGTCTTATTGATACCCTATTGAGAGATTTGTATACACACTGATATGGTCCCATTTTTGATGATGTTATGTCATGCATAATTGACATCTTTGTACATTTGACATTCATTTTTGAGATATATGATATGCATTGATGATTTGTTTGTGCGATGAATGCTTCAATTTTCTATATGCATGATGCTTTTGATATGATTTATGATGTGATGTATGATGTATGGAAATAAACCAAATGATATGTTTGTGAAAATGAAAAATGGAATGAAAATGATGTAAGGATTATGATGTATGCTTGATTATTTTTTATAATTTTCTGATGCAAATATGTATGAAAAATGTATGGGATGATGTTTTTGTGAATGTCAAATATTCTTTGTCATTTATTGGAAAGATATGGAACTTTGATACTTTGCCAGCTTTTGGGAAAATCTATAAATGCCAAATGCAGATTCTTAAAATGAATGTAATCTATACTAACCATGCAGGATATCTGTACAATATTGCCATTCTGAGAACTTATTTGTGCTTTTTGTGTCATCATAGAGCATTGAAATGTTGAAAGTTAATACAAGCATCAAAGGGTATGTTAGCACCAGTGATGACCTAAGTATTGCTTTCATGAATTTTGATATAGCAAGATAATACAAGCATCTAGGTATAATTGAACCCAGATGACCTGAGTATTGCTTGCATAAATAGATAAGAGTTAACCCGTTTCCCATGCAAATTCCGAAATGTCATCAATGATACTTAGTAGAGCATGTCTCGCGACCAATTTGCATAGCACTAATGATTCACTCACAAACAACAGACAAAGAAAAATCATACTCCTTCCTTGCTTTTCTAGTTCAATACATCATCGAATTACTCTAGAGATATGATAGAAAATCAACCAACAATTCAAATTTTTCCTAAAGTATTCCAAACATTATTCAGATTAAGATCATCCAACTTGATTATCAACATTGATGTTTTTGTTTTGATTAACATTGTCTTGACCATGTTGTTTGATTTCATTGGCATTGAGTGATCGGTTTGGTGTTGTGTTTGATTGGATGCGTCAATATATGTTGTGTTTTGTCAAACCGTCATTTGTCGTGTCATTTAGTCTGTGTTTTTGCCCCCAGTGTAAACACAACCTGAATATTATGGATATGTACAAATTTCATCAAGCCATGATGAAACACAAGGATTCCCGTTGTATGATATGGTTATGATAAATATGTACAGATGATAGATATGGATAGATGATGCCGAATGATGCTGAAAGGCGAATGCAAGAAATAAGCTAATAGATAGAGGAGCCCATTTTGATCACAAGTAGCGCTTGTTTGCCAGGTTTTCACCACTTGTTTTTGTTGCACTTTTTCATGAATTTTTCTGATTTTTATGTATTTTTTCATGACTCTTTCTAATTTTTATGTATTTTTTCAGGACTTTTTCTTATTTTTATGTATTTTTTTAGGAATTTTTCTGATTTTTATGTATTTTTTCAGGACTTTTTCTGATTTTTATGTATTTTTTCAAGACTTTTTATGATTTTTATGATTTAGACATAGAACTTCTTTAAATGAATGTTGTTGATCGAATCTTCAAACAAGTCCCCTTCTGATGTAGATAACTGATAGGCTCCAAAATCGTATGCTGCAATGATGACAAATGGACCAAGCCAATTTGGTTCAAATTTTCCTTTCTTTTCTCTATCTTGCTGATTGCGTGGATTTTCTTTCAAGACTAAGTCACCTACTTGAAATGTCTATGGTTTAACTCTGTGATTGTAGCTACGGGACATAACTTGTTGATAACCCTTCAAATGATCAGCTGCATGTTGACGTCTTTCATCTAATAGTTCTAGCTCTTGTAGACGAGATACTCGATAGTCTTCATCATTGATCAATCCTTTGAGTGAGACCCTAAGCGAAGGTATTTCGACCTCTAATGGTAAGATTGCTTATGCTCCATATACCAAGGCATATGGGGTAGCTCATGTTGGTGTGCGAATGCTGGTTCTGTATGCCCACAAAGCTGGATTTAACTGGACATGCCAATCACGATTGACATCATTTACCGTCTTCTTCAAGGTCTTCAAGATTGTTTTGTTGGAAGCTTCTGCTTGACCATTTCCTTGTGGATAGTAAGGTATAGAGAACCTATGTTGGATGTGAAATCTTTCACAAAGTTCATCAACATCCTGATTCTTGAAAGGCCTCCCATTATCCGTGATTATAGAATTAGGAATTCCATATCGGCAGATGATGTAATTCAAGATAAATGAAGAGATTTGTTTACCAGTTACGGTCGTCAAAGGAACGACTTCGATCCATTTTGTAAAGTACTTTGTAGCCATGATGATGAAGGATGAATTTTTCCAACAAGATCTAATCCCCACTAAGAAAGAGGCCATGTCAGAGTGAAAGGCTGCAGTTCCTGTGCAGGTGCATGAATAAGATTCCCATGGATCTGACATTTAGAACACTTCTTGACAAAATTAAAAGATTCTCTCTCCATGGTAGGCCAATAATATCCCATTCTAACAAGTTTCTTGGCTAAGGTTAAACCACTTGAATGAGTTCCACAAATACCACCATGAACCTCTTGTAAGGCTTTTTCAGATTCATCATGTTCAAGACATTGAAGGAGTGTACCATCAAGACCACGTAGGTAAAGGATATCGACGATCAAGGTATAACGGGATGATTGGCGTATGAAATTCCTTTTTTGGTTTTAGGATAAGTCTAGAGGTAAGATGCTATTTTTCAGGTAGGTATAAGTCTTGCCATATAAAGGTGAATAAGAACAGGTTAAATGGCATATGACTTGGGTTTCAAGATTATCATAGGTGGGAGAAAATAATTGTTCCACCAAGAATTCATACCGCATTTGATTTTCTGATAATTGCAACAAGGAAGAAATTGTAGCCATTGCATCTGCAGCTTTATTATCAATCCTTGGGATTTGTGAAAACTTGATTACCACAAAATACTTTTTAAAATCATCCATGTTCTTGTAAGGTAGCAGCTTATCATCTTTGGTCTGATAATCATCATTGATTTGATTAATGACTAGTTGTGAATCACTGTAGACTTGTAGCTCTATAATTTGCCATTCCAATGCTATCTTTTTTCCTATGAGCAATGCTTCATATTCAACTATGTTTTTTATGCAGGGAAACATCAACCGATATGATTTTGGAATTGTATGTCCTTCAGGTGTAACAAAAAGAATCCCTGCCCCTGAGCCATGTTGTGTATAGGATCCATCAAAGTACAATGTCCATGATTTCTTAATTGTTGCTGTAAAGACGTCTGCATTAGGAAATTCAATGTGCATTGGGTTTTCTTCTTGTAAAGGTGCTTCGGACAACTGATCTACAATGACCTATCGTTTTATAGCTCTTCAATCTACATAGTGAATGTCAAACTCACTTAAGATCATTACCCATTTTGCAAGTCTTCCCGTTAAGGTAGCTTTGCTTAAGAGGTATTTTAGTGGATCGATTTTGGTTATCAGCTTAACTGTATGAGCCAACATATAGTGTCGCCACTTTTGAGAAGCAAACACTATTGCTAGGAAAGCTTTTTCAATGAAAGTGTAGTTTAGTTCATGACTTGTTAAAGTTCTGCTGATATAGTATATGGCCCTTTCTTTGCCTGCAGAATCCTCTTGTGCTAGTAACGCTCCCAAAGATACTTCTGTTGCTGAAATATATAGTATGAGTGGCTTTCCTAGAACTGGTGGATTCATGAGATATTGCTTGATCTAATTAAATGCTACTTCACACTTTTCCTCCCATTTGAATGGGACATTTTTATGCATTAGATGTGTAAATGGTAAGCTTTTGTCTACCAGTTGAGCTATAAACCTCCTGATGGATTGTAGTCGTCCTTGGAGTGATTAGAGCTGATTGATATTTTTTGGTGGTGGCATGTCCATTATAGCTTGTACTTTTTCTGGATCAACTTCTATGCCCTTTTTTGAAACAATGTATCCCAGGAGTTTTTCAGATTTAACGCCGAAGACACATTTCTTTGGATTGAGTCGAACATTGAACTTCTCCATTTTGATAAAGATCTTTGACAAGATTTCTAGATGTCCTTCTATTGTGTTAGATTTGGCAAGGAGATCATCAACGTAATCTTCCATGAATGTATGCATCATATCATGAAAAATGGTGATCATTTCTCTTTGATAAGTCGCTCCTGCATTTTTAAGCCCAAATGGCATGACATTCCAACAATAGATACCCCAAGGGCACGTGACCGTTGTTTTATCTTGATCCTTTGGTGCAATATTTATCTGGTTATATCCTAAAAATCCATCCATTAATGAATACATTGCATGGCCAGTAGTTAAATCAACAATCATATCTATGTTTGGCAAAGGGAAGTCATCTTTGGGACATGCTTTGTTCAAATCTCTGAAATCTGTACAAATTATAATCCTTCCGCCCAACTTTGAAATAGGTACTATATTGGAGATCCATTCTGCATAGTCAATAGACCGAATGAATCCAACATCTAAAAGCTTCTTTAACTCTTCTTTAACCAATAATGTAACATGTGGATGCATTTTTCTGAGTTTTTGCTTCACAGGTTTTGCCCCTGTGTTTATAGATAGATGATGCATTATTAGATTAGGATCTAATCTTGGCATATCGGCATATGACCAATTAGAGTTGATTTGATTCTCCTTCAAGAATTGTGTGAATTTCAGTACTTCTTCCACTGTTAATGATGCTGCAAGTTGCAAGATTTTTGGCTGCTCTATTGTACCTATGTTGATTGATTCTGTTGGCTCAATCAAAATAGAAGATCTTTCTTGATAATGTTTGGGAAGAGTGTCAAGTTTCTAATCCTTCAGTGCCTCAAAAAGGTTTTCACCATCGGATTCGCTCTTTATTTTTCTCTTGTTGTGATCTACCACTGCCGTTTTTCAGTTTTCACCGATAGATCTATCTTTTATTTCGTTTATTTTGCAGCTAAGAGACTTGACACCCTCCCTATCAAAATCTTGAGTATGATATTCTTTGATGGAACACTTGTTTTCTTGATTAGATGAACAAAGGAAATTTACAATATCCTCATCATCATAGAATGTAGGGATATGGATAGGTGCATCGTTGTCCTAATCAATAAGTTCTAGATAAACTAAAGGTATGGGATCATTAGGTTGGGTAAGGTCTTGAGCCATCAAAGTCATGATATGATTGTCATTTTCATGATGGACAAGGTCTATGATGGTATTCTCCTATCGATTATCAATCTCGTTAAAATCTGAATCATCCTCACTTGAGTCATTGTCATATCGTGATTCAAAGTCAAGTGATTGTGTTCCCGAGCTTTCTCCTTGTATGAGAACAGGTGCATATTTGTGTATGGTATCAACTTGTTTGTCTCTCCAAAATTCATCGTTATAGATGGTGTCCCATTCATATTCATTAGAATCAGTGTCTGAATTGTTCTGCAACTGGAAAACTGATTCATAAATTTTTTGTAGAGTGACATCTTTATGGGGTTTATCTGAAATTGATTCTCCTTCATGAGTTTGTTGTGCTTGTTGTGAAGTTGACTCTTCTGTATCCTCACCATATCCAAGTCCTGTTTTATCTTTAGGATGTATTGAAATAGGTTGAATTGGCTCAATGATTCCTTCTTTTCTTTTTCTTATAGGACCATTTCCTTCGTAGCCCATTCTTTGCATGATAGTATACCCTTTGCCATATTGGTCAGTAGGTATCTTGATGTGCAAGAGAGATTCATCTTCATCTTTGTATAGCCAACTTAGGATGTCCCTATCTTCGGCTTCTTCCTCGGTAGTGTTAGCTTTAATGAATTGTCCATCAAACTTTGTGATTGGCACAGAAGCTTGGGATGTAGAGGCTGTTGCGATCTTTTGATTTGATAGGTTTGGTTGACCATGTGACCTTGGAGAAGGAGGTAAGCTAGAAAGGCATAACGAATATTTTCCTACTCCTTTGTCTTTTAAATGTAGCTTGATATCAAGATTCTTTTTCAATTCTTGCAATTGGCCTTGTAGATAAGAAGAAAAAGCAGTAAGAGCCTCCCTATTGTGCAACACAAAGGCGTCTTGAGTTGCTCAGAGATTTGAACAAGTTTGGGTGCTATTGTAGTCAACTTGTATAGTTATTTCTTGTCCATCATATGGAAACTTGAGGCATTGATGGTACGTTGATGGTACCGCCTGCATATCATGAATCCATGGATAACCCAAAAGTATGTTATAGGAAAGATCACAATCTAGAACCTGACAAAAGGTATTTTTCACAACAGGTCCCACTCTGATAGGTAGCATTATTAGTCCTTTAGAAGATCTTTCTTCATCATCATATGCCTTGATAGTTATTTTTCTTCGTGGATCAATGGAATTTTTTGATATTCCTAAGGCATGTATTAGCTTTAAGGTACAAATGTTTAAATCGGCTCCTCCATTTATTAAGACACGTCTGATTCGATGTTTATGGATCATGACTTCAAGATAAAGTGATGAATTATGCGGATGTGTGTCATGGAGGCATCATCTTTTTCGGAGAATGAAAGACAAGTGGGGGAAGACAAATGTCCCACCATGGCTTGAAATTTGTTTACATCTAGATCAGTATCGACGGTTGTGTTTACAAGAGCTTCTTCTAAAATATTCGTGTACGGGGGATATTTTGAGAAGTTCAATTATGGAGATTTGAGCTGATGTTTTTCTCAATTGATCAACTAGATTATAATGATTTGGAGGAGGAATAGCTGCCTTAGATGAACTTCCTTTTAAGACAACTTTTTGCTTGTCCTCTCGTAGTCACATTAACCTATTGATATTCTTGTTTTTCCTTGATTTTAATAACATTAACCCTCTGATCATCTGCATAGATGTGGCAGATTATGTTGTCTTTAACATTATTTATTCTTTTTTCTTTGGCATCTGATGTTTCCCACTTTTGATAGATTGGTAAAGGATCTTTGAATGCATGATGATCGTCGTTGGTATGATGTCCTTCAATTGTGATGGTGTCGTTGTCAATTAAATCTTGTACTAGATTTTGCAATGCTTGGAAGTTATTTGTTCTATGACTTTTACATCGATGATAATTGCAATAATACGAGTCATTCCATGATGGTGGTTTGACTCGTGGCTCATAATCTCTTTGTGGTGGTAAGGTGATAACCTTATTATCAAGAAGCTCCTTGAGAGCAGACTCAAAAGATTGATCCAAAGCGGTAAAATTCCATTGATTTGCAAAGAATGAAGGTCTGGATAGATTTGATGTTTGAGTATTTCCAAGATTGTTATTGAAATTATCATGATTATCATTGTTGTTTTGATTGGTCATGCTTTCTTGATTGAAGTTTTGTCTTTGTTGATTGTTGTTTCCTTGTTGGTTGGTATTTCCTTGTTGATTGGTATTCCCTTGTTGGTTGGTATTTCCTTGTTGAATTTTTTGTGGAGCACTTGATAGGTTGAAGATAGATGGTCTCACTTGTAGATTGTTTGCATCCACTATACCATCATTTAAAACATTTTTATTTCTATTCCAAAACCTTGTTTTATCATTGTTCTTATGATTGGATGAACTTGGATTATCAAGTTTTATCACTCCTCTTTTGACCAAGGCCCCTTCAATGGTGATTGCGTTTTCAATCAATTTTTCAAAGTTAGGTGGACAATGAAGGTTAAGACTACAACTTAATTCTTGATCTAAGCTATTTATGAAGATATCCATCTTTTCCTTTTCAGGAATAGGATGGGAATATCGTACAAACAATCTTCTCCATCTTTGCAAAAATGTAGTGAAAGATTCCCCTACTTTTTGTTTCACTTTACAAAGATCAAGCATGGTTATCTGGTGTTGGATGTTGTAGGCGTATTGTGATATAAAATGATTTATTAACTCCTCAAAGGTTTTGATGGGGGGAGTGATCTTGGAAATCCACTCCATGGATTGTCCACCCAAACTTCGTAGAAACAATCGCATTAAGTAGGTATCTTCATAAGCGAATTCTAGACTCATATTTCAGAAATCCCTCACATGTTCAATGGGATTAGTTTTTCCATTATACCTATCAAATTTAGGGATTTCACAATGTTTTGGAAAAGGGATCATTTGAAGACTCCTATCAAATGGATAAGGACATATGTCTTCCAAAACATACTTCTTTGTTGCACCCCCTTGCATTTCCTTTATTTGCCCTTGTAATTCTTTTTTCTGTTGAGTAAGGGCACTAAAATCATTAGGAGTTTTAGGATTCTCTTTAATCCCTTCTATATCAAATTTAGTAGGTAACTTAGCTCCTTGATTAGCTAATGAAAGGAAATATCTTTCTTTGTTTCGTTCTAAAATTCTTTCCATAAGAGTATGGAATTGGGGATCCTGCTCTACTTCTTGAAGCTTTTCTTTTGTTAACTCTTCAGTATGAAATGGATTCTCTTCTTTCTCACTATTATCACCCATTTTTCTTGTGGTACTTTCTCTTTCATCTTTTTCTATGTGCTTTCGAGATCTCGTGACAACAAGGATAAGCTTTGCCCCAAATTCTACTAGCTTTTGATCAAAATAATGAAATAATGCAATTTTTTTGATGGCTATGAAAGTCAGGATAGAATGAAGCTTCTATGACTTAAAAGATTTCTAGTATTTAGCTTGTGTTTTTCCCTAATTGAAAGGATGAAATCCTGTTGGGGGGAATTTAAGCAAAAGATCAAGAAAAGAATGATTTTGCACTTTATGAAGTTTGATCGTAACTTTGTAAAAAGATGGATTTGTGAGAAATGCCTAATGTGATTGAGTTCTCTATTGTAGAAATTGATTTGGACGAGTAGAATATTCAATTGCAGGTTGGGGAATATAAGAAGAACGAATACGCTGACTATGGTTGTGCCTTTGAGAAAGGTCTCTTATTTGAAAAAAAGCTCGTGAGTATAATGGTTCTACAACATAATCGTTAGTGAAACCTCTAACACAGTCATGATATCGATGGATAATTTAGGTTCTATGTTTAAGTAAAACCTTTTGACTTTGGTACAAGAATCGTCTTTTCTTCAATAGTTTCTTGTAGCTAAGTGGTTTCTTTGGCTTTTTGATTCGTTTGAGAATGATTTTCTTAACAAAGGTTGTGGATTTCCAATCTCTTAACATGGGAGTAATCAATGTAATCGTGAGTTTTGGATGATCTTTACTGAATTAATGTTTGGAAGACACATCAAGCAAGTTGTAGAATAGTTGTTTTTAAGTCATATACTAAACATCAAGAGTATGATGAAAATATTTTTCAAAAATTATTTTCACAGGTTTTACACATGACAAATAGTTTAAGCAGACTCACTCTTAGTACTCAGGTAGGTCACCATAATAATCAACAACCCACATCTTAGAACTGCGTCGACTCACATAGCCGTGTCACCCCCGAAGGGGCACCTGCGTTTTTGTCTTTTCTAGGTGCGTACTCAGAGTGACGGAAGTGGATACCGGATCCCTTGAGTAAACGGTCCTTGGCAGTTATATGGTGAGTATCTTGGGGGTAGATTCTTCCCTCCCCTGCACTATGATTATTATGATGTTCGGAAACTGACTTCAGCTGGATACTACACTAAGTTTGTAGTAAGGGTTTCCGTTCGGTGTGGAAAATGATATACTCCCTCGAGAGACCTCCCAACCTTTAGAACAAAAGCTTTGGGGATGGTTATCTTGCACACTATCATCGAATGGGATTTTCATCAACCATCCGCATTTGATTAAAGTGGGTTGAAAAAATTGGCTTTAGTTGTTTCCACTTAGGTCGTTCTCGTAGGGTGAGTACTTTTTCCCACTATGGCAAGCCTTCTAAAAGGTTGTAATTAAAACAGTAAATTTGCATGAAATTGAAAAGGAAAGTCTAGTATTTTGATCACCCAGTTAAGGGGAGATCATAGAACTATTGCCACAGACAAAGCAAACAAATGTTCTTTTTTTTAAAACCCAAATCACAATGATCTAATCTAAGTGAAGATATTGCTTCACAAAAACAAATTGTTCAATTTTAATTGCAAGATCATTGTGTGGTGACTATCCTAGATTGATTCATTTTAAAATCCATGTCTATCCTAGAATTGATTCATTTTTGAATTAAGTGACTATCCTAGGATTGGTTATTTTTTTTAAAAGCTCATATTGGCTATGGTTGCGTCAGATCCAGTCAAATCATATTTAAGTTACATATTACAATTACAGACTTAGAAAATCTGTGCTGAAAATAAAAAAATGCGCTAAAATAGACATCAAGAGTGCTACTGAATCACTAATGGGCGCTACAGGATAAATAAAGGGTGTTGCAGGATGAGTAAAGAGCACTGCAGGATGAGTAAAGAGTGCTGTAGGATCTAGAAATGGCACTGCAGGATACTTAAAGAGCGCTGCAGGATGTGGAAATGGCATTGCAGGATGCTTAAAGAACGCTGCAAGATGAGTAAATAGCATTACAGGATTAGTAAAGAGCATTGTAACAGAGTTAAAGAGTGCTAAACTGGGTGTGAACTGCGCTGAAGCATGTTTAATGTGCTAATATGCTCTTCCAACTGTAACCTATCATAAAAACCTACAAAAAGATGTTAAAATTGGGGCAAGAGCCCCACGATGGGTGCCAAAAATGTGTGTGGAAAATGTTAGTATCAAAATAAGATAATAAAAACACACCAATGCAACATTAAACTAAAGAAAGCTAAATAAAATGAAAAGAGATCAAACAAAGCTTCTTCAGAATCGTTCCATTGTCCTCTATCTCCAGTGATTTGCTTGAAGCGCTGCTGCTCTCAGAATGGCAACCTGCAGAACGAGTATGCAAAGGGAGAATACTTCTCTATCCTATATGCTGGTGGAGTGAAATGTTGATATATGGATATGCACAGGGGCTGTAGATTATGCACAGGGGCTGTGGATTATGAATGCTATTGAAGCTATGATATGAGGATGATATGCCATGATATGGATTGCTAATATGCTAAGCTATGCTATTGCTATGATTATAGAGGCTATGGATGCTGAAAGGCTAATTGACTATAGTTTTCCCATACAAAAGCTTCTATCTTTTTCAAAGACCCGACAGTCCCTTTTATAGATTTTTACAGGCAAGAGCCTGGTTGGAAAAGATCAATGGCTATGAGATTGTCTGGTAACTTTGGATGGTGAGAGATGGAGAGGTTGAGAGGAAGATGGAAGATGTTGGGAGGTTGGAGAGAAGAATGGAGGTTTGTCTTCAACCCACAGGAACAACTTTGCTCAGAAACAGAGAAATTAATTTTCTGTTTTGAAGTTTGTTTCACGGTTGTTGTTGATAATCCAAATTAAATAAATAAAATTTATTTAATTTTGTATGAGTTTGAAGATTTAAAATATTTTTGAAATATTTGATGTGAATGAACATTAGAAGATTTAATTAAATATTTTGGAATATTTAATTGTGAATAGACTTTAGAAGAATTAATTAAATATTTGGAATATTTAATTGTGAATGGTTTTAGAGGAATTTTTAGAATAGAAGAATATTTAATCTTTATTTGAATAAAATATTCAAGCCAAGATTATATGATAATTAATATAAATAAATCGTAATGTTTATTTAATTAATTAAGAAATGGATAAGAAAAGTGATTAAATAAACTTATTTATTTAATCGAAATGAAAGAATGAACAATATAAATAAATTATTTAGATTTATTTATACGCAAATTGAATTCAGAGATTTAATTAAATATTAAAAATATTTAATTAATTACCAGACTATTGTAATGTGACCATTTTTAGGTGTATACACTACCCATGCTTTTCAAATAGCCTCCACATGTCATTGTGGTGCAACAAAATAAAATGTAAGTTTGGCACATTCATATTAGGGTCATGCTATAATTAGTGAAAAGGTATGAGTCATTAGTAGGTGGGCTTGATAAAAATAGAGAAGAAAATGTGCGAAAATGTGTGAGGATTCTTTTATGGGACAAGTGTCATCTTGGCACACTTTAATGAAGATGAAAACACTAAAGGGTAAAAGTTGTTGTGCCATTGGTTGTCAATAAGAACTTGACAAGATGGTGGGTTTGGTCTCATGATGGAAAGGACTTGCACCAAAGAGACACATGACATCACAACAAAAAATAAGAGAAATTTTTTTGACACGTTTTCTTAGTGCATCATTGGTTATTGAGTGCCAAGTTGGAATGGTGGGTTCCATTTTCATCATAGTGATACCAAAGACTCCTAGTTGTTGATCAGTAGTGGGAGACATCTAATGTCTCAAGCACAATGTGAAGATATTTTTAGTATGGAATAAGGAAAATTTTATGCTATTGGTTGAGAATCAATGAGTTAGAAAGTTCAGTGTCATACGCGTGTTCCTCCAAAATACAAAAATCAATTATGGTCTCCAACATGCATGGTTGATGCAAATTCAGTAATACACCTCAGGTAGGATATGAATCTCATCAATCTAAAAGGCCAATGATTTCCTATTTTGATCTATAGTTAACAAAAGGTTTCATAAGAGAACAATAACTCATGCTTTTATTGTAACTTTAGTAATGTTAATCATGTTATGATTAGATAATATAAAAAAATATATTCTAAATAAAAAAAGGGACATTTTGGGCCTTACATATAAAACAATAACTCATGCTTTTATTGTAACTTTAGTAATGTTAATCATTTTATGATCAAATAATATAAAATAAAATATTCAAAATAAAAAAGGGAGACATTTTGGGCCTTATTGGATACTTGTCAAGAAATGATCAAATATTTGATAAGTTTGTGCAAATTGTTCCTTTGATATTTTGTTCTTAGTTCAACAATGAAGAGAAAGTGAAATTCAATGCCTATGTATTTGTCTCAAAAAAATCATCTTACATAGAATGCCTATATTTATTTGTTTCATGAATAGTGTTTATAAGTGGTCTCAAATCATGCTTACATATTCTCTTTGATGCCAAGAGTTGATGTTATTTTTAGACACTAAATTTTGTGCCATTTTATTATTTGGATAAGAGTTTCATGTGCCTCATTTCCTTAGAATATTTTTAAGAAATTATTTGTATCTCCATTTTCCTTCGCAACGATTGAAATTCATTAATAATCTTAAGAAGATCCAACTTCTAAAATATCTAATGTTATCCTATAAAATAGTCTCATGTTTAAATAAAATTTCCCATTGTTGGTATTGTTATAAATTAAAAAATAAAGTGCATCAACAAAATAAATTTAAACATAATTTTTCTTTCCATAAATGTAATGCTCAAAAAATTAAATTCAAGAGAATAATTAGTAATCCTTTCTATAATATTTTTATTTTTTAAGGATTATAGACCTTTCTCACCTATATATCACATATGTTAGTGTGATAGTATTATCTTCCTAGTATGTAACTTGCTTTATGATGTAAGAGAATGCTTAGGTGCCCAAAATACATAGCCATCAAAATTAGAAGCTAAAAAATTGTAACCAATTTGTAATGTCTCTATAGGTCTTAAGGCTAGGGATGAAGTCTTTTAATAAAACCCAAAACTACTCTAGAGGTTTTTTTGTGTGTACAAAATAATTGTTATATTAAATTTAAATATGCATGCATCAAGTTGAAAGAGAGTACCACTCAAACCCCCTTTGTGAGCACCATGGCTCCTCAAACAATTATATCCTCTATTGGTGAAGACAAACTACACCCCCACATGATTTGTTTTATTGAAAAATAACAAGTTTTGTGTCAAATTATGGATTTTCAAAACTTTTGAAATAACTTCAATCCTCCCATTCATCTCTTTCATTGCCAACAATATTGGTGTAAGAGTTATCATTGAGATATTCCTTCCCACTATCAATCTTCTTGTAATATAAAAACCACTACTAATGAAGAGTCATGTAGAAAGAATCCCTATAATTAATCATTAATGTATCCTCACATGCATGAGTTACCAAGGCTATGACAAAGGCATCTCCTGCATCTTTCTAAGAAGATTTATCAAAATAATCATTATATCATCATTTTTTCTTCTTTTTCTCCTCCTTGGGTCCTTTTTAAAATGACCTTACTTGCCATAGTTCTAACATTTAGTTGGAATTTTTACCAAGAGACATAGAGATCCCATGAGACTTATATTTTCTTTTATCCTTCTTTATGACTTTCTCCTCCAACCATCCATGTATAGTGAACGATTTCTTTATAGATTCAAAAGGTTTTCACCTATTGTACCTCATCAAGCACAAGCTTTGTGTAGTCCTCTTGATAGCCATTGTAAATTTATAACAAAAATCTAGCAAAGAACATAAAAGGTCCATGCATCAATCTTGTTCTTCCATTTTGACACTAACATAATATAATTGGCTACAATTGTGTTAAATGAATTCAAGTTCTTTGCTACTAAGTCTTCATCACCCATCTTGAGAGTGAACTTCTTCCATAGAAAAATATAATTAACTAGGGATTATGCCTCTAAGTATAATTTTTGCAACTTCCCCCACAAGTCTTATGTAGTGGACTTTTCATAAATATTTAAGCAAAATTGGATCCACCAAACAAATATTGATAAGGCTTCTCACATTGCAATCCATCGCTACTGATTCTTCATATTTCATAAAGTAAGTTTTGATCCAAATATTGAAGTCCAAATATTTCAATCTATGAGAAAGCAATCCATATTACGCTTCCATAGCTAAAATTTATTGTCATTCAATCTCTCCTCTAGACTAGACATGCTTGCCATTTTATTGAAATAAAATCTCTTTTGAACATGGTCCACTCAAGACAAGACTAGTCCAAGAAATCTCTTATCTTCCACCTAGGTTTGGAGTTGATTAGGTTTTGATACCAAATGAAAGGAAGCTAAGGTTTAAAATAACTTCCTAAACTAATTGACGAGGAGAGGAAATGTACATAAGCTCAAATCTAACAATTTCCAATAATAAAATCACACATTTAATAACATGCATTGACATGCAAGTGAGATGCAAATACATGCAACTCAAAAAACCATTACACAAATGTTTGCATAGGGATTTTTTTGGGAGAAGAACTCCACAATCAAAAAAATGAAACTAGTTGTATTGCATTAACAATTTACAATTACAACCTAAGGAACATATCCTTAAGGAGTATCATCAACATTAAATCATGAAGTAGCTCTGACAACATAATGACATCCTTGCATCATACTACATAAATTGTGTTTAATCACCCCAATTTATAGAAGAGACACAAATAGGAAACTATCCAATGGTTTTGGAAATTCATGATCCAACATGCAATAGGTATGGCACACAAACCTCATGGCCAAAATTTCAACCCCCTTGCTGCCCATTCCTTTCCAAGTTTGAATTCTAAGCTATATTTATAATATTCATTATAGCTATCATAATTTTTCATAACTTATCATAGTTAACATTTCAATTTAGGTGCCTAAATTTGTCATGTTCCTTCGTTAAAATATGATTTATGACATACATCATAAGATTATTACAATGCTGGTCAAGATTCCAATGTAAAACTCATAATTATGAGCTTACACATCATAGAATCTATCAAAAGTAACTACTATATCTTATAATGTCATAAGATGCTCTTACAATTTTATTGACATGTGACAAAATGAATGATCAAAATAAGATGCTCATTTTTTCGTGAGGGAAAACTCATAAATAAATACACAAAATTGGAAAGGCAAGTTGACTCCTTTCTAAACAATCGCCCTATGCCAAATAAAATGTGAATGGTTATACTACAGGGATATGAGTATATAGTCAACAATTGTCGTCCAAATCTAATACTTCCTTGTTACAAAACTCAATTGCATAGGAAAATTCAAAATCCTTCCAAAGATATAGGGTTCCTTTTGGTGCTTTTTCATTGTAAGACGACCAAACATGCTGAGCACGCAGTTGTAGTAGAACTACAAAACATGGATGGATCCTCCTCTTTTATCCAATGGTACCCGATTCTCAGAATGTCTCATTACTAAGGGCACTAATTAGATAGGACTTCAAAAGAACATTGACAAAAAGACTTGTATGCAATATCAAACAAGCTTTGGAGATCCTATATTCTTATACTTATAGAAAAGAGAATGAATAGGATAAGACAGAGGGAAGCTATATTTTAGCCAAGGAAGACATTAAACATGTTTTAGTATTTGAAGAAATGCTCAACGCTTCAAAGATTTCTCGGGTATGGAAAAAAATACTTTGGAAAAGACAAATGGTGTTTGTTGACAAATAAACATTTACAGATGCCTTTTTTTTTTCTTACAATGGATATGTAGGGTGCGGATAGATCTGGTTGATGTGGATTAGTACAATAGTTTCAAAAGGTATTATGGTATCATAGCATGCTCATCATCTCCACTGCATGCCATATTAGCTGTTTCGTTTGTTTGTTCGTTTTAAGCTTCATAAAACACACCCAAGTCGCGCTTGGTTGAATAAATTTCTCTAAATTGCATATCTAAGAGATTTTAAAGACAATTCTAGAAAACAGGCAAACTTTATCCTGCTTCATCAATTTGTTCCTCATGTAATTCAAGCGGATTAAATAACATTTAAAACATAACCTACTTTGACACTCCACATAATATATGAACTCCTGCCATTGAATGAAACTTCACACGGCAAGCTTTTGAAGGGGTCGTTCATTTTAGAAGACTCATTCATTTTGAAGGTGGATCAAAAACATTTCATTAGTAATTTCCAACTTTTGCATTATTTCAAAATCCCATCTGTATACTCTTGATTTCTATTTAAATGCACATCAAAGACCAAGAATTTAAGTACATTTCTGAACTACCAAACTTTTCATTACTCCATAAGCCCATCTGTCTACTCTTCATTTCTATTCACATATACATCAAAGAGAAGCATTAATCAAAATAAATACTTTTCTAGTTTTTCATTTAAATACAGATATATCAAAGTGTAAAACTTACAGAACTAACATTTGACAAAGATATAATTTCAGTCTCCATCAACATTGGACAAACAAGAGTCCATACAAAATCAATTGCTGACTTCAAAGCCCAAAAGAAATGCCTTGGCCATTCAAATGACACCGCCTTTGTTAAATATCATCGATGGTGTTGATCTTTAAAGAAAAAGAATGCTTGATGATAGGTAAGGTGGTGTTGATGGGGGAGTGTTATAGGTTCTAAAATGAATGAAGCATCGCTTGAGTACGGTTGAGCATGTTTTCTCCAAATGGATGGTTCTGACTCTGTCAATACCAATGAGAAACTATTAGATCTCATAAAACAATCCACAAAGACTTATTAAAAAAAAAGCTTCTTAAAATTATTATAAAAACCATGAAATGAAATTGGAACATGAATGGAAGTTGAACAAAATATGGAAAACCATGTAAGAACAGAAAAATGATGTCTGACCTTACGACAGGTCCTTGCTTTCAAATCACAGACTGGAAAATCATGTGGACAGCAATGAGAGCGGTCGTTACAACAGGTAGCAGATTCATAAGGACAACAGGCCCAATAAATGCATGATCTAAAATAACGATGTGCACAACAGCATGTGCTACCACCTGGACATGAATAATAAGCATTACACTTCATTCCAGGGTCAATTGGAGATGGATCATAAGGGCCAGGTGTAGGAGGATTGAGCCCATTTCTAATTGGATATGATGGATGGATTGCAATCCCACATTTTTCAAATGAACTCTTAATATTTCTTTCTATTCTGATGTACCCATTTTCACCCCAACTTGGACCCCATGAATTCTTTACAATCCAGTACTCCTTCTCAGCTGATCCATAACCTACTACTGTGACACCATGATCGAGATTCGTTCCACAATTACCATCAAATACACCCTGTATCCACACAAGTGGGTTAAACAATTGTCCAAAACCCATTTCAGCATAAAAGACTTTTATTAGCATCGACCTTAGCTCATATTCAACGATAAAAGCCTTACAGATTTGTAGAATTGGAACTGTCTCCCACCAGCTTCAATAGCAACACTGATTGGTTGATGTGCTGCAGCCTTCTGTAATGATTTTTCATCATTTGTAGGTACATCCTCATAGCCATCAATTTTTACTATATGGGATTTTTTCTGCAATTCAATCATACAAATTAAAACTGCTAGTTTATACCGTATACACATTCCTTCTACATATTTAGTAAAGATAGTGTTTTAAAATAGGAGGTCTATAAAAATGGAGAGTCCATGGTTAATTCTAAGACCTGACATGATAGCCACAATAACTCCAAACTTCTCCAATACAGAAGAAAAGTTCAATCATGACATGGATAGTTCTTGTTTTATTTTCTTTTAGCACTTTAAAAAGCATTAAAAATTTGTAAATAGATTATAAGCCATATGCTAATTGATCAGGGGATAAAATAAGATTTGTGTTGCAAGAAAGTAAAATCTTTAGGCACCTCAATGATCAGTCCACGCTGTAGTGCCAACAATAAACATATGAGCATCACGATCAGTACAACTTCTATTACAGTGCTAATTTCGAAGAAGAGCTTTAGGTCATATATTAAGATTGTGTTTTAGTGTTCAACAACATTGATACAATGATTTGTAATTTCATCTCTCTGGCATTTTTATAGTTCAAGCAAATATATCATTATATATAATACATAAACATTTCAATGGGTAATCAAAATCTAGTTGCAATTTTGTACGGGACCTTTAAGGATAATTGTTCATCTTACAGATAAATGCCATTGCAAAGGAGTTATAGGGACAAACAAAATTGAGCCAAAAGAAAACAAATGTATCTAACCCAGAAGCAGAGGGGAAAAGTTGGCTTTAGTTATGAAGACTACTTTTGAAAATGTTAGAAGGTTGAATAGTCTGCCTTGAAAGTTTGTATCCAAAGATGGAAAACTAATTCAAAAGAGAACATTTGGCTCATAAAGAAACTCTGCAATTTGGGCGAAGGCAATAACAAGTAAGTAATCCTTTAAGATGCAAGTACAACCCATGTGAGCCTGATTGTGAAGGATGATTGCCTGCTTTATAAAGGAGGCAGAGGCTACCTTATCAGAAGGTTGAGGTATGCATAAGTAAAACTAGTTTAATAACATCCAATATAAAAGGAAAAACAATCGCCTTGCGGTGTCTCACATGGTAACCTCCTACACCAAATCAATGTCTCCCACCAAGGTGATCTAAAAAACTAGTTGTCCAGTGTCAAAATAAGACTAGTCTCTAGTACGATTCTCTTGAAGGAGCACAATTCCAACAAACCATACTGGGACTTGGCCTAAACAACGATTGCCTCTACCAAAGAAAGGAGTAGATTTTCTAATCAAGTATAATTTATGAACATGGTACATTCATCATTTGCCAAATTCCATCTCTTTTGCTTGTTTCTCATGTTTATTTGATACCTCTAGATGGTTTTGTAATTTCCTGTATAGCTTTGGCGCCGATGCTTAACCCGAACCTTCAAAGACCATTACCAACTTATAGTTATGCAATAAACCAACAATGCTTGCTTTTGGCTCTACAAAGTTTGCTTTAGTTTGTGAAATAAGTAGAAAACAATAACTGTTCAGACATTGCTGCAATTTCAAAGAAAGAAAATATCAAACTAAACATTGACTCAAGTATGAAAAATGTGTAATTATGTATACCCGTTTTGTGCTACAGGCACACTCTAGAGCCTTATAAGGGTAGTCGGCTTCGCTGTCAATACCACCATTCTCAACAATAAATTGAAATGCAGCATCCATTAGTCCACCATTGCACCCCTTGTTTTCCGTATCACAGTCTACAAGCTCTTGTTCAGACAAAGATATTAACTTCCCGGTCACAATCTGATTAACTCCTTCAACCGCTGCAACTGTGGAGAAAGCCCAACAGCTTCCTATAAAACATAGAAAAAGTAAACCATCAAAATAAACCCTTTGAAGAAAAAGCAAAAATGGTAAAGCAAACTTAATTAATATCAACCCCTGTTTACCACAAGTGCCTTGGTCTTTAACCTCCGTTACGGCACCATTTTTTCTCCAGTCAACCGATTCAGGTAACTGCTCGCCCTCTCTATACTCATATCGAATGCTCGGAGAGGTTTTGGAATGGTATCTGGAGGAGCGAAAAACAGTACCCAGATACATGTTTTTAAACTCGTCATGGGTCAGATCTGCAAACTGATTGAGGCCAAGCCAAAAGGAATTGTTTTTTCGGTTGTGCGCATCAATGTAAAGCAAATTACTTTTGAATATGTAGAACCTGGCTTCATTCTCATCCAGCCCATTGTAGGCCTTCCCATGCTCCATCTGCCACCTTTCATAGATCTCAAAAAGTGTTTCATCAGACGCCAAATCTTTTGGGTCATATCCTATTACCGAAAAAGCGCTGTAGCATGAAACTCTCCCAACACAAAACACAAATAACAGGGCAAATATTATCAAGTTCGCCATTGCTGAACCGAATACAGAGAGTTGTTAAGACTTGAATGGAATCGACTATTTACTGTGGAGGTGACAGAGAAGCATAACTATAATAACAGAAACTAACTACTATTGTCTGCTTTCCCAAATTTAGAGGGGATTTGGGCACGACAATGCGAATGTCCGAGGCGTTTGGCAAGAGCGACAATGAGAATGAGTATTTCGTTTCAAAACAAGTTGGACGGGCTGTGTACTTATAGGTTTGAACCACGTCCTTCGAAAGACACGCTTTCGTGTCAAATGGGGCCAGCCCCAAAATAACTGAACGTGTTTTGTCCCTCTTTTTCTTGTCTTTTTTGACGTGTTATCTCTTTCCATGAGGTCTTCTAACGGGTTATAAAAAAAGTACGACATTAATCCAATTAAATATAAAAGAATTTCAATTAAAAATCTCTCTCCACGATGTCTTCTAACGTGTTATAAAAAAAATTACAACATATTTAAAATGTTGGAATGGATTTAAAAACACATGATATTAAAATCTTCAGTTTAGAAATGTACATGTATATTTTTTGATGATTAAGTGTTAGTCTTATTATTTATAAAGAAATAGTAGTATACATATTCATAAAAAAGTGGGTGGATATAAAAGTACATCTCAATAGTTCAAACAAAGTTGGAGCCTACATAAATAAACATAACAAAATCAATCTTTAAGTGACAAGAGCAATAGCTGGAGGGGGAGGTAGAGGGTCCTAGTCACCTAGCTTGCTCCATACATCAATGGGGTTTGGAGTGTCCATGAGAGGATCCTAATCCTCATCATCTTTATCTTTATCTTTAGCATTACAGATCAGAGAAATAGCCAACATCAACTAAATAAACTTGTTGGAATTGACCTACATGGAGATTTCACTAGAAGGTCACCCAAGAGCTCCACTAGAGGACCACTCATAAATGCCACTAGAAGACCACCTAGGAGAAGCACCTTGAGGGGGTGGAAGAGCTCCACTAGAGGACCACTCATAAATGCCACTAGAAGATCACCTAGGAGAAGCACCTTGAGGGGGTGGAAAGGCCAAATATCGTCAAACAAACCACGATGCACACTTGTGACCATGATCTTGTCGGCTAGCTGAGGGAGAAGCCTATGGCCGAGCATCTTGATTTCTATGAGTAGAGAGACTCCTATGTCTTTAGAACCCACGAAGAGGCAAGTGACCCCAAGAGGAGGAAGGGGACAATGGAGCTATGCCCATGGTGCAACAAGTATTTCCCTAGTGGTTGAGCAATACCTAGAGGTGAGCCACCTCCAAGCTAACCTTATTTGCTTGCACCTGGATATGAAGTAACACATTAGAACAAATGTTTGCTTTAGAAAAAAGTGAAACATTCTGGTCAACAAAGAAATAAGTGAAAATTGCAAAATTTCTATCATTCAATATGTTGAAAAGAATCTCCACCCTGAAAGCATGCCATATTTGGTTAAATTTATGGGGGATGCAAAACCAATCTCCCAAAAGAATCGTGTGCCAAAATAAAGGGTCTAGGAAAAAAGGCTAAATGAAATCATGAATCCAAGTCTAAATATTATGAGCTTGAGGGAAAATCCAAAAGAGATGTTTGAAGGACTTTAGTTGTTCATGTACTAATGGATAGTGAGGGTCTCAAATGCCCATATGAACTAGTTGCAACTCCACCTATAAGCCTTGTTAAAGAATACACTAAGCAAAGTGAGTGAATTTAGGCTCCAACATTATAGAAAAAATAATGAGAAATTTGTATTGCCAAATCGATATCGATTATTAGAAATGCCATCTCTAGGTTAAACTAGGCACCATGAGTAAATGTGGAGAAATCTAGTGATATCTAAGCCAGGGTTCATAATTATTGAAGGCAATATTTGGACCCCTCTTCCAATATTTTTGCTAAGCTTTGCAAGAATGGGCACAATTTTTTTTAACCATATTAGTTGAAATAGCCCCTATAGTAGTGTCAAAAGGACCTCTCAGTTCTAATTAATAAGGTCAAACATAGCCTTTGTCTCATTCCACGAGATGAGACTCATAAAAGTTTCAGAGAATAAATATTTTGGGAATTAGATATCATGTGAAACTATAAGGCTTTAACCCATGGTAGATGAGCCAAGGGCACGACCTTGATCTTGTAGAAGAGGGGATCACCAAATGTTTTGCTAGTTATGAAAAATACCATCCCAAAATACAAATCCATCCTAGAGAAGCCAAGGTTTAACAACTTCCCAAGCTCGCCATATACTTTTAGCCACAAAATTCTCATCAGTATGAACCACATCCTTCATGGTGAGAAGGGTTTGATAGCCAATCCTCTTCTAGGTAGGTTGATTAATTGGATGATCTAGCCAGAGAAAATGAAAACTAAAAAAAAAATTTTGAGGCTTCATTTCTAGTAAGGGAATAATGTTCCATTTGACTGAAAGGGCCAACCCTTTTCACTGGGTGGATAGGAGCCCCAATCCTTCAAAATCACGAAGGAGACAACAAAAATCCTAGTTGAATCAGTAAAATCCCTTGTGGTTGTTGGAAGAAGCCAAAATAAATTCACAAAGAAGATTCTCAAATTTAAAGTAGAGGATTTCAAAGGGGCCTAATAGGAGGAATAATAGAAATGAGAAGCCCCAAGGATTTTCAAATAGACTTGAAATTTCCCTATTGAGGAAAGGGTCTTCATAATCTAGTAGTGAGATTCTTTCATTTTTGGAAAAAACTGCATGACATAAGGCCACTTGAGAAGCTTAGAAAGTGAAGGGAATTCCAAAAAGTATGAAGATTTCATTAGGACCAATCCACTTCTAGCCAAAATATTAAGCCAGGTAGGTTACATGGGAAGGATTGATTGATGGTAACAAAGAATCGTGTACCATTAAATGGCCAAGCCAGAGGCTTGATGAAAAATGTCTAAACATTGGAGAGAATTCTTGATATTTGTCTCCTCTTCAATGAGAGTGAGAAATGAGTCATCAACAAAATGACCACTGAGAAGTTGGATTGATGAATTAGGAAAGACAATGCCATGAACTAACCCATAAGAGATAGAATGAACTCGAATATATCAAAACCCTTCAAAAACAAGGGCATAGAGTAAGGGGGCCAGAGGGAAGCCTTGGTGAATGGAACAAAAAATCCCAAAATCGTTGAATGGAAATCATTAATACTAATACAAGTAGAAGCATTAGAAAAAAGAACATGCCTATCAAATGAATGAAATAAGGTCCAAATCCTAGAGCTTAAAGCATGGAAAGAATAAAAGGCAATTCAATATGATCATAAGCTTTGGAAAAATCAATTTTCAAAAAGGGACTTCTCTTGGGAGTGTTGAGCCCATTCCATTCCTTCCCAAATTGTAATAATATTGTCCAGAATGTATGTATCTAGATGAATCCTATTTTTTTGGGATGAGCAATTTGGGAAGAAGATGATTCACCTTCAAATCTAGAGCTTTGGTAATAATCTTATAGGATACATTGAGCAAGGTGACATGTCTCCAATTACAAATGTCTATAGGATTGATAACTTTAGGTATGAACTTGATATTTCATTTATTAATGACTTGCGCTAAGGATTTGGAATGAAAATCTTCTAGATAAACTCTATGCAAGTCCTTCCCCACATTGTCCTAAATGGCCTTCTAAAATTCACAAGGGAAACCATCGTACCTTGGGACCTTGTCATTTTTATTGTGTGCACAACTTCCTTAAGATCAACAATGGAAAGAAGTTGATCATATAAATATTGTTGTGAAGAAAATATTTGATAGGAACAACCTAAAGGAGTTCTTGAAGGGTATTCTCTTATTCAGGAAAATTCACCTACGCACTGAAGACTTGCTCATAGTTCCTGACAAAAGCTTGGAGAATTTTTAGCAACCTAATAAGAACCTTTTAGCTATCTCTAATTTTCTTGATTCCATGAGAGTATGTCGAGCTCTAAGAACTTGGAAAAAATCCTTGGAATCCTTATCATTAAACTTAAGCTAGTGGATTCTAGCTTTGATTTGAGTACCTTTGGTAGAATGGTTGTTTGCTAGATTTACTTATTTTTCCTTAGTTTCATCACCTAAACCTGTAAGTCAAGAGAGAAGGGGTTGAAAATAAGTGCCTTCATGTTATTTTGGATATTTTAGATGGTATCCTTATATGCATGCCTCATAAATATAGACAGTTGACACCCATAGATATAGAGAAAACACAACATGTGTTGAATGACTATTCCACCATGAAATCTAGGGAATTGGTTGAGTGCACCTGGATTTCTAGGTTCCACATCTTCCTAATGTGAGCCAACACAGGTTGATGAATAAAAAATTAAGTATTAAAAAATTGAGACTTACAAGGCTAAGGTGGGATCACTTGTTACTTAATCATGAATCTAATGGGAAAGTGCTTTGATAAGGTGACATCAAAAAAAGGCTCAACCAAAAGATAAAAAATGGTAAAGGAGAAAATAATCACATGATTGAGATGTTTGAAGAATCTATCATATCCAACACATAAATTCCACCATGTGTACCAAACTTGCCAAGTGTGGTGGTGATGCAAATTGGGGTCATAAAGGCCCAATTTATTACACATGTAATACTACGCTTCCCTCTCACTAGGTGTCTAGCGAAAAGGAAATTTTCCATCTTTATTATATTCAATCTCAACCATATTAAAGTCCTTTCACAAAACCTAAGTGGTAAAAGACATTGAATCTACAATCCATCACCAAATAAGAGATCTCTCAACAACATTATTGGAAGTATAAACATTTATTATCCCATGAGAATGATTATCAATATTTAAGAGAAGCCAAATCAAAAGGTTTGTGGTTAGAACTGTGATAAAAATGAGAGATCCACCAAGGAGAGAGAATAGTGGTGACCACAACCTACATCAAGAGAGGTGCAAAAGATGGTACTACCAGGCTAGATAACATGACCTACCATGGAAAGCATGAAATAAAAAATATTCACTTCTTGTAAACAAATAACATCTAAACATGATTGTCGCTACCTAGTATCTTGCCATAATACTATCCATGGAGGTGAGTGGGTCCTCATACATTAAAAAATAGAGAATTCATGGATGGGATTTGAGCATGTCATTGCTAGCTGACTCCTTAAGTGTGGATAAGCAATTTTATAGGAACTCCGAGGTGAAGGAGCCCAACTAAATGTGGGGTGATGAATTCGTCCATTTTTTTTGACACATATTCACCCTCCTCCAAGTTATCAAGATGGTTGTGAGACCATCACAAAGGTTTTGTTGATGAGGGAGAATGAGTAGGAAATTTAGGTACTAAAGAAAGAACTCATGCAAATTGAGGCATTTGAGAAAACTTTAGCCTAGGGGGTGCATCACTCAAGGCCATAACATCAAATGTTACCATAAAAACCTATTTACTCTTCTCCAAATTGTTTGAAAGAATCATTGGTTGGACTTTAGCAACATAAGAATTTGTAGAAGATAGAGATTTTACTTGGGATCTACTAGAATTAGTAGTTTTACCTTTTTAGTGAGACATAATAGTCCATTTATATTCATATTTTGAGGTGGTTGCCTCTATATTATTGGATACATCAACTACCTAGGGAGGATATTTGACATGGGGAGTGGTCAAAGAAAAATCATTAATTTTATGCTCTACATAATAACACCTAAAATAAGTATTAGGCTGGTTGAGGTAAAGCACCTACTAGGTGTGCAAAAGGTTGCCAATTTGAATGTCGATTGAATCTTTCAAGTCTTTAGATAGGTCAATCTCAATGTATAAATATTTTTGAGGGAAGTATTAACAAAAATGATCAAGCTCCACATATATAACCTTACCCAAAGAAGAGGAAATCAAGTGAAAAAATTCAAACAAGGAAAGGGAAGACCCACAAATTTAAGTTGTATAGGTACACAAAGTTTCTTATCATCCAAGACTATAAAGTTTTGCGACCAAGGTTGAATAAACAATAAGGATGATAAAACATACTAGGGGCCATGCTTAAGGATAACTTAAACATGGTTAGCCTTTGAGAAATGAAAAAGTAAAAAACCACTTATTGAGGTTTTGAACATCATCAAGTTAGACCCCATGTGGGGCCTAGTGCTTGTTGACTCATTTTTAAAGCATGCTTTTAGAGGGATTTCTCCCCACAATATATCATATAAGAGTGAAATTATCTAAATAAACATAACCAATTTTAAATTGATGGATGGGGAGAATTGCATCCATTGGGGTAACATAATGCATACCTCATGAAATACCTTCAAAATAAATTTCTAGGACACTTGTTTAGAGGAGCCATGTTGCAGATCTATTAAAATGGTCAACACGAATAAAAGATTTTGGAGTGACATAGTTTGATGTCTAATAAAAGAAAAAATAAAAAGGATCACAATAAACATGGTGCAACTTCATATTTCCTATGCCTAAGATGCAAAATGATAAAGGAGGGGCCAAATAATTTAGAGAAAAAAAGCCTAACAGAGTGCTCATCAACTTTCTTCCAACTCAATTCTTCCAATCTTCATACATATATATTTTATATTTAAGTCTCTATTTAAAATACATTATTATTTATATTTATTCTTTATTTATTTAATTTTATGGATTAATTAAATTATTAAAAATATTTATTAAATTTCACCAAATCCATGTTCTACAACTTAAACATTTTATTTAAATTGAATTAAATTTTAATAAATAACATACAATTAAATGCTAAATAAAATTAAATTACTTAATCAATACATAATCAAATATTCTAAAATTTCATAATAATTAAATAAATAGTTGTAGACACTTAAAAGTTCATCACATCATTGAACAAGTAAACATTTTTTATTATTTAATTAATTAGGATAATTTTTTATATTTATATAAATGAATTAAAACAACCTATTTTGAATAACTAAATAAATTTTATTTAATCATTTTATTTTAAAGTAAATATAATTTAAATTTTATTTATTATTTACAATTAAATAATTAAATAATTCAACTAGTCATATTGCTAATAATAAATAAAAGTCAAGTTACTTTCAAATCTCCTCCATTCATTTTCACACTACATCTTTAAATCTCAACCATTCATGTAAAGATAATCCTAAAAACAACCCTAACAACTAGCATTTAATAAAGTCATCTCAATAAATCCTAACCATTTATTTGCAATCAATCTTAAAAATATATCCAACAATCTAATCTAGACATTATTTAAAAATTAATACATTTGACATCTTAGTCAAATTTGTGCCTATGAGGGTAATGCTCTTCTTCTAGTTGTTTGAAGGTGTATGAGCTCTACTAGGGTTTTGTGGTTTCTGTAGTCATCCTTGGCATCATACTGCGCTTACAGCATAGGAACTGCCTCTTTTGTAGTGTGTACGACCACATTTAGTGCGGGCTTTGTGGTTTAATATGCGTTCAACCATCCCTAACCCAACAGTTCATGCTGGTATTGACAATTCGACGGCTTTGCTCAATGGCTCCCCCTCTGAACAAATGTCCCCAAAAATTTGTTCTGAAAGTTTTTCACGAGGTATGCATTATGACTCTCCTGCTGATGTGGTTTTACCTTTACCAGAGTTTGATTCTGCTTGTCAATGGCTTGAAAGTCACACCCTTGTTGGGTATTTTGTTGGGAGAACCCCCCTAAAAGTGTGCTTAAGGAATGGGTTAACAAGGCCTGGGTCCCTCATGGGGTCCACCTTGATATGGTCCAAAACTTGACCAAGGGTTTCTTTCTATTTTGCTTTTTAGAGGTTAGTCATGTGCAGGCCATCTTGGGCCATGGTCCTTGGTATGTCCAGTCCTCTTTGTTGGTTTTCTAGGCTTGGACCTGTGATTTTACTGTCTCAAATGAGACTAAACTTTGAGTCCCAGTTTGGATTGAGTTTCCTGGTCTCCCTTTGCCTTGTGTGCCTTTTTTGAATCATATTGCGTCCTCGTTGGGGAGGGTTATATGTGTTGAGCCATATAGGTTTTTCTAGGCCCGTCTTCCAAAGCCGTTGAGCTGGCAAAAATTACTTCAAACCCTTCTACAAAGGGGACGGCCGCTCTGGCCAAGGTTGATAGTGTGCCTCTGCAACCTTGGCCTAAGACCACGCCTCAACCTACTACTATTATGATAGCATAGCCGAATATTTCTGCTCCTAGGTTGGGAGCTCAAAGGAATTCTCGCAACCCTTCTCCACCTAGGGAAGAGGGGGAATATGTCCAGGAGAAGTAGAGAATTTCTTCTCCTTCTATTCAGATTGGCTCGATGCCACTAGAATTTTTACAGAATCATTTCTCTTCTTTGAATGAAGAGGAACCAGATTCATATGATATGGATGCATTTCATCCATGAACTTCCTCTCATGGAATGTTCAGGGTCTAACAGACCTCTCCAGAAAGTATACTGTCAGAGATACCTTGCGCAAGTTGTCTGGTATTGAAGTGCTTTGTCTCCAAGAAGTTAAAATTTTTGGTTTTTTGCTTGCCTTGGCTTGTCGCTCTATTTGGCCAGCCAGTTCCATGTTTTTCACTGTTCATGAGCCTGGGCATGGAGGAGCTGTCACTCTTTTGTCCCCACGATGGAATTCTTGTGTGGTCGACTATGGGTCTGATCCCACACAATGACTTGTTTGGATCCTTCTTAACATTGATAATCATTCTTTTGGGACTATTAATGTCTATGCCCCTAATGATGCTGTGGAGCATTCTGTGCTTTGGTGATGGATTGCTGACTCATTGCCTGTTGCCACTTGGATTTTATGTGGGGACTTCAATATGGTTGAGATGGTGTCTGACAAAGAAGGCACTTTTCCTTTCAGATGGGCAGCTGGTGAACGAGAGGTGTGGTTTTACATGCACAATAAATTGTGGTTCTTTGATCCCAATATTGGTCGCCGCCATTCTCATTCTCTCTGGCACACTTGGTGTAATTACAAGATTGGTTCTAACAAAGTTTTTAAATTACTTGATTGTGCCATGATCTCGGCTCAATCCTTTTTCTCTTTTGACAGCTCTTCCCTTCCGGTTAAGCCGTTAGTGGATGTGATGTCCATTGTCAGACCACTTCCCCATTTTCCTCCGCATTGAATGGGAGATTAGATAGCCGCACATGTGTAAGACACAATTCTTTCTTAACACATCCTTACTCTGCCACAAGCCTACCCTGGCCCACATTCGCAAGGTTTAGAATTTGGAATGCAGGCCAGCCCATCATATAGGCTAGATTACTTGGTGGAATGATGTTTTCAAACATACTGCTTGATTTTTGTGCATTTATGGGCGCTAGCTTGCCACTTTCTATTGACGGTCTTATGAGGCTACCACTACCAACCTACGCTCAGCTATCGAGGCTTTAGCGACCAACCCATTTTCCCCAACTTTGCAAGTTAGAGTTGCTAAGTTAAGGCACAAAAAGAAAATTGTGGACAGTTATGCCACCAAAGGTGCGCAAATCAAGGCACGTCTTCACTGGCTTAAAATTGGTGATCATTCCTCTAAGGATTTTTTTCTGGCCTTGCGTGCCAGACACTCTTCCCTGGGCATTAAAAAAATTAAAGATGGCGTACATTTCCTTTAAGAATTTCTTGACATTCTCCAGGTTTTTGTGCGTCACTATGAGCAAGTGTTCACTGCACAAGACCCCACTTCTGAGCGCCAACAAGCCCTCTAGGACTGCCTCGCTATCGTGCCACATAGGATTTCTACAGCCCAGAAAAAGTATTGTGATCAATTGTTAACAATTGAAGATCTGAAAGAGGTTGTGCATTCCATGGCTGATGATAACGCCCCTGGGATTGATAGATTTCCTTGCGAATTTTATAAGGCACTCTAGGATTGTGTTGGCCCCAATTTATACCATGTTTATTTAGAAGCTTTCCATGCTAATTATTTAGGGGAGTTAATAAACAAAGGAAATATTAAATTCATAACTAAATCTGGGGATCCCGAAGACATTTGTAATTGGCGGCCTATCACGCTTCTCAATGTCTCATACAAAATCATCGCCAAAGCTCTTGCCTTAAAGATCCACCATCTTTTACCTTAGATGTTCGCCCAGAACAAATTGGATTCATCAAATCCAGGTTTATTTTGGACAACATTATTGCTATTTGGGAAGGCATGGAATGGGCTCTATGCTCCAATCAAAAGGCCATGTTTATTAAAATTGATTTTTCCAAAGCCTATGATCGCATTGAATAGCCATTTATCCTTTCCATGTTGCAATCCCTGGGTTTTGGGCCCAATTTTATTCAGTCTGTTTGGATGCTTTTTGCGGATGCCTCAGCTTGCATAACCATTAATGGCCGCCTGTCCTCTGCCTTTGGTCTCTTTCGCTCCATTTGGCAGGGTTGCCCGCTTGCTTCTTCTTTATGTGTGCTCACTGCTGAAGGTTTTGGTTATCTTTTGGCCAATGCGGCCTCCCAGTAGCGTGTCAAAGACATTTCGTTACCGGACTCCTAGGCTCAGCTTGTTAATGGTCATTTTGCTGATGACTCTTTTCTCACTCTCTTGGAGGAAGAGGAGAACATTCAAGTGGCACTCCATTGCCTTAATATTTTTTGTCTCGCCTCTGGCTCTGCCATTTAGTGGCACAAAACTCCTTGCTATAGACAATCAGTCTTGCCTTGCTCTTCTTGGCTTCAGTAGTATGGTTGGAAATGGATTGGGCTAGGAGAAATATTTTAGTTCTTGGGCATTCCTTTTTCTTTTCAAGAGGCCCCAGCTATGCTCTGGTAGGCTATGCTGTCCCGGGTTGAGCAAAAATTGGCTTATTGGATCACCAAACCCTTGTCTCTGGCAGGGAAATTTCAAGTCTGCTTGAAAGTTTTGGTTGCCACCCATGTTTATTATTCCACTTGCTGGGTGCCTTCTAAGGCTACTTACAACAAACTTGAGAAGCTGCTCTGAGACTTTCTTTGGGCCTCTTCTAATACCCATAAAGGGTTTCATTGTGTTGCTTGGGAATTTTGTTGTCTCCCTAGAGATTCTGGAGGTTTGGGTTTGCTTTCCACCCAGAGGCAAGGGATTGCCTTGCACGTGTGAAATGGATTATCTGTGCCCTTACAGGGGATGAGGCCTAGAAAATTCTTCTCCGCCATTGTATTCATGCCAAATTTCCCTTACACAAACCTTCCTGGAAGGGGATTGGGTTACAAACCCTTTTGGTAATGAAGGAACCCATCCAAATTGTTGGGACTTTTGTTGCCAAAAGTATTTGGTGTGCCTGGGAGACTGTCAAACCCTGGATCTAGTGGACTGGCTTTGGTTTTTGTGATGGGCTTTCACTTAACCAACAAAACATTTGGTGGTCACCTCTTTTTGCCCATAATGATCAACCTTTGGCTAAAGTGCCTTGGCTTAAAGCTCTCAGATTTCACAAGAAGGGTATCCAAACCCTCCAACAACTTTTTCATAAATCCACCATGCGTATTATGCAATGGGACAAGTTTCGTGCCCTGTACAGGCTTCAAAAGCAGGACCGTGTTACCTTTGATGGTCTGGTGAGTGCTATTCCAGATGAGATGCATCAAAAAATTGGTATTCGTGGGTCTAAACCTTGGTGGAAGGACTGAAAGTGGTACCCAAATACTCCTTTCAGAAATTACAAGCCTCAGCTTAGTTACAGGTGACTTTCACCCCATTTTCCTATGATCCAGAGTTTGAACCAGAGGTGGCTTCTTCAATCTCCCACTCCTATTTAGCGTAAAAGATTCACTACCACTTGGTCTGCAAGTGTTGAGCTGAAGTTAGCCCATTTTGCTTTGTGTATTATTTTCCAAGGCTTGCCTATGGGCTCTCGACTTGTCCACTTGGGGGTACATGACCCTTGGTGCCCTTTTTGTGGGCAGGCTAGGACTTTTAAGCATCTCTTCTGGTTTTGTCCCAGAGCTTAGTAGTTTTGGACTTGGATTCATGACTTCTTTCGGACATTTAGGATAGAGCCATTCTCTTGGCATATGGTTCTGTTGGGGGGTTCGCCTAGAATCCTAGTTAAGTATACCCAATTTTGACACACTTTCAGGGTGGAAATCCTTTCTAATATCTGGAAAGATAGGAATGCCTACATATTTGCTCATTCTCAATTGGATTGTCAGATTTCTTTGTATACAAAAGCTATAATTTGTTCTAATGTGTTATTACAGATTCAAGTGCAAGCCAATAAAGTGGCTTTGGAAGTCGCTCACCTATAGGTGCTCCTAGACCATTGGGGCAATGCCCTCTGCACTATTGCTCGGGTCCTCACCTCTCCCTCTTCTTCTCATGATCGGTCACCTTCTTAGGGACGGTAACAGAGTGGTTCTACGCATCCCCGCTCTTAGCCTCCTCTCCGGTGGGAGTCTCACCCTCCTTGGTAGGCTTGTTCTCCTCCACCGCAGGCTGGCCAAAGGTGGCCCTCTGGCAGTGCGTCGGGGAGTGGTGTTGGCGGCTATGGGTGGCTCTCTGAAGATGCTCCTACTTCTGGCTCTGGCTGGCCAAACCTCGATAAAGGTTTCCCACGGTTGGCTCTTAAAATCTCGCCTCGTCATGAGGAAGTTGATAAAGAAAAAGATAAAGATGATAATGATGGTTGGGGTTCTCCTCTTGACGTCACTCCTGACCCCGCTGATGTATGGGGGAAGAAGGATGACAAAGATCCTCCTGGCTTTGCTGGCACTACTCTGGCTGCCTGATGGCCTTTTTCTTGTTTTATTTGTTTAAAACTTGATGTATTTTTTCTGGGCGTGGCCCATATGACTCCAGGGGTGTGCCTTTTTACCACCCACTTTTTTTTGTGAATATGTACTTTTATATTATTAATTAATATAGATAGCTGCCTATTCATAATTTTTTTTTTTAATACATGTAAACCATCTATTTCAATATTATATGTTCAGATCTAGATCATTCACATTCACAATAAAAAATAAAAAATAAATTGTTAATTCAAATAATTCATTAATCAAATGGGGAATCATCCTCTTGAGATTCACAATTGAAAGGTTACATAGATCTTTGAGAAATTCACATTTATTAATTTTTTTCTATATTTTTTTACAACTAAATTTTAATTTTATTTAATACGTATACTAGCAATCACACCTTGGTGTGCAATGCATATGTCAAAGATGTGTGGAAGGTCAATTAGGGAAAATTTTGATCCATTTTTTACATACATTTGTGTAGTATACATGAGGATAATTGGTAGGAAATTTAGAAATGTTGCTTGTGCCACAAAGGTCTCAATGGATAAGTGATAGCTTCATAACAACTATCCATCCACTTACATGGATATGAACAAAACTAAAATAAAGCCTCTGAATCAGGAAGATAACCAGGCTCCATTACTTATAGGATTGTGTTATGTTTACAAAAGGGAGAGAGGGAAATATAGGGATATAAAGAGGGAGAGATATAGGGGAAGAGTGAGAGAGAGAAGTAAGGAGATAGAGATGGAGAGGAAGATAAGGATGGAGATGGGGGCTGATGCAAGAAGTTGGGTACACAAAAAGCTCAAAAAATGGAAGTGTTTTTGCTATTTTTCAAAATTTGTCACACTTGGACTGAAAATTTGAGGCATTTATACAATGAATCTTTAAAAAATCCAGTAATATGAAATTTAGCATTTTGAATCTAGTTTCCAAATATGTAAATTATTCAAATACCCAAATTATAGAAATTAAATTTTGATAGGGATCTCTAAAACCCACTTTTTAAAAGTCCTTGGTTTTTTACCATACCAAGCACTTGTACGGACACCACTTTTTGACCCAAATAAAAGTATTTTGCTAATTACTTTTGGGAAAAGAGAGCTAACAACATGAAGATTGATGTGGAATTTCTTTTGTAATTTTTTGTTGAATATTTTTTTTTATTAATTTTTTATTGGCCTTAATGTTGTTTTTAAAAATCAACGTGTACGAACATCATAATTGGACCTAAAATAAATATTTTTTGAATCTTTTTTTTTCATTGTGTAGAGAATTGTCTGAAGTTTGATGCCATATAATTTTTTTTACAAGAAACTAAACCAAAAAAAGTTATTAAAAAACAAAAAAGCCTGATATTTCAAGTTTAAGGACTAATTTGCTTAGAAATTAATTAGAAAATAGCAAAAATAATCCAATATTATTAAAAATTATATATTTGGAAAGTAGACATCGTGTTCTCTAATGGGTTTCAATTTTATAGATTGATTAAGAAAAAAGGTCCATCAGCCATATTGACAAAGTTGGACATTCTTCTTCAATCTGCCTTAGTTTTTTAGTTGCATGTCAATGGCTAAGGATCGGATTGCCAAGTCTTTCCCAAGCCTAAAACCAAGGCTGCATGTAGGTTGGGAATTCAATTTTTAATTAACGCATACGCGTTACTAAAATGCGTATGTGTTATTTAAATGAAACGCGTATGCATTTCATAACACATGCGTTATCTAATTACCCGTTGGGTAAAGGTAATGTGTATGCGTTATGTAACGTGTACGCGTTCCTAAAGTAGAATGCGTATGAGTTTCATAACACGTACACGTTTATGATATAGTCGTTTTTTCCTAATTTGGTAAATACTAATAAAACATATTTTTTCTGCAACATTCCTTTTCTGCAGTACAGATCGAAAGAGCCATTTTATGCATTTTTTATTGCAAAATTTTCTTGTGTAGGGCATATTCTATTCAAATTGTAGGAAGAGACAAAGTGCAGGTTGAATTTTTTGAAGTGGAATCAAATACAAGAACTTTTTACAAGAAGATTTGGAAAAAGTGAATTTTTGGATGCATTCATGATGTTTTTGTACTTTAGAGTTTAAAGAAAAAAGGATCTTCATACTACATAGTTTTATTTGAATATTTGAAGGAGATAGCAATTTGAAAATAGGTTCTATTTGAATCATTTTTTTGTTATCGAAGAGGGTTTTCTAACCATGGGTGATAAGCAAAGACAAAGAAAAAGATGTAGAAAGTTAATGACACCCGAAGAAATTCAAGCAAATAGAGATATGGAGGCAAAAAGACAAAGGGATAGAAGATAAATGATTTGTCAAATGAAAAATTTGCAAGCATTTAGTTCCAAGGATGTTGAAGAGGAATCCATGAATGATGAAATGAATGTAGATGATGCAAATGTAGAGATGGTGAATATGGAAGAAAATGCAATTATGGAGACAAACCCAACTATGCTTTCAACTTCAACTTTGAATGATGTGGAAATAGTACCTATGCAAATAACTTCAGGTTGTCTTCAAATCCACCTCCCAATGATATGGAAAATGAACCTATTCATACAATCCATCCAGGTATGTGTTCAAACCCAAGTTTTGATAATCTTGATATTGCTTGTTTAGATGAAGCTGGATACACCATTAATGATATCAATAATTCTAGGGTTGAAACAATGCAAAAAAAATAAAAATAATGAAATTATTTATTATGAGAATGCAAATGAGAATGAAATCCCTCATATTGATGAAAATGTGAGTGAACTCCCTTTTACATTTGAAAATGAAAATGAAACCCCTTGTATGGATGAACCTGAAAATGTTTTTTTTACAATTGAAAGAGATGTGCTAGGTAAACTTCATGGTAAGTTTTCTTGGAGACAAATTTGAACTTATGGAATAGAATATATAAAATGCTTTTTTATAGAAAGAAATTAGGATTCCAATGTCAACTCATGGTGTAATTGATGATAACGTCGAAAATGAGAATAGTGATGAAAAAATTAGGTGTTTTTGTAAAGCCAAAAAAGAAAGATGATTCAGTAGAACAAGTCATATCTAGTGTTGCTAATGCTATTGATTTTATAGGTAAGAAAAGTTGATCAAAAGATAAGAATGCGGTTCGTCGTGCAATAACAACTGCTCTAGTTGATAAAGCAACTTCAAATAAAAGAATGTTAAGTAAGATTAGTAAATGTATAAAAGTAAATCCTAGAACTTTGATAAGAGTTGCTAAAAGAAGAGAAAGTATTGAAAAGGATCCAATTAATTAATGTTGGAGTTTTAGTGGTAGACTCCCAAGATTAGACATGAAATTAACTAATGAAATTGAATATTTAATCGAAATCTTTTGGCATGATAATACAAGAGTATCACCTAACATTAGAGATGTCTTAAAATTAAGGGTGGGTTCCAAAATTCGTGAACCTCATCCAAAGTATCTCTTAGATATGACTCAAATTGAATTATATAAAAAAAATTTAGATGCTTCAATCTTACCATTGAATATTAATATAAGTCAAAAATCATTCGAAAAGTGTAAACCTTGGTATGCTAGAATTAATAAGCAACAAATCTCTTGTTGTTGTAAAACCCATGTACAATTTCATTATTATTATGATAGTTTTCGATATATATGATGCACTTTGCATGCTAACCAAATTATGCAGGACATTTGTGGTATTCATATGCCACCTAAAAGAATCAAAGATTTTATTGCAGGTTTGTATTGTGAACCCTCTAATGGAAACTTATTTTATTTAAAGGCATGTATTTCTGGAGAATGTGATAGATGTGGTAACTTTTCATTATTAGGAGAATGTATGCATGAAAGTAGTTTAGATGAAGTTGGACAACAATTAGTGGATGTAAGAAAATTTAAAAATATTGAGTATTCTTTGAAAGATGGAAAAACTGGAAAACGTTGTGAGCTAATTGTGGAAAAATTTAGTGTGCATGCATTTATTAATGAATTTAAAGATAAGATTGTACCTAAATATGTTCAACACTCTCAGTATGCTCATTGGCTTGATAATTAATTTCATTTATGTAAAAACACATTCCCAATTGGAACTATATTGTTAGTTGTTGATTTTTCTAAAAATTCTACTCTTGCTCCACAAGAAGAAATTCAATCACAGTATTATAATTTACTGCAAGTAGCTATATTTGTTCACATTGTTTATAGACATGCAGATGATAGTACATAAGATAATAGAATTTTTTTGAGAGAGTACCATTTTAATGTAAGTGATAATTGATTACATTCATCTGAGTTTGTTCAATATTGTTTTGATATATTTTATAAAAATTTAAAAGAGAGGAATTCAAATGCTAGAACATCTCATATGGTTGGATAATTGCATGGGTTGATTCAAAAAGGATAGAATGTTTTATTGGTTATGTAGACTTCATAAAGAAAATAATATCTAGCATATATGGAGTTTTTTTGAAGCTGGTCATGGTAAGGGAGAACACGATGGAGCAGGTGCATGTGTGAAAAGAGCTCTTGCTAGAGAGCAACTAAAATTTGAGGATGCTGTGAAATTTAGAGATGCACGTGCAGTTGTAGATTGGTGCAATACCAAATTATGTACAAGAACTGTAAGTGAGAGCTCAATAATTCAACGCTTCTTTTGGTTAGTTGAAGAAAATGATATTTTTTCTCAACAAGATTGTGAAACAATTAATGGATCTACAAAATTGCATTCATTTAAGAGTTCAAATGAAAACACATGGACAATATGGACAAGGGAGTTGGCATGCTTTTGTCAATTTTGTATTGCAGGTGATTGGGAGGCATGTGAAAATACAGAATGGGTCGAACAATGGCAACAAAGAGCCTTAACACCTACATCGACACATGTTCAACACATAATGACAATTGAAGATAATCAAGTGTTTGCATCAGATGATTATGATCATGTTTCAGATCTTGTACAAGAAGGAACATTATTTATTGAGTTGAATTTTATATGTATGCATGTTTAATATATGTGAATTAAATATAAGTCTCTTTATTGAATTTTTTATTTATTTTTGTAGGACATGTGTATGTTGTTGTTGCACCTGAGGGGAATGAAGAGGAGACCGAGTACTGGTTGGCTAGATGTGTTGAGACAAAAAATAAGTTGGTACATCCTAGAGTGGATGATGACAACTTTGAGTATCCAACTGGTTCAGTGGTTGTTGTTGGCACCTGGCTTCGAAAATATTTGATGAGAAAGAATGGCTTGCCTACATTTGAAGATTATGAAAGACACAAGAAGATTATACATTATTCACATTTGATTTTGGAAACCAATATAAAACTAGTTAGATATCAAGGGAGGCCTGCTAATAAAGTTTTACGGACACTTTCAATGGATGATCATGAGACAATCATAGATGCATTACAAAAAAGAGAGGATGCAGATGGTACAATAGAGTAAATAAATATTGGTAAGTATATAGTTGTATATATATTTAATTGATATATATATATTTGTCTTTAATAGTCATTTCCTAATTAAAGTTTTATATCATTTTTTGTTTCAGGTCTCCCAAAATTAGATGCTTTACAAAAAAGAGAGGAGATACATATATTACAATAGAATTTGAATCTAGAGACATGTAACTATATATATAGTTCTAGATACATTTAATTGATAGTATAAATATAAAACTAAATTTAATTCATTATCATTTTATAAAAATTTTATAATTGATTTCATATCCCCTTAAGCCATTCTCTTAAAACCCCTTAATCCATATCCTTGTATATATACCCTTAATCCATCCACTTGCATCCCCTTAAGTATCTCTAGGGTTCATGAGATGCTTAGAATAACAAATCTATATGGGTTAATGGTTTAGGGTTCATCTCCCAGTCTCTAGGTCATATGATTTAGGGTTTAGGGTTTGTAGGGTTCATGAGATGCTTAGAATAACAAATCTATATGGGTTAATGGTTTAGGGTTCATCTCCCAATCTCTAGATCATATGGTTTAGGGTTTATGGTTTCTAGGGTTCATGAGATGCTTAGAATAACAAATCTATATGAGTTAATGGTTTAGGGTTCATCTCCCAGTCTCTAGGTCATATGGTTTAGGGTTTACGATTTCTAGGGTTCATGAGATGCTTAGAATAAAAAATCTATATGGGTTTTAAGGGTTTAGGGTTTAAAGTTATTCTCTCAACTCTCATTAATCCACAATCTTGCATCCCTTAAGTCACTCTCATAATTCCCCTTAAGCCATCCTCTTAGGGCCTATTAAGCCATATCGTAAGGTTCATGAAATGCATCCCCTTAATCCACTATCTTACATCCCTTTAAGTCATTCTATCAACTCCCCTTAATCCACCCTCTTACATCCCTTCAAGTCATTCTTTCAACTCCCCTTAATCCACCCTCTTGCATCCCTTAATCCACTCTCTTACATCCCTTTAAGTCATTCTATCAACTCCCCTTAATCCACCCTCTTACATCCCTTCAAGTCATTCTATCAACTCCCCTTAATCCACCCTCTTGCATCCCCTTAATCCACCCTCTTGCATCCCCTTAATCCACTCTCTTACATCCCTTTAAGTCATTCTATCAACTCCAATACCCTCCACAATCCACTTCATCCCTTTAAGTCATTCTATCAACTCCCATTACATCCAAGTCCTATCAACTCTTAATCCACCCTCTTGCATCCCCTTAATCCACTCTCTTACATCCCTTTAAGTCATTCTATCAACTCCCCTTAATCCACCCTCTTGCATCCCATTAATCCACTCTCTTACATCCCTTTAAGTCATTCTATCAACTCCCCTTAATCCACCCTCTTGCATCCCCTTAAGCCATCCTCTTAAAGGACCCTTAAGTCATATCCTCTTACATACCCTTAATCCAAAATCTTGGATCTCTTAAGTCACTCTCATAATTCCCCTTAAGCCATCCTCTTAGGACCCGTTAAGCCCCTAGGGTTCATGACATGCATCCTCTTAACTTGCCATCCTCTTAACTCCACTTAAGGCATTCTCTTAAGACCACCTCTTAAGCTATATATCCTCTTAGGTCCCCTTAATCCATCATATGACAAACATCATTTGAATTTGAATGGAATTTACTATATATTATTCTTTTCTCGCATGAATTTTTTACTTAAATGACTCATAAAAATTATAGTTAGTTTACTTACATTAATTATTTTTGCAGGTTCTCATCAAGTCGGTCTACCATGTGATTGCCACTGAAAAAATTATTTTATCAAGAGACTATGTAAATATCAATTTTTGGTCTTCACGTAAAAGTTGATAAGCTTTAATTGTATCTACATGCACATATATGTTTCATCATGTTATATAGTTGTATTAAACATCAATATACATTATATATGTTTGTTCGATGTATGAACTTCAATGAGCTTATTAGACACTTTTTAAATATCTTGTTCCAATTTTATAGATTATACATTTCATGTCTTGTATTTACCACATTGTATATAATTGTTCAATTGTATAGATTATACATTTTATACATACAAGGAGATAGATTTTTGTTTATTGATTCAAATATTTGCTAGAATTGGAAAATAGTTAAAATTACATATCCTTAATTTATTATGTACATATTATCTAAACTATTTAAGGAATGTTTTAATTTGTCACCTAGCCATGTGATAAATTATATACATGAAATTTGATTCTAGATAAGAATTTATATAGTGCATGTATTACTTGAAAATTAGATAATTTATATCTATACATACACGAGTGCATATAATCATCAAAATGAACATAACACGATCATAATTGACTGCATATATAATCGTCATGTATTAATGTCAACTGATATAAATAAACACAAATATGATAATAACATGTTCAAAATAAAACTAGAGATAGATAGTCCATAAAATTTATATGTCAAGTCCAACACATATATTTAAATAAAACTCTAGAGATCTATAGTCCATAAAATTTAAAACCATCTAACTATCAAGCTGATCGGTCATATCAAGTCTCCTCTTTGTTCCATGTCGACTAGATGTACCCACATCATGCTAGAAAAGAGTACAAGAAACTTGAAATTAGATTTAAAGTTATTTAGAAATTTTGATATAATTAAACATATTTAAACTTGAAAATATAAACTTTTAGATAAAAATAAATTTAATTAAATATATGTAGTAAATACAATAAAAATGATTTTTAGTATGCATAAATTACCATATGATCATGTGCATCTACTAGCACATTTTTTTCAAAGGGTAGCATAACTGCCAATTGAGAAGATCCAAATGTGGCCTGATCTACTATATCCTACATATTCATATAAAGCAAACAATATGTTAAAACCTTGAATATATATATATATATATAAAAGGTCCATAAAAATTGTATAGGAGATTTAGTAAAGTTTACAACCTCGAATGATATGACCTCATGATCACACACCTGATATTGCCATGCATAAATGTGACGACGTCTCAGGTGCACCCACCATGGATATCTCATGAAATCCTTGCATGTATAGATGTACAATAGTTTGTATAGATCATTCACACATGTGTATGTAAATGAACAAATTAAATTAGATCTATGATGTGTATTTAATTTAAACTTAACAAAATTTTGAAAGAACGCACCTGAGCTAATGATGTCTCAGGAGTGCTCACCACAACTTGTGGTTGGTCAGTACTAGGTATCGTATGACCTCCCTGCATCTAGATATAATATTATATTATATCAATTCACACGTGTACAAATTCAAATTAAAAATTAGATATATCCACATAATTTATTTAATATATATTGGTTCAAGTACCCATCCAAAAGGTGAGCCCATATCTGGGTAAGTGCACCAAAATGGTCGCACTTTTGTGGCCAAACTAATAAATAACACGTTCGCATTATAGTTTTCTTTGCAAATTTTCTTTGGTATTTGCCTTGGAATACCAACCCAAATGCTTGGAGGGCATTCCCAAAGACTAGAGAGGTGTTTTTTCTAAATTCAACAAATTTTCACATAATCAGGTTCGTGCTCACCATCAAGATTGCATCTGGTTCAATATCAAGAAAATCGAACACATGGGTAATGTTAGGTTCTTTATTAGCTTTCCAACAATGTAATTTTTCACTTTCTAACAATGTTAAGCCTTTCATCAATAATTTCTTTTGTTTGTATGTCCGTTTTTCTTCAAAAGGCAGTGTTTGGTATTTTTTTCGCTATAAATTAACCGTTCATTAAAATTTGAAATAAATTACATTTTTAGAAACTAGACTCCATTCTACAATTTAAAAAAAATAAATTTTAAAAAAAATCTATTAGTTTCAAAAAATTTAGGGAACCACGGCCAAAATTCTGCTTTTTAGGAAGTGCCCACTTAGAAAATTAATAAAAATCAAATATTCATTAAAAAAATTATCGAGGAAAATATCCAGTCCTTACTACATACTATTATCTAACTTCCTGGTTTTTAAAAATACTACAAAAAGTCCACCGTGTTTCACACAAGAGTTGCTATGTTATGTTTTTCCAAACAACAACAATTTGTGTGTGTCCCTCTTTTGAACCCCTTAATCTCAACCATTTTCAAAATAAATTAGTAGTTTAGAAAGTAGACTCGAGCTCTGTCCTTGTTTTTGTTCCATCTAAAAATTTTGAGTGTAGCTATCCTCAATTTCACGTCCAAGGTCAGTATTTCCTGATTTCAGAAAAAAAGTGGCCACTTAAGCCCCTTTTTTGGGAACCATCTTGGTGCACTTACCCATCTATAGCACTTGACATATAGACATGATGATCATATTGAGTTTCAGGCATCGTGTGATCATGTGTCTACACCAAACACTTAATGAAATAATATTATATTATGTATATAATTTGATGTTATTATTTATATGAATTTTTTACATTTCAAACTTGAATTAAATTTAAGTTCAAAAGATGAACATACCTATGTAGGATGATCCTCATCTAGTAAATTCAAGTATGAATTTGTCCCAGATGCATGTGGGTCACCTGTGGATTCCTGAGTATCCCTATAGCCCGAGCCTCCATGCTCTCTATTGGCCACTTCAGTCACCGCGTGTGCAGTTTGATGAGTGAGATGTCCTAAAATTGAACTCAATGCTCCTAATGTCAATAACATGGTCTACTACTGAAATGCAGCGGGAACACTAGGAGAAGGAGGAGGAACAATAGGAGCAATCGGAGCACGTCGCTGAGGATCGACATGTGCCTCTAGTCTATGTTGGGGCATGCCACGCCCAACTCCCTAAAATGACCTCATATCAAAATAGTTGGGTTTTCTACCCAACTCAAACTTAGCCCATAAATTTCTCAAAAAGTATAGGGGCACCTCATAGTTGCCATGTGGTGGATTATCAAACACCATCCACCATCTATCCCAAAAATGTGTAGCTATTTGCGGGTGCCTACACCATAAAATTGAAATTTGTTTTTTGGTTGGAGGAATTGGTTGTTTTGTTTGGGGGTTAATAAAATATTGGCACATGGCTTGTTTGGTAATTTTAAGGTCATTAATTTCTTTGTAGGACAATCCATCTACATAGAATTGTCTCCTCTCTTCTCTCCATTGATGGAACCTATTTAGGTCTGCATCAATGGATCGAACAAAATCGACAATAGTTTGCATCATAGATGCAAATTTTACGAGATGGGGAGGGATTCTAGGCTCATTTTTTACCAGATCTATATTTGCTTGAATCACACTTAGGTTTGTCGGATGCTCTCTCTTAATTGATCCTCATCTACTACAGGGGGTGGGGGGTTATGTGGTGGAGAGTCTGGAGGTGTGGGGTTTTGTTCTGGTGGTGGATCTAGATGAATTTGTGGATCAGGCATAAAATTCGCTAAATTAAATTCTGGATCCATGAGAGCAATTAAATGGAAATTGCATGTTAAACAATAAAAAAATATATATCAACAAACTAATTAAATAATGCACACAATTTGAAAGTTATTTAAAAATCACATTGAATGTGCACAAATTCAAAATAAATTTCATTTAAAGGCCATTCTATTTATAACATTAAAAAATCCATAACATTAAAAATCCATAGCATGTACACACATTAAATTGAGTCTAGTGTGTGGTTGTTAATATGAAGGGTAGAAATGAAATTAGGGGGTTTTATTAGAACCCTATTGAAATGAATGCACTATGTCATTGGTTTATTAAGTGAATCCCCTAAAAGAAGGCTCCATAAACTTATTTTTAGCTAGATATCACTTGATAATTAAACTATAGCCAAATTTGATGATCTATAAATTAATTGATTTATTTAAAAATAAATAAAACCACATGGATTAAGGTAAAGAATTAAGATTTATTTAAATAAATCACCATCAAGGTAAAGACTTAAGATTAATGTAAAGTACTAAATAATGAAAAATAAGACACATGTAGATATATAACTTTGATTTGTCAAATTGGGTATTAAAATAAGAGGTTAGGGGTTGTTTAGAGTGCCTTCTATTACATATATAAAGGTGGAAAAAGAGAAGGAAAGGTCCCCAAGCTAATTTAGGTTATGGACAACTCAAGAATGAGTTTCAAAATGGGTAAATGATGAAAACCATGTGTAGACACCTAAAAATGACCTAGGCCCGCGAGCACTATTTTACCACTTTTCATCATAGCATAATTATGACACTTTAATTATGTTCCTAACCCATCTTCAACTATTAATTAAATAATTCACAATTATTTAATTAATTCAGGGTCTTCTATTCTTCCTGATTATTAAATAAAATCATATTTATTTAATGCGTCACTGATTATCTAAGGTCAACTCATAATTAAATAAAGCTCTCATTTTATTTAATTAATCTTTGTCATTAATGTCCTCCTGATTATCAAATAAATATATTAAATTAATATATTTATTCAATATGTCACTAATTCCTAAATCCTTTCTTTTAATTAAATAGATTTTCTAATTTATTTAATTAATTAACCACTTCTTCTAGATTAAATAATTATTTTTAATTATTTAATTGTTGTATGTGACACTTCTTTATTTTTAAATAAAACAATTTATTTAAAAATATCTCACATAGTTAACTGATTCTTCTTTTAGTAATTAATTTCAAAAATCAATTACTCATTATCTCACAAAATCCACATTTTGAATTAATTTAATTCAAAATGGAAATGTTCTTCTACAAATCAAGTAATTTCTAAAATTACTGATTTTCTAAAATTCCATCTTCTTATCTTTTGATTTTTGCTAATTTCATCTCAACTGTCACATTTATCTTTGATTTAATTTATTTAATTAAATCTTATTCACACATTTGGGCATTTTTCCCTAACCCTAATTGAGAGTTGCCATTTTGAATCTTAACCATTGATTCTAGAGCATTTTCTCAATCTCTCATCTCATCCGTCCGTGCAAAATTGCAATTTCTATAAAATGACAATTTTGCTCTCATTTCAGGAATCTTGATCTTGACTTTTGATCTTGATCTTGAATTTCTTAAAAATCATTTTAGATTCCTTGTTTATTGTCATTTCTTGCATTCTAGCTATTAGTATTTAAATATTTCCACTTAGATTTCATTTTCTATTTGCATAAATCTTTTAAAATAAATCCTTCAAAGTCTTGTTTAGGTCTAGGCATATAGAGTTTGCTCCTCAAAATCTGAGGGCATCCATTATTATAGCAAGCTAGGAGGTATAATAGAAGTTAGTCATGGAGAAGAGAAATGGGTGAGATTGTTCTAATTTCATTCCCTTTCTTTCACATTTCTCCTTTGCATTCTATTGTGTTGTTTGAATAATATTGCATGCATGTGATACTAACTTATTTTGTTTTGTAGAAATCCTTCATTATATTGGTGAACCTGACGTTTTGGACAGAAATTTGTGTGTCTTCTTGTTTGTTTTTACTGTTTTGCAAGTTACAGCCAAGAAGTCATACGAAATCTCGTCACCTTCATTTGAGCATAGAAAAATGGGAGAATAAAATATTTTAAAACATTTTCTGAGTTTTGTAGATCTTGGTCTCAGCTTTCCAGAACTTCAAACGGTTTCAAATTTCATTAAGCTTTGAGAAAGTTATGGCTATTTTAGTGCTCGCTATTTTTTTTTAATTTAGCTTTTAAAACCTGTGTTTCCTTTTGCCTATAACGTTTTTTTTTTGTGCAGAATCGTGGAAAATACTTTCTGGGTTTTGAAGGTTTGATTTTCAACTTTCCATGGATATCTACCACTTAAAATTTTGTTAAGTTTTGAGGAAGTTATCACTATTTTAAGTTTGCTATTTTCATTTAAGTTTTTATTTTTTATTTTTTTTACTGATCTTTGTTTACAGCATTTGGCGGTTACTTTTCATGGGTCAAAGGAAAAAATTCGAACTCCTAACATGATTTTGTAGGTTCTCATACAGTCTCATATTTTGTTTTGCAGGTGCAGGAGTATGAAACAACACAACCGCAAGCCTACACAATTGCAAATGATTGGTTATTTCCTTTATTAAATTGTTATTTGGATCCGATGAGATTGCGACCAGTAGTTCGATTCATGTATGGGGATTAAAATGAACCAATCCTAGGATAGACACTTTAATCTAGAATTTATCAATCATAGGGTAGACACCTAACTTTATTTTATGTTGGTTAAAATGAATCCCTTGTTTGTTGTGAAGCAACATCTTCACTTAGTGTAGATAATCGTCATTTGGGTTTAAAACTAAACTTTTGTTTGCTGTGTTTGTTGGGTAATAGGTATATGCTCTTCCCTTTACTGGGTGATCAAAAAGCCAAACTTACCCATTTTATCTTTATGCAATTTATGCTTTATTAAATCCTTTAGAAGCCTACCGTAGTGGGAAAAAGTACTCACCCTACGAGAACGACCTAAGTGGGAACAACCAAAGCCAGGTTTTCCAACCCACTATAATCAAAAGTAAATTTTGGGGAAACCCATATTCAACGGAAGTGAGCAAGATAACCATCCCCAAAATCTTTGTTCTAAAGATTAGGTCTCTTGAGGGAGTTTATCTATTGTCACGCCGAACAGAAACCTTGACTATGAACCATAGTGTAGAAAGCCAGCTGTGTCAGTATCCAGACATTATTTTAATCACAGTGCAAGGGGAGGGAAGAATCTGCCCCCAAGACACTCACCATATAATCACCATGGATTGTTTGCTCAGGGGATTTGGTATCCACTTCCATCACCTTGAGTATGCACCTGGAAAAGACAAAAACATGGGTGCCCTCTAGGGGGTGACACGACTGTGTGAGTCGACGTGATTTTAAGATGTGGGCTGTGATTGCTATAATGACCTTTTGACTATTAAGAGTGAGTCTGCTTGAGGTGTATTTTTGTTCAAATACCAGTGAAAACAAAAAAAGGGTCATGTTTAATCCTTGAACATACACTCAATTTTTTTAGTTTCTATGTGTTTGCCAACTGTTTTTAGACAAACTTCAACAAACTGAACATCAACAATCTAGGTCCAAACTTGTCAAATCTGAAAAACATTATCATCTCGCAACATCATGGCATCCACCACCTTGTCTTCCCTTCAACAAAATGTTGATAGGATTGCTAGTAAAGTTGAATATGAATTACTCTATAGAGGTCGATACCAAGAAGCCTTTGACTTTAGGAGAGAATTTATCCAACCCAAAAATCAATGCCCTTTGTACCAACAACCCATCATTCCAAGTCCTCCATCAATCTACCCCAACTATCAACAGTCACTTAACACAAATCCTGCCATTAACTCCCAACACATGTCTATTTATTACCCTTATCCTAACCTTGACAAGGGAAGTCACCTATCCACTAGTCCATTCCATGTCCCCACGTCATATGCTAGTCCTTCACCTATTAATCCTATCCAAGTTTGCATCCCTTATCAACCATCTAGCAACCCATGTCGAGTCCCCACATCATACCACACCAATCTAGTCGAAGTCTCCATGTCATATCCTTGTCCTTCAACAACTAATCCAGTCCAAGATTCCATGACATATCCAGTCGAAGACTCCATGTCCTATCCTTGTCCCTCACATGCTAGTCCAGTCCAAGTACCCATGTCCTATCCTAGCCCTTCACATACTAGTCCCGTCCAAGTCCCCACATCTTCTCCTAATCCTTTTCAAATCATCCCCTCACAAGCCACATCTACTCATGAAAACTATGTCATTACTTAAAGTCAAATCCCATTTAATAAACTTGAGGATACATGTCAAAATGAAAGCCCAAAGCATGACCTTATAATGTCACCCTCATTTCAAGAAAAAGGTAGTCCATCCCATGACCCTATCTTAAACTCCATTCAAGGGTTCCTTCAAGACAATCATGACATCCAAAGTACACCTACCATTGACCAAGAAGTCCAAATCCATGACAACCCCATCTTCGACCAAGACCCTACCATTGACCAAGAAGTCCAAAATGATCCACTCCTTGACCTTTATGCCATTCATGATCAAACACTTGTCGAACTTGTAAAGGCCCCAACTATTGACACTTCCCACAATGAGACACTTGCCTCCATGACACACATAGATAATATTCCTCAAGAACAAGAGTCTTCCATTATGGAAATCTTTGAAAATGCTCAAGCTATAGCTGAATTTACTGGACTCTATGACACTGACCATCAAGATGGCTTTGAAATTGACTTGGAAGTACCAATAGAATCATCTAAACCTGACATGTCGCAAGATCAGACCAAAGATATTAGTCAGGAATATGTCCAACAAGACAATGAAGCTAAGACACTTTATCAACTAGGGTCATCTACTCTTGTTAGAGCAGGCTTTCTTGCAGATAAAAATATTACAAGTGACAGTATCCACATACCTAATGATGGGTTAGCATCTTGCTTTAAAAACAAAAAATACCCCATTGCAAATAGAATTTTTCAAAGCATGCATTATCAAGGAAAAGGACTAGGCATACATGAGCAAGGCATTCTAGAACCAATACAGCTTCAGGAAAATTATAGACATCAAGGCCTTGGCTATTCCTTAGTTAGTAAATTAAACGATATCAGTGATACCTCCTCGATACTGGGGGCAACTTTGTCAGATACAAATGTCAAAATGGAGTCCATGAGAAATCCTTGTCATAAGATTGCTGCCAACACCCCCTCCTCCCACACCATGAACCGTCATTCCATCATAAATAAACCTTCCCTTTGGAACCAACAAAAACAAGTCTTACAAGTCAAAAGATCAAAATCAAATGCCAAAGGCCATTGAATCAAACAAAAGGACAAGTGGACAAATGAAATTAAAATGGATCCCAAAGAAAGATGGATCAAACAAAGACACCAAGTAAAATACAAAAGTCAATCACAATGTGGAGCCACAAGACAAGAGGACTCCCACATATAACACATGTCCACCTCCTTCAAAATGGTCATCAATCGAGGGATATAAAAGTGTTGGTTCCAAACACCATCCCTCCAAAATCCATCATCCACCATCCCAAATTTGGAAAATAAAAAGTCATTCATCCAAATTTCCAAACAACTTTTCCATGTCTACCATCATTCGTCATAACCCTACATCTCGTCTAAAGTCCAAAAATCCCATGTCACAAATCCGTTACATCATGGCAACAACTCTTTACCACAAGGGCTCTTATGGCACTCTATCGTGATGTGCGTATTTTGATAAGGCCAACTCTAGTATCAAAAAGGATCACAATGACATCGATTAGTTGTATACAAGCGCTATGATCCTGACAAGACAACTACTTTAGCAAGGTCATTATTGGCATATCATGACACCAACCTCTACATCAACACCGTCAGTAGATTTAGAACAGTTAGTGGTCATCTAAAGCATCCAGGCTATCCACAAAATTAGAAATACAAAAAAAATTTGAAAAATGTAAAACATCGTCACCCTAATGAAAACTTGGCAAACAGGCGTCTTGGTGACACCAAAAAAAAAAAAAAAAGGTCAAGAAAATAATAAAGAGAAAAATTTCATCCAAAGGTGAAAACCTGACAAACAGGCGCCTTGGATAAGTACCATGATGAAAACCTGGAAAATAGGCGTCATGTGTAAAATAAATCATCTATGTGAACTTTTACATTTGGGGGCAAGTCGTCTCATTTCCCATACCTTCCTCATGACATTGACATCTGTCCATCTAAGCCCTATCATTTCCATGCATTTTTCCCACTTACCTCGGTCTTGACATAAAATTGGCACACATAAATCATGCTTTGGGAAAACTCTTAACATGTCTATCCTTTGGTTGTACATAATTCATGAAACATCATGTCATTGACCGTCATAGTCTTATAGTCCTTGTATGACATAGTCCTTAAAAATAATATGACAATTCCCTTAGTCTCATGTTTGTCGTCTTTTACCAAGGCCATCCCCTATCCTTTCATGCCTATCACCTATCTTGGCTTTCCCTTGTCCAATGGTCTAAGCATAATCATCATCCCATCTAGTCCAAACCAAGTCATTCCAAATGCAATGAGTCTAATCCATACAAGCACATTATCCAAAATTTTACTTGACTGCATTCCTGGCTCGGTTGTAGACATCCATGCTTTCGTCACATTATCGTCATTGTCCTCACGTTGTTTCAGGATGCGTCCTTCCCACGTCAAACAACGTTGTCATCACCTGTCAATTGGTATTCAGCTTGACTAGGGGCACAATCATGTTTGTCCTTAGATTCTCATGTGTAGGAATCAGTCATATGCATTTTTCATGACCCTCTTAAATGTCAAAATCCAAAAAAATCATAAAATGACAAAAGGAGAAAAACATCAAAAAATGTCCTGAAAAAAGAGAAAAACATCATAAAATGTCTTGAAGAAAGACCTAAAAATAATAAAACGTCGTAAAGAAAAACAAAAAAACATCCAAATCAATGTCAAAATCCTAAAAATGGAGTCAAAGTCAGTCATGTCAGTCAGTCCATGTCACTGTCGAACTACGTTGTCTCTGTGCATTTGCTATGTAGGAAAGGCCATTAGTCGATGAGTCCCCGAGACATTAGGTTAGTCCTTTTAGGTTGGTCCAAATAAAATCATGGCATAGTCAAACTCGGACACAAGACAGTCATTCAAAACGTTAATGTCAAAATTGGTCAAAATCAGACAACATAAGCCAATCAATCATACAGTCAACATTAATCAACTTGCCAAAACATATTAGTCAAAACAATGTCAGTCTCGTCACTCTTTGGTCCTCTTCAAGATGTGTCCTTCTTGGAGTTAGACCTCGTCAAAATGTCCTTTGCTTTTTTCAGGATGTGTCCTTCCTGACAATAGGCCTTGTCACCCTATCAAGATCATCAAATTGGCAAAACCCTTAAACTGTCCAAACTGTCAAATCGACAAGAAATCAATCTTTGGCAAACAAACATTGGCAAACAAAATAAAATGGTTGTTAATCTTTCTGGTCTATCTTGTCTTATCTTTTGACTATCTTGGCTATTTTGTCTTATCTTTTTACTGTCTTTTCTTTGTGGTCATGTTACTAGCTATCTCGAGGATGTCCCATGAAGGATTTAGAGGTGCGATGACGTCTCCTGACCTATTTTATTTTCTTTGACTGCTGTCTGTGGATTGTCTTGACAAAAAGACTAGGGCAACTTCGCCCTTAGTATGAGTTAGGACATTCCTTGTCTGTGACTGTCTATTTTCAAATGGATGACCTTGCACACCTTGGTCTATGTCATATCATGGTGTTTGTTGTCCATTTGTGTCATTTTACCGCCTAATGATGATTAAGAGCAATAAATATTAAAGTCCTATGGCAATGTTTTGAAGGATTTGGTCTAGGAACTAACATGCATCTCCTTTAGTCGTGTCATCTTCTCTCGCTCATCTCATATAGGTATTGCATCCATATCATCATCCATATCTTTTACACTAACATTTCTTTGTCTCTTCATATTCTAGTCTTCTCATCAATTTCGAGAGCACACCCGTGATCTTGGAACCCGTTTGTCCTCTCGAGGGGGCATACCGTAACCCTCCTCATCATTCTTCCTCATCTTATTTTGCACTGAGGCATATTTTTGACTTATTTTCTTTGTCACAATGCGACAAGCGACATTATGACAAAGAGGGGCAAATGTAGACACCTAAAAATGACCTAGGCCTGCGAGCATTATTTTACCACTTTTCATCATAGCATAATTATGACACTTTAATTATGTTCCTAACCCATCTTCAACTATTAATTAAATAATTCACAATTATTTAATTAATTCAAGGTCTTCTATTTTGCCTGATTATTAAATAAAATCATATTTATTTAATGTGTCACTAATTATCTAAGGTCAACTCATAATTAAATAAAGTTCTCATTTTATTTGATTAATCTTTGTCATTAATGTCCTCCTGATTATCAAATAAATATATTTTAATATATTTATTCAATATGTCACTAATTCCTAAATCCTCTCTTTTAATTAAATAGATTTTCTAATTTATTTAATTAATTAACCACTTCTTCTAAATTAAATAATTATTTTTAATTATTTAATTGTTGTATGTGACACTTCTTTATTTTTAAATAAAATAATTTATTTAAAAATATCTCACATAGTTAACTGATTCTTCTTTTAGTAATTAATTTCAAAAATCAATTACTCATTATCTCACAAAATCCACATTTTGAATTAATTTAATTCAAAATGGAAATGTTCTTCTACAAATCAAGTAATTTCTAAAATTACTGATTTTCTAAAATCCCATCTTCTTATCTTCTGATTTTTGCTAATTTCATCTCAACTGTCACATTTATCTTTGATTTAATTTATTTAATTAAATCTTATTCACACATTTGGGCATTTTTCCCTAACCCTAATTGAGAGTTGCCATTTTGAATCTTAACCATTGATTCTAGAGCATTTTCTCAATCTCTCATCTCATCTGTCTGTGCAAAATTGTATTTTCTATAAAATGACAATTTTGCTCTCATTTCAGGGATCTTGATCTTGAATTTTGATCTTGATCTTGAATTTCTTAAAAAACATTTTAGATACCTTGTTTATTGTCATTTCTTGCATTCTAGCCATTAGTATTTGAATATTTGCACTTAGATTTCATTTTCTATTTGCATAAATCTTTTAAAATAAATCCTTCAAAATCTTGTTTAGGTCTAGGCATATAGAGTTTGCTCCTCAAAATCTGAGGGCATCCATTATTATAGCAAGCTAGGAGGTATAATAGAAGTTAGTTATGGAGAAGAGAAATGGGTGAGATTGTTCTAATTTCATTCCCTTTCTTTCACATTTATCCTTTGCATTCTATTGTGTTGTTCGGATAATATTGCATGCATGTGATAATAACTTATTTTGTTTTGCAGAAATCCTTCATTACACCATGTAGTTTAATTCAAGTAAAAATTATACTAGATTCTATTTATATATTAGGATTATTGTTCTAGACAAGGGTGCTCAATGGAGCTCATAAATATCAATCCTATCATTAATTAACTAATTCATCAATAAGTAATTTATTCTTCTAAGTTTTTATGGGTCTAGAGCTTTATCTTTTGGTGCGAGGGGAAGTTTACTCATAGGTATGGTTGTTTCCGAACAAGAGTATATCTATAGAGCTAAGGTATATCGAACAAGAATACATGTAAACTAATCAAGTATGACATATAATTTAATTTAAAAATCCGATGACATAAATTGATTTATCTAATTTTTCAAATTTCATGACAAGAGACACAAGTTCTCTATAGTGGGAAAAAATAGTTAAGAAGAAATTATAAGTTTAACAAGTTAACATTAATTCATAATCCCATTCATTGTTTTCAAAGAATACTAAAGATAAGAATGAAAAATTAATAGAATAAATGTTCAAAGGGACACATAGATATATGCTAGTGACCTAATTGCAATGTACAAAATAAACAAAGATGAGCTTGAGCTCTATTCACCAAATTTTGAGAACTTGTTTGATCCCCTTAAGAAATTTCATATTAGGACCCCTTAAGACATCGATTTATGATTTAGGGTGATAGTATGGCTTAAGGGGATCTATGTCTAGTAAGGTCCTAGGACAAAATGGTCCATGGCTTAAGGGAATAAAATTTGGTGGAGTTGCCTAAGGCAACCAAATTTCATTTTAAGGTCCTACGACAAAATGAATGCTTTGGGGTTTAGGGTTTAGATTTAGAGATTTGATGACATGATTTCAACATATCTATATGTCAAATAAAAAATGTAAGAAATCTCCAAGGACCCCTAATTTATGACACTACACAATGTGAAGGATGTTTTATAAATTGGTCATTGAAGTGTAGCAATAACTTAAAAATCCTAATGTGAATTATTTGTAGCCTCAATCTCAATCTCAATTTGAACGAAAACTGCCCCGAATCTAGGTAACATTCCCTAGATACTTCTAAAATTATGTGAACTATTAGGGTTTTAGGTTTACGTTTAGGGTAAATAGGGTTTTAGGTTTACGTTTTAGGGTTTAGGTCCAAGGATTAACCTGGGTAAATTAGTTTTTAGGGACCTATGTTTTTTGGAACCTAGGGTTTCTAGGGTTTTGATTTCTAAGTTTTAAAAATGTGTCCAATTTAGGTTTAGTTTTTTTGGTTTTCAATTTACAATTTAATGTTCTTTGTTTCATTGATGTTTTTGGTTTTTTACATGCAATTTAAAAACTATAAAATATTGAATAAAAACAAACTAAAAAAACAAAAAACTAAATACCAATTACAAAAAAAAACGCAAGATATAAAGCAAAAAAAAGGAAAAATTCAACCAACTTGGAGGTCGTTGAGGTCAGTTGTGTCAATGGGAGGAGGTGGCAGTGAAAATTTTCTTTGATCAGAGCCTTTGAAACGCGTACACGATCTAGTCTCTTCTTTTCTAGAACAGACAAAACTTGCAGTTAAAATGAATACACAGTCGCTAATTTTTTTTAAAAATACATCTAAGAAATGCGTATGCATTCATAATGCATACACATTTTGAAATGCGTACGCATTTGCGGCTTGCGTACCCGATGTAGAACACATACACGCTTGGATTTAGGCTCAGGTACCTGATCTGTAACGTGTATGCGTTTCATGCAATTTTTTTTGTTTTGGCCGAAACTTCCTCTCTTCGTGTACCCAACTTCTTGCTTTTACCCATGGAGATGGAGAAGGAGAGGGATATGGAGACAAGGAAAGGGAGAGATAAAGAGAGAGGGAGAGGATAGAGGTTTATCTAGAGATGGAAGAGATAAATACATAGAGATAGAGAGAGAATGAGAGAAGGCAAGATAGAAAGATAAAGATAGAGATAGGAATTGGTCTAGAGAGAGGCAGAGAGAGGCAGAGAGAGGGGTAGAGAGATGGAGAGATAATGAGATAGAGATAGAGGGAGGGATGGAAGAATAAATATGGAGAGATAAATATAGAGAGGAAAAGAGATAGATATAGGGATAGAGCTAGAGATAGGGAGGGGTAAATAAGGAGTGTGTTTATGTACATGAGTAAGATAGAGCTATAGATATATATAAAGATGGAGATAGATATGTATAAATAGATAAATGGAGATGGAAGGATAGAAATAGAGAGAGGCGAGAGGAGAAGTGGAGAGATATACAAAGGAGTGATATGGATAGAGGGATAGATAGGGATAGAAAGAGGGAGAGATAGATATAACTTGGAAAAGATAGAGGGGGTGAGAGAGAAAATAAAATAAAGGGAGAGAGATAAATATATAGAGGGAAATATGAAAGGAGAGAGGAAGAGGGAGAGAGAAAGATGGATGCAATGAAAGAGGGGGAGATGGAGAGAGAAATATAAAGATATAGGAAGTGGTATATAGAGAGTAGTAGAGATGGAGGGAGAGATGGAGTAAATAAGAGAGAGATAATGAGATATAAATAAAAATGGAGAGGGAGATATGGGAAGATAGAAATAGAATGGGCAAGAGTGAGAGATAAAGGAGATTATAGAGATAAGTAATAGAGATAGAGGGAAATAGATAGAGAGAGGGGGGGAGATAGAGAGATAGAGATAGGGAGGGAGAAATTGGGGATGTCTATGCAAGAGTGAGAGAGAGAGATAGATATAGAGATACAAATAGGGAGGGAGAAATAATGAGTGTGTGTGTGTGTGTGAGAGAGATATTGAGATAGATATATATATATATATATATAGATAGATAGAGAGGGGGGAGAAGGAGGGAGATAAATAGAGAGATGATAGAGGAGTAATTAGAGAGATATAGAAAGAGAGAGTGATAGGGAGAGAGGCAGAGAGAGCAAGAGATACAAATAGAAAAGGGAGAGATATGGATTGAAAGAGGGAGAGATAGAGAGAGATACATAGTGGGAAAGATAGAGGGAAAAGAGAGAGATATAGAGATAGGGAGAGAGAGATAGAGAGGAAGATAGATATGGAGATGGATATGGAGATGGATATCTATGAGAGAGAGAGGGAGAGAATGAGAGACAAAGAGATAGAGGGATAGAAATATAGATATAGGAAGTTATATATAGACATAGCTAGAGAGAGGGAGATATATATAGAGAGAGGTAGGGATAGATACATATGTGGATTTATATATAGAGAGAGATGGGAAGAGAAAGGAAGACATATATTTATATCTATGTATCACTCTTTATCTCTATATTTCTTATTATCTCTTGATCTCTCTTTGCCTCTCCCCCCCTATTTCTCTCTAAATTTATCTTACCTTCTCTCTTACTCTATCTTTCTCTCTTTTCCTCTCTTTATCTCTTTCCTCTTGCTATCTCTATCCTCCTTACTCTTTTTTGATATCCCTATTTATCTCTCATTTCTATTTTCATCTCTTGATCTCTCTACCTTTATATATATATATTTCTTTCTTATTTCTCCTTATCTCTTGATCTCTCTATCTCCCTCTCTTTGTGTGAATATATCTATCTATGTCTCTCCTCTTCTCTATTCTCCCCTCTCTCTTTCTTTACCTATTTTCCTATCTCTATCTCTTTGTCTCACCCTATTTATTCCTCTATATCTCTACCTCTACCTCTATATCTATATCTCTCTATATATTTTTGTCTCTTTGTCTCTTTGTTTCTCTATCTCTCTATTTCTCTTCCTCTCTATTTTATCTCTTTCTCTCTATCTATTTTCCTCCTTAAGTGTGCAATGGGTACATTGAAGAGGTTTTAAAGGTGAATTATCATATCTTTAATCAAATGACATGCTACCTTGAGCATAACTCCCAAAGTACATGTGCTATCCTTGGATTGTTGGCATGAAATGACTAATCAAAAGTGAGCTTCTCTCTCACTTCATAAATTTTAATTCAAATTTTATGTTTGAAATTGTAATATTTCCCCTTCTTGTTCCTAGGTAGGAGTGACTTAATTAGCATATTCTATTCCCATAGGCCAATGTTAGAAGTAAGGGAATATTTTAATTGATTATTTGATATTATCCATTTGTAGTATATTTAAAGGATAATATTATTTAATTAATTTAATGGAGTTTATTAAGTGACTTGGCGATTATTTATGAAATAATATATATATATATATATATATATATATATATATATATATATATATATTTTAATTATTATTCTTCAGTTTATTTAAAATATCAAAAAGTGGGAATTTGAAAAGTTAATGGGAAATTGCATACAAAAGTGAAAAGTGAAGCTCATTTGGTCAAAAAGGTACATGCCTATGATTTTGACATAGAATATGTCAAGGGGAAGAAGAATGTAGTTGTTGATGCACTCTCTAGGAAACTCGCTATTTGCTCTCTAGTGAAATTCTCAATAGATTGGAAAGCTCACCTACTGTTGAAGTATTCCAAAAACATAGGTGCATGTGAGATCTTTGACAGGAAGATACAAGATTACCGATATAAAGTGATAGATGATATAATATACTACAAGGGCATAATTTATTTGGTTCTCGAGTCCAAAATTAAGGAGAAACTCTTGAGAGCTATCCATGATACACCCTTGGCAAGGCATCCTGGATACTTTAAAACATACATGCTTGTTAGGGAAATGTTCTCTTAGAAGGGCCTCTAGAAGGATGTCTTGAGAAATGTGAGAGAGTGTATGAATTGTCAACATAATAAGTGAGAGCACACTTTTCCAATTGGGTTACTTCATCCATTACCCATTCCAAAACAAAAATGGGAAGGTTTATCTATGGAGTTCATCCCTGGTCTACCAAAGGTACATGACAGAGACTACATTTTTATAGTTGTGGATTGGTTTACCAAGTTTTCTAATTTCTTCACCATCTCTATAGAGTTTAAGGCACCTCAAATAGAAGATTCATTTTTTAGAGAGGTTTTTAGGCTCCGTAAGGTCTCGAAGAACATAGTCAACAATAGGGATAGCAAGTTCCTCAGTGCTTTTTGGCAGGAGCTATTTAGATTAGTTGGTACAAACTTGACTCCTAGCATGAGTTATGACCCTTAGAGAAATGGCTAGATAGAGATCATCAAAAAATAGGTTGAGGGATATTTATGTAACTATGTGGTAGGGTACAGTAGTGTGTTTCAAGTGAATGCACTTGGGTGAACACTACTACAAAACCATTTATCATATGTCGATTGGGATGACTCCTTTCCAAAAATTATAAGGTTATGATGCTCCATCATTCTTGGACTTAGCCTTCATGGATAGAATGGCTCCCAAATCCAAGGATTAGATCAAAGAAAGTCAATATATCCTTAGATCTCTCAAGGATAACCTATAGAGTGCCCAAAATCAACAGAAAATGTATTTACAAATACACAATATTGAGAGAAGCTTTGAGGTAGGGGACATGGTTTTCTTGTGCCTATAGCCCTACAAGTAGTCCTCATTGAAGAAAAGTGGTGCACATAAAAGATAAAACCTTGCTTCTATGGTCCTTATAGGGTGGCTTGCAGAGTAGGGGAAGTGTCATATGAGTTTGGGTTGCTAAAGAGCAACAAGATACACAATGTATTTCATGTGCCATGCCTCAAGAAGGCACTAGGACAACACATTATTCATCGGAGCATACACCTTTGGATGAGGAGAGAAAATTGGTTTTGGTTCTAGAGGAGATTGTAGATACCAAAGAGAGGAGGTGTAGAAGTAGAGTAGTCAAGGACTACCTGATCAGGCAGAGGGATTTACTAGTAGAGGATGTAACTTATGAAGGAGAGCAGATTCTTCAACATCCTAATCTACAATTTCTTGAGGACAAGCAATTTTAGGAAGGGAGGACTGTAATGCTCCCTTCCGATGCCTAGATAGGAGTGACTTAATTAGCCTATTTTATTCCCATAGGCTAATGTTAGAAGTGAGGGAATATTTTAATTAATTATTTAATATTTATCCATTTCTAGTATTTTTAAGGATAATATTATTTAATTAATTTAATGTAGTTTATTAAGTGACTTGGTGATTATTTATGAAATACTAAAAAAACACTTTATTAAATTATTCCCAAGTTTATTTAAAATATCAAAAAATGGGAACTTGAAAAGTTAATGAGAAATTGTATACAAAAGGGAAAAGTGTTCAGCTCATTTGGTTTATGCTTGGATATTATTCTACTTGTGATTTTGAAGAGCTTTTTGAGGTTTGAAATCCTGGGATGGGAACACTATGAATAAGTAGGTTTGATGGTAAAATGATTCCATCCGATCCAGTTGTGGGATTAATGCTCAAAATTCTACAGAAAAATTCTACAAATAAAATTTGCGAAATTTGTGATGTCTCTTTTAGAGACAAATTTCAGAGTTAATGAATTCTATATTATCAAGAAAATATTGTGAAATAAATAATTAATATTCATGGTAGACCACTACTGCCATACCAATCATACTCACTAACAAATGCTAAAAGGGAGGCATTGCTAGTGATATTATTAATATTTTGGAGTCATAGCCTTGTATTATGAGTGTCATAGCTTGCTAGGAGTTTTGGAAGGTGATGTGGAGAGGAAAAGGAGTCAAATATAATTTCGCTACATCAAAGAAAGGAATCATTCCTAATTTATGAGGGTTGTCATACTTGGCGAAGGCTGCCATACTACCTAAGCTTGGCATCATATTGAGGACGAGGTCGAGCAACATATTGGGGTGCATAAAGGATGGTAAAAGGATGTGAACTTATAATACAGGTTAGCATAATCTGCTTTGTACATTGGGTCATAGTTGCTATTAAATATTTTAATCTATATATTTTCTAAACTATTATAACAACTCAATATTCATTGTAAACAACAAATTTATATTCTATTATTTGAATTTGTGCTTATAAAAGAAATCTTATGGTGAGTGCATTTGTCCTTGAATTATTCAACAAGTTCTTAAAATAATCCAAAACAAATTTTAGGACATCATATTGAGAAATGCTTGATGAAATGCCTATATAAATGAAGTAGTGGAAACAATTTTATTTTGCATACAATAATTGCTCAGAGTTATTTCAGAAATTCATTTTATTGTATAAATTAAAATAAAATTTTTAAATATAAATATTCTACAATAATTAAACTTTCAATAAGATAAATAATTTAAATTAAATTGATTTAATAATTTTTAATTATTATTGTAAATTCTTGAAAAGACAAATAATATTAAAAAACAACCTTAAATATAAATTAAAAAATTAAAATAAAATAAATTAATTGCAAGGTCAAAATATATCAAAATCTAAATATTAATAAAAATAAAAATTTAAAAAAATTAATAATAAATAGTAAACTTATTAAGTTGATAAATTATTAAATAAAATATTAAAACTAAAATTTTAATTTATTAGAATTTACACAATATTAATATTAATTGAAAAAAAAAATCAATATTAACAAATAAAAATATTATAAAATTGAGCATAAAAATAGTTAAATTATTAAATAAATTAAAATTTAAAATTAAAACTCTATTTAAATAAAATAAAAGAATAAAATACTAAACTATCTTAAAATTGTTAAAGTTCAAATTTTAATTTTTATATTAAAAATTACAAAAAATGAAACCTATTTATTTATTTAATGAAGATTTTTTTTTTGTAAGCCAAAGGCAGTAAGCATGTAATTTATAATAATAATAATAGGTAATTACAATAAGTATAGCATAGTCTGAATGGATATGAACCAAAAAATCTCCATTATTTCTACTACCTATAAACCAACCCCTATACAACTACTGATAAATTTTACATAATATTAGCCTGAATCAAAATTTTGAGTTTACATCATAAGACATGAACTACTTAGAAATAAGAGTGAAAATTCAAGCTATACACCCCTACACGAACCCTATACCTAATTCTCCCCTTGGTCTTCCTACGCTGCTACATTCATGTCTAGAACATGTTCCTGCACCCTTTGTACTCTTTGACCTGCTTGGTAAAAGCACAAAGCTGTGTCACACTTTATAAAGGAAACGGCCAACGCTGATCCAATTTTTAAACTTGAATCACTAAAAAGTGGCATATATGTTTTGAATTTTGAAATGATGTAAACTAGTAAAATATGTAATTTTTAGTACATTTTATGTTTGTATTTTAAATATATATATATATATATTTTAAACTAGTTTTTAATAAATTAAAACTATGATTTAGTTGCTAATAAAATGTTGAAAAATTAAGTTGCATGGGATGCCAAAATTTTTATAGTAAATTTTAATTTTTTTCTTTCAATTTTTTTTTTTTGTGTGTATTTATAACTTGAAATTTTAGTGCATGGATATATATTTTTCCAATTTTGATAAATATATGTTTTTAAATAAATATTAAAATGTCTGTGAATCAAAAAACATCTATTTTTATCGGACATCAACTTTCATATTAAATATTTATCTAAAATGGAAAAAAAATTATACCATCTTAAAATAGATTCTTTTATCTAGTGCATCATATTTTTTTTAATAATTTTTAGTATTTATCCTTGGCATAGTAATTAACCTAATATCTTGTGCTGATAACCTACTTTTAGTAAAAATAAAAAATAAAATATAAAAATTAGTTAAACTATTAAAACAAATATATTTTTGGAAACTACACTTATGGATCTACAAAAGGGTATTTTTTATATTTTAAAAAAAATGTTATTTACATTAGCAAGAGTTATTGAAACTTCAAGTTTTTCAAATAATTTTTTTTTTTTTGGTAAATTGGACTCAAAGTGGTGCTCCATAGATTTTTAGCCAACAATTTTAGTTGAAAAAGTTGTGGAAGCATCTAACTTAGCTATAATGAATCTTACTAGATCATATGTTTGACCAAAATTAATTTTTAGTTAGAAATACTTAAATTCAATTGTGCTGATAAGCTGGCTGAAAGTGTGACACTGCTAGCTCCCTTGGAACCGACCTTTGAAGACATACATGTGATATCAAGTATGAAATGGATTCACTATCTCCTCTCCTACTTCAAACTGATAATGATAGAGAGACCCATAGAGATAGTTCAATGTATCATTCATGAAAAATTTCTTAAAGTTTTCATACATGTCCACTTAACGCTACTCATGAAGGAAATGTTTAGGAAACAACCCACCTACATAACCCTCACCCTGGAAAAAATCATATTACTGCAAATTATGGAGCAACGAATTATTCTCCAAATATATTTCTTTCACCACTTTCACTGTAATATTTTTCACTACTTGCATATTTTGTACCAAGTCCACAACATTATAAATGAAAATGGACAAAAAATTCAAGGTAAAAATCAATCACTGAGATTCTATATGCAACACTTCCTCCCCTATCAAAGTCTTGACACAACTTAAGACATTGGAACAATTTACCATGAAGACTTGCTGTAGCTGTTCTTCTATACACCCTGAGAACGACCTCTCCCACAGACAGACTGCAAACTTGAACCTATAATTCCATATATAATGCCCCATTTTGTCACACCCACCTTCCGAAACTAGTTAAAACACTAAATTTTCTTTTGTAGAAGCCCTTGTCATTGCCAAAGCAGTGACAAGAAAGTTCAAGATACATGTTTAAATGCCACTGTTCACACATTTGAAACTCGGAGACCTTAATGCGGGATAATTACCCAGTACTGCATACACATGCCATACCAATTTTGATCCAACTTGACACGCTGCAGGGATATCGACACTTCCCAATAGATTTTAGCAGGATAATATCCCACTAATCAATATACTCTTCTCTAAATTAGTAGCTTACTAATTTGCATTCCCAGTCACTACTAACTCGTGGATGGCATGCTCCAAAAATAGAAATTCATCCCTTAGAAGAAATGAAAAGACACACATTAAATTTCCCACATGAGAAGACTATAGAATTCATGGGAATCCCTGTGAAGTAATGATGAGAAATTTGGCTTTGTACCTGCAAAAGAAAACACAATATGTTAGCTTAAAACCAACCCTTTGTTGACGACGACTCCACAGTTTGACTATTGAGCCTATCTTGTGCATTATACCATTGATGCCATGATTGCTGCTAACTGTTAACTGATTAATTAGCTTTTTTGATTGTAAACTACATGCTATTCAACCACTAGAAACACATTCTAATTTTTGCTTCCATGGATGCTTTAATCCTTTTCTTCACCCATGTCCAATTTTTTTGCTTCGAGCTTAGCTAATTCAATTATTTTCGGGTGTGCTTGCAATTGAATATCATTGAATAAGGCAACTTTCTTTTCCTCACATCCCATATTTGCCAATTTATCTGCCATTCTATTCCCCTCACGATAGGTATGCGAAATGATGAATGACTGAAATTTATCCAACAAGTCCCAAACTTTCTGTAAAATATATTTTAAGTTCCCCTAAACCTTCTTTTCCTTGCAAGCATTTACAATTATTAAGGAATCCCCTTCCGCATGTCTTTTCGAAATTCCCAATTTTAGGGCAATCTCCAACCCTAGTAATACAGCTTGAGCTTTAGCTATATATTAGTAGTACCTACTGAAAAATGATAAGAACTTGCTACAATTACAGTTCCCAATGAGTCTTGAATGAAAATACCTGCCCCTGAAGCTCTCGAATTTCCTCTCGATGCTCCATCAAAATTAAGCTTGAAAAAATTAGAGTATGGAGGCTTCCATTTGATTTCTTTTGTATTCACCTTCATTTTGTTATTTTGATGCAAACTCCCTGCAAAAGGTAATATTATGTTTTCCAGTTTTTAAAAATGAAGTCATCCCAACTTGTGTAAAGAGAAGAATTATTCTTATACTTCAGAACATATGTGTTAACAACTTCTGAGATTGCTTTTTCAATTTTAACTTTGATGAACTCAACTGAAGAAATTTTTTTCCTAAAAATACATGACTTACGTTCCCACCATATGTTCCATATTACTAGAGATGGAATAACCTGCCAAATAGAAGCAAAGAAAGAGGATTTAAACAAGAGCGACCAACTATGAAACATGTCCCAAATTGTATTTGGAAAAGGATTATATATATTTAATTTTCTCTTTACAAACATCCAACACTCTTGTGCAAAACTACATTGTACGAATAGGTGATCTACATTCTCCAGCACTTCATCACACAATAGACATTTAAAAGGATCAAATATCTTCATCTTTGATAAACGATCACTTGTTAGAATCCTTTTTCTTAGCACTATCCATGCAAAACTCCCATATTTTCAAAGAATTTTGTTGTTTCAGTAAAATGTATAAGCTCTATGTGTTACCAACTGACTCCTTTTTTGACTCAATGCCTTATATCCTTGCTTCACTAAGTAATAACCCAATTTCGATGGAGCCCACAAAATCCTATCAATATTATTATTTGAATACAAAACTTATTATTTTTCTATATATTTTTTAAAAAGTTAATTGATAATATTATTAAAATTATCACAATAAGGTTTACACAATAATTTAATAAATAACACATCTCTATAATAAGAATTTTACTAGTCCTTTTCGCTTCATGAATAGGGTTACAAAACCTAAATTAAATATTCATACAAAATATATTTTCCATATTTTATATCTTCAAATATCTATGAAACAAAGATTGTCATCCAAGGCAATAAAGGTTTTCTCACCTCCCAACCATAAGGTTTCCTTACAAATCCATCCTTGAACAAGGAGGCTTCAGAATTAACATGTTTCACAATATTAAAGAAAACATAAACCAATTTTTTTTTATAAGCTACCCAAATAAACAACACACAAATATACCTTCTCAAGATCCATAGGAAAGGGGAGTCCATAGGATTGAATAACCTCTTAAAAAATATAAATAATAATTTAATCTCTTCAATAATAATGTATTAAAAAATCATTAAATCACATTAAAATATTTACCCACCCAAGCCATATATCTATAGCTATATGAATCATATCTATCTCCTCTTTACAACACAATCCATTTATACACAAACACTCTATGCCAATACACACTATGAAATATAGATTTAAAAAAAAAAGGGTTCACACATATTTCAAATTAAATAAATGGGTGAATCTTAACCTAAATGAAAATATCCACACCTAGCAGAACATAAGTTCCATACTAAATGAGTTTCAACATACAATACACAGCACAACAATATAGTTTTATATGTCTAGCAATCACACCTCGGTGTTCATTGGGTATGCTGAAGAGGTGTGAAAGGTTAATTATGAAAAAATAGGCTATTGTTTGCATATATTTGTGTAATACATGAGGTCAATTAGTAGTCCATTTAGGAAATGATATTGTTTATGCAACAAAGGTCTCAATGGAGAAGTGATAGATTCAAATCAACTGTGCATCTACTTATAGGGATTGAAACATGAATGAAATAAAAACTTTTAATTAGGAAGATAATTAGGCTCCACTTCCAATAGGCTTATGTTTGCAATAGGAAGGGATAGAGAGAGAGAAATGGATAAATAAATTAGGGAATAATGATAGAGAGTGATGCAATACATCAAGCAAAACACCAATCACTTAGGGTACATCTGACCCAATTGAATCAGGAGAAGATCAAATTGAACAAAACCTCAACAATTCACCATTCATTTCATCAATTTCACTTATAAACTCAACAACATCCTCAATTTTCCCTTAGCCATTCACAAGGAAACCATCATCTATCTCACTAATCAGTAATTCACATCTTTCTCAGAAACAAGATGCAGCTTAACCAACAACATATGACTATATAAACACAAAACCTAGTTAGAAACCATTAGATCCATTCATCTCCTTCATTACTCATACTTTCATTCTTTAAACAACTCTATTACCAAGGCACAAAGATAACTAAACATGCACCCTTACTTACACCAGACCATCAAATCACTGTATTTACCATGTTTTGATTGCAATAGTCCAATTACATATTCACAAACTACTGATATAATAGAATTATTATTATCTTGCAGTCAATCATCAATCTGCTCAAAGGGATCACATTACTCACTCATCAAATCATCAAAGACAACAAACATGTCTTCAGACCTTTAGCAAAACATATAGACATTTGTGAAATCACAAATAGGACCATTTTCAAGCATTACCAACCATTCTTTTCCTTGTTTTTAGCAGATTCACTATTTTTGAGAAAACAATGCAATATACCTTTAGTAGGTCAACAAACCCTTAAATCGGGTGAATACTTTTCAATCACCATGTATTTTACCAAACACAATACAAATTTAGAATCCCTTTTCAGTCCCTTATAACATGCTTCAACAACAACACTTGTTTTGTAAAATATAAGAGAACCATTACACTGTCCACTGGCAAGGAGCCCTCATTAGGCCACTTTATCAAAGAGAGTACTCATAAATCACCACTAAAACACCCAATAACTGAAAATAGTCTTAGATTGAGTCAAAAAACTTAAGATTTAGCAATCTTTCAGGATTGAAAGGCCCTCTAAACCTCTAAACAAATAAACCTTTATTTCATTCACTAAACAAGCTTATTAAGTGAGGGTTTATAGAAAGTTTAGCCTCCAAACCTCAAATCAACTTGAAAATGCCTCCAAAACTTTGGAATACACCTGAAAAAATTATAAAAACCTTCCTATACCTTTCATGCATGCCTTTATATCAATCTCCACCTTGGAGCTATTCACTTCTATTGGGAAAACTCTATTTTTTATGTGAAACAACATCATACAGCCTATAATATCACCTTCCCCTGCACATTAAGCACACATTCCAATTGAAAAAAATTAAAAACAATCCATTCCACTGATCTAATTGTTCCTACATCGGTGGAATGGAAAATTTTCCTTTAGAGGACTCTCAAACCCTTATTTAAGGGTTACAAACCGAACTTCACTAAATGCACTCAAATAGATGATATATTTGGTGGATTCCCTCCTAATTGGATTTAAATGGAAGCTTACTCTCTATTCTATAAAAAAATATATTTTAAGCCCTAATCTTTTGCATAAATCGTACAAGTGAATGAAATCAAGAAGAAAACTCAAAAATTTATTGAAACATGGTACTTTTATTGATACTAGATCTTCAAGATTACAAAGTCTGATTTTTGCTCGCTTCACAAATGCTTTATAGATGTTTCAAACAATTAAGGAAATTTCCTTTTGAAATCCAACAACCTATCCCTTGATTTTCCCACAAAATATTTTTCAACTTCCCTGATTTTGTGCTATTTTTGCCTTTTTACATCATTGAAATTTTTTTTGATATTTTGAAAATCTACTTTTGTGACCACTCAAGGACTTATGTAGTACTTAAATACATGACCTTGTCATATGTTTTGACATCCTTTTTACCAATTTCTTGCTATTTCCCATTTTTACAACTTTTGCACAAAAATGATATTTTGTGATTGATTCTATTTACCTCCTTTCACTGACTCATGACCCTTACAATGCAATTTACACTTGAACATTCATTTTTTACAAATTTGTCTATGAAAAGAGTTTAATAAACAAGGTGCTCCTGCACCATACAACCAACCAACTGAACCTTTCCAAGTCCCTTGGAAACATGATTGTACCTACAAAACAAATGCAAATCTGCCTTTTCCTCTGTCTTGGTTTCAATTTCTATCTTCAACTTTGCTTTGTCTTCGCTACTGCCTTCACTTGTCTCTTATCATCTATGTATTCTCTTTTCCTTTTTCATTCTTTATCATTAGGTTCACATTCTTCTTTTCTTCCTCAAAAGGACACATTACTACCCTTTTACCACTCTCTTCTTTTCACCAACTCTTTTCTCAACCAAGGACATAGGACTGTCCTTGCAAACTACTTCTCTTTCCTTCACAATTCATCCTTGACTTTCTCTGATCAATCACCTTTTCATCATCTCAGCTTCTCATCTACTCCCATCAATGGAGTACTCTTTAGGTTGCAACTTCAAGTGCTTCTTCAGACAAGAATCCATCTCTCTTCAACCTACAAACACAAACTCAAACACCAACTTAGCAAACCATCCATCTTACCAAACAACAGATCCTGGAAGATGCCTCACTCTCTTTTTCCTTGCACCTTCTACCTAGCTTAATCTCCATTGGAGGATGGTGACCATAGACCTCAGGTTATCTGCCAACACACAACTTCTCAGAAACCTTCTTCTTGCAGCTTAGATGGATCAAGCACCTACAACCGACCAACAATCTCAACCAACTATCAACAACATCTTCAGCAAACCATCAATTGAACAATCCATCAGAACCTTGCTAGCTCTTATACCAATTTTATGCAATACATCAAGAAAAACACCAATCACTTAGGGTACATCTGACCCAAATGAATCAGGAGAAGATCAAATTGAACAAAACCCCAACAATTCACCATTCATTTAATCAATTTCACTTATCAATTTAACAACATCCTCAATTTTCCCTTAGCCATTCACAAGGAAACCATCATCTATCTCACTAATCAATAATTCACATCTTTCTCAAACACAAGATGCAACTTAACCAACAACATATAATTAGAAACCATCAGATCTATTCATCTCCTTCATTACTCATACTTTCATTCTCTAAACAACTCTATTTCCAAGGCACAAAGACAACTAAACATGCACCCTTACTTACACCAGACCATCAAATCACTGTATTGACCATGTTTTGATTGAAATAGTCTAATTATAGATTCACAAACTATTGATACAATAAAATTATTATTATCTTGTAGTCAATCATCAATCTGCTCAAAGGGCTCACATTACTCACTCATCAAATCATCAAAGACAACAAAACTATCTTCAAACCTTTATCCAAACATATAGACATATGTGAAATCATAAATAGGACCATTTCCAAGCATTAACAACCATTCTTTTCCTTGTTTTTAGCAGATTCACAATTTTGAGCAAACAATGCAATATACCTTTAGTAGGTCAACAAACCCTTAAATCGGGTGAATACTTTTCAATCACCATGTATTTTCCCAAAAACAATACAAATTTAGAATCCCTTTTCAGTCCCTTATAACATGCTTCAACAACAACACTTGTTTTGTAAAATATAAGAGAACCATCACACTGTCCACTAGCAAGGAGCCCTCATTAGGCCACTTTATCAAAGAGAGTACTCATAAATCACCACTAAAACACCCAATAACTAAAAAAAGTCTTAGATTGAGTCAAAAAACTTAAGATTTAGCAATCTTTTGGGATTGAAAGGCCCTCTAAACCTCTGAACAAATAAACCCTTATTTCATTCACTAAACAAGCTTATTAAGTGAGGGTTTATAGAAAGTTTAGCTTCCAAACCTCAAATCAATTTGAAAATGCCTCCAACACTTTGGAATACACCTGCACAAATTATAAAAACCTTCCTATACCTTTCATGCATGCCTATATATCAATTTCCACCTTGGAGCCATTCACTTCTATTGGGAAAACTCTATTTTTTATATGAAACAACGACATACAACCTATAATATCACCTTCCCCTGCACATTAAGCACACATTCCAATTGAAAAAAATTAAAAACAATCCATTCCACCGATCTAACTGGTCCTACATTGGTGGAATGGAAAATTTTCCTTTAGAGGACTCTCAAACCCTTATTTAAGGGTTACAAACCGAACTTCACTAAATGCACTCAAACAAATGATATATTTGGTGGATTCCATCCTAATTGGATTTAAATAGAAGCTTACTCTCTGTTCTATAAAAAAATAAATATTTTAAGCCCTAAACTTCTGCACAAATCATACAAGTGAATGAAATCAAGAAGAAACTCAAAAATTTATTGAAACATGGTACTTTTATTGATACTAGATCTTCAAGATTACAAAGTCTAATTTTTGCTTGCTTCACAAATTCTTTATAGATGTTTCAAATAGTTAAGGCAACTGTCTTTTGAAATCCAATGACCTATCCCTTGATTTTCCCACAAAAGACTTTTCAACTTCCCTGATTTTGTGCTATTTTTTCCTTTTTACATCATTGACAACTTTTCCCATATTTTGAAAATCTACTTTTGTGACCGCCCAAGGACTTATGTAGTACTTAAATACATGAACTTGTCATATGTTTTGACATCCTTTTTCCCACTTTCTTGCTATTTCCCATTTTTACAACTTTTGCACAAAAATGATATTTTGTGATTGATTCTATTTACCTCCTTTCAGTGACTCATGACCCTTACAATGCAATTTACACTTGAGCATTCATTTTTTACAAATTTGTCTATGAAAAGAATTTAATTACCAAGGTACTCCTTCACTAGAGAGAGAGGTATATGGAGAGAAGGATATGGAGACATAACTTGGGAAAGATAGGGTGAAAGCACAATATTGAGTCCCACTTTTGGGACAAGCAAATTTTTGGAGTAAGAGAGTGAAATTAAATATAACACCTTCATTCAAAGATATTTCTTCGAATGAAGGTTCAACAATCAAAGGATTTCATGAAAAGACCTCCCTTCGAAGATGAACACTCAGTTAAAGGCCATATTCGATCGAAGGTCTTTTGATGGTTTAAAAAATAATAAAATAATACCTTCAATCAAAGGTATTATTTTTTATTTATTTTTAACTAGTTATATGAACTGACAACTAAAGTATTCTCAGTTCGTTTGGTGGATTAGCTTTAGAGGAGGACTTAGCAAGCTCTGCAGTGTGAACAGTTTTGATAGTAAGGGAAATGGTGAAGAAGTTTGATAGCCCACCAAACACTTCGAGCAAAGGAACATAGGTAGGTGCCCCTATTTACGCTTTGTTTTTATGGTTAAATTGCAATTAGTAGTGTTATTTAAGGTTAAATGGTAGTAATTTAGGGTAGATTTGGCCTAAAACAAGTTTTATAGATGCCGAAGTTAATGGTAAAATAATTGTCATTTTGGATTTACCTTCATATGAATTGATGATGGAACTTAAACTTGAATGTATTTACACATGCACAAGAATTTTAGTCCAATCCCTCTACTCCACATTAAACTTTAAAGCCTCACCAAATAATTCATTTTTCCAATAAATATTTCCTTTGGAGTAAACACCTCTTCTACAAAGCTTAATGGAAGAATAAATAGTCATGTTTATTGAAGTCCATCTGTTTGAATTTGAATCATAAATTTGGAAAATGATATTACCTTGGTCAATAATATCTCCAAGTAAGAAACAACAACACTTGATGGAAGTAGCAAAAAGTCATTGCAACAAAATACCTGTGCCAATGCTTGTAAAATTATTTGAGTAGGGCTAGGTAGCAATCTAGAAGTCACACTACATATATTATAAAAGGAAAGATAATAATCACCCATCTTTTTAGAACCAAATTGAGAAAAAAAACATGTCATTGCTTATAGCAAGAACCTCTCCCAAGGTAGTCTGAGTAATGCATAGTGATTTTGTGATAATCATCATCTCATGAAGATACCATTCGTAATATGTATACAAGGGGTTCCAAATAATGCACCAAACACATTAAGAGGCATAACAAATACCACAACTTTATCAAAGACACACTTCTATGAAAAACTTAACTTTGCATTACTCAGTTACAACCATCTCCACTCCTTGTTTTCAACCATCTCAAATAATACTTGTAGTATGATTATATTTTTTCAGTCCACTTTAGTAAACCAAATCTTTTAATTTTTTTTTTTTTGAGAGATAGTAAAAAAAGGGCATCAACTTTATAGATCTCTATTTAAATTTTACTATGGAAGAGTTTAGTTAGCTTATTTTTTCATGAACCACATTCATGTTAAAAAAAAATGTCTATATGTATGGAGATAGAAACAAACCTCTCATCAGCATTGGAATCAAATTTTATCCGTTTGACAAAGATTGAAGTCACAACATTCTTTCATTTTCTCTTTTTTTCAAGGATGCTATTGTAGATGTAATCTACCGAAATACTTCATTTGTATGATCACCGACATCATGATGCCTAAATTTTTGAGTATCCTTCTTAGAGAAATTAGTAATAGCATTATGATCATATTTCCATTTACCCTTTCTTTTTTTCTTAGAATTGGATAAACCATAATCACCTTGCTATTTTTTTATTTGGAGATGAAAACCAAAGTTTTCTATGTTTATCTCCAAGTAATAGGGTTGAGAGAAAGCCTTATCAATATCCTTAGGATTAGTAATAAAAATAGCCTTTGCATACTAATGTAATTATTGAGTACACCATAATCCATCACATCACTTCCCAATTCAACTACTTTCTTTCAAATTTCACTTATGTAGGCCTTCACACTTTGACCTTATATTTTCCTAAAAAATCATCAATTGATGTACCAATCCTCTTCATAGAAAATGGGATAAAACTATCTCTTAATCCTAGTTTAAATTTTTTATCTCACTTACTAACTAGTAGAAAAATTCTTAATTTCAAGTAATGAGCATAACTTTTAAACCAATATAAAGCATGCATGCCTAGCTTCAATTGTGTAAAATAAAATTTTTCATTGTTCATTCAAGTGGTACAACTTGAAATATACCTCTAGTTGAGCAAGTTAGTGATCCGGAGGATTTTGTCAAATTTTGAAATTCTCCATTTTCTCCAGTTTTGGTATCATTAGAAAGTGCTCAGGATCCTGACTCCAATACAACTCGAACGAAGTCAATCGGAGTCCCAGAGCTCAAGATATATATGGTCAAACTTATGGTCAACTCTCAGAACCAAGCCAAAAAAAATAAGGCAAAAAAATCAAAGTCATCAAAACTGGTCAAAGTCAACACCATTGCGAAGTGCTCATCATCACGATTCCGGTGGAGTTTGTTTCACGAAAAATAGTGTCCGTATGTCGAAGTTATGGAAGGTCAAAGATTGGGTCAACCCGATGATGTCAGCGCCGAGTCAGCCCAATGGCCAATCAGCCCTTGACATATGGCAATACCTCATCCCTCCATGTGGCAAAAATTATTAAAAATCAAATTAAAAAAAATAAAAATAGAAAAATATAAATAAAATAAAATATTCTAAATAAAAATAAAGTATATATTTGAAGATGGGCCCCACCCATCCATGAGGGGCGGCCCACCTTAATGGGGAACACATCCCCCACTTAAAGGAGGAGATAAAGAGGAGGGGAGTATGGTGGGACCACCACCCCCCATTCTCTCTAAACTTAATTAATTTTTGCCTATAAAATGCCTTAAAATTAGGCTATTTTCATTTATTTTAAACCATAAAAATACTAAACCCCTTTTCTACGGGAATATTAGGAATAATATTCCTAAATTAAGTAGCCTATTCAAACTACATAAAAAATATCCCCAAATTAATAGGGAATAAATCCCTTCGTAACCATTCAAATGGAAAAATAAACTATCTTGAGGGGATATTATCCTTCCGGGAATCATAAGAAGGGGATATTATTAGAATTTTCTCTATGTAAGGGAGATTGGGTAGGTAATTGGTTTTACACCAATTTTGGCAAAAAAATGTAATATAAAAAGGGGTAGAATGGGGAGTGTGAGGTCAAGTGATTTTGGAAGAATTTTGCAAGTGTGAGAGATTGTTTTCCTTGGAGGAATTATTGTATTTCCGTGCTTTTGGAGAAGCTTGTTTCCACACACTTTGTAAATGCATTTGTAAATTTCTTTGTAAACCAAGGGGAGGTTCTACCAACAAATGTAACCATATTTCTAGAGGAATAATTGGATCGATCCACTCATTGGAGAGGGGCTTGAAGACGTAGTCATTTCGAACGACGAACTCCGTTATCAATTTCTTTTGCACTCTCTTTCTCTCTCTCATTTTGTTATTTCTTTGATCTCTTTGTAATTTAATAAATTTAATTTTGTTGTGTGTTAAGTTTTAATTAAGCACCTTTGGTTTGTAATTGTTAACGTAAGCATTCGAAGCAAATGTCATAGATCCTTAAAACATATCAAAGTGGTATCAGAGTTGTGTTTTGACTAGTATTGTAGATTTGAATGATTACACGATCGAAGCTTCAACAAGGAAAAGGAAAACTTGAAGAATACAATCTTGAGATCGGAAAACGAAGGACTTTGCCAACACTGGATGAAACTAAAGCTAGGAAAAGCACCGAGCAGGAGCTTGATGATAAGTCTTTCCAGTGAGTCTTCCTCGAAATGAAGGCTATGGTGGAAGAGTTGATGTGGAAAAGAAGAAGCACAAAAAGGGAGATTCGTCGAAGCAAGAAAAGAAGGAAGACCGAAAGGACAAAGGAGGAAAAGATCCAGAAGCTCCATCTTCCCCTTATTCTCCATCTTCCCCTTCTTCTTCTTCCTCTTCTACTATTGTTAATCCTTTCAAAAGAAAGTCTAAGCCTATTATTAAACTTGATGTAAAATTTGAGTTGCCTAAGTATTGTGGTGAGTTAAATGCCGAAAAGTTAGATGATTGGATCCAACAAGTAGAAGTCTATTGTAGGATTCAAGGCCTAACAAAAGATGCTTCTATGATCCAGTTAGCCACACTTCGGTTGGGAGGTACAACTCTCACCTAGTGGGAGAGTAGGACTTAGGAGAAAATTTCTTGCCATGGTAAGGTCAATATGAATTGGATGGAATTTATTGCTGCCCTTAAAAAATAGTTTTATCCTTTAGGTTATATGCAAAAATTAATCATGAATTGGAAAACCTTTAGGCAAGGTAAGGGTCAGCCTATCCAAGATTACACTCATGAGTTTAGAAAACGGGCTATTGCTTTAAATGTTCCATTGTATACTCAGGATACATTACTCAAGTACATAGGTGGTTTGCATTCTTACCTAAGACATACTATTCTAATGTTGAGTCCTAATAATTTGGATGAAGTGTCAGTCCAAGCCACTCATTTAGAGTCAAGGGGTAAGAACACTTTCAGTGATAATTTCTCAAAGAAACCATCTAAGTCCGAGGGGAAACCTAAGGGTAAAGATAAAGGAAAAGGAAAAAAGATAGCCACGGTAAAGAAAGAGGGTGAAAAACCCACTTGTTCTCATTGTAAGAAAGAAGGACACGAAGATTCTAAGTGCTGGAAACTACATACAAAACTTAGGCCAAAGAGGTACGGTGGAAACAAAGGGAAGCAAAAAATAGCTGTTGTAACACAACAGGATCTTGGATTTGATTCTGGGGACGAGATGAAGATAACCGCCACTGGGATTCAAGGTAAAAACAAAAGTATATCTCTTGCATCTGAATCAATTACTTCTACAAGTATAAGTAAGCAACCTAAAGTAGATAGTAGAGGAATGAACTATTTCATATCCGTGTGATAACTAAACACACTAAGGTTGATACTTTATTTGACATGGGTTCACAAGTTAATTTGATATCTGAAGAGGTTGTTAAAAAGCTAAATCTAACTACAACTCCTCATCCGAAGCCATACCCTTTGGGATGGGTTTGTAATGATGCATAGTTACAAGTCACTAAACAATGTAAGCTTAGTTTTGCAATCACCACAAACTTTAAAGATGAGGTTGTAGTGGATGTTGTACCTTTATATATTTGCGGACTTGTGTTAGGAAGTCTATATTTGTATGACCGTAAAGCTATCTTCTTTAGGGATGAAAACAAGTATCACCTATTTAAGGATGGGATTGAATATATTGTACGTGCACACAAAGTCAAAACTAGTATTGCATTAGTTAATGCTGGTCAAATGAAAAGATTAGTGAACTCCAGTAAAAAAATTGTGTTAATGCTTGTTAAGGCCAAAGAAGATGAAAAATCTAAGGTGTTTAAAGGAAGTGATCCTAAACATAAGGTTGAATTGGTCAAAGTTGTTTCCGCTTATGATGACTTGTTTCAGGAACCAAAAGGATTGCCTCCTAAAAGAGATATTCAACATGAAATTCAATTGCAGCAGGATGCACCACTACCTAATATTGGCATGTACTGTTTGTCTGTCATGCAAAATGAAGAAATCAAAAAGAAAGTTCAGGAGCTCATTGACATATGAGTGATTCATCTAAGCACATCACCTTGTGGTTCTCCGATCATTTTGGTTCCAAAGAAATATGGAACATGGAGGATGTGCATTGACTTTAGGGCACTAAACAAAATCACCATCAAAAATAGGTATCCACTTCCTAGAATTGATGACTTGCTTGATCAACTTAAGCATGCAATTTATTTCTCTAAATTAGATTGGTGAAGTGGTTATCATTAGATTAGAATTACAGAGGATGATATTTGGAAGACTGCTTTCAAGACAAAACAAGGACTTTATAAATGGCTGGTTATGCCCTTCAGGCTTACTAATGCACCCGCCACATTCATGCGAGTCATGAATGACATCTTCCGTTCTTACATTAATGATTTTGTTATTGTATATCTTGATGATATCCTAGTTTTTAGCAAGTCTTGGGAAGACCATGCAAGTCATGTTAAAATTTTTTTTTATGTACTAAGAAAAGAAAAACTCTATGTAAAGATGTCTAAATGTGAGTTTGCAAAGCCATCTCTTGTGTACTTAGGTTATATCGTAGGGAATGGTCAATTGAAAGTCAACCCTATGAAGGTTGAGGCAATTGTAAACTTGCCTAAGCCAAGTACTGTAACAAAAGTCAGGAGATTTTTTGGTGCTGTCCAGTACTGGAGGAAGTTTATTGCAAACTTCTCCTTCATCGCATCACCGTTGCATGCATTAACAAGTACAAAGATAACTTTTCAGTGGGGAGGACCACAACAGAAGGTCTTTGACACACTGAAGGAAAATTTAAGCACCGCACCAGTCCAGGCTCTCCAGATTTGCACCAACCGTTTGAGATCGAAACAAATGCGAGTGGATTCACCATGGGAGCAGTATTGACACAAGGAGGTAAGCCGATCTGTTACCACTTTGAAACTTTTTCTGGCACAGTAAGTAATTATCCAACGTACGATAAAGAACTTTATGCTTTAGTATAGAGTGTGAAGAAATGGAAACATTAAATAATGGGCAAGGAAACAATAATCCATACCGATCATTAGCCATTACAATATCTGCATTCAAAAACTAAGCTGCAACAAAGTAGGCATTTTCGGTGGATGGGATTTTTACAATAGTTTCACTTAGCCATTAAGTATAAGAAAGGAGCCCATAACAAAGTAGCAGATATGCTTTCTAGACCTCCAGTTTCTAATGCTTCGATAATCCTTAAAAATAGTTCTATGATGCATGCAAGTTTTGAAGAACAATATGCTACTGATGAAAATTTTAGGGATATCTATGCAGCTCTAATCCAAGGAAAACAAGTAGAAGAAAAGGATTACTATGTGCACGATAAACTCTTGTATCACTTAGGAAAATTATGCATTCCAAAGAATGAACAAGCACATGTAATTAGAGAGGCACACACATCGCTAATTGTAGCAAATTTTGGGGTTAGTAAAACTTTGGCACAACTACAAAAATATTGCTACTGGCCTTAAATGCAAGAAATTGTAACAAAATATATTAAGGGGTGTGTGATGTGTGTAACTAGCAAACCAAGTAATAGGAAATTGGGGTTGTACACACCTTTACCTGTACCTCCCGACCATGGGAAAGTGTATCTATGTATTTTTTTGGGGGGTTACCTATGTCTAGGAAAGGGCATGACTATTTGTATGTAGTAGTTGATCGGTTCAAAAAGATGTGTATTATTATGCCATGTAAAAAGCAAGTCACTACTAAACTAACAACTCATATGTATTTTCAATTTGTATGGGTTCACTTTGGGTTACCCACTTCCATTGTATCAGATCAAGATTATCGATTCCTTGGGGAGTTTTGGTCAATCTTATGGGGACTTATGGATACTAAACTGAAGAAGAGTACAACCTTCCATCCACAAACCGATGGACAGACAGAGGTAGTCAACAACACAATCATGCATCTACTCAAAAGGATATTGCAACAAGCATCCTAAGTTGTGGGATGAAAGTCTTCATTATGTGCAACATGCCTACAACCATGCAACCCATTCTTCTACAAAGAGGTATCCTTTTGAGACTTGCTTTGGTTACTTTCCAAAGACACCAATGGAATTCACTTTTGGAACAAATGATGTTGAAGATGGATGCCTTGATGCATAAAGGGCTTTAAAGTTCATCCAGAAGGTCCAAGTAGTTCATCAGGCCGTAGAAGCACAATTGGAAAAGAGTCAAGCAAAGTACAAGGCTCGTCATGACAAGCATCACAACGATCATCATTTCCAAGTTGGAGACAGAGTTTGGTTACACATAAGCAAGGAAAGAATGCAAGGTAAATGAAGGAACCTCAATCTGATCACATATGGTCCATTCAAAATTCTGGAAAAGATTGGCACAAATGACTTCCGCCTTAATCTTCCTCCATACATGCAGATTTACTCGGTAGTCAACGTTGAGAACTTGAAGTTGTACTAACCTCCGTCGATACTAGATGAGGAGGTTGAAGTGCAAGCTCCATCAGTTGACGACCTTTCACCAGAGTACATGTCAGAGTTGCCTAAAGATGTTATCCTCGACAAGAACACTAGGACTTCACGAAGAGGAGCAGTTAAATACCTTCGAGTGGGGCTAAAAGGGATGCATCCAAGCAAGGAAAAGTGGATGGAGATTGGTAAAGTGAGGGAACTTTACCCTCACTTACTTTCTGAGTGACCAGCTTTCAAAGGTCCAAAAGCTCTCCAGTGGGGAGGATTGATCCAAAGGATTTTCGTCAAATTTTGAAATTCTCCATTTTCTCCAGTTTTGGTATCATTAGAAAGTGCTCAGAATCTTGACTCCAATGCAACTTGAACTGAGTCAATCAGAGTCCCAGAGCTCAAGATATATATGTCAAACTTCTGGTCAACTCTCAGAATTACGCTAGAAAAAAGGAAAAAAAATCAAAGTTGTCAAAACTGGTCAAAGTTAGCACCATTGCGAAGTGCTCATCATCACGATTCCGGTGGAGTTTGTTTCACGGAAAATGAAGTACGTATGGTGAAGTTATGGAAGGTCAAAGATTGGGTCAACCCAATGACGTTAGTGCCAAGTCAGCCCAACGACCAATCAACCCTTGACATATGGCAATACCTCATCCCTCCATGTGGCAAAAATAATTAAAAATCAAATTAAAAATAAAATAATATATATATATATATAAAGTATATATATTTTAAATAAAAATAAAGTATATATTTGAAGATGGGCCCCACCCATCCATGAGGGGTGGCCCACATTAACTGGGGTGCCACCCATGGTATGGGGGGTGGCCCACCTTAATGGGGAACACATCCCCCACTTAAAGGAGGAGATAAAGTGGAGGGGAGTGTGGTGGGACCACCACCCCCCATTCTCTCTAAACTTAATTAATTTTTGCCTATAAAATGCCTTAAAATCAGGCTATTTTCATTTATCTTAAACCATACAAATATTAAACCCCTTTTCTATGAGAATATTAGGAATAATATTCCTAAATTAAGGAGCCTATTCAAACTACATAAAAAATATCCCCAAATTAACAGGGAATAAATCCCTTTGTAACCATTCAAATGGAAAAAGAAATTATCTTGAGGGGATATTATCCTTCCGGGAATCATAAGAAGGGGATATTATTGGAATTTTCTCTACATAAGGGAGATTGGGTACTTAATTGGTTTTACACCAATTTTGGCAAAAAAATGTAATATAAAAAGGGGTAGAATGGGGAGTGTGAGGTCAAATGATTTTGGAAGAATTTTGCAAGTGTGAGAGATTGTTTTCCTTGGAGGAATTATTGTATTTCCATGCTTTTGGAGAAGCTTGTTTCCACGCACTTTGTAAGTGCATTTGTAAATTTCTTTGTAAACCAAGGGGAGGTTCTACCAACGAATGTAACCATATTTCTGGAGGAATAAGTGGATCGGTCCACTCGTTGGAGAGGGGCCTGGAGACGTAGTCATTTCGAATGACGAACTCCGTTATCAATTCCATTTGCACTCTCTTTCTCTCTCTCATTCTATTCTTTCTTTTATCTCTTTGTAATTTCATAAATTTAATTTTGTTGCATGTTAAGTTTTAATTAAGCACCTTTGGTTTGTAATTGTTAACGTAAGCATTCAAAGAAACCGTCATAGATCCTTAAAACAAATCAGCTAGTTAAAAAATTTAGTACTAAATTTACATTGACATGGATGACTTGCTATCTTATCCTTCAATATAAATGAGGGTCACATATAAATTTTAAATCATTGATCATATAGAATTAAGATATATATAAGTTGTATATACAAGTTGAAATATTTTAAATGACTTAAAGGAGACCTAGATGAAGAACATATATTTACATCTAACAATTTAAACTCAAAGTATCTAATAGTCACACATATTTATCAACTAATGTAACATAATACCTTGTATAAAGGACTTTAATTTTTATTATTATTTCAACTTTATGCTCGACTTAGGAATTGCACTATAAATTATTTATAATGTTCTAAAACAGAAATAATTTAAGGACTTAAAATTTGAAAAAAATAAGAAGGAACTTACTAGACTTTAAGGTTTAGGAGTATAGTAGTAAATGATGTCCTTGTAAGAATTTAATAAAAATGGGTGACTTAAATTATGGGATATGATAATGAGATTATCTACAAGAAGGATACGAATATGAACTCTCACATCAAGATATAGAGGCTAGATCCATATTTTTTGTTTCTATATTGATACCAAATTGGATGGATTATATTTGATGGGAATGCTTAATAACCTAATAGTTAAAGGTATCATTTGATAGTTAGAGTAGGATCTTCAATTTTTTCCAAGGATCAATTATATAGAATAAGCCTTCACCTATTAGGACCAAATTTATTTAATTCCCAAATCTTAATTCAATCCTCATTTATTCTTGTTCTATAGATACTTTTTTAAAGGGGGAAATATTAAATCTCTAATACTTTTTCATCACTTCTTATTCTAGATAAGGCTTAGAATGATATTTGTAGATAGATTTTATTATGGGGCTTCCAATATCAATAGGTATCTATAGGTAATGAACTGGTTGTTCTTGACTACTTAACCAAATATGCTTATTCCTATGCATTATCTTATAGTCGGTATATTATTTTTATTGTTTCTCAACACTTTTTAGATTCCATATTCAAAATTCATAGGGTTCCCTAGGAACTCTATCAAGTAAGTGATCATGATCGTACAAGTTCACCAATAATTTCTTGCAAGAAATATATATGCCAAGTTTTATGAATAATTAAGAACATTGAATTTCTCAGGAGCTTTACATGTAAATAAATTAAATTAGATTTTCCAAGATCATATGGAACCAGGGAACCCACATTGCATACAAATGATTAGAAATTTTATTTCTAAATTTAGATGAAATATTTAGACCATTGCTTCTAAGATTTTTCTTGAAAAAATAAAAATTGAATAATCTTCAAAATTTATTAATCTTGGTAGATACACACCATCTCCAACTCACTCCTCTAATACATCAAATATATCATGCTCCTAAAACCACTAATTTTCCATAATAACATCATATCTCAATTTAAGCTTAAAGGAAGATTCAATATTTCTTAGAAAGCAACTCAATTCAAAACTATTATAATTTGTTACTTTATATTTTGAATACAAACTTCATTTATAGTACATAGTGTCCAAAATATATATGCCAAGTTTTATGAATAATTAAGCACATTGAATTTCTTAGTAGATCTTTATGCAAATAGGAATATCTTGTCCTTATAGCATTGGTCACCACATCTCCTTTGTGTTTTGGAAAATCCATAAAGATGTAGTAAATTGATTTAAAACCTATCTAGTCTTTTGTGGATGTGGTAGAGTATCTTTATGTTTCAAGGTAGTCTAGATGTCATTTCTCTTCCATTTATTACATTAAGCGTAATGAACTACTCTCTAGTATTGATTATTATTTTTATTTCTTCATTTATATAATATTTTTCAAATAAAATAATTCATGTAAATATACTAAAATTTCTAAGGATATGATTATGATATTAATTCTACAATAAGGATAAGAATATGCAAGTTCTCACAGCACATGTGATAACTTGAGGCTAGCTCCATATTTAACCTTTCCATATCGATACCAAATTGGATGGATTAGATTTGATAGGAATGCCTAATAACCTAATAGTTCAAGATATCATCTGATAGTTAGAACATGATATTCAATTTGTGGCAAGGATTGATTATATAGAATAAGCCTTGAGTCACCTATTGCCTGAAAAAAATTATAAATTTAATTCCCAAATATTAATTCAATCCTCATTTATTCTTGTAATTTCACTCTTCCACTACTAGAATTATACTACCCCAACTTAGCCCAAATTTTCATGAGTTTTTCTTAGGTTCACTTAGTTATCTTGAAATTTTATCCTTTAATCAATTTATCTTGATTTTTTACCATTTAATAAACTATCCTACTTACACTCCTTGTAGGACCTCAATGTAGTACCTGGTAAATTAATATACAATAGAAAACATTAAAATATCATATTCTTAGAGGCATTTGTCACAAAATACACACAAAAATACAAGGACTACACTTTTAGAATTGAATTTCCAATTTATATGAATATATGAATATTATGTTCACAATTAATCATCAAGATATGATTTAGACCTATACCTTCTACATGCCTTCCTTAGGTCTCATATTTTCAAATTTAATTTAATTTTCAACACCCTTGATATTATTCACTTGAATAATATACATGTTTATATAAATTTAATAGCCTCTACCAATTGAGACCACCTAATACTTATGTACTAGAGTTTTAAGTTCCTCTAAGCCTTGAATCTTATTATTTTTTCAAGTTTACATCTTTAAATTTAAGGTACTCGTCTAAGATCTTCATATGTTAGGGAAACTAAGAAATTATTGGGATCATTCTGGGCCATGCAAATTATTTAACTTTAAGTTTTATTGGGCCTCCTTTTGTTGTTGCACTTGTAGGAAACTTTTCCCCTTCCTCAATATTTATCAGGTTTGGAAGTTTGGATACCCATTTTTATCTAAGTGTTTGGTATGTTGTTGAACATCTAGAAAACTGAGAGGGGGGGTGAATAAGTATTCCATAAAACCATTCACATAAAATCCATCTAAGCATTGTCACAAATCTGACTGAATTACTAGAGGAAGACATGAAATCAAGACAAAGTATCAACACACATGAACACCAAATTTTTTTACGTGGAAAACTAAAAATGGGAAAAACCACGATGAGGATTAGCTCACAATATAATATATCTGGATATAGAATATTACAGGGCTCACTACCAGGATTCACTATCCTTGAAAGGCTCATAGCTTGAATACAAAAAGATGGCTAACCGCCAAGATACAAAAGTGTATGGCTCACTGCCACAAGTGTGAATTGATGAAGAATGCACCTTCTCTATGTTGGAGTTCAGTTCTGGTGAAGTACAATGAATGAGTAACTCAATCAATTGCTCATCTATACAATTCACACATACTCATTTTCAACTTTTTCCATGCGAACTTCCTCTCTTTCTCTCCACACGCAAATCCACATCAAATAATTTCTTACATATATACATGTGCATCTATGTTTCCTAATTAGGTCAACCTAATTAGAGAAACCTTAATTCAAAAACTAACTTTTTTGACATGGACCTAAGATAGATCCCTTTAATATTGATATATAGTTAGGCCGACTAGAGTTAAACCAAAACTCCAAACATATGTACACTCCATAAAACGTGCAACATAAAAAATTGTTAACTCATTGAATTCTCCCTTGGATGACATCAAACTGCTTATATTCGATACCACATGGTATGATAATTAATTATGAGAAAATGTAGAATCTCCCACAATAGAGCGCAGGAGGAAAAACTCACTAAGGTTTATAGAAAAGAATACTATCATTCATATCTCCCAAATTCCTTCACATATAATCATGAAAATCCAAGGTAGAATAAAACTTGTAAACTCAAACCTATATACAAAGTCCTATAATGATATCTTTTATTGAGATAGAATCCAGACCAAAAAATTGACATACAGAGTCTACATAACACTGTTCACAATCAACTGGTACTAGTACCTCACAACCCATACACCCTAGTTAGTTGAAACCATGTTAGAGAATGCAATTGATGTCAGGGTAAACCATGTTATTAGCTTCTGAGTAGATCATACAAAAATAGGATAGTCCGGATCAAAATACCAGATCAATAGGCATTCATAACCGGAGCAACAAAATACTGGCAATCAACAAAATTCCATTATTTGTTGACATCAATGAAAACTTATCAATTTCCAACAATCTCCCCCATTGTCATTGATGGAAACACACGATGCGAAAACCATCAAAAATTAAACCTCTTCCCAACTTACACACAAAACCCTTTCAATTTCCTCTTTGTTTTCACATATCGCTTGTCTCTCTCCCCCTTTTACATCAATAACAAAGGAAAAATGAATTTTAGTGCATTAATAGTCCCTTTGCAAATTTGAATACTCCCCCTAAGGAGTACATTCAAAAATTAATGATGATAAATGACTAATCATAGGTGATAGATGATTGAAGCTATCTAAGAATCCTCGTCCATGAGGATATCCCTTTATTCCAAAGCTTTGTTGCCTCTGTCAGAGTGCTGCAAAGATAATTGAGGTCAATTAATGTATCATTTCCTTCAACTATAGTTCTGGGAGAAGGATAAGAGTTCAAAACCATTTCAGCAACGAAAAAAACATAGTAGACAGGAGCACAGTCAATCTTGATTAGATCTCTGAGCTTCCCATACATCTCAATCAACTTTCCTATTTCTTTGTGTGATGCAAGGTATTCTTCATGCAGTCTTGTCAAACCATACCAAGTCTGATCATCTAGACTAAGAGAAGGATCAAATGTGTTAGATGCAAAATTAATTTGGGATTCAATCATGCTCTCAAAATCCTTGAGCCTTTGAATTGCATCAGGAAAAGACCAACAAAATGAAAATAAACTCTTAATTTCTTCCTCACAATCTTGAATATTCTTGAGTTTATCAAGTGCCAAGCTATGAGTAGAATTGCACTTATCTACAATTTCCAATAATGTTTTTCTTTCAACCCAAGAGACCATGTCACTTACTGCTTTTATCTTTAATTCATTGAATCTATCAATTAATAAATTTGATATTTCTCTAGAAACAACACTAGGAGCTACCTGAAGATGTTTACTACTTCTGGCCAATTGCTTGTGTCTCCTAGGGGTAGGGTCCACTTGAGCAATCAAGGCATGAACCATAGTTGCTTTCCTCTTTTCTCCAGTGGTAGGCTTTAGTTTTCCAAAGATAAACTCAGACTCTTCAAGAGCTTTAGCTACTTTAGTGTAGGTTCCAAACCTAGGTCTACTAAGATCTCGAGGTTGGTAAACCAATAATTCAATGCAACCGACAACATAATCCTTCTCAATTTCATATCCAAACTCAGGTAACCATGAATTCCTCAGTTCAACAGCCTTGATGATGTAGCTATCATATTTTACCAAAAAGATTATGTCATCCTTATACTTTGAAGCCAATTCTCTTGGAATTATCCTTCTTCTGTTCATTTTCCTTTGAAACTTTCCAAAGAATGCACCAAAGGAATCTTCTTGAGCATCTAAGTCCCCAATGTTTCTCATTAGTTCTTCAATCTGATGATAAACTAGTTTGGTATTCTCCCAACTAACTTCTCCTAATCAAAGCATCTCCTCCATAAAGTAGAAAATCAAGCATAAAACCAATGTACCATATCTGAATGTACCTTTCTTCTTCTTGAATTCTCTCAGATTCTCCAATAGTTGTTGTCAGAGTAGCTCATAGAGATCATATTCAGTTCTGTTCTCAACCATATCCAATGCAAGATCAATTGTGGTAGTGGATACATCACTGTCACCAAGAATCATTTGTGAAATAACTAAGCTTGCATACTAAACTGTCGGGTTGGAGATTCCAACAAATGTGTTCCTTATTAAACCCTTTTCTCTATCAAAGTTACAAACACGAGTTAGTCTGGAGGATGATAATCTAGTAACTTCCTTGATTACATCTCTGGATATCATATATGCTTCATTAAGCCACACAAAATCACCATGAAATCTGCTAAGCACCATTTTGATACATATTCCTTCACTACTAAAGTCCAGAAAATTGTTCCATGCATCTAATTTCATTTCTGTAAGCACAATGTACTATGTTTTTAGGGTAAAACCATTTCTAGTTAATTATTCACTCCATAACATCTTTTTTGTATTTGGATTCTTCCAATTCTCCATGAATGTATACTCCAATATCTTCGATCGGTATGACACCAAGAGGAATATACAAAAAAGCACCCAAAAGATCAAGTTTCAGGGATTTAACAAGATGCATTTTGTACTCTGGTTTTGGTCTTTTTGAATTGTTTATAAGCCAAGGAAAATCCATTGCTTACAAGATACCATAAGTAATTCAGAAGAAGTAGTGGCATCAACTTACCTTTACCAAAGCCGAATTCAGAATTTCCACAGGATAAAATTGCTCTGGTTTCTTCAAGCTTTGTCTTCACGCTTCTTCTTGCACACATTATTTTCATCGAATGCATTTTCCTAAACATATTTGAATTTATTTCTTTCATCCCAATTGCTTATGCAATTAATGCTTGATATCACAAGTAGATAACCTCAAAATTTGTGAAAGCTTTCATCCTTTTAAATTATGCGAAATACATTCTTCGCACATGTGTGACTGCAAATTCCTTTCGCATGAATTCTTGAATTCATAACCTTAATAAATGTACTTCCACTGTGATATGACATCAAAGGAGGGGTTGATAAATTTTCTTATTAATGCTCCCCCTTAGCCAAGCTCTGAATTAATTTTTTGGGTGATGTATTTGCATCGGAGATGACATAGAAACAAATGCTTCTGGTTCTGCTTGCTTTCCAGATTCTCCTTCTTTTCTCCATATTCTCTCCATCTCTTTCTTAACTTCTACTGGGTCAACCTTGATTGATTCATATCCTTTTGCTAGATTGTCACCTCTCAATTTTTCGCTTCCAATATGTTTTAGATTACTGCAATTAAAGAAAACAACATTCTTCTATCCAAGCTTTCTCTTATTCAATCCATATTTGCACTGGTTAGCTTTATGCCCAATTGAATTGCAGAGATAACAATGACCTTTAAATGAATAAATTATCTTTTCTAAATTTTGATTTCTCTTGATTCCATCATTCTGCTTTGCTTTACTTTTGCAATCTTTTTCCCTATGTCCAAACTTATTGCAAGAATAATAGACATCATTAAAAGATAAGTGCCTTTGGGGTATGTGCAGGATCATGATGGGCCAAAAAGTGGTGATATGATGGGTATGTGGCTGATGACCTTTTTTTTACCCAAAATTTATGAAACAAAAAAGGTTTATAAAGGAGATTCTCAACTTTCCACCAATATAAATTATGCTTTACTTTGAATTTAATAAATAATTATTATTCATTTTCTATTTGAATTATGACTAAAGTCTTGATTGATAGGCTGATTGACAAACATCTATAGCTTTCAAATGGTATCAAATTTTTTGAATTTGAAACATGCATCACATTCTATGCTTCACATACTATAGGATTAAAAAAAGAATTTCATGAAGTTTTGACCAAGTTAAGGAGGTCCGACATACGCGTTTTTACATTTTTTAAAAGTTGTAATTGTGATAGGGCGAATTTAGGTGCTAGAATATGAGTAGAAAATAGTAGAAAACAAATAACACTAAAAACACTCTACACCTCAAGATTAGCCTAGTTGGATTCAATAAAAGATAAAATGGAACCTTTTACCTCATCTCAAATCGATCCTTTTGGTTGGCCCTTCGATCTTTGGTGTTGTATGCTCCTTGGATGGCACAAGATGTAAATGTATGAGATGATATGAGGATGGATGAAAGTGGATGCAAGTGTGAAAAATGGCTAAGTGTGGCTCCTAGAATTTTTTTGCAAGAGTTTGGCTAACATGAATGATCTCCCTCAAAATGAGAGAAAAGAGGGGGTATTTATAGAGAATTTTGAACTCTCTATGGAAATGGATGGTCAATATTGAGCCACTAAGATCAAGATGTAGGGCTAAGGTGAGTTGAGAACTCACAAGCCCTCACATCTTAACATGTGGCATGTGAAGTGGCTTGAAATAGGTGATGTGTACATGAGGTGGAAGGATAATACATGACATGGAGGGAGTACATAGTACCTTGGGATTGGAACAAGATCTCCTTATAAAGAAGGTACTTGTCCCCATGTGGGTGAAAGGACATGCGAAGAATTAAAAATTCCTCAAATATCCTCATGGTGATGAGAGAAGGAATTTAAAATTCCTTTAAATGCATTGGGGGATTAAATGTGAATTAAAAATTCACATAGGGAAAGGGGTGCCTTCTCCAAAAATATATATTTTTTTAATAGGGTTGACTTAGTTAAGTGACATGGAGTGATTAAGGTTGTGCAAGTACTTGATTAGACTAATTAATGACATATTATAAGAGGGTTAGATTTCACATGTGACTTGATGTGACAAGTCAAAGATCACATGGGGAAGAGAAAAAGGAATTTAATATTCCTTGGAAGGATAAAAAGAATTAAAAATTGTTTGAGAGGTTGATTAGGCTAGTTAGTAAAGAATTAAAGGAGGGTTAGGTGGCTAAGAGAGATTAGAGGCCAACTTGCAAAATTTGGAGGATGTGACACATCCTAATAAGGGATTAGGCATGTGCACATCCGTAATGAGGAGATTATGAGAATAATTAAGATTAGATAAAAATGATGGAGGATGTGACATATGAGGAATTAAATAAATGTCATATTTATTTAATTCATTTGATGAAAAAGAGGATTAAAGAGATAAAGAATTTATTAATTAATTAAATACCTTAGGGATTTGGCAGAATTAAGAATATTAATTAAATAATAGCGATATTACTTAATTAATGCAAATAAGGGGATGCTTAGACGAAAGGGGATAAATTTGGATAAATTAAGTGTCCAAATTTAGGTGTCTACATTTTGCCCCTCTTTGAGATGGTGTTACAAAATAGCATCATTTCAAAGAATATTAAAAGATAGAACCTAGAAGAAGATGGTTAGATTGGGAAAGATGCCCCAGTCATTCAAAGGAGTGACAAGGAAGGGAAGATGATGGGGGTGAAGATGAAAGTTAGGGATTGAGGATGCCCCCTCAAGAGGACATGAGGGTTCAAGAGAACACGGGTGTGCTCTTGAAATAGATGAGATGATTCAGGGGGAGATGAGGAAGATGATGCAAAGGGATGTGGAAGATGAAATGCAATCCTAATGCAATTTTTCCATCTTTGGAGCACTAATTTTTGCTATAAAATAAGACACAAGATGCCAGGGTATGAAGAACCAAGGCGGATTAGTGTCTAATGCATGAAACAAACACATCAAACAAGAAGGCTATCCCAACACCCCAAAGTCACGATGAACTTGGTGGGGGCGAGGTATTGGGATAACCACAAGCACACAAGGATGCCCCAACGTAACACAAGACCACAAAGATCTTGGTAGGTACTACGTGAGACAAATAAGAAGACAAAGAAAAGATCAAGATACACCCCTATGTTGACTAGTCAAAGCACACCATGATATGATGGATCAAGGCGACCATGACAAGTGATGATAGGGAGCTCAAATAATAAACAAAAGCCAAAAGCATCAAAAGATCACAATCAATTTCAAATGTCCTTTGCCATAGGATCAAGGGGATGGATGGGATTGATAAGGTCTGTTAGGAAGGATGCATCCTGTTGAGACCGGTGATGGATATTAAACTAAAAGATCGGTATAACACATGATATTCGGAACCGATTGGATCTGATGATACAAGTGGATCTTGTTGGTTAAGAACCAACTAGATAAGTGCATAACTTGATGATGCGACACAAGATACATGACACAAGATAGGAGACTGAAACATCCTAGTGACCTAGGGGCTCGGGGGCCAATCAAAGATTAGCCTTTCCTACATGAAAGTGTAGAGCCCTCGTAGTTCGACAAAAGGTTGACGACGGACCATGGTGGAGACCTCGATGGATGATGAAGATAGGATGGAGAAAAGGAGAAAATTGGACAATATAGATCGATGATGGATGGGACCCCAGGGGTGGATCAAATGATTGACCTTGCCTACGTGAAAGCGCAGGGCCAACATAGTTCGACAAAAGATCAATGATAAACAATGGATAAAATATGATGAGAAGATAACCATGACAAAAAAAATGATGGGACCAATACAATGAGACAAGATAGACCTATTGGATTGGATAGGACGATGGTGACCATGAAGCTCAGGGATGTGATAGTTATCCAAATCGTCAAAAGATGAATTGGGAAGATGATATGACAGATAGATGAATGATGAGAAAGGATAGGAGATTGAAAAGATGTGTAAAAGAAGCCAAAGTGATGATGATGAGGTAGATGGCATTGGGTTGCATGGGGAGTAGCCTATAGCTAGAGACCAATGACAAGGGATTATAAGATGGGATGAGGAGAAGGAGATGAGGATTGGGAGATGAAAAGGATTGCTCTGATGGAATGAATGATTTCTCCAAGGACTGCATCACAAAGCAAGATAGATGCCCCCTCTCTAGATATGTCACGTGCGAGGAGGCACGAAGGATACAATAGAGAAGGATAGGAAAATAAAGGAGCTAGATGGATGAAGATAGGATGCATGGATAATGAAGGGAGATTGAAGGTAGCATGACAGGTGGATAAGGAAGGTAGACGAGTGTGAATGAGGATTAGGATAGTGTGCAGATGAGGGAAATGTATGCTAAGAGGTGTCCAAAGCATGTTTATATGTTTTCCCCTACTGTTATCAAGATCACAAGGAGGATGGAAGGTTTGGGATAAATGAGATATTCCAAGCAAGATGTGTAAGATAGGTAGGATGGAGGGGATGAACGAAAAGGATGTATAGGAGGAAGATGGGTGCATAGTTGGAAGCATAGAAGGAAGCATAGTGGATGGAGGGAATACATATCAGGAAGCTGCCCCCATGTGCAAATGGGAATTTACGCATGACGCCTGTTTGCCAGGTTTTCATCATGGTACCTATCCAAGGTGCTTGTTTTCCAAGTTTTCACCATTGGACAAATTATTTCTCTTTACTATTTTATTTTTTTGATCTTTCTATTTTTTTTGGATTTTTTGACATTTTTTGGATTTTTTGGCTTTTTTGGATTTTTTAGCTTTTTGGATAGCATGCGGAAGGAGATGGATAAGGACAGGGAAGCGAATAAGTGGATTTAGAAAACATGCGATAAGGATATGGGTAAAGGACTCAAGCATCAAGTTCCATACGAGGTATTAAGAGCTCATGTTCAAACCTACTGTTGGATGTTGGTACAACCTTATTAGGAGAAATGGTATATGCAAAATGATAAATTAGAGGGATTTGATGGGTGAGATATGTGGGGTAATGGATGGGATGCTGAAAAGGGGATGGATAGAATGATGGGGTGGATGTGTGATGAGGAGATGTGTTCAAGACCAACATTGGCACATGTGGGGGTGGATGTGAAAAGATAAGAGGATTAATGGATGGATAATGTGGGGATAATGGAGGAGATGGAATAGTGAATTTTGGGACACAGGGACCCAAAACAGATTTAGGAGAGGGTGGATGAAAATGATTAGCTTTTGGATGAGCAATGTTGGATGTTGTTACAAATTTTTCATTTGAAGGCATTGCATCTTTTTTCTTTGGGATCCACATGGTTTTGATTTTTGCTTTGGTGGGCTTTTGTGGCCTATGGATTTGATTTGGATTTAGATTTTTCTTCTCTTCACCATGTCTTTTAGAGGGGACATGTGGATCTTTAGATTCATGCAGATGTTTGGATTTATGTCTTTTTGCTTTATTATCCAAAGTGCTTTTGATAGAAATGGGATGGGTGCAAGGATATGGGTGATGTGGAGCAATGGAGGTAGGATTATGAGGATTACGTGTAGATGGAAAATGAGTAGGTATGTGCCTTTGTTGATCCTGATTAGGATGTTTATGATGGATGACATGGATAGGTGTTGGATGGATGAAAGGATGAGATGGAGGAGGTGATCTTGGGATATACAGACCCAAAGCATACAGAGTGGGTGGAGGGACATAAGAACCCAAGATGGATGGAGTGGATGGAGGATGGGAGATGGGATGTAAGGACCCAAAATGGATGGAGCAGATGAAGGAGGAATATGGACAGTTGTTTTGAGGTGATACGATAGAGGAGGAGGGATGGCAGCATATGATCTAGCAGTGATGGGAAGAGCCTGAATTTCTTTTGGAAAAGGCTCGTTGAGGACGTCTAGAGGTTGTACCAACATCTTTAGATTGTGAGTCTTGGGAAATAGGTCCAAGACCTTGCATGCAGATTTGTTCTTTGACTTGGATTGGCTCTAAAATACCTTGCTCATGAAGGCCAAGACCTTTTCCCTGATAGTTCATGTTCTTGAGCATGCGATCCATGATAGGATTTGTGTTATTTTGAAAAAATGATGTGAGTCCGTTATTAGGTGGAGGATGATGGGTGGTAAATACACTATGTTTTTCTTCTGCGAGGAGGCCACCATGGAAGAATGTGAGAGTACCAAGGGGATATGCAAGCGATGTGGGGGATCATAAGAGGGAGATGATGGGGTAGCAACATTTGTATGGATGGTATCAAGAGAGGGATTAGGGGATATGATAGGATCTAGATTTGTGGTAGCGGGCTCATGCAATGGAGATGGAGATGGATCGATGGGATCTTGAATGACAAGGGGATCATGGAATGGAATGGATGGGGGACTGTGATCTTGAGGTCTACTAGATGGGATGGTAGGATCTTATTCTGGAGAAGGGGATATGTCGGCATGCTTTGGATTAGGCTCTTGGAATGACTCATTGTGTGCGAGAGGCATGATAATGGAGTCTTGGTGGGACTCTTTAAGTGGGGAGGATGGAGGGATGGAGGATTCGATGCAGTCATCAAAATGGATTTTAGTGACACTAGGAGTGGGAGAAGTGGATTGGATTTGGGTGTCATCGATGGGTTCGATGACTCTTGGAGTAGGAAGTGGGTGTTCAATGTATTTAGTAGATGTGATGGTAGGAGATGGGGGCTCAGTGGATTCAGAGGATGCGATGGTTTCGATGGTTTGAGTGGTGCGAGGGGTGGTATCATCAATGATAGGTGTTGGGTAGAGAAGGGCCTTGTCACTAATGATCGTGGATGATGGGTTGGGATGGCACGATTCCACAACTTCAAGGTGTGGAGTGGGAGATGTCTTCTTTGTTATAAGTCCTTGGAGAACTTTTGAAATGAGAGACTGACATACTCTAGGCTGAGATGGTGTGGTAGGAGTAGATGAGGGATTATGGATTAGTGGGGGATTAGGACTAGGGATTGGCGGACAAGGATTAGATGGGGGAATGGGATTGGATGCAAGATTGAGAATAGATGGAGGATGGAGATTAGATAAAGGGTTAAGATAGGGGTATCGGTATGGTGAATTAGGACATGAGGATTCAGGTGGTGGATTGTAGTAAGGGTATTGGGATGGTGGATTAGGATGGGGAGATTGAGGTGGTGGATTGAGATAGGGAAATGTGGATGTCGAATTAGGATAAGTTGATGTGGATGTTGGATTAGGATGGGAAGGTGTGAATGTGGGATTGGGGTGAGCAGATTGGTATGGGAGATTAGGGTAGGGGTAGATGTGGATGAAGGATTAAGATAGGAGGATGTGGATGGGGGATTAGGATAGGGGTATTGTGGTGGCAGACTAGGGTAAGAGGATGCGGGTGTTGGATAAGAGGATGATGTAGATGAAGAATATGAGGGATATGATGGGTATCCCTTGTCAAAGGTAGCATAAGGAGCACAATTAGGAATGGATGAAGAAATAACATGATAACTCAAAGGGGTGATTAGATTTTGGAAAGCGAGTGGAGAAAAATTACTAGTAATGATAGTGTCAAGGGGATCCATGTGACATTCTTCTTGATCGACAAGAATTTCATTATCATTGTCGACGTAATTAGGGTTTCCCTTGACCACTGTTGATGGAGGATAAGGATTCATGATGATAAAAGGATAAAGAGGATGGATCAAAGATTATGGATGGAAATGGAATAAAGCTCAAATCGGGATTTAGGGCAAGCTCAGATTGGGATTGGATTAAAGCTCAGATTAGGATGATTGGATGATGCGATGGGATTGATTTTGATGATTGGATTTGATTATCAAAGGATGATTACGACACCGAATTTGCTTCGAGATGGAAGTAGATTGATTGGGTCGAAGGTGATTGGAGAAGGATGTGATTGGATTGGATTGGATAAGATTGATCAATAGATTGGATAGGATGATGGAAGGGATTCAAAAACCCATTCAGAGATTACCCTAGGTGACTTAGGATACTGATTGATAGGATTAAAGGATAAATGGATGATTACAGCACCGAATCCAATTTGAGATTGAAAATGGATTGATTGGGCCGACGATGATGATTAACTTAGGATGGATGACAATCCTAAGCATATTTTGATGATAATGATCAGATCAGATTCTTTGGTCAATTTAGATAGTAACCTGAAGTTTAGGGGATTTGGATGGGGAAAGGATGATAAAAATGGATGAACGAATACTCAAAATGAGTAAATTATTGACCAGAACGGATCAACGACTACTCAGAACTAGTAAATGAATGCCCATAATGGATGAATGATTCTTGAAATGAGAAGATGAAGGCTTAGAATGAATGATAGATTACTCGAAACAAGTAGATGGTTGATAGAGACTGTTGAGGAGGGAAGGTATGGCTCCAGAGGGGTGTGGGTATGGCTCTAAAGGAGGGCATATATGGCTATCTATAGGGGATGCCCCGGTCTTGCAAGTGAAGGTTTATGACAGAAGATTGAGAGAGAATGGTAGGGTATGCCCCCTAGAGAAGGCGGATGAGAAAGGAAAAGGGCGTTCCAGAAATGTGATAGGGAAAATTTAGGTGTCAGAAAATGAACAACAAACCAAAAGAGAGCAAATAACACTAAAAACACTCTACACCTCAAGATTAGCCTTGTTGGATTCAATGCAAAATAAAGACAACAAAATGGAAATTTTTACTTTGTCTCGAATCGATCCTTTGGTTGGCCCTTCGATCTTTGGTGTTGTATGCTCTTTGAATGGCAAGAGATGCAAGCTATAAGATAGATGGAAAATGGATGAATGTGGATGCAAGCATGAAAAATGACTAAGTATGGATTGAGAAATTTTTTTGCAAGAGTTTGGCTAACATGAATGATCTCCCCCAAAATGAGAGAAAAGAGGGGGTATTTATAGAGAATTTGAACTCTCTATGGAAATGGACGGTCAAGATTGAGCCACCAAGATCAAGATGTAGGGCTAAGGTGAGTTGAGAACTCACAAGCCCTCACATCTTGACATGTGGCATGTGAAGTGGCTTGAAAGAGGTGATGTGTACATGAGGTGGACGGATAGTACATGACATGGAGGGAGTACATAGTACCTTGGGATTGGAACAAGATCTCCTTATAAGGGAGGTACTTGTCCCCATGTGGGTGAAAGGACATGTGAGGAATTAAAAAATTCCTCAAATATCCCCATGGGGATGAGAGAAGGAATTTAAAATTCCTTTAAATGCATTGGGGGATTAAATGTGAATTAAAAATTCACATAGGGAAAGGGGTGCCTTCTCCAAAAATATTTTTGTTTTTAATAGGGTTGACTTAGTTAAGTGACATGGAGTGATTAAGGTTGTGCAAGTACTTGATTAGACTAATTAATGACATATTAGAAGAGGGTTAGATTTCACATGTGACTTGATGTGACAAGTCAAAGATCAGATGAGGAAGAGAAAAATAAATTTAATATTCCTTGGAATGATAAAAATAATTAAAAATTGTTTGAGAGGTTGATTAGGCTAGTTAATAAAGAATTAAAGGAGGATTAGGTGGCTAAGAGAGATTAGAGGCCAACTTGCAAAAGTTGGAGGATGTGACACATCCTAATCAGGGATTAGGCATGTGCACATCCCTAATGATGAGATTATGAGAATAATTAGGATTAGATAAAAATGATGGAATATGTGACATATGAGGAATTAAATAAATGTCATATTTATTTAATTCATTTGATGAAAAGGAGGATTAAAGAGATAAGATATTTATTTATTAATTAAATACCTTAGGGATTTGGCAAAATTAAGGATATTAATTAAATAATAGCGATATTACTTAATTAATTCAAATAAGGGGATGCTTAAACGAAAAGGGATAAATTTGAATAAATTAAGTGTCCAAATTTAGGTGTCTACATTTTGCCCCTCTTTGAGATGGTGTTACGAAGTAGTATCATTTCAAAGAATATTAAAACATAGAACCTAGAAGAAGATGGTTAGATTGGGAAAGATGCCCTAATCATTCAAATGAGTGACTAGGAAGGGAAGATGATGGGGGTGAAGATGAAAGTTAGGGAAATGGTAGGGTATACCCCCTTGAGAAGGTGGACGGGGAAGTAAAAAGGGGGCCTCGGGAAACTTCTCGAAAGTATGAAGTGGTATATGTTGATGGAAAGAACACAAAAAATCGAGAATATTGGCGCTTGAATGGAGAAAAATAGGTTTATAGTGTGGAAATGGCGGGGCATAGATGGCCATCTATCAGGGCAAATTTGGCTATCTGGTAGGGCAAATCCGGTTGAGTAGAGGTCAGGTCCGCCCAAGGAGCAAAAGTTGGTCAAATTATGTTAAAATAGGCCTAAAAGGGGTGGGTCAAAGGTCAGGTCCACCCCTGGATGGGTCAGGTCCATACAAGGTGTAAAAATTGGTCAAATTTGGTCAAAACGGGCCTAAAAGGGGTGGTTCAATAGGTCAGGTCTGCCCATGGATGGGTTAGGTCCACCCAAGGAGAAAAATTTGGTCAAATTTGGTCAAAACATGCCTGAAAGGGGTGGGTCAACAGGTCAAGTCCGCCCATGGATGGGTCAGGTCTGCCCAAGGAGCAAAAGTTGGTCAAATTTGGTCAAAATAGGCCTAAAAAGGGTGGGTCAATAGGTCAAGTCCACCCATGGATGGGTCAGGTCTGCCCAAGGAGCAAAAGTTGGTCAAATTTGGTCAAAATAGGCTTGAAAGGGGTGGGTCAAAGGTCAGGTATGCCCATGGATGGGTCAGGTCTGCCCAAGGAGCAAAAGCTGGTCAAATTTAGTCAAAACAGGCCTGAAAGGGTTCATTCAACAGGTTAGGTCCGCCCTTGGATGGGTCAGGTCCGCCCAAGGAGCAAAAATTGGTCAGATTTGGTCAAAATTGGTCTGAAAGGGCTGGGTTAACGGGTGAAGTCCGCCCTTGGATGGGTCAAGTCCACCCAAGGAGCAAAAATTGGTCAAATTTTGTGAAAACAAGCTCCAAAGGACTGGTTTAACAGGTCAAGTTTTCCCCTGGATGGGTCAGGTCCACCCAAGGAGCAAAAATTGGTCAAATTTTGTGAAAACAAGCTCCAAAGGACTGGTTTAATAGGTCAAGTCCGCCCCTGGATGGGTCAGGTCCGCCCAATGAGAAAAAAATAGTCAAATTTTGTTAAAACAGGCTCCAAAGGACTGGTTTAACAGGTCAAGTTCACCCCTGGATGGGTCAGGTCCGCTCAAGGAGCAAAAAATAGTCAGATTTTGTTAAAACAGGCTCCAAAGGATTGGTTTATAGGTCAGGTCTGCCCAAGGAGCAAAATTTTTTACAAAGGAGGGAAAATCTGGCTGTGCAAAGGGAAAATCTGGTTGTTTGCAGGTTTAAGTTGAATTTTGACAAAAAAGACTAAGGAAAAGGACTGAAAACACAACAATCATGAAAGAAACAGATTTGGCTGAATCAAATAATCACTGGTTTTGCACAAAAAAGACAAAATCAGACAACACAAACCTAAGTCTAGTAGAGAGGGTAAGGCCAACAAAGTCTTCTAATCTAGGATGAACATGGTTACTAGGGAGTCCTCGATATACGCTCAGTACGTGAGGCCCAAACCGTGAACACCAACCCGTTACAAGCGTGAATCGGGAACCTTAAAGGCTTAGGCCAACTCTTCACATCATCCTGATGTTTTGCGAATTACAACGTGGTTGGATTGAGGTACAAATTTTGTTCTCCCACTTTATATACCTCGCCAATACGTGTGGTTGGAATCGTCCCTTGGGGTGATGAAATCCCCAAGTAGGTCCCACTAAGAAAAATAAAGGGGTGGACGCAAAAGACGTGGTAAGCTATGATTTTTCGTTACCCAGGATTTCCAAATGGCACAAGGGGATTGGATACGTCAAATAGCTCACCCAAAAACACGACAAACAAAGTCGATTGACCCCTCCTAGTTAAACTATGTTCCTAAATTAGGGGTTAAAAACCCTTAAATAACCAAAAAGATTGCTAAAAAGTAAAATTTTACCTTCTGAAAAATGCTACCTAGGGAAAATCCGGCTGTCTGTGAGGTCAGGTCCACCCCTCCATGAATTTTTTTCCAAAAACAACTTCTGAGGTCTGTGGAGGGCAGGTCCGCCCTTGGGAACGGTCAGGTCCCCCTGTGGAGGGCCGATCCGTCTGTCTGTCAAGTCAGGTCTGCCCCTATAGGTTGAGTCTGCCCCAGGAAGGTCAAATCTGCTCCTCTATAGGTCGGGTCCACCCCTCTGTAACCTGTACCTGCAAAAATTCAAAAAATAGAAAACGTGAAAGCAAGAGACCTGTTTGTGGGTCCCATCGGGCATGCCAAAAATGTGATAGGGTGAATTTAGGTGCTAGAATATGAGCAATAAACAATAGAAAGAAAATAACACTAAAAACACTCTAAACCTCAAGATTAGCTTAGTTGGATTCAATACAAGATAAAATGAAACCTTTTACCTCATCTTGAATCGATCCTTTTGGTTGGCCCTTCGATCTTTGGTGTTGTATGCTCCTTGGATGGCACAAGATGTAAATGTATGAGATGATATGAGGATGGATGAAAGTGGATGCAAGTGTGAAAAATGGCTAAGTATGACTCCTAGAAATTTTTTGCAAGAGTTTGGCTACAATGAATGATCTCCCTCAAAATGAGAGAAAAGAGGGGGTATTTATAGAGAATTTTGAATTCTATGAAAATGGACGGTCAATATTGAGCCACCAAGATCAAGATGTAGGGCTAAGGTGAGTTGAGAATTCATAAGCCCTCACATTTTGACATGTGGCATGTGAAGTGGCTTGAAAGAGGTGATGTGTACATGAGGTGGAAGGATAGTACATGACATGGAGTGAGTACATAGTACCTTGGGATTGGGACAAGATCTCCTTATAAAGGAGATACTTGTCCCCATGTGGGTGAAAGGACATGTGAGGACTTAAAAATTCCTCAAATATCCTCACATGGATGAGAGAAGGAATTTAATATTCCTTTAAATGCATTGGGGGATTAAATGTGAATTAAAAATTCACATAGGGAAAGGGGTGCCTTCTCCAAAAATATTTTTGTTTTTAATAAGGTTGACTTAGTTAAGTGACATGGAGTGATTAAGGTTGTGCAAGTACTTGATTAGACTAATTAATGACATATTAGAAGAGGGTTAGATTTCACATGTGACTTGATGTGGCAAGTCAAAGATCACATGAGGAAGAGAATAAGGAATTTAATATTCCTTGGAAGGATAAAAAGAATTAAAAATTGTTTGAGAGGTTGATTAGGCTAGTTAGTAAAGAATTAAAGGAGGGTTAGGTGGCTAAGAGAGATTAGAGGCCAACTTGCAAAAGTTGGAGGATGTGACACATCCTAATCAAGGATTAGGCATGTTCACATCCCTAATGATGAGATTATGAGAATAATTAGGATTAGATAAAAATGATGGAATATGTGACATATGAGGAATTAAATAAATGTCATATTTATTTAATTCATTTGATGAAAATGAGGATTAAAGAGATAAGGTATTTATTTATTAATTAAATACCTTAGGGATTTGGCATAATTAAGGATATTAATTAAATAATAGCGATATTACTTAATTAATGCAAATAAGGGGATGCTTAGACAAAAGGGGATAAATTTGGATAAATTAAGTGTCCAAATTTAAGTATCTACAGTAATAAAAAATTCATAATTAATTATTCACTTTGAAAAAAATTACAAAAAAATATGCATCACATCAGGACATGAGTCGTCTACTTATATCTAAAATATTATAAAAAAATATTATCATTTTATTGTGGTTAGGGTGGTTAGACAAACACCTACTTCTTATTTTTTCCCTAAAATTTAAGTACTACTGCATTGAAATTTCAAATTTTTACGAAATAGATTTAAAAAAAATAAAAATCTAGTAGTTTAGAAACTACATTCAATTTGTTACAGATTCTATTCTTACATATTTTTGAAATAATATAGATAAGTTATTTAAATTTTTACGTCAAGTTGCCTAACTTTGATTTGTCTGAATTTTTCGCCACTTAAGTGTTGAAATTAAAAAAAAAGAGCAAAGCAAAGGAATAAAAAAATAGAAATATAAAAATAGAGATCAAGATACAAGAACAAAGACACATGAAATTATAGTGGTTCACCCAAGATGGGCTATGTCCACTCTCAATAGGGATAATCCATTTTATTAATCTCTGGTATTACATTACATGACTATAAACCTTGCAGCAACAAAATCATTAATCATACTTCACACACTATAACCTTCAAAACATCACCGATAAGAAAAGGAACAAACATCGGTTACAAGAAGGGAGAAGATGTTACATTGGCAGCAGTTACATGTCCCAAGCGAGTGTAACTGCCATGCCAGCAACCATTGGGATTCACCGACCCAACAATCTCCCACTTGTAGCCCAACGAGTGCTGCATTATACTAGACAATCCCTGCTAATCTGATTACATTCAAGTTTTCATAAGCTCGAGAGAAGCTCTACAAAATTCAAACTTCTCTCTTGACACAACCTTTCTTTAAAGCATCCACTAGGTTCACTTTCGTGTGAATTTTCTGAATTTGTGCTTACCTTCATCAAGAGCATGTCGAATGAAATGATAACAAAACTCTATATGCTTTGTCTGACTATGAAAGGAAGAATTCTTGGCCAAGTGATTAGCACTATTGCTATCACAAAACAAAGTAAAGACTGATTGCTTACACCATAATTCTCCCAACAACCGCTGCAACCATATGTGCTCCTTTGCTCCTTCAATGAGAGCAATGTATTCAACCTCTATAGATGAAAGCGCAACCACCTACTGCAACCTTGAAACCCAACTAATGGCTGCCCCAACAAAAGTAAACACAACCTGTAGTAGACCTTAGTTTATCCAAGTCTCCAACCATATATGAATCTACAAATCCATACAACTAAGTATCCTTTGTACCAAAACATAAAACATAATTCAAGGTACCTTTCAAATATCGAAAAATCCACTGAACAGCCTGCCAGTGTGAAATACCCGGATTACTCATAAATTGGCTCACAACTCCCACTGCATGAGCAATATCTAGACGAGTAGAAACCATGGCATACATAATACTACCAACTGCTGATGAATATGGAACAAATTTCATGTGTTCTTTATCCTCTTCTATTTTAGGACACATCGTTGAAGATAAACGAAAATGATCAGCCAAAGGAGTGGAAATAGACTTGGAATTCGTCATATTAAACTGATCCAAAATCTTAAGAATATACCTCTCTTGAGACAAACTGATTTCTCTCTTATTTATGTTCCTAATTATATCCATGCCAAGAATCCGCTTCGCTGCCCCTAAATCTTTCATGGAAAAATGAAGAGCTAAATGTTGCTTCAACTCACTAACAATTCGTATACTAGTTCTAGCAATTAACATATCATCAACATAAAGTAAAAGAATGACAAACTCACCATGGACAAGCCTCTTATAATAGACACCAGGATCTGATTCACAACAAATAAAATTTTGCCGAGTCATGAAGCTATCGAATTTCAAATACGACTGCCTAGGGGCTTGCTTAAGCCCATATAAACTCTGCTTCAATCTGCAACATAAGTGCTCTTGTCCCTGTTTAACAAAACCTTCAAGCTGCTCCATATAAAGTTCCTCCTGAATATCACCATGAAGAAACACTGCTTTAACATCGAGTTGCTCAAGCTTGAGATCCCAAGAAGTTACGATACCTAAAACAAAATGAATTGTTTGCATTTTCACAACTAGTGAAAATATTTCGTTGAAATCAACTCCCTTTTGCTGATCAAAACCCTTCACCACTAATCTGGCCCTAAACCTTTTACGCCCTCCATCTTCTTCTTTTACACGGTATACCCATTTATTCTTTAGAAGTTTGCGATTTGAAGGGATTGAGACCAAATCCCATGTATCATTTGCACATAGGGACTCCAATTCTTCATGCATTGCAGCCATCCACTTTACCAAATTTTCATCTTTACATGCTTGTTTGAATGTGGTAGGACCAGATTGATCAACAAAAATTAACTCATAGTCATCATATTTTGATGGACGCCTCTTTTCCCTTGTAGATCTTTGTAATTGTGGACCTTGTTGAGGCTGCAAAATTGCGTGTGGTTGTACATTTTCAATATTAGATTACAAATTGGTTTGAGTACCCTATATAGCAACACTCCCCTGTATACTTCTCAATTCTCTGTTCTCATTATGCAATTGTCTCAGAGTAGTAACAGGTTGTAAGTCAATGTTTTGTGACTGTGATAAACATGTCTCCTGGTCCCCATGCGTGGGAGAGACCAAAGGTGAAGGCACATAAAAATTTACATGCTCCACAACAAGTGTAGAAGGCTGTGCGACAAGTGTAAAGGGTGGCGCATGAGGTATGGGAGGCTGTGTAGCTTGTGTAGGGGGCTGCGTAGGAGTTTCCAAGGGAAGCGTAGAAACATTAAGAGGCTTCCCACTAAGAATCAAAGGCGATGCCCCATGTAAAGCACTCTTCCCACTAACAATTGAAGGCAACGTTTGAGGATGAAGAGGATGCGTGGTAGTTATAGGGGGTTGGGAACCAGTGAATAGAGGCTACGTAGAATGTAAGGGGCGTAGGGTATTGAGAATTGAAGACTGCATACTCACATTTGAAGGATCCACAAAGACTTGTGTTGGTTGTGATGAAATTATTAAAGGCTGAGAAAAATAAATAGTGGGTTGCTTGGTAATGTTATTATCAAACAAATTAACCTTAATATATTCATTTGGAGAAGAGCTCTCTATATGCAAACTTGGGAAATTTTTCTCATTAAATATAACATCGTGACTGCGAATAACTTTATTTGCAACTGGATCCCACAACCTAAAGGTAAATTGATCTTCACTGTAACCAAGGAAAATGCATCTCTTAGATTTGAAATCTAGCTGTGTCCTCTGCTCCTTTGGAATATGGACAAATTATTCACAACCAAAAACACACAAATTATTGTAGGAAATCCTTTTTCCAATCCACCTCTCCTCTGGAATGTCGAAGTCTAATCGAGATGAGGGTGCTCGATTGATCAGATATACTACAGTGGTACATGCTTCTTCCCAAAAATATTTTCCTAAACTAGCATTGGAGAGCATACACTGAGCTCTCTATAAAATAGTTCGATTTAGCCTCTCAATTGCACCATTCTCTTGAGGGGTGAGCGAAACCACTTTGATTCTTCGAATACCACTGTCTTCACAAAACGTGTCAAACTCTGAAGAGAAAAACTCGCCCCCATTGTCAGTTTTGAGACATTTAATTTTAGTTCCAATTTGATTTTCAACAAGACCTTTGAAAGCTTTAAACTTTGTAAAACATTCTGATTTTTTATGCAGCATATAAATCCAAAATTTTCAAGTGCAATCATCAAGAAAATTCAGAAAATAATTTGCACCACTAAGTGATGTTACCTCAGTGGGACCAAAGACATCAGAATGCACAAGTTTCAATGGAGTGGTTTTAGTATCATGGCCCGTTTTAAAAAAACTGCTCCGGTTCTGTTTTCCATAAAGACAATGTTCACATAAATCTAAATCAATGGATTTTAGGCCAGGAAGTTATCCTCGTTGCAGCATAACTTCAAGTCCTTTCTTGCTCATATGCCCGAGCCTCTTGTACCAAATTTCAGAATTGCTGTCCACAACTTCCAATGCTGCTACCACTTCATCATTGTATTCTAAAACATACAAACTTCCCAATTTCTTTCCCTTTGCAAGCACTAACACACCTTTTGTGACTTTCCAAAAAGCTAAACCAAAATTAACATTGAACCCTTTAGTGTACAATTGACCTACAAAAATTAAATTTCTTTGGAGTGTAGGAACATGCCTTACATCCTTCAACAACCATTTATTACCATTTCTCAAGGACAATAACACATTGCCTTTTCCTGCAATATCACATTCCTTGTTATCATCCAGAAAAACTTTTCCAAACATACCTTCCTGATAATTGATAAAATCATTCCGGCACAGAGTAGCGTGAAATGAAGCGCCAGAGTCAAGAACCCATGAGTCTGGAGTCATTTCACCTACTGATAGAACCAAAACACCATCATCAACATCATTAACTTCATTATTACTTACTTTATCTTGAGCCTTTTTATAGTTATAACAATTTTTCTTTGTATGTCCCGGTTTCCCACAAAACCAACAAGCACTGTTGCGTCCTCGAGACTTCGATTGGTTTGCAGATTTTGATCTTCTACGATCTTTATATCTTCCTCGATCTTGACTTCTCCCTCTATTGTTAGTGCTTACAATAGTTAATGCATCAATAGAAGAAGGCTCTTGATTTTTCCTTCTCATATCTTCGCTGAGAAGAGTGGCTGCAACATCATCAAATTTTAACTTGCTTTTGGTAGCCACTGAAGTGCTCACTGCCATCACCACACCTTCCCAACTATTTGGTAAAAAACACAATAATAGAATAGCCTTGATCTCATCATCTAAGTTAATACCCACATAAATTAGTTGGGTGACTAATGTATTAAATTTGTTCAAATGATTTGACATAACTCCCCTTTCTTGCATTTTCAAGTTATACAATTTCTTCATAATAAATACCTTGTTGGAAGCCGATGCGATCCCATACAGGGAAGATAATTTGTCCCACAGCTCCTTCGTGGTCTTCTCAGCTGAGACATTGAAGAGCACATTGCTGGACAACGATAAGAAAATAGTTGCCCGAGCTTTCATGTCCATCTTCTCCCAATCTTCATCTGACATTGAGCCCTTTCCTTTGGTTTTTTCGAGCAAAGTGAGTGATAGATATTGCTTGATCAATAATGACTCCATTTGGACTTTCCATAGTCCAAAGTTTTGACTTGAAAATTTCTCAATCTTTCATTTGTCTGCTTCATCCATGGCTTTGAAAAAATCTTCACCATTTTCCAAAACCAAATTCAACACCGAGCTTCAACTCCCTACTTTGATACAAATTGTTGAAATTAAAAAAAAGAGCAGAGCAAAGGAATAGAAAAACATAAATATAAAAAGAGAGATCAAGATACAAGAACAGAGACACAAAAAATTATAGTGGTTCACCCAAGATGGGCTACATCCACTCTCAATAGGGATAATCCATTTTATTAATCTCTGGTATTACATTACATGACTATAAACCTTGCAGCAACAAACTCATTAATCATACTTCACACACTATAACCTTCAAAACATCACCGACAAGAAAAGGAACAAACATTGATTACAAGAAGGGAGAAGACGTTACATCGACAACTGTTACATGTCCCAGGCGAGTGTAACTGCCATGCCAGCAGCTGTTGGGATTCACCAACCCAAAATTAAGGGCCTATTTTCTCCATTATCGTCCTGCACATACCCTTTGAGCATTAGGCTATCTGATGGGAGTCCTTCCGGTATAGCTTCTTAGGTCCTTGATTTGTTCATATTTGCATAGAGTCTTCTTATCCAAAGGTTGCTTTATCTCTAAATTTTGTTCTTCTTCAAACCCTAAACCTCTTTTATCCATTGCAGGTCTTTGAGAATCAATCAACTTATTAAGCTTTATAGTGCTTGTATTGAATTTATCCTCAAATTGTTTTTCCTTTTCTAGATCTGATCTCAAAATTTCCATTTCTTGCTTGAGCTTTATACATTCATCTGTCTTCCTTTGAATTTCAACTTTCTGGCAGTCTTCAATCCTTTTCTTTTCTTCCAATTGATGAAGTAGTTTGATGATATCATCATGATCTCCTTTTAGTTGAACATAGACATCTTCATATCTTCTCCTCAGATCCTTTATACAATCATTTTCTTCCCTCAACTTATTCTTTAGATCTTCATTTTCTTCTGAGTGTCCAATAGATACCACTTTTGGAGGAAAAAATTTCTTATAGTCAAATTCTGGGACCATCCTCAAGTTGTTAGGCTTCTTCAAAGGAACCAAGCTCTGATACCAATTGTTGAACATAAAAAATACTAAGAGAGGGGGGGGAATTAGTATTCCATAAAACCATTCACATAAAATTCATCTAAGAATTTTCACAAATCTAACTGAATTACTAGAGGAAGAAATGAAACCAAGACAAAGCATCAACACACATGAACACCAAAAATTTTACGTGGAAAACCTAAAATGGGAAAAACCACGGTGAGGATTATCTCACAATATAATATATCCGAATATAGAATATTATAGGGCTCACTGCCAAGACTCACTGTCCTTGAAAGGCTCACAACCCGAATACAAAAAGATGGCTAACTGCCAAGATACAAAAGTTTATGGTCACTGCCATAAGTGTGAATTGATGAAGAATGTACCTTCCCTGTGCTAGAGTTCAGTTCTGGTGAAGCATAATGCATGCATAACTCACTTAGCTACTCATCTATACAATTCACACATTCATTTTCAACTTCTGCCATGCGAACTTCCTCTCTTTCTCTCCATACATGCACATCCACATCAAAGAATGTCTTACATATATACATGTGTATCTATGTTTTTCTAATTAGGTCGGCCTAATTAGAAAAACCTTAATTCAAAAACTAACTTTGTTGGTGTGGACCTAAGATAGTTCCCTTTAATATTGATATGTAGTTAGGTCATCCAAAGTTAAACCGAAACTCCAAACATATGTACACTCCATCAAACATGCAACACAAAAACTTGTTAACTCATTGAATTCTCCCTTGGACGATATCAAACTACTTATCTTCGACATTGCATGGTATGATAATTAATTATGAGAGAATGAAAAATCTCCTAGAACAGAGTGTAGGAGGAAAAACTCATCGAGGTCTACAAAACATAATATTGTCATTCATATCTCCCAAATGCCTTCACATATCATCATGAAACTACAAGGTAGAATACACCTTCTAAACTCAAACATGTATACAAAGTCCTGTAATGATATCTTTTACTGAGATAGAATTCAGACCAAAAACCTTACGTACAGAGCCAACATAACACTATTCACAATCAACTGGTAATAGTACCTCACAACCCATACACCCTAGTCAGTTCAAACCATATCAGAGAATGAAATTGATGTCAGGGTAAACCATGTTATCAACTTTTGAGCAGATCATACAAAAATAGGATAGTCCAGATCAAAATATCGGATCAATAGGCATTCATAATTGGAGCAACAAAATATTGGAAATAAACAAAATTCCATTATCTATTGATATCAATGACAACCTATCGATTTCCAAGATATGTTTGGTAGTTTTTCTTGTTTAAAATCAAGGAAATATTAGTCTAAAATAGACCTAGGTAGATTAGCTAAAATAATCTCTTTAAAACCCCTCATAATGTTCATCCAAGTATGTCAAATTTTCCTTGAAAAATTACAAACATGATATATTTGCTAATTCATAGATTCATTTAAATGTTTAATCATAATGTTCTAGAGCTAATTCATTTATTAGTTTAGGTTTATTTATGTTGATGTTTTAGACACATAAAATTTTCCTAAGAATATCACACATCTTGATTTACTTACTAACACCATTTTCTATCATTATCACCTAATTCCTCCATTTAATTAAATGATATATAATTATTTAGTTAAATTCACTTTATTCTCCTATTAATAGAATAATTAAGGTTATTGGATTAATTCATCATTTTCATGCTAAAAATCTCTCTTGATTAAATAATTCCTAATTATTTAATTTAATATCTTAATTCTTCCAACTTGCACAATTAAATGATTTTCCTAAATTGCTTAATTAACTAATTTTCCTCCAATCCTCCAACTTGCACAAAGAGTATTTCCAAAGAATATTCCATTTTCAAATTCAAATGCTTCCCTCCAATTCAAAATATCTCCAACATATTTCCATGAATTAAGGGATATTTTTGAGCATCTCATGGATCATGAACCCTTGATTAATCCTTGATCCACACCTTCATGGATTATGAACCATTGATTTAATCCTTGATCCACACTCACCTCTTTGATTTTCTCTAATTCATTGATTACCATTTTCAATCCTCACCATTGATTAGAATACCTAAAATCTATAAGTACCAAGCCTTTCAACATGAATTTCATTCACAATCTTCATAGCGTCATTACTCTCTTGAATTGTTGAGTTAATTTTTTGAATCAATCATCTTCAATCAAGATTTTACAAATAGATTAGGTAAATTTGAGAACTCCACATCACCATAAGTTTGCATCAATTCATAATGTGATTGGATATTTTCTTATCATTTGATTCAATTGTTTAGAATTATATTTTATTAACCTTTTATTGAATCATTTTGGTAATGCTAGATTAATTTCATTGATTATGGCTTTATTTGATCATTATCTTGTTTTATTTTAGTTGAATTATGCTATTATTGATCATTTAAGCTTACCATATGAAATTTTGGCATGCTCGGTGGGACCTGTTGGTGGTTTTTCCTACTAAACCATGAAAACCCTCTAAAGGACAACTAGCTCTAATGATCAAGGACTTCAATATTAGGGGCCAATGAACAAGAGATAGATATACAAGTTCTCCTCTGCACTTCTGGATTTGTAGGAACTAGGTGGGTATCCCTATATGTAAAGTGGATAAGCTTCATACAAATAACAAGGGCTTGTAGGGATAGTTACACCCCTTGTTCTCATTAAGTTCAAGTATGGAGTAGGAAATATAAATCAAATATAAACTAAGAAAGTAGGGAAATGTATTTTGATTAAAAATATTATTTTAGAGGATGGGTGAAGGAAACTATACAAGACCAGTGCCTACCTTGGGCTACAAAGTCATATGTTATATGCATTTTATGATGATAACACCAAACATATTATGAGGGTCTTCTGCTAGATTATCACCTTATGTTAATCATACCTTGACAAGCCTATTATGCAAATGATAACATACCTATTAATTCATGGCAATAATTTACTCTATCCCTTGGAAAAATAGAAAACCAATAAACTAATTCAAATCAACAAATATGTTGAAAAAATTGATGCAACCCTTGATTACCTGGAACTTAAAGTATATCTTCACTCATAGTTGGAGAAAATTTCATGATAGAGTATATTCATATATGCCACAGTTCATAGTACAGTGGAAATTCCAAGTAATGGCTTACAAACATAGATCTTCACCTTTTATCAATACACCTTCTATACATAGCATCTGCCTTACCAAAATATAGAACCTTCCTAGAGATGATTGACCTCCAAACCCAGACAAAAACAAAAAAAATTTCCTTTAAAGTTTAGGCATAACTTAGAATTGACATCAAAACCTAACCCTAACTTAATCAAAGTTACAAAAAGGATGAAATTTGATTAGATTACAAAATTTGAAATTCCTCCCAAAACATGATCTACAACACCAGGCACAATGACCCTTGACATCTTGAATAGTCACCCCATAATGTCTCTCATGAATGTGGACATGACACTCCCATGAAATCCACAACCAAATTTGGACAAGCAAGAGATCTCTAATAGATCATGCCCTTCTCCATCATCCATGCCTTTATAACCAATCAATGTGAGTAGCTGTGGCAATTACAAAAATTGATTTATCCTCTTGTCTCGATTCACAGTTGTTTCCTCCATTCACACTACTAGTTCTACCACCTAGCCATTGTAGAATGTAATCTTTGAATTCTAGCCATGGATTCATCTACTTCAATCCAAGATCCATCGCCCATCATTCACCACCTCAAACTTTAAAACTTGATCATCGAATTAGAAACCTTTTAAATCTGGGTCTTCTTTTATCTCCATTGCATGATTTATGCCTATCACACTTAGGCCAACGTGGAGTAATTCACAACATTGATGCAAATTTCTCACACAATGCAATCAAATCCTACCACCTATTATTCTAGACACTTGTCAGCATATTGCACCATCACAAATTTAGACTTGAACCCCACCATCACCTTAATATCGCGTATCACACAGAGGCCCTAGACACTTTAGCATACAAACACAATGCACTAGGCATCCATGATGCAAATGGAATATTTGCTTTGTAATCCCCTCACAAAATGAAATTGTGATGCAAATACTATATGTGATAGCCATCGATTTCCAAAAGGGAAACCCGACAACAATTAATTCCAACACAAAAGTAATTACCTTGAGAAATGTTTGTTCTAGGAATAGGGACCTAGGACCCATTCACCCATGGGTGAATGGGTCCTCCCTAGGCCTTTGAAACTAAATTTGAAATATGTTTTTGGTGGTATTTTTATAATCCCAAATTCAAATTTTAATGTTAGCTTGTAATGTTTAATTTTTGAGAAATTAAGGATAAATACCTAAAATTACAAGGTTATTTTATCAAATCAACTGGAAGTTTTCAATTGGATTTTTGAGAGATCAATCCTAAGAGAAAATATTATTGTCAAGAGAACTCAAGGGTAGATTTATCAGTCATATATAGTAGCAATCAAGATTTCAAGCATCATGTCAAAGTCTTTTGCAATCATGCATTTTTTTGGAGCTAACATTGTGATTAAAGGTTTCAAATATCCAAGTCTACATTCAAGTCAAGATTAAAGTATCAAGATCCACATCACTTGAAGCCATTTCATGCAAGATAAAGATCAAGATTTTAGTCTTCCAAAGGTTTATTCAAGAGTTTGGTGAGTTACAACATAGAAATTGTTCATTCATAATCCCTTTCATGTTTCATTGTTTCATTTCAAGGTTTAATTACCAAAATGGGGTTTGACCAAGGAAAACCCCCATCCACCAAAATAAACAATTTTCCCCTCGTGTGTTTGTGTTACAAATATTAGGTTGAAGAGGGATTGAAGATCTATCAAAGTGAAAAATCAGAAAATTTGTCAAAGTTACATTTGTTGTCACCTTTTCTATCAAGCCACAAAAATTCAAATCCCAAATTTATTTGTAGCTTTTCGATAATGGGATCTAGGGGAATCAAGAGTGCAAACATAGGAGTAGAGGACCTAGAAAGTGATTTTAAAAATCCCTACAAAGAACCATTCACCTATTGGCGAATGAGTCCCAAGTAGCCTCCTAAATCCACATTTTGGTGATAGGTACACATCACTCTGCCATTTCTAGATCTGCCAAAACTTTGTGGTTTCTATCTGTATTATTCTTTAAATTGATGATATTTTGGTGATAGATACACATCACTCTTCCATTTCTATATTTTCCAAAAATTTGTGGTTTTTGTCTATATTATGATTTAAATTGAGGATTCAAGTTTTAATGAGCATAATTGAGCTGATTTACTATTTTTGGTTTTTCTCCCAAAAGTGTTGTTCAAGATGATACCCCTAAACTCAATCATAAGTAAACTACCAGATTCCCCCATTGAGTTGACTCACCTAAGGGTAAGTCAATTCTTTGTGGGGATATATTTTCCTAATGAAATAAAGGAAGGTAGGTTCATCTCCCCCACTTTCTCCATTTTAAATTGGTGAAACCCTATTTTTCTTTCTTTTATTTTGGTGAACCCGACATAGTGGAAAAGAGTATGATATTGTGGAACAACTAAAAATAACTCCTGCTAAGATATCCTTATGGGATCTTATTCAAGCCTCACCTAATTATCATAACATGCTTCAAAGTTATTTACAATAAATTGTTATCCCTCCTAGTGCACAACCAAATGATGTAACAACCCTAATTCAAGGTATGAACTCGATCAACTTAGACATTACTTTCCATCAAGATGAGCTACCTCCATTAGAAGTGCACAAGAAAATTGAGGCTTTGATGATAGTGGCTCAAATTAATAGATTTGGAATAAAAATAACTCTCATTGATAATAGTTCGGTGCTCAATGTTTGTAGTGTAAACCTTCTAAACAAGATTGGAGTGGAAAAAAAGAAAATTAAACTAGACTCTTTATCTATACATGGTTTTGACAATGTAGGAAACAAACCTCTTGGTGTGATAACATTACTTGTGAGAGTTGAAAAATTCACATTGAAAACTCCTATCCATGTCATTCCCAATTATCTCTCATATAATCTTCTCTTAGGTAGACCATAGATTCATGCAATGAATGCGGTGCATTCCACATTACATAATCTAGTGAAGTGCACTTATAACAACAAGGTATATATGATAAAAACTCAATCTTGAGCCTGAGAGTTGTTTACAAATTGAAAAAAGAATGACAAATCCTCTTACAACATTGACACCAACTTCAAAATTAGAACTTATGCAAGAGGAACATAAAGAGAAAAATATTAAAAAAGTCAAAAAGCTATTGGACATGATGATTGGGGTTCATTGGATTTCACACCTACATTCATGTGAGGATACAAGATTATACATAAACCAAGAAAAGAGAAAGAAATAGCCATAATATCAACACAAGTCAATTAATCAATAACACACAATTCCATAAATTTTAGCAAAGGAGAGGAAAACACAAGTTATACATCCACATATGAAGATTGTGATCATGAGAAGCCACCAAATCAAAAAGTGATGGAAAATAATTATGAAAGAGGTTACAAAATTTTGAAATAACTTGTATATAATGGAAAATGATGTGGTGATAGAGAACAAGGTATCCATGTCCCCATAGAGCCTAGCACACAATAAACAACTAGTGGTCTTGGTTATTATCCTTTGAAAGAAATGAAAGCATAAAAGAAACCTTCACTTAATATCAATGTCGTCACGTAAAAAACTCCTAAGACATCTTCAAACACATGTCTTAGTAATGATTGGGGTTCATTAGATTTTACACCCTCCTTTAAGGGAGAGTACAAAATATCACAATCTAAAGAGTATTGTGTATGTGTGACACCTTGTAGTAAGAAAGAGATAACGTTGTCACAAAATAAAGGAACATATATTCTACCATTGATTACAAGGGTACCTTCTTGAGGCTTCTCCAAGATTGCTTGATATCTCTCCCTCCAAGAACATGAAATAATTTTTTTGAAACAAAGTTCATTTTTTGTATATCATCAAGTTCATGGTCATTCTACTAATAAATGTAAGGCTTTGAGTAGTAAAATTCAACAACTTAAGGATTGTGGTGTTGTTCCTTGTGTTGAAGCACCTATTTCTTCTAATTGATATTGATTTTCATCCTATCATGTTTCTCATCACTATGTGGCATTAGTAGCTTTATGTGTCTCACTCATTACCATTCATCATGGTACAATCTCAAGTGTAACCATATCTTGGCAGCAATATGATAGTTCTTGGTGGTTGACTTTGTCTCTATGATTGGAGGGCAAGGATAACTAGTTTTTTGGGATGCATTTTTCCAAGGATCCCCTCTTCCTTTCTTTCTACTGAAAATACCAACATAGCAAGTATGTTGAAATTTTAAGTGGGGGCATATTGTCCCCCATTCATTGTTTTCATGTTCCCTTCTTAGTGATGATAACATACATATCCTAGGAAGTATGGACTTTTTATTCAAAGTGTGGTCTTCTCAATTCACGTGATGTGTCTTCTTGGTGGTGTCATTAGGTTTGATGTCCTTCAAGATTGTGACCTTTGTTGGAATATGACATTCCTCTTAGTGGTAATGCTATGGATTGTATTCCCTAAGTTGTGAATCTTTTATCCTCGACTAGTCCTATCTTGGAGACTTTAGGCATGATGTTCCCTAAGGTGAGACCTTTCATGAATTAAGAAAAAACCCTTTGAACATACTTTATTTTATTTTCATTTTGTTCATGAGTTCCTAGCATAATGAAGCTTGCTAGCCTTGTGAAGCTCGAAGTTACAACCCTTTTACATGGCCACCGAGCACAACACAAATTTCTTGCCTATGGAGCCATGTGTTTCATAAGTGATTTTACATCCTTATGAGTGTAATTTATGGGCATGGCCTAATACAACTTGCTAGTTCATCTTTCTTCCTCTTCACATTAATTTTGACATTGTATGTTTGTTACTTTGTCTTGCTACTTCATATCATACATCTTGGGTGTGTCCCTTTGTGTTTATGTTGGTTTTCCATGGGATCTTAGATCTTGGGGACTTATGCAACCTCCTTGATCCTTTTCATCCTATCCAATCATTATTTGTGCACTTGGACCCATCTTGACACATATTTGTCTACTTTAGTGTAAGTTTACGCTTGCACTCATCCTCTCAATAAAGTGGGGGCTAGATATAGTGTAAAAAATGTACTCCTTTACATTTTCACACTTTTTTTGGGTCTCCTCAATTAAAATAGAATTAATTATGCCTTAACAAGCCCTATTTTACATGTACAAGCCTAATAAATTACATTTTATGAAAGGGAAACCCGACAAAAATTAATGCCAACACATAAGTAATTACCTTGAGCAATGTGTGTTCCAGGAATAGGGACTTGGGACCCATTCACCCATGGGTGAATGGATCATCCCTAGGCCTTTGAAACCAAATTTAAAATATGTTTTTGGCGGTATTTTTTATAATCCTAGAAATTCAAATTTTAATGAAACCAAATTTAAAATATGTTTTTGGCGGTATTTTTTATAATCCTAGAAATTCAAATTTTAATGTCGGCTTGTAATGTTTAATTTTAGGGAAATTAAGGATAAATGCCTATAAATACAAGGTTGTTTTATCAAATCAACTGGAAGTTTTCAATTGGAGTTTTCAGAGATCAATCCTAAGAGAAAATATTATTTCCAAGAGCATTCAAGGGTAGATTTATCATTCATCTACAACAAAAATCAAGATCTCAAGCATCATGTCAAAGTCTTTTGGAATCGTGCATGTTTTTGGAGCTAACATTGTGATGTAGGTTTCAAGGATCCAAGTTTACATTCAAGTCAAGATTCAAGTATCAAGATCAAGATCAAGATAAATATTTTAGTCTTCCAAGGTTTATTCAAGGATTTCTTCAGTTGCAACATAGCAATTGTTCATTCATCATTCCTTTCATGTTTCATTATTTTATTTCAAGGTTTAATTACCAAAATAGGGTTTGACCAAGGCAAACCCCCATCGACCAAAAATAAAAAAAATTTCCCTCTTGTGTTTGTGTTGTAGATCTTAGGTTGAAGAATGATTGCAGATATATCAAAGATAAAAATTGGAAAATTTTTCAAAGTTGCATTTGTTGTCACCTTTGTTGTCAAGCCATAGAAACTCAGATCCAAAATTTATTTTGGGCTTTCCAATAGTGGGATCTGGGGAATCAGGAGTGCAGGCATAGGAGCAGATGACCTAGAAAGTGATTTCAAAAATCCCTACAAAGACCCATTCACCTATAGGTGAATGAGTCCTAGGTAGCCTCCCATATCTGTATTTTGGTGACAGGTACACATCACTCTACAATTTCCAAATTTACTGAAGGTTTGCGGTCTCTATCTGTATTATGCTTTAAATTGATGATTCAAGTTTGAATGCTCGCATAATTGAGTTGATTTACTATTTTTTAGTTTTTCTCCCAAAAGTGTTTTTCAAATTGATACCCTTGTCCTCAATCATATGGAAACCAATAGATCCCCCCATTGAATTGACTCACCTAAGGGTTGTAAGTCAATTATTTGTGGGGATATCTTTTCCTAATGAAATAAAGGAATATAGGTTCATCACCCCCACTTTCCCCATTTTAAATTGGTGAAAACCTATTTTTCTTTGTTTCAATTTTTCTAGAGATCTCTTATCATATGTTTCTCTTGTTAGTTCCAATAAAACTTCATTCTTGATTGATTTCAACATAGGAACAGGTCCAGTAGAGCATAGACTTGTAACCTCTCTAATAACCTCTTTTGTTATCATTCTATGTATGTCAGTGCAAAAAAACTTATCATGAATTCTTCTTAGTGCAATCCTAACCCATTTGTAATGAAAACATAAATTTAGAAACCATTGCCATACATCCAATTTCTTCACGACTAGGTTTTGGTACTTTGGTTTTAGGGAAAAATTATCCCCAATAAGCTCTTTAATCCACATATCTCCTAGCTTACTATGATCATATTCTTGCATCTTTCCATGAATGTAAATCCTTATATCCTCTATCAGAAAAACCCCATATGGAACATGTGAAAATGCACCTAACAGATCATCTTATATAGATTTTGTAGGGTATTTCTTAAACTTAGTTTGTGGCTTCTTAGTAATCTCTACAACTAATGGAGGAGCATCCAACTGTGTAAGGGCAATCTTGCATCACCCAAAAATATTGTATTTTCACTTGTTTGTAGTTTCCTTAGTTATCTTGGGGCCCATGGTGACTCATGCAATCTTTGGGATAGTTAGAAGTTTGAAACAACAAAAAATAGTCACCTGCTATTTTTAGTAAGTCGACCTATTTGGGTTGTATGGACACAAGAATTGACCCTAAGGAGTGAAATTAGAAAATAATATTTTTGGTGAAAGAATCATCTCAAAATCCTATACCATTTGGAAGATATTAAATTTTCATCCTAGGGAATTTCTCCAATGAAGTTCAAAACTAAAAATTGAGGCCCTTCGGAGCCCCATAATAGGGTGGAAAATCTATTATATTTTAGATTTGGTGAAAGATGGCTGTAGATCTCTTCACAAGATTTCCAATGATATATTACAATTGAAAATCTAACGGTTGGATCAAAAGTTATGGCCCCAAGAAGCTTCCCCACTAAAAAGTGAATTTCATTAAAATATCTTCCTAGGTAAGAAATCAAATGGCAAGACTTTTGGTGCCAAAACAAAAGGGAAAGTTACACTTTATAGAACATTCTAGGGTAGTTGTTGGGTAAAATAAAAAGGGTTAAGTAGGAGTTGTAGATGGTGGCTCCATCAGTGTAGATTATCGTTCCGAATAATATATTTTATTTCAGAGTTGATTTTGTTGTAATGAGTCAAGCCCATGAGGCTGTAGCATTGTAATGTTTGAATTTGTAATTTCATTTTTTGAAATTAATTGAAAGTGAGTTATTTTCTGTCTCACATCTTCTATGTAGGTATCTATTGTTATGTTTTGCATGGGTTTCAGGAGGTGTATCCCTCATCAAGTGGTATCAAAGTGGGTTTTCCTGAGTGTGTAAATAGGTTGCCAAATGTGAGGTAGTTTGCACCGGGACTTGTGGTTGTGGTTTCTTAGAAAAGTGATTCAAATGCCTTCTTGAAGAAACTGTGGTGGTGGAAGAAATGTTATTGTACCAGAAGAGGGTTCTAGATCCTTGCAGAGACAAGTTAAAGCACTGCAAGAGGAGCTGTGTAGAGGAGCTAATGTCAGAAGAGGAGATGAAAGCGAAGATGAGGCTGAAAATGAAAAGCCATTCAAAGAAGAAGCATAGGATGTAATGGATCATGGAGAATTTAGACAGATTAGGGCTATTTCCAAGATTGGAAAGAGACCGAAGATAGAAGTTTCTATTTTTTTTGGAAACTTGAATCCAAAGGAGTTGATCAATTGGGTCAATGACATGGAAGAGTATTTTGAGTATGATGAAATAGAAGATCTAGATAGGGTAAAATTTGCAAAGTCCAAGATAAAAGGCCATGCTAGCATATGGTGGAAAGAAGTCCAGTTGGATAGAAATAGAAGAGGAAAAGAGAAAATAATGAGATGGGATCAGATGTTGGAGAAATTGAAGAGATGGTTCATTCATGTGGAATATGATCTAGATTTTTTGAAGATGCAAGGGTTGAAACAAGCAAGAAAATCTGTTAAGGAGTATACAAAATAATTCTACCAAGTCCTGATCAGAACAAGCCACTTTGAGGCCAACAAGGAGAAATTTACCCGTTACATAAATGGGTTGAAGCTGAGCATTCAAGAAGAGTTGAGTCTGGTAAGAATGTCTACCATTGAAGATGAATATCTATTTTATTTGAAGGTAGAAGAAAAGTTGAATAGAAGGTTTGAAAGCAAGCAAAGAGGTGGAGGTCATGGAGGAAAGACTAGTGGGCAATCATATGGAAGCCAAAGTGAAGATCAAAAGAAGGATGAAGGATCTAGTAGCAGCCAAAACTAGAAAGGAGATAACACCTATTGTCCTTGTGATCAAAATAATGGAGACGAAAGAGGAAGAGAAAGATCTAGACGAGGATTGGGAAGAGGAGGCTTCTGTGGAGCCTGTTTTCAATGGGGAGAAGGACATAGAGACTATGAGTGTCCTCAGCATTAAGGGAGGACAATTAGAAGATCTGAAGGTAATTCCTGAGTTTCCCATGTGGATGAAGATGCTTATTCTTCACATTCTAAAGATGCTGAAAGAGGAGAGGCCCTTGTTGTCAGAAGAGCCTTGCTGAATGAGGAGAAAGAACCAGATCGAAGAAAAAACTTTTTTCACACTCAATGCAAGTGTGAAGGTAAATTTTGTAATGTTATAATTGATGGAGGTAGCACTAATAATATTGTTTCAGAAGAATTGGTCACTAAATTGCAGTTGGAGAGGAGAAAGCATCCAAAACCATAATAGATAACATGGTTGCAAAAGGACCATAGGGCATTGGTCAATGATAAATGTTTGGTAAAGTTTTAGATTAGTAACTATAAGGATGAGGTTTTTTGTGATATTATGCCTATGGATGCTTGTCACATGTTGCTAGGAAGACCAAGGTAGTTTGATTGGCGAGAAATATGTGATGGACATGCTAACAACTATTCCTTGACAAAGGATGAAATTCATCATAAGTTGAAACCCCTAAGGGAGGTAGAAGAAAAGGTATGCAGTAATGCAATAATTTGTTTGGTTTATGGAAGAAAGTTCCTAGAAGGTATGAGGCATGAGAATATGTGTTTTGCATTGATCCCTAGAGTTGATAAAGAAGATACTAATGATGTACTGGTAGAGGTTTTAGATTTGTTGAATGAGTTTTAAGATATTTTTTTGATAACGTACCTGAAGGTTTGCCTCTAGTAAGGAAGACTAGCCATTAGATGGATTTGATTCCCGGAGCCAGTCTTCCAAATAAGGTAGCCCATCGAATGACTCCAACAGAGAATGAAGAGTTGAATAGACAAGTGCAAGAGTTGTTGTGGAAGGAATTGATTTGAGAGAGTTTGAGTCCATGTGTAGTACTTGTAGTACTAGCACCGAAAAAGGATGTAGAATGGAGGATGTGTATAAACTCCCAAGCTATCAACAAGATTACTATCAAGTATATATTTCCCTTGCCGAGGATGGATGCCTTTATGGATTATTTGAGTGGAGTTGAGCACTTGAGAAAGATAGATTTGAAGAGTGATATCCGGATTAGAGAAGGAGATGAATGGAAGACAACCTTCAAAACCTAGGAGGGCTTATATGAGTGGTTAGTCATGCCTTTTGGGCTAACCAATGCACTAAGCACATTTATGCGGTTTATGAATGAGGTATTAAAGAATTTTTAGGAAAATTTATTATTGTTTATTTAGATGATATTTTTATTTTCAGTAAGACATTGGAGGAGCACCTGATTTATATCTGAAGAGTTTTTGAGAAGCTAAGAGAGGAGAAGTTGTTGATTAATTTGAAGAAATGTAGTTTTGTGAAGAGGTATTTGGTGTATCTAGGATTTTTTGTCTCAATAGAGGGTCTTAAAATGGATCTAGATAAGGTGAGAGCTATCATTGAATGACCTACCCTGAGGAGTGTTACAGAGGTAAGATCATTTCATGGTCTAGTAAGTTTTTACAAAAGGTTTATTAAGAATTTTAGTAGTATTTGTGCACCTCTAAATGAAGCAATGAGAGGGGATAGAAAGGATTTTAAATGGACTATAGGAGCAACAAAGAGTTTTGATATGTTGAAGAAGAAAGTCACAAAGCAACCTGTTTTGGCACTTTCAAATTTCAATAAGGTATTTTAGGTAGATTGTGATACTAGTGGCAGTCCCATATGAGCTATTTTGAGTCAAGAAGATAAACCTGTTGCTTATTTTAGTGAGAAGTTGAATGATGCTAAGAATAAATATTATGTCTATGATAAGGAGTTTTATGCTATAGTTCAAGCTTTGAAGAAATGTAGACACTATTTTTTTCCAAAAGATTTTTTTTTATATACTGATCATCAGGTTTTGCAGTATCTTAATATTCAAGGAAAGCTGAATCAAAGGCACCTAAAATGGGTTGAGTTTTTGCAGAGTTATACTTTTGTTTTGAAGCATAGGAGTGGAAGGTTAAACAGAGTTGTAGATGCCTTGAGTAGAAGGAATTTTTTTTTGATAGAGATGAATATAGAGGTTGTTGGGTTCAATGAACTCAAGAGTTTGTATCTTGAAGATTCAGACTTTGTAGAAGCTTAGAAGGCTTGTTTGAAACTTGTTACATTGGATAGGACAAAATGGTTGGATTTCCTAATCCAAGATGTGATGTTGTTTAGAGGAAGCCAATTGTGCATTCCAAGGAGTTCTATGAGAGATAATCTAATCAAGGAGAAGCATAGTGGAGGATTGGCTAGTCATTTCGGTCGAGATAAGACCATTGCTCTTATTAGTGAGGTTTATTACTAGCAATAGTTATAACAAGATGTGAATAAGTTTGTGCATAGTTGTAGAGTATGTCAGATGGAAAAAGGAGCAAGTCAAAATATTGGATTGTATCAACCATTACCTATACCTAAAAGGCCATGGAAGAATATTGGCATGGATTTTGTTCTTGGCTTGCCAAGGACACAAAGAGGGCATGATTCCATATTTGTGGTGGTGGATAGATTTTCAAAGATGGCACATTTCATTATGTGTCATAAGAACAGTGATGTTCATATTGCAGAGTTGTTTTTCAGAGAGGTGGTGAGACTACATGGTCTACCAAAGAGTATAGTTTTAGATAGAGATACCAAATTTATTGGTTATTTCAAGAGGACATTATGGAAGAAGTTGAAGATAGATTTGAAGTTTATTTCTACACACCATCCATAGATTTATGGATAAATGGAGGTGGTGAATTGGAGTTTGGGTAACCTGCTAAGATGCTTAGTAGGAGATAAGCCCAAGGGATGGGATTTGATTATACCATGCAGGTGGAATTTTCTTACAACAATTTAGTCAATAGGAGCACTGGTAAGTCACCATTCTAGATTGTATATGGGATTAGTCTGAGGAATGTTTCTAAGTTGAGGAAGATGGAGAAAGGAGAGAAGAGTAGTGCTGAGGCTGGAGATTCTTCTCAACACTTGAAGAATTTGCATGAAGAGGTGAAGAAACATATCAATAAGATGAAATCGCAATATAACGCTAAGGTGGATCAAAAAAGGAGGTGTAAGGAGTTCTAGGTAAGAGATGAAGTCACGATTCATTTGTGAAAGGAGAGGTTTCCATTTGGTACATACAAGTTAAAGATGAAGAAGTTTGGACCATGCAAGATCCTAAAGAAGCATGATTCAGGAAATACATATGAGGTAGAGTTGCCTAATGAAATTTATATTTCACCTAGGTTTAACATTTCAGATTTAATAGAATATCATGAAGGAGGAATTGATGAAGAAATAATAGAAGCGCAGTGGAATATTCCAGCACCCACTTCAAAAAAGGAGGAGGTAGAAGAAATTTTGGATAGTCATGTGGGTAGAGGCACAAGAAGCATGCAATATGTAGAGTACTTGGTGAAATGGAGGGGAAATATTGTTGAAGATTCATCATGGTCATCTGAAGATGAGGTTAACTATCTTGGTTTCCCTCTAACACCTAAGAAGTGACAGGGTCACTTTTCAAATTACCCTGGGTGTCTAATGCAGGAGCATCCAGTGGTGTAAGGGCAATCTTGCATCACCCAAAAAGATTGTATTTTCATTTGTTTGTAGTTTCCTTGGTTTTCTTGGGGCCCATGGTGACTCAAACAGTCTGTGGGATAGTTAGAAGTTTGAAACAACCAAAAATAGTCACCTGCTATTTTTAGTAAGTCGACCTATTTGGGTCATATGGACATGAAAATTTACCTGAAGGAGCGAAATTGGAAAATAATACTTTTGGTGAAAGAATCATGAAATCTTGTACCATTTGAGAGATATTAATTTTTTATCTCGGGAATTTCTCCAATGAAGTTTAAAATTGGAAATTGAGGCCCTTCGGAGCCTTAGAATAGGGTGCAAAATCTTTAATCTTTAGATTTGGAAAAAGATGGTTGTATATATCTTCACAATCTTTCCAACAACATATTACAATTGAAAATCTGATGGTTGGATCAAAATTTATGGCCCCGAGAAGCTGCCCCACTAAAAAGTGAATTTCATTAAAATATCTTCCTAGGAAAGAAATCAAATGGTGAGACTTTTGGCGCCAAAAAAAGAGGGAAAGTTACACTTCCTAGAACATTCTAGGGTAGTTGTTGGGTAAAATAAAAAGGTTAAGTGGGGGTTGTAGAAGGTGGTTCCATCAATGAAGATTGTGGCTCTGAATAATATATTTTCTTTTAGAGTTGATTTTGTTGTAATGAGTCAAGCCCATGAGGTTGTAGCATTATAATTTTTGAACTTATAATTTCATTTTTTTAGAGAATTGAAAGTGAGTTATTTTCTATCTCGCATCTTCTGTGTAAGTATCTAGTGTTGTGTTTTGTGTGGGTTTTGGGCAGTGCAACCCTCATCAATAACCCTTGGTGTAGCTATTGTAAATGAATTGAAATTGTTTTTCTAACAAACTTTATATGAAATTAGGGTAAACAAAGATTTGTAAATACCTTTTCTTTGCTTTTTCTAATTAGGGTTCGTACACACCAGATCATAAATAGCCTTTGATCACTCCTTCCCTGCTCTGTTTCTCTCAAATTCTTTTCGTAAATGAACTTTCCTAAGTGAAATCACTTTATAACCCTTTGATTCTAACCTAATTTCACATTTAATGCTTCAAACAGTAAAGCTAGCAATGCTTTAGTTGTACGCATAGTCAACTTTTGATGCTTTGCAAACTTCCACATTGTCATATTTTCTTCCGCAATCTTCACCAATATATCAAGAATGTCGAACTACATCACATATCTTCATGTTGAGGCATCATCACCTCTTCTTTGGTGGGGGATAAAATATTTCCATGAAATCTACCCTTGAGCCAAAGCTCTTAGTTTTTAAAGGAAACATCTACACTAGACACTAGTACAGATTCATTCTTAAACTTGATCTCTTCCTTCTTTCTCCAAATATTTTCCATCTCCTTCTTTGTTTCTGCTAGATCAATCTTTTGTACTGGTTTATTCCTCTTTACTAGATTATCCTTCTTCACATTTTTGCTTCTACAAAATTTGGAAATATGTCTAGACCTATTGCAATTATAGCATCTGACATTCTTTTGAAGAGTATTCCTTCCATTCATTTTATTTTTGCATTGATTAGCTTTATGCCCAAATCCATTGCATGTATAGTAGTAACCATTGAAAGATTGAATCATTCTACAATTATTATAACCATTCATTTAACTTTTGTAATCATTAGCTCTATGACCAAATCTCTTGCATGTAAAAAATTGACCAGAAAAAGGTGGAACATTTTGATTCATTTTGCTTCTACATTCCATTGCATTATCTCCAAATCTATTGCGATAATAACAAAAAAAATTAAAAGATGTGTAACTTTATGAATTTGGTTGTTTGACTGATGGTATTCTAGCTTCATTCCTTTGATTCTGGATCTACTTTCCATTATTCTTCTTATCTTTATTCTTGTTTCTAGTATTTGATATTTGATTTGATTTTGAACTTTCACATTTTTCAAACCCTAAACCTTCTTTATCTTTAGATCTTTTCTGATTTACAATAATTTCATCAAGCTTTGTAGAACTCATCTTGAATTTGTCTTCATGACTCCTTGCTTTCTCTACATTTGATCTTAGATTCACAACTTCTTGTTCAAGCCTTGTACATTCCTTAGATTTTCTTTTCACCATTGTATTCAAACATTCCTCAACTCTTTTCTTTTCTTCAATTTGCACCTTCAAATCAGTGATAGTTTTATTTGCTTTCTTCAATTGTTCACTGACTTCCTTATAACTTTCTTTGAAATTTTTGATTTTATCTATCAATTTTCTGATGCATTCATCTACTTCTTTGACATTTTCTTTCCAATATTTATTTTCACCTTCATTCCTCTCAAGATCTTCAAGAGTGACTTTGAGTTCTCCATCTTTTTCAAGCATTAAATCTTCTTGTATGCGTCCAACAACATAAATCTCTTCTAGAGAAGTAGGTAGTCTTCTAATAGCCATGTGTTCAACCTCTAAGATCTTCCACAAGTAGTTAAGCTCCTTCCAAGAAACCAAGCTTTGATACCAATTGTTGAACACTGAGAACAGTGAGAGGGGGAGGTGAATCAATATTCTTTTAAACCATTCAAACATTTAAACATCCAATCCAATTAACAGATTCAATTGTAGTAAATGAAATAAAGCATGAAACATCAACATCATATAACATGTGAACATCAAGATTTTTACATGGAAAACCCAAAATGGGAAAAACCATAGTGAGGATTACCTCACAATATATTATAATTGGTTATAGTATATTTATAGAAGTGCTCACTATAGATGGACTCACTATCCAAGTGGACTAAAACAAAAAATATAGAAGAGAGATTGTGGCTCACAACCTAGTTTGACCTGATATAATTGCATCAATCATATGCATGAATTATAGTTCCAATAAAGCTCAATAAAATAACTTTACACACTTCATTTGATTTTGATCTAATATTCTTCTTTCATCTTCATTCATATCACTCCAACACTCTGCTCAACATTCATAACTTAGATTTACACTACTCTGATAATATTCACATCAGTTACATGTCTCTCATTCATTACATACATCAAAATACCAAAAATGATCTACCATATATATATATCCACTTCAAGAATAACATCAATTAGCTCAGCCTAATTAGATGTATCATACAAAATATAATATGTATAAATTGTCGGCTCAATCCTTCCACACACATTTCACGCCAAGATCCAATCCTTAAAATAATTTGAAATAGGTCAGAATGGACCTATAATAGCTCGCATATAACACTGCAACACATATTTAACCTTTGCATACCCTTACACTTATTAGGTCGACACCACAAAAGACCTAATACCAAAATTCTTCAACTATATACCCATATTCGGACACGTGTACCTCAAAACTCAATTCCAACTAGAATTCACACATTATTTCCATATTTCAACAAATCCTCAAAACTACAAAGCCAAAAACTTATCTGCACAGAGAAGTGTAGAATCTCCTACTCATACGCACTTTACATGAAATGACTGTAATATGCTAGAACAAACTTCTGTCATCCATAACTTCCAAACTAGAGGTCAAAACTAGATGAAATTCTTGAATTAGATACTTCTAACAACCAAAAAAATAATGTTAGAATTGTAGAGTGAAAACTTCATTCATGGACTGGTGCGAACCCAAAAACCGAAGCTTTGTTACATAGAGTCAATAGAGTTGACATTTAGTCAAATTTCCATCACAACCAACTTTACTAGATCAACCATCTTATGAAATGTCTTCCACAAACACTCCAAAACCTGTTAGAACCAACCAAAATGATCTAAAATGATCTGCATAATGATCTTCACATAAGGATACAATGTTGACATCAATGACAATACTGCAACACATAGTAATATACCTTGTACCTATCCCTCATGCTCATGTTTCCAACAATAACATCAATGAAATTCTTCCAAAAAGGGCCTTAAGGAGGATTTTATCTCACACATCACATAATACATCATATGCCAATAGAACAAGGGGGACCAATAATTTTTGATCGGATTACTACAACCTCTTCCCATTCCAAAACAAAAATGGCAGAGTATCTCCATGGATTTCAACACTGGATTACCCAAGGTGCAAGGAAAAGATTGCATTTGTGTTGAAGTGGATATATATTGACTAAGTATGCTCATTTATTTTCCATCTCTAGTGACTATAAAACTCTGCAAGTTTTCGAACTATAAGGAAATTTTTGGGTTGCATGGGATACCAAAGAACATTGTCATGGGCAGAGACAAATGATTCCTTAGTACATTTGGGAAGGAATTATTCTATTTGATAGGTACCAATCTCACCCATATCATAATATATCATCAAAAAACTGATGGGAAGATTGAAATTGTAAACAAGTGGCTAGAAGGATACTTAAGGAATTATGCCACCAGTTAGCAAGTGACTTGGATCAAATAGCTACATTTGTGAGAGTATTACTACAACACAACTCATCACATGTCCATTTGCATGTATCCTTTCAGAGCACTCTAAAAATATGATGCATTAATATTTATAGAGTGATGCAATGGCGGGGATGACATCAACCATCTTGTAACATGAATCCACAATTTGATCTTCAAAAGGTCTCTCAAAGCACCATTTTGTCTCTTCAGTGAACTAGGCACCCAGAGGCTCCAACACACTCTTATTGTTTCAAATATTTTTCAAGACACTAAGAGGCATCTAAAAAGATTAAATTTCCCAATCCAACAAGGCTAACTCACTTTCAAAGCCTCAAGAACTTCTGTTTGCACTTTCACCATTCAAGCTTCCATTCATCTAGTAGGTGTCCAAACCCTGTTTTAGGAACTTATGTCACAATCAACCATCCAAAATCACAAATGGAATACACTTTTAGGGACCCATTATCCAGATACAAATCATATCTCAAATCCACCATAGGGTTCTTCAGACCATTACTGCCCAAATTACTTTCTAGGCTAAAACATGCTCCAATTAGCTCTATTTTCCAAAGGACCTTGTCTCTAAATCTATCACAGACTCCCAAAAATACAAAAAAGTCTTAGAACTTCCCTCAAAACTTATGATTCACCAAATTTCAAGGCACCATTCACATACTAAGGCCTATTTCTTCAAAACCCTCTCTTTTCACCATTCCAACTAGGGCTTATTGAAAGTCCTATGTCCAGACCACTCTCAATCCTAAAACCACTTGAATCCTCCATAAATTTACCTGCACATTGTTAAAACAACATTAAATTATGCTTCCTTCTTTATTCATACACACTTTCTTCACAAAACCTCTCCTTTCCACTTGTTTTCACCCTTTTCCAACCAGGGTTTCAACCTTCCTCATAAATCTAACCACTTATATTCTCTCAGAAACTATAAACATCACTAAATACTTCCAATAACACAAATTCCAAGGGATTCTACCCAGTATTCTTTCCCAAACACCATTTCACTTTTTCTAGCCTTGATTCTAAGGCCTTAAACTCTGTTTTCACCATAGGGCAGTGTGGAGTTCTCTCTCAAATTTTTCCCAAATTCAATCAAACCTTCCTAGAACTAATTCTAACCTAACAAGGCCCATTCCACCTAGGTATAGTAACTACGAAAGGTGGAATGGCCTGTTCATTACATTTTAACCTTCAAAACACTAATTCCCTGTTTTAGACCAGTGTCAAGGAATCAGTCCCTAGATTGCTCTAAATCCACTAAAACTCCTCAAGAATGAATTTGTGATGAGGAAAACACCTTATTAAATCATGTTCAAATCATTAAGAAGCCAAACCCTGCTGTACGAAACTATACACAGGTAGAAAATAAATAAAACTCAGAAAATTGACTGAAATCTGTATTTTTTTTATTGAATTCTTCTCAAAACTCTTCAACAACCTTTCCTTGAGCCTTTAAGAGGCCACTTATACATATTCCAATCATGAAATGCCTATAACTAACCATACAACTACCTAGACCCTTCACATTGTCTAATTTTGCATTTTAGACAATTTGTTGACAACAATTACATCATTATGCAACTTTTTTTGCATTTTTGAACCAAATTAACACTAAAACCCCCAATTACATCAATTATGGTCTAAAAATACCTTGTTTAACATAAAAAAGACTCAAATTACTGCTAATTCCTAGTCTCTCCTATCACCAACCTTCAAATGATGAATTTTTGTAAATACATGTTTTAGGTGCTCCTGCACCATAGAGTTAGTCCTCTCAAACAATAGAGTTTTGACAGTGAGTGATTTTGTAAATAAAAGTCAAGATATTCTAAGAACTCTCAAGGATCATAAGTAAGTTTCTCAAAATAAGCAAAAGATGTATGCAAATAGGAACCGCACGAAGAGATCATTTGAAGAGGGAGATATTGTATTTATCATATTTCAACCATATAGATAGTCTTCTATCAAGAAAAGTGGATCGAAAAGGCTTAAGCTACCTAAGTTCTATGGGCCATATAAAATAACTAGGAAAGTTGGAGAATTTGCATATGAGGTGGAACTTACAAAAGAAAGTAAAATTCACAATTCCTTCCATGTATCAAGTTTAAATAAGGATCTTAGATTGCATAATAATCCTACAGGGGAGTTACCCCCACTAGATGATGAAGAGAAGCTCATTCTCATCTCAAAAGCTGTGATTGATACTAGAGTCAAATCTTTAAGAAACAAAAGCATCATACAGTATCTTGTTTGGTGGAAGAATCTACCCCTGGAAGATGCTACTTGGGAGGGACCTGAGATATTTGAACATCCCAATTTACATTTCTTGAGGAGAAGCAAATTTGAGAGGGGAAGACTTTTCATGTCCCCTTTTTTGGGAAATCAACTAAAGGGTGGAATCCAAGAATCCTACCACATTTCCTCACAAAACATACTCGTGACTTGTGGTTTGGAATATAACATCCACGATAATGCCCACACATCATATCCATAGCCCATAGAAAAAAGGGTCATATAATAGGAAGATATCACCATGAGAAGATCACCAGTCTAGGCTCTCTATACTAGAGAAAAGTTGCTTTTAGAAATTACTTTGCATTCTTCCATAGGAGAATATTATGAATTATAGTTTAAAAAAATAGTATCTACGATGACACCTACACATCATATCCAAATCTCAAGGGAAATGGATTTAGTATTGGAAGGAAATTACTATCAGAAGATGATTGTATTGAGATCATGACAGTCATTTTAGTAGGAATAATGGATAAGACACCTTCGGATCATGTAACATAAATTGTGAAGCTCCAAGAAGATGGAAGGGGCTAATAAAACATGTGGCTAGGTTCATACTGTGGCATGCTGATTCCAAAATCTATCTTGGCCTTAAGGCCGACCTAATGTAGCATGTGAAAAATAAAATTTTGGTCACTGACACCATTTTGGCACAAGATCGACTTGTTCCTTGAGGGAAATTGTTATCATGTAAATATAGGGAGTCAATTATTGTAATAGGCATCAAATTATTATGCCATTTTTCTATATTTTGGGACACTTGTGTTCTAAACCCTTCTGTGGATGAAAACCCATAGGAGTTTGTGGTCATTATATGAAAACCCAATGGTTACTAGGACCAAAGGACAAATCCCTTTGGTTCTTGAGGGAATTCTTATTCAGGGATTACATTTGAGCTTGAAGGATTCTGTAAGGAAGTTAATAATATTGTTGTTGATCTATGTTAACCTTGAATATCATTCATAATCATTGTTGTGAGTTGTAATTGATATATCATATATGTGAATGAGATTCTAGAGTTTGTCAATATATTGGAGTATTATTTGGTCATATGTTGATGTGTATTGAATACAATTTGTAAATAATCTTTTTGTTAAAATTATAGGTTATGGACATTAAAGAATTCATCCATTGATGGCATTCGCAAGAGCTCCAAATCTAGTAATATGAACATCCAATATAAAGAAACTCCAACTTGGAGCCATTAAATATGAATAAACACCTTAAGTTGAACAAAAGGTAGGAAAAATAGCTACAACAAATGTAAAAAGGCCATAAAAAAATCCTTACAAAGTTAAAGAAAAGAAGTATGGCAAGAGCGAGGCAATCCAAAAACATTAGAACAACCAAATAAAACTTCACTAAGAGAAGATTTTCTTAATACCTAGTGATTTATTTTTAACTAATCACACTCTCTCTCATCTATTCATTTTGCTTGATTGAAATTAATATTTTACGTGACTAATTTTATGGATAAAAAATAAAACATAAAAAACATTCTCTTAATACATGAATTCTAAATTTAATGAAGGTCACAAAGGAGGGACTTAATCTCCTTATTTTGAAACATGTCATCCATCAAGAGATCACTTAAAACACACTTTAAAATCAACTACACATGAAAGCTTAGTCTCCTTTCTTTGAAACATATCATCTGCTAGAGATCCACTTAGAACACACTTAACATTAGCTACATGTTTAGAAAATACAATACTTCTTGCACAATTTTGATCACCTTCATTGACATTCTAACATAACTAGACACTATTGTATCAAATTTGATCTAATGAGATCTCAACATGATCCACTATCTTTTTCTTCAACTCTATTTAGATTTGTTGTCCACTCTTGTAGTGAATAAGATGCACAAGTTCTTGATTATAGAGTGAAGATTGCTTTTATTAATAGGTGGAACATAAATATTCACACTTTTTTAATAAATAAATGTTCTTACTAATAATTATAAATATATATCTAAGGCCATATATGCCTATATATATATTAATTTGTAAAATATAGATATTACATATATCAAAATGGCCAATGGTTAGGCCATAAGTCTAAAAATACCATCAACCTATCTGCAGATACATAATCTTTTAGGCCCCTTTTCTAAATTATACTTTCTACCCTAGCTTTTCCATAGTACCCAATTACATATTATCATAGCAAGCTTACTGTAAATTGAGAAATTCTACCAAAAAACTCACTACCCTACTTTTTCTTCATTCCTCCATGCGTTCTGGGGAGTTTTCTCCTTGTCCTTCCTCTCGGTCTTCTTCTTCCCTGTGCTTACTATGAGTTGCATTCCTTGTGTCCCAAATCTAGCATTCAACATGCACAATGTAACCATCATTCTCTTCTTTCAAACATGCTGCCCGCAATTACTTGTAGATCCTTCAGCGACTGGCACATATCTATGATATTTGATAGAAATATGGAAAACACTTGTGATGATAGAATAATTTTCCTAGATTTAGGGTTCACCACCTCAGCTCCGATGATTATGCAAATTCCATCCTCCACTAGCGGACATTCCACTTTAAACAGTGTGGCAAGATCTTCTTGTGAAATGTATCCCTCAAATGGAATTTCCCATACTTGCACTTGCACACTTACCTAGAGGTTCCAGGGTTGGTACACCATTTGCTAGTTACAGGTAGTTAACCACAAACCCTTTGCCAATTTTTCTACCCGCTCTCTCCTCCTTCCTTCCTCAATGAAAATTCAACATCTGCTAGAATTGACCTACCTCTAAACATGCCACAAGGCAATGCGAATGGTAATTAATATTACTCTAGCCGTGTATCATGCCAATCACAATTATATTCAAGATGTTCAAACCATCATTACTCTAGAAAAAAATGTCATAGATTTCTATCTACGATCTCATGTGAGAATACCTATCACCATAATGATTACCAAAGATGCATTAAGAATAAACATACGTTGCTATCCCTACAAAAAGAAACCCACATGGTAGATAAAACTGACGACTCCCTCCATCGTGGCTAACATCAAGGGTATGTGCAGGATCATGATGGGCCAAAAAGTGGCAATATGATGGGTATGTGGCTGACGACTATTTTTTTAACCAAAATTGATGAAACGAAAAGGGTTTTTAAAGGATATTCTCAACTTTCCACCGATATAAATTATGCTTTACTTTGAATTTAATAAGTAATTATTATTCATTTTCTATTCAAATTATGACTAAAGTCTTGATTGATAGGTTGATTGAAAAAATCTATAGCTTTCAAATGGTATCACATATTTTGAATCCAAAACATGTGTCACACTCTATGCTTCACATACTATAGGATTAAAAAGTAAAAATTGAATTTCATGAAGTTTTGACCAAGTTAAGGTGGTCGACATACGAAGTTTTTATATTTTTAAAAAGTTGTAATAAAATATTCATAATTAATTATTTACTTGGAAAAAATACAAAAAATATGCATCACATTGGGGCATGAGTCCTCTACTTATATCTAAAATATTATAAAAAAATATTATCATTTTTATTGTGGTTAGGGTGGTCAGATAGACACCTACTTCTTATTTTTTCCCTGAAATTTAAGTACCACTACATTGAAATTTCAAATTTTCACCAAATAGATTTTTTTTTTAAAAACAAACCTAGTAGTTTAGAAACTACATTCAATTTTAGACTACAGATTATATTCTTACATATTTTTGAAATAATATAGATAACTTATTCAAATTTTTACGTCAAGTTGCTGAACTCTGATTTTTTTGCCACTTAAGGGCCTATTTTTTCCATGATGATCCTACACATACCATCAATTGATTATACTTCTTGCTTGCTTGTCCTTCCTTTATCCCTTATGTGACCTTAGAGATATGCCTATCATACACCTCATCAACTATCATACAGTTTTCACACTATACACTGCTCTACCCTTAGTTCATACACTGCTTATTGAATATGCAGAGCTTCTTCTATTCTTGTTTCTAAAGCTTCCACTCCTTGAATTTGACACATCAATTTTTCCCAAAATTTCAGCTGCCCTCTTTTACAAATTTGGTAATTGCTTTATGCATCTTTCTCCAATTGATCCGCCTCCCGATTAGCTATCTCAGCTAAATGTGGGTATGCTTGCAAATGTGTGTCATCAAATATTCTAACTTCTTCTCCTTCACAATCCATATTGGCCAATTTATCTGCAATATTATTAACTTGTTGATATGAATGAGATATGGTGTAATAGTGAACATTCTCTAAAAATCCCCCTACTTTCTGTAAGATATACTTTAATCCCCAATTTTGGATCTTTTTTCCCTTACACACTGTGGACAAAGATTTTGGCTCCACAAGACTCTCTAACACTTCTAGGGTTTTTCACCTAAAAGGAGAGAGGTAGGCCAAAATATGCAATGTCCCCACTCAATACTAACACAAATATGACTGAAATATGTTTAAATGAAATTTCCTAAATGCAAAGATCTAATAAAAGAGATTGACTGTTAGTGAAAAACTAAGGAAATGCAGAATGTTTGAAAACATAGTGTAGTATGCAAAAACACCTAGAAAGATGAATAGAAATGCAAATAAAATAGAATAGGAAAGTAAAATAGAAAGCATGCACCTGGAAATGTGTTGAAGACTAGATTGAAGATTGGAAATGTTGTTGATTCTAGAATTTTGGCCTACTGGGACATTTACGCCATTCTGGGTGACCTAGTCCCAGATCTAGAAAACTGCACCAGAGTCCGTTTCAGCCAAATGGGTATCCAAATCTACAAAAAACTCTGAAAAAAATGTGTAGTGAGACTAAGTCGCCATTGATGGTGACTTAGTCCACTTTGGATTTTCTGAAAATCCGAAAGTGGAAATGGACGCTCTCGGTCTGCACTTCAGTTCCTGATAGGTGTCCGCTTCCAAAACTATGTTTTTCGGAATTGTGACTTTTTGTGGATATTTTTCCTTATCCAATGAGGAGATGTCTTCAAAAATTTTACAATCTATCCTTCAATTATTTCCAAACCCTCAAAGTACCTAAATTTGCAAACACACAAGAAAAGAGGGAGAAATGTTGAATGTTAGGGCATGGGGGCTTTCCTTGGTCAAACCCCTTTTTAGGTAATTAAACCAAAATGAAGAAATAATATAATGGAGTTAGAAACTTTCCATGATGATAGATCTTGAATTTATGCAGCAATGAATGAAGAATCTGCCCTAGAATGTTTGAAAAAGCTATCTTGATGACTTGAAATGTTAAAACCCTAGCATGCTTGACTTAAGAACATGATGAATGATGGATGAATAATGAATTGATTATGAATTAGGGTCTAGAAACTTGTATTTATAGGAAATCCACCTAATTTTTCTGTTAATTTGATCCCCAAGGCCGAAATGGAGGAAAATTAAACTAAAATCCCAAATTTTCCCACTCAGACCTCGAAAATAACCCAAATGGGACTAAGTTGCCAGGCTGGGAAACTTAGTCCCACCTGGATGAGACTCATTTTCCCAGATAGGAAACTTAGTCCCATAGGGACCCTTTTGCCAACTGGAATGTCCGAGAATGAAGAAATTAGGCTTCTAGGTTGTTCTAGTTGGGTCTTTGATCAAATTAAGCCTTAAAATGCACAATATGGGGCCATAGGGGCCTATTAATGATGATGTAAAGGGTAATTAGGATAGGGACACAAAGTTCAATGTGAAAGTGTGATTAAATACACTTTAAAACATTAAAATGAGGTCCACATAGCCTAGAAAGGCACAACATCCAATGTGAATGCGTAAGACACATTACAACACTAGATTAGAATTAGGTTTAATTTACAAGCCTTCTAGATTAATGTGAGAATGCAATTAAACATATTTTACAATGTTGAATTAAGGGAAAATGGGTTCATTAGACTTAAATACTTAATAAAAGTATAGAAAAGTATGAAAGTCATTTACAACACTTTACAACACCTTTACAAGACATGCATTTTATTCAAGACATTAAATCAAGGAAATATTAAGCCAAAATCACAAGGAGGGCCTAAACAGGAAGAAAAAGTAGAAGGGTTACTTTTTCTATGTCCACACACGCATTGCTAATTATCAAAGAGTCCCCCTCCATATGAAGCTTTGACACACCTAAGTTCATGGCAGTTTCTAGCCCTAACAATATAGCCTAAGCTTCAACCATATTTTTTGTTCCAATCGAAAGTTGGAATGAACAGGCTACAATTACTTTTCCCTTCATATTCCTTATACAAAATCTTGCCCTTGATTTTCCCGGATTACCTCTCGATGCACCATCAAAATTAAGGTTTAGGAATTCTTTAGCTAGAGGCTTCCACTTAATTTCCTTTCTATCGACCTTTAACTTGAGTCTTTGGTGCATACTCCTTGCAAAAGGCAGGATTATATTCTTCCAATTTTTCAGAATGAAATCATCCCAATTTGTAAATGAAGAGGAAGTTGTCTTATACTTAATAACATATGTATTAACAACTTATGAGATTGCTTTCTCAATTTTCCCTTTGACAAATTCAAGTGTGGATGGTGTTTTCCTAAAGATACACAAATTTCTTTTCCACTAGATATATTCAACACAATTATTGCTGGAATGACATGCCAAATTGAAGCAAAAAATGAAGATTTGTATAGAAGTGACCAACTCTAAAAAAACCCCCAAATAGAATTTGATAGCGGATTATATAAATTTATCTTTTCCATTATAAACATCCAACAATGTTGAGCAAAGCTACATTGCATTAATAAGTGGTCCACATTTTCTAATTCCTAATCACATAGCGGGCAATTAAAAGGATAAGATATCCTTATTTTTGTTAACCTGTCACTTGTCAAAATTCTCTTTCTCAATACCAACCATGCAAAACTCCCAGCTTTTGGAAGTACTTTATTATTCGAACAAAAGGTTAAAGCCCTTTGTGGTATCATCTGATTCCTTCGCTAGCTTAAGGCTTTATATCCTTGCTTTACTATATATGTACCTTCTTTCAATGGTGCCCACAGAACTCTATCCAACCTTCCAGAAAGGTAAAGAAATCTATTAACCAAAATATCTTGCAGTAATGAAAACTAGTTTAGAGAAAGCGACGAACCCGTGCAATTTCTCCAAACTACTTTCCCTATTAGGCCTTTAGTTGTTTGAACATAGTCTAGAAAATTTTGACCCCATTCAATCACCAAGACTTCCATTACTGGTTGCAATTCCTAATTATTGTGAAGTGGGGGCAATCCGTTCCATGAATCATCCCAAAATTTAACACTTTGCCCACTAAAAAACTTCCCATGTGATATATGAAGTTATTATATCTCTACATGAGACCAAAAAATTCCACATGGCTGAGCCTTTTGGCAGATTTGAAATTGTTAGAATTCTCATTGAATTTGGATTATCAAGATACTTACCTTACATTATCTTACACCACTTTGCTTCCGGTTTTGAATACATCTGCGAAACTAATTTAGCCCCAAATGCCTTGTTTCTAACCAATATTTTTTGAATGCGTGCACCTCCATGCTCTTTATCCAAAGCCATATTGTCCAAGGAAATTAAAGACACTTTTTTCTTCTCATCCATATTACCTTTCCATAGAAAACTTCTCATTATGCTCTCAATTTCCATTATAACAGACCTTGGAGCTTTTAGCACTGTCAGAAAGTAATTTGGTATTGCAGACAGAACAGATTTAATTAATAGGATTCTTCCTATCAATGACAGCCACCTTGCTTTCCACATTAGAATCCTCGATTTCAATCTCTCAATATTAAAAATATAGATGGATAGAAAATAGTCACAACCCTAAAATTTTAAAAGAAAAAGTGAAAAAAAGGGTAAAAATAAGATCGATAACTGAAAGAAGGAAAGCATAATCATCTTATTTATCCCATACATCAACAAATCCCATTGAAAGGGTGCAACCATTTTTACCATCATCATTATTTTTTCTTTGTCAGACTTGATTCCACGACCGACATCTAACTTGATGAATATTAGGGTACTGGTCACATGCAACTCGCTGTTTTCGATCAGATTGAGTTCGACATGCGTTGTAAATTTGGCGAAAAGGCCGAGATATACAATTGTTTTGTAGTGGAAGCGAGTTTGTCAGGATGGAAATAGGCTGTCAGTTTTCTGAAGAAATGTTTAATCTCTGGGCTTAACTAATATTATTCAATACAAATCTAGATCTTCTATACTCCGGGAAAGGTTTCTAGAGCGTGAATTATTCTCCATGTTTTAATTGCTTCAATAGTATTAATGCTTTGTTTTTATTCCCTCTGATTTTTCTACATAAGCCGTATTTAAGGGCAGAACAATAGTGATAGGTATACTGACTAATGCAGTAGCAATTGTCGTGGCTCTTGATATACATATACGATTCTGAGGACCAATTTAATGTAGCAGTTTAGTACAGTGCCTTACGAACCAAGCAACTAGCACAAAGAAGGATTAGGCTTGTATAAAATTCTTGATATGATGAGCAGCCAAATATTGAAGCAATAATCAAGGGCTCTGATTTCTTGGGCGTCTTCAATGAAATTGATTCCGGAGTGAACGACTTTATAAAACAATCTTGGTGGAAGTGAACAGCTTTCTAAAACAATCTTAGTAGGTATTATGTGCATGATGTTTGTTAATTTAGAGTTAAACTAATAAAATAACACTTATCGTATGGAGTGTTTCAAGTTTTATCAGGTTTTTATGAGTTTTTAAAACTTTAGCTCCTCCATATATTATTCATGAAGAAAAACATGAGTAGTGCCTTGTTGAAGGGCATCATGTTTGAAATCCTAGGAATAAAATTTGGGGTTATTTAGTTTGTGTAAGAGATTATAATGTATATTTATACTTTAAAAAATGTTACAAGATATTGTTAAAATGAATAGGTTGTTTATATTTGTTTATATAATCATTTTGTTATAATGTATATTTATATTTTTAAAAATGCTACAGGATATTGGAAAATCACAATAAGAATCTTTGTAATCTTTTTGAAATTTTAAGAACACGACTCTTTCATGTCAAGTTTATTGATATTAAGGAATATTTAAATAACATCTATTGAGGTAACAACCATGTAGTAATTACATTCAATTTATGTAAGAATGACTTTAATAGTTACATGATTAATCTTTTTGTTGATATTTTGCGTTGTTATCTTTAAGATAGATAGTTGACATGTACACATAATTCCAATGGAAATCCTTAGATGAATGTTTATAACCTACCGATAATATAGTACAACATATTTGAATATGTAATACTAAATTTCATAATAAAAAGCTTAATAATGTACTAACCTCGAAAATTGTCAAGATTATACATCACATTCCTATTTGCTAAATAACTATTCACCTTCTTAAGGTTATATTTGTAATAAATGATTCACAAATTATGATTATAGAACAAAAGAATGTGTCTATAATCATATCACTATGATGGAGTGAGAGATCAAAATTACAAACATTGTTAGAGACCATCTTAAATAGGTCCAAAAGAGGAAGAGGTCATCCTAACACATACATATCTTACAAGTGAAAAAATATAAGAGAAAAATTTTTCTGAAGAGGTATTATTTCATAAATAAGTAGTAAGGATGAAGCAACATAAATGTGACAAGTACCAAAAAAAGAAGAAAACAAAAACAAAAGGAAAAGGTAAATACAAGGAACTTCAAGCATTGCAATCTAAAAATATAAGGGGCTTCAAGCATTGCAATCTAAAAATTTATTTACCTTGGAGGGAGTACCTAGTTAGAAGAGTAGAAGAATTAAAGGATCAAATGTCTATTGGTGCCTAAAAATGAAATTGATTAATGAAATATTTTGTGTTTATAAAAATGGATAAGTAGGAGGATAAGGAGATATGAATATTTTAGTAATAATAAATATTTAATGAGAAAAAGGAAAGAAAAATGATAAGAATACAACGAAATGGGTGGTAGAAATATAAATATTTAAGTGATGTATAGTTCAATAAGATCAACTACAAAATGGATATGTGAAACAAAATCTCTCTCATACTTATTAAAAAATTGAGAGATAATATATTAAATTTTCTTTTTAATTAAGAACTTAAAATGGTATTTGATTAATTCATATTTTCTAATAAGGTTTTGATATGTTTAGTGTTGATAATAGATGAGATCAACATGCATTTTTTATTAGTCTTAACTTAAAATACAAATATAGTAGTTGGGAGTATGATTCCTAATATTTATATCACCTACATATACAAGAAAATTTTGAAGACAATTTCATAAATATAGATGGTGAAAGTGTATGCCTTGTCATTTACTCCTTTAATTTACACTTTTTAATTAATACTCTAGAAACATTGTCTTTATGCTCAGTTTACCTTGGTTTGTATGTAGGTTGATCATAATATAGATCTTCACATCTATTATGATCAATCTATAACTATAGAATGCCATTGGTCCATCTTGGTAAGTTAATGTGATCATTAAGTAAACTACAATCACAATTATATCACCTAGATAAGACACACTTACTATGTATTATTCTAAATTCTAGATTAGTTTCCCATTGGGTGAATGTTTAAATTTTTGTCCCACTTTAATCTAACCTATTAACATAAATAAATTTAAACATTTCCAATTAAAATCTAATTTTACATTTTCTATGGCTAATTCATTCTCACTATATTTGGTCTAGGCCACAACTCCACCAACTAGAAGTGTTGATTAGATACACATGTAGCATCAATTTAAGGCCAATTTATAAAAATATCCTCACAACTCTTACTCATGTAAGTAACATTGAAAATATTTAAAAATAATCTTTTTGTAGATCCATAAGTGTAGTTTTAAAAACTACAAAATTTTAAATATTTTAATTAGAATTTTAATATTCTTTTTACTTTTTATTAATATAGTTCAAATTAACATAAAAATATAATTTTGATTGTCTTTTGAATAAAAATAGTAAAATTTATTAAAAAAAAGGATGCACTAAAGGAGACATTCCATGTTGAGATGATACAATAATTTTCAATGTTAGATAAATAATTAAAAGAAAAGTGGCGCTCCATTGAAATATTATATTTTTAGTACACTCAAGTTTAAATATTTTATTTATAAATGTGTATTATCAATTTTGAAAAAAGATATCCATTCAATAAAGTTTCAAATTATAAATTATAGCTATTTTTACAAAAGATCTATGTTCAATAAATTTTATTTTATTTGAAAAATATATAAATGTAAAATACACTAAAAATATATATATTTAATTAGTTTACATTATTTTAAAATTTAAAATATATATGCCACTTTCTATTGATTCAAGTTAAAACATTAGACTAGTGTTGGTCATTTCCTTTATAAAAGTGGGATAAAAATTTATAATTTCACCCAATTTTGAAATCCAACATTTTAAAGAATGTAATTTTACCCACCACCTTACATAACAAAGGATGTATCCAATTTAAATCCTAGGATTTTATATTTAAGGAAAAATCACAAGTCATTAGTTTATGTAATAAATTAGATCATCTCATTCACATCACACCACACATATAAATTTTTATAGAAATGCATATTAGATATTTACTTATCATTGATGTATTAATGAATTTTTGAGTAGTTTATTTTTGTTCAAGCTATCCATAAGTATCACATCAACTAACTAGTTGTCAAGGAAGTTTTCATAATTTCTAGATAGTAAATGCACAATATCCCAAGGTTCTACAAAATACCATTGACCTTCAAAAACATAATAAAATGAGGCTTTCACATCACAAAGACTAGATGACATAAAGATGACTATAGCTTATGAATGAACCTATCTAGGAGTGTATCATACTATCTTAGAATATATATAATAGCTTAGACAAATGTGTTTGGTTTACTTGTTATACACATTATAAATACCAAGAACATGATAATTATTTATTAATTATATTTTTTCTTAATATTTATTCACTTATAGAATAGGTGCCACCATTAGAGGAATCCATTGGATTTCTTGGATGATCAAATGCACTTCAAAATTATATTATTGTATGTGTAGGAGAGTATTTTTGTCCCAAAATATCTGAAAGATCATACATAATTGTTTTAGATAATATAAACTAATCTAAGATCATTATAAGAGATGGTTATAAAGAGGACTACATGAAGCATCTTTGACTATCTAAATATAATAATGTATAAAAGTGTTTTATTTGTATTAAGTGGATCAATATGGAATTATTGTGAGGTACATATGACCACCTTGGTTATATAATTTAAATGTGTAACAATATATATTTTTTATATTTCAAGGTATCACGCATGTGGGGGAGTTCATGGGTGTAACTTTGACTTGTTAGATTAGGACACGACTCATGTTTTGAACCCATAGTTTTTGAAAACCATTTATCTAACTTCTATAAATTATGTGTTCTATATAATTTCTAAGGTTAGGGATGAACATTGCATGTTGTTTCTATTGTAGGTTCAAATTAAGGTTTGTTGCAAGGTTTGCACCCTTGTTCTCCTTTTGTTGTGTAGTGTGACACTTGGGTTTGTGACATGGCTTATCCACCTCCTATGGATTCATTAAATTTTTTGATTGTATCAATCATTAACAAGTTGATATTTTCACATGTGCAACAACAACCGTCTATACAATAATTGGTATTAGAGCCTAGGTCACAGGATCAAACCCCTTGCTCTCGAGGGATTTTTGTAAGGTGTGTGCCCTTGGTCTCCTTGTGTTATGTATCATGATGCTTGGGTTCATGAAATGGCTTAACCTCCTCTCATGGATTCATTAACTCTAGCAGTTGTATTAGGAATTAATTGGTCGATCTTTTGGTGCAATGGTAACTGTCTATGCAACAAGGTTATAGTAGCATATTGAATTCAAAATATAGACTTGAAGATCTCTTATATATCCCATTGAGATATAATAAGAATATTATGTTTCAAAAATCATAATAATATTATTTCGAGGATATTTTTTCTTGTAAGATATACCCAAAGAAAAATAATAGGTTGTGTGTTATTACTCTACTACATTTTTTTACTATTAACTAACTTACTTGAATGGATGGGATGAGGGCCTTGGATTGATTGACTAAATTATCCTATTGTAGGCAAGAGGTCACAAATTCTGGTCTCCCCCAACCCCATGGTATCAGAGGGCATGGCATGCCATTGTCACCAGTCACATGAAAATTGTTTACCAGGCACATTGCTTTTTATAGGGGGCCTACCCAATTCTTGTAGTCTTAAAAAAATTACCTGCATAGATTCTCACAAGGTTATCTATTCCATTTGATTTGTTATCAAAGATAGATTATATTGATTAGATGCATGGGATGAAAGGCCAATTTTTCCCTACTATATGAATATTTTTTAAGTGTGATACTTAAACTATCAATTCTTATTTTTAAGTATATAGAATTAAATTAATTTTTAAACAATCTTAGATTGAAATGTTCAATGGTTCAAATTTTTATTAATGAAAGATAATGATTAAGGATCTACATTTAGATTATGAAAAATAGATTATGGTGGTTGATAAAAATATTTTTATATGAAAGGTGAAAACCAAGGAAAGCTTGAATGAAAGACTAGGTTCCTAATCTACTCATTCCTGTAAAAGTTATTTCTTCTTTGAGGGTCCTATTAAGAGGCTATGGAATAATATGGAAGATTTGTGTTAGATTAATTCCTTAGTCAATAATATTTTTCTATGTAAGAAATTATATTTCTTTAGAACTATATATGCATATTTGGTCTAAAATCACCTAAATGAATTTAAAAATTTTCACTAAATCAAAAGAGGTTGATTTCAATATGGATGAGAACGACCAATGTATTAGCCTTTTTATTTTTCTTTATATATTATGAGGTAACATTATTCTATCAAATATAAGAACTATATCTAATATGAAGCTTCAAGAGGTCATTGTATATCTATTGTGGGAAGAAATGAGTCAAAAACATTATAACTATGTCAGAGATGAAATCAAAATTAAAGATTATTTTAGGGAAAATTTTGATTCTAAAATAGTGTTTCCTACTTGTGCGACATCTTGATTTTATCTTGAAATTGCATATTTTTTAATAAAGAATAATGATTTAAGCCTAAATGGTAAATCCATCTAAGGGATTCTAATTAAATGGGTTAGATTTTACTCTCTTAGATCAGAAAAACTTATATATAACTAGTACATATAATTTATATCATACAAGAATAAGTTAAAATAGGTTAACTTATTCAATTCACAATATATCCAACACTTCACTTAGAAATAAGGGTTAGAAATCACTGATGAAAATTAAAAATAATCTTACCAACACCAACCCTTGTTGCTCCAAGCTTTGTTTTTTGTGCTCGAAAATATTGATATGTAAGTACCCTTACCAATAGTATAATATTCCATTCCAAGTTGAGATGAAATTTTCTTGGGTCGAGGAAAATTAATAAATTCAAAGATAAGGGATTGGATTGCAAGGATAAATTTTAATGGTCAAGGGCTCAAAGTGGTTGAGATGATTTGATTGATAAAGATATGAAAAGTATCTCCACTTGGTTGGAGAGTATAAAGATATTGAAGATCAAAGGGAAATAAATGATTTGAACAAGATAAATAAGTTCTTGAATGCAAAATTATGGGATTAGTGGGCTAATTAATTTTAGCCTAGTTATTGAATAATGGATGGAAAATATGAATTGAATAAATATGTATAGCTATTTAATTTTTAGGATGAGGATATGGGACTTAGATAAATTAATATTTGGATTTATTTATTTAAGGTTGATGATATAAGTATGATTTATGATAAAATACTAAAAAGTTAGATCAAGAGAATAATAACGAATAGTGGAAAAATAGTTATTTTATTTATTAAGTAATAAACTATTATTTAATTAATAAATGGGTGGAAAATGGATAATTAATTAGATAAAGGGGGATTTATTCAATAAATAAATAAATGAAATGATAATGTTTCAATTTTATGCATCTACATTTTTCCCCTCTTTGAGATGGTATTATAAAATAACATCATTTTAAAGAAGAATAAAAATAGTTGGACTATAATAGATGCCCAATCATTAAAAGAAAAAGAGTGAGAAATTATGATAGAAATGTTGATTCCCCCAAGAGGAGACAATTTAGGAAAACACAATCTTTAGTAGGACTTTGAATATTTTTCTTCGGTTCCTAGTCAAATTCACCTTTTCTAAGCTTTCAAATGCTGAAATAATGACTAGGGCTTGTTATGTTGTTTTCAGAATTTCTTTTATAATCATAAACCCTTCCAAAACCCTAATTTTCAAATACCTATAACACTTTTGGTCTAAATCTTCATTGACTTCTTATCACTGATCATCGGTCATTTGAGTTACATCTTGTCTTTTAAAACTGTTGATTGACTGGTCCCCTCGACCTAATGTTACCTTTTTTCCCAATTCCTTAAATCCTTTGTAAAAATATTTCATATCTTCAAAATATTTTATGCAAAGTATCACATGTTCACATGCCTTTGTTAAGCTTATATTCTTCATGTTACCTAAGCGTGTCCCCATCTTAAAACAACTTTTAGCGCACACACATGATAAATTCTCCCACTTAAGTTCTATGGGACCGCTTCACTTCATACATGTGAAAACCTCTCATTGCATCACACTTCACTAATACATTGCATTTTCATCTTCAAAGTGAATTGCTAAACTGTGCTATTCGATGACTTGTTAACCTTTGAGACCAAAGGACATGTGTTGGCAGAAAATTGCATCCTATTTATCTAGTGCATCATAATATCATAAGGATAACACATTGATAAAATGCGGTAGGCATAAGAAAGGAAGGAAGAGATGGCATCACACTGCCCCTTTGGAGCATAATTTATAATGAATGGCACATTAAAAAATTTGCGTTGTGGGTATGCTTCTAAGATCATGGACATGTGTCACATGGACATTGCATCACAAGGAGCTGTGCATCACAAATTTTCAAATACAGTGAAAATGTGTATAGATGGAATGTCTGTTCAGATTGTGACAAGTCATGTTATCCTATTACATCACATATGTTCTTTACATTGTGGTTTTCAGTTGAGGGTGGAAAATTTAATTGCGCTAGGTTATACAAAGCAATGTAGGAGGCATATCGAAGGAATATTCTGGTACAGATGTCAGTTGGATGTTTTGTCACAAACACTGAACACATCACCATTCCATGTCCTCGACACAAAGGAAAACCACACTGAGTGATGGGCGGTTAATATTGAAACATGTGGCTACATCCTATCGCAACTCACAAGCTCTTCACACCATAGTTTCAACAATGCAGTGCAAATACAAATTACACCATGTGATTAAAGGAAAAGTGAAGAGTATAAAGAGAGGATATTCTCAGACACGTGTTGGCTCTTCGCTTCATTGCATGAGCTCTTCACAAAACAATTTCTTCTAAAAAGGAACAAGTGTACCTAATTTTTTCTTTGTGCTAATAAAAAGATAGAATGGAGGTGATGTCACTCATGACATGTGGTGATTGTTGATTGCATCACATTGAGCTAATGCATGTAATCTTTACTTCTTAGTGCATGACAAAACTGTGATCAAGTTTAAAAGGAAAGCTAAGGATATTTTTCATCTTCATAATGTAGTGCATTAGTCCTTCATGTCATAATTTTATAAAAGAACATTCAAATGAAGATTTCGATGTGAAAGGATCTTGTGATAACAATTGATCCCATTTTAAAACACTCTGATCAATGGTCCATATTCAAATTTGAATGACTAGTTGGTGGATGAATTGTTTCATATGTATGAGCCGTTAGGGAACATTAATGGCATATTTTTTACTTCCCAAAGACCATGAAACATCAAATTACTTGGTTTTTCACCATAATTACAATTGCATTCAAGTTTTCTAGTGAAGGGATCTCTAAACAAGTGAATTCAAGTAGAGAAAAAAGCTAGGTTTTTGGGTAAGTGCACCTATTTTATCTCTCTGAGAAAAATTTGTCCTAATTGTAATGGGAAAAATATTGTAAGGGTTTATCTAAGGTAATTTCTAGGGTTAGTAGGGTTTCTAGTCTAAATTTTTGAAAGAAATTGTTAAACCTTATATTTTGAAAATTGCAACTATGAAACCCTAGTTTTCTCGAACCTTTCAAAAATGAGTGAAGTGAGTGGAAAATCTAAGTCAAAAACCAAAAAATTGGCAAGGTTTACGGAAGATGACCTTTCAACTCAGCTTCCTAGTGCAAATAAGAGGGATAAGCATGCTAAAGGTGTGGTAATTTTAAGTGATAGATTGCAAGATGTTGCTCAATTGATTAGAGATTTCACAACCCCACAAAGTGGCTGGAATTTTTTTGATTATGCATTCAAATAAGCAACCATGCCATGGCATGCAAACAATTTATGGACCTTAGAATTGGGAAAGCTAGTGGTGCTAAATGTGTTTTTTGATGTTGATTTTGTGAAAGCTATTGCAGAGTGTTATGACCCTAAAGACAGGGTAATTAAGAGCAAGAAGGGCACACCCGTTTTGGACATTTCAAGGAGAAAAGTTGTGAGAACATTTGAATTAAATCCCTTGGCCATAGTTTTAATCAACTTAAGTTTACTTTGTTAAGAGTATGAGAATGATAAGTATAGCTATAAGAATTATTGGTTACCAAAGCATAAAAGAAAGGATACAAGAAAGAACAGGTTAAAGTTCACCCCTAGAGAAGTGGAGCCATTCAATTGTGATGAATTTGAGGGTTACTTCAAAAACACATATTATGCATTATGTTAGGGTTTAGGGAAATATTATGACCCAAGAATTCCAACTCATTTGATGATGTTGGTTGTCGACATCCAACATACAAATGTTAATAGGGATTTTTATTTTGCTACATATATTGTAGAAGACACTCAAAAGCAACTAACTAATTTGAAGGAGCCTAATGATCCTCTATATTTCAGGCATTATTCTTTGCTAATACATATGATCATGTGGAGTGGTGAGAAGGCCTATAAAAACTTGATGAAATTAAGAAATAATGGATAAAATAATAGAAGGTTGCCAGTCTAGATGTGGGATCAGATATGGGTCTAGAATTGCAATGAGTCAAACTTTATGTTTTTTTAGAATGTCTTGGTTCAAGGTCTATTGGGGAATCTAAGATGCAAGCCTGAGGAAAGAATAGCAATGAAGATGATGAAGATATTGAGACCCATGTAATTTGATCCCCAGTCTGGAGTGAAGCATAATTGGGGGGACTGGTATTTGCATAACAATTCCATAATGTTTAGGTTATATGCCACCATTTGGTAACCTAATTTCCTACCCATCTATGTGTCTAGAAGACTTGAATTTATGGAGATAATGTGGTAGTTAGATGAGACTAACAAAGAAAATTTTATATTAGTGAAACAGGGATCTTTTATCCTTGGACAATTCAAGTTTTCCCATTTTAATGTTACTACTAAGGAGGGGGTGGAGAAATTTTCCACCATATTAAAGAATCTTAACATGAAAGTTTAGCCAGTTAGAAACTATGATCTAGAGGGTTTTATCAATGATAAAAGGAAGAAGAGAAGTGGGTTTTCCTACTATCACCATTTTCATTTTTCAAAGGATGTTATCAGGAACATGGCCACTAATGAGGAAGTGAGAAAGAGAAAATAGGCTTGGCTTCATGCAAATGAGGTGGAAGAAAAGAGGTTTAAGGTAAACCCAAAATATGTGAGAACATTCTCTCACTACACAAATTTGATGGAAAATGTAGAAATAATGTTGGATGTCTATGCTGATGGGAATTTTATGAATATGGTGACCTTAGCTAAGGAAGAATCTTAGAAGAGAAGAGAAGAAGAGTTAGAAAAATTGGAGAATCAACCAGCAAAATAATCAACTCCATCTGCTTCCATCCAACATATGCAGATTGATGACCAACCAGTGGTCCATCCATTGGTGGAATTTCCATGAGGATTTTTTTGTAATGGTTAAAACAAAATCATTGGTAAAATATGTAGCCAATGGATAAACATCAATGAGAGGAGCGTCATATGATTGATCTATGATTCAAATTGACCTTTCTTAGCTTTCATGTCCATGTATTCAATATCAAACTCACTTATAAGCATTATCCTCTTAGCCATACAAATCGTTAAATATATTTTGGATAGAAGATATTTGTGTGGGTCAAATTTAGATATAACTTTAATATAATGACTAAGCATGCAATTCCTTAGTTTTTGAGAGCTGAAAAGCATTGCTAGTCATAGGAGTATAATTAATCTCATAGTTTATAAGAATATGATTGAATTAATATACTAATTTTTCCTTCCCATTCTCATCATGTTGAGTAAGAAGTTCTCCTAATGCAACTAAAGTGGCTAATGTGTATAAGAAATGGTTTTCCTAATGTAGGAGGAATGCCAATAGATGGGTTAGAAAAATATTCCTTGATCTTAAAAAAGTCTTGTTGAGAAGAATAATTCCACTTGAATGAGGTATCCTTGTGAAGAAAATGGCTGAAAGGTTAGTACTTATCCACAAGTTGAGATATGATTATTGTTTTATGGAAATTACAATTTCCCTTCGAGACTCCTTAGTTGTTTAGCTATTTTAGGAAGAGGAATGCTCATGATAGTTTTTAAATTAGTAGGGTCAAATTCAATGCCTCTTAGATACAACAAAACTAAGGATTTTCTTCATGTTACACCAAAGACACACTTTTTGGGATTTATCCTCAATTGATATTTCTCTAATCAAGAAAAGGTATGCTTAAGAATAGTCAAATGCTATTCTCCAGTCTTATATTTTCCTAACATATCATCCACATAGAGCTCCATGATGATTCGAATGATGTCATGGAATGTGACCATGATTTCTCATTGACATATAGTACCATTTTTCCTTAGGACAAAAGGCATGACTCGATAACAAAAAGTACCCATGGCATTGTGAAAGTGGTTTTATGTTGATATTCTACTATAATGTGAATTTGATTATTGTACCATATAAAAATGGATCATTGACATTTTCATGGTCTTTTAGGTCTTTCTCTCATGATGTTTGGTCTATTTTTCTTTGATTTAATGTTGCAATGTAACTTATGCATTCACATTAGGCGGACTAAATATTCAAATTATGACATCTTGTGAAGATGTTGTGAAGTGTTGTAACACATTTCTACACTTTTCTAGACTCTTATCATTAAAATTCACCTAAAAATCACCTTTTTATCAGTTATCAAGTCCTATTTTAAAGTGTTGTAAAGTCTTGTAACAAGATTTCATGCTTTTCTAGGCTTAATTTCACTATTTACAACTTTCTTATGCTTTATTTGACCCCTTTATGCACTCATAAGGATTAAGTAAGTGTATTTTTGAATGTAAGTCTAACAAATAACATTAAATGTGACTTAGTTCCTAACACCCACTTACAAGCCCAATGTGGGACCCATTCACCATGGGTGGTGAATGAGTCCCTCTTGGCTTCAAAATCAAAATAATTCAAATTTTCTTTCAGGTTTTTATTCAAAATTACCTTATGTCAGCCCGTGATGATATATCATTGGGTTATTAGGGCACAAGAGTGTATAAATAAGTGTTTTTATCCTCATTTTACATCTCCTACAATCTCCCAAACATCAATTTCTCTTACATTCATCAATGAGCATTTGAGCACTTTGCATCATTCAATCAGGCATTCATTAAGCATCTTGGAGCAGCCATTGGTATAACTTCAGAATTCTTCAACAAGGTTGTGGTGAGTTTAAGACATTTGCATGTTGTTTATTCATCTTTCCTTGTTCATTTCATTCCATTTCTTCATTGAGGGTTTGATTAACAAAGTGGGATTTGACCAAGGAAAATCCCTATACCCTAACCCTTAACCATTTTTCCCCTTTTGCATGTGTTTTTCAAAATTTTGTATGCATATTTATCAAGCAATTAGGTGTTGAAAGGTGGTCAATAAGTCAACAAAGTGTTTTGAAAGTCGAATCAACCCTATTTCAAGCTTGGAGACAACCTATAGTCCATTTTTTGTAGATTTGACTCTGTCAACCTTACAAGAAGAAAAGTGTAGATCTAGAGCTACAAAATTGACCTTTGATTTCTCAGAATTTTGGGAGAGGACTGATTCACCATCAGTGGAAAATGAGTCCCACCTTAAGGCTGAAAAAGGTGTTTTTTTCAGATTCCAGTTCCCAACAGTTGGTAACCAGTTTTTTAGGAGTTTTTACCAATAGCAGGACTGATTCACCATCAGTGGCGAATGAGTCCCACTAGTGATTTTCACTAATTTCTACTAGCATTCAGATCATTCTAGATTCAACATTCATTCCCCAGGAGCACTTTGTTCAACCTTCTTTCAATTATGTTTTTGCATTTGTTCATATTTTAGTTCATTCTTGCATATCTCACCGTGTTTTCAAACATTGCATATTTCATAGGTTTTGCATTAATAGTCAATCAATTTCACTAGTTAGCTGCATTTACAACATTGCATTTAGTCATATTCAAATCATAAAATCCTCTATTTGAATAAACCACTTCAATTTTGGGGTTCTATCTCTCTCCTTTTAGGTGAAAGATCTTAAGAGTGCAAGAGAAGTCCATAGCCAACCACAAAAATTGTTGGTTCATTTTGGTGAACCTGCATATTGAACACATTATCTTTTTAATTTCAATTGCATCTTGCATTGTAGGATTCCTTTGCATCAACATTCAAATAGGTTTCAAATGTTTTGTCTTTGTATCCTAGGGTTTCTAAAATTGCATTAGTGAAAGAATCATATAGATTTCATTTTTGCATATCAATTCCTTAAAAAACTAAATTTTTTCATTTGCATCCTCATTCTACATCTGAACAAAACAAAAAGATCTCATACTTGGACTCATTCACCACCCTGGACGAATCAGTCCAGTTGCATTTTTGCATTGAAATTTATGACATTTTCACAGTTTTTCCTGCATTTCTGTTTCTTGTTACTGCCTTCTTGTTTCAGTTTACAAAATTTTTGTCATTAGCATTTTTTTATTCCTAGTTTTAATTTTCATTCACTCCATATTTTGTGGTACTTGTATGAGTGCTTGGTGCCCTATTGATAATACTTTAGTGAGATGACATTCTAGACTTATGGCTTCCCGCAATAGCACTTTCATTTTGGACCTTGGGATCTCAAGAGTTCCTACTCCTAGTATGGACAATGGTGCATTAAGCATGGATACTACCACTATTATTCCTTTACCTTCACATGTCCAATGTATTTTGACCACAAACTAGTTCCATTCCGCAATAAAAAGTCATTAGTATTCATGAGGATTTTGCACATTTGCAACAAGATTTAAGTCTTGAAAACATTTCCACCACTGGTATACCTGTGATAGAAAACCCTCATTTCTTGATTGAAAGTGATGATGGTTGACAAGTTATGAAACAAACAACTAATATATACAATATAAGCATGTTCCTTCCACATCCCACTTAGCAAAAATTGTTGTGAGCCAAGGAGGATCTCATATTCCTCCTCCTTCAACCATAGCATCCATACCAACCTATACCACTCCTCAAGTTACAACAACCATGCAATAGGTTAGTCATGTGACTCCTTTCATTATTCCCACTAGCATTCCTAGTTCTTTTGTGGCATCGAATGTTCCATATTCTACCTTCACCTCTCTAAGTGTTCCTTTCACTTCCCCTAACATTACATAGACTCCATCACCATTTTCCCTTCCCCTCCATACCACTTACATTGATCCTCTCATTACACAACTCCTTAACACAATTTCATCCATGCAACAACAAATATCCACCATTAGCCAAATTCAAAATGCTCCACCCACATATCACATCTACAGTAGCCCCTTATCTCTAGAGATCTTGAGAACATAGATGCCACAGGAAATTGAGATGCCTAGGTTTGAGAAGTACGGAGGTAAAGGAGACCCTTATAATCATGTTAATTCCTATATAGCCTTGTGCAGTGACTTTTCCCTCAATGATAAACTATTAGCTAAAATTTTTCCAAGGACTTTGAAGGACACTACATTAGAGTGGTTTTCAAACCTACCCAATCATTTCGTCCAATCATTTAATGAACTTGTGGATGCCTTTATAAGTCATTTCCAAGTCCATAAGACTCCCAAAAAGATAATGGCTGATTTAATGCGATGTAAACAAAACAAAAATGAAAAAGTAATTGATTTCATTTCATGTTATTAGTCATTGTATGCTCAAATTGATGGCAAAATTCTTGATTCACATTTGCAAAAGATATTTATCAAAAACTTGCACACTCACCTTCATGATAAGTTAACTATGATGAAATTTCCTTTGTTCATGCATTTATGCATGACCCTTTGTGACTATCACAACTCAGTTTCTAGTCGTGATTCAAAGTCTACTTATAGCCGAGCTAATAAGTTTGAGCAAAACAATGAAAACAACGCGCAAAACTTTAGAAAACTAAATAGAGGATTTTTACAGTTCAATCCACCTGGTCTGCAACCAACCCAACCTGTTCTGAGTTAGGTGGTAGCTATTAAAGTAGTGGTTCCCTTTACCTATTGGGATCCGAAGAGAAAATCTACCCCCTTACTTGATACTCTCCATAACATAATGAACCAATTGCTCTAGCAACAAATGATCACTTGGCCTACCATTAAACCACTTGATACCACCAAACCTTTACCACCCACCTTTAAATCTAATGCTTATTGTCATTTTCATCACCAAAATGGACATGACACCAAATAATGTAAGTGTCTCGAACACTTAGTTCAAGACCTCATTGATTCTGGTCATTTCTCCATTGCGGGTGTCAATGATCAAGGCAATAAGTCCATTGCACCCCCTAACCAAAATTTTCAAATTTTCACCAACCCTATGTCTAAACACAATGTTTCATTTGTCAAGGCTAGTGAACGTTGAAACACTCATGTGATGAACATTGATATAAATAATGGACAACATGATATAACTCCAAATACTACCCAAGTCAATCCTATGGATGAACTTGTGGGTACGATAGACGTTATCCCTCATAAGGGCCCAATAAACAAATCTCTTGATATTACTTTTTCTTCTCATGATATACTTAAAATGCTTCCCAATGGTCCTCTTTACATAGTTGGCAGAATCTATGATAAGCCCACCAATGGGATATTAATAGATCTTTCTTGTGGTGAGAATGTGATCATAGAAGAGTTTTTAGTATTACACGATCTCTACCAAGATGATTATAATAAACCAACTAAATGGATTAAAACACATACTGGTTTTGCATTCCCTACGATCGGATCGATCGTACTCCCATTACAGATAGGAACCAAAAATTTGGAGGTAACATTTTCTATTATTCCACAATCAGATCAGTTTCGTTTGTGGCTAGGTCATCCTTGGCTTCACTTGATGAATGTTGTTCCTTCAGTTGTTCACAAATATTTGAATTTTCCACATTGCAATGAAATATTTACCATACACCATAGTGGCTTTAATCCATTGTCTTCTAAAGATATTTTTTCCTTAGAAGCCTTTTGGCTTGAACCTATGGAACCCATCAGACCTCAAAGGATTTCTTTTTCATAGCCTATCAAAAGTTCAAATCCAAAAAAATAGTTGAATTATATCTTCGTAACATGTCCACGTCCATTTTTGCTACTCCTATCCTTAATGAAACCATGCTTTAGCCTAATTATAACACTGAACAAACAATATAGCCTCACGATCACCCAACCATAAACACTTCCCCTTCCTCATTTAAACTCTAAAGAGAAAATGAAACCAATCCTATCATGCCTCCTCACATTAAACAATTTTATAAAGCTCAAGAGAAAGTGATTGAACCATCTTCTTTAGTTTCTTTCGTTCTGCCCCCTCTAGAAGAAAAGGAACCTATGGTGGATCAACCCACTCTTACACCTCAACAACTTCAAAATAAAATTAAGCGAAACCGTGGTGCTAGTGAGCATAGGCGTCACCGCCGTCTCCTTGCTTGTTAAATTCAAACCAAAAATACCAAAGAAAATCAACCTCTACCTTTGATAGAAGTAATAAATGATCACCCTCATCCTCCTAACCTACCACAAGATAGTACAATCTAACCCTCACAACAAAATGATCTGATCCAATAGCCACAACTACTGATACATCCTTACTTAGAAATTACCCTTCATCCTCCCATTGTGATTAACCTAGATGATGATGAGGATGAGGAGATAACTAAAATTGATGAAGAAGTGAATAAAAATTTAAATTTTTTATTTTCATCATCCATGAGCTTAAAAGATAAATCTACTACACCAAGTGAAGAACCTGACACTTCCCCTAGTTCGACACTTGCAATTCTTCCTTTGGACAGTCAACCACCCTCACATTATACTGAACATGATTGGGAGCTGGATGACTTGTTAGATGGTTGACTTTCATTCACCTTGCTAGCCCTTTTTTTACATTTTCCTTGATTTGATGTGCATAACTTGTTCCCCCATAATGTGCATTTGATGTTCTCTCTCTTTGTATACTTCCTCTATTTGTACCTCTATTCTTCTATATGTCATACATTTTGCATTTTCTTTTTTTCTTTTGTTTTGTGTTCTCCTTTTGTTGATGACACAAAGCATTGAGACTCCCTATGTCTCTTCCATGTTGACCCAAACCATCTCTTTTCCTTTTTACTTTATCTTTTTCTTGTGCTTTTCCTTTTGGGGATGACACAAGGCATTGAGACTGAAATGTCTCTTTCATGTTGACTCAAAAAGATTTTTCTTTTTTTTTTTTTGTTTTGTTTTGGCTTGTGTTTTCCTTTTTGGGGATGACGCAAAGCATTGAGACCACAATGTCCCTTCCATGTTGACCAAAATGGATTTTTTTTCTTTTGCTTTCACTCTTTGTGTCATTCTTCCAGTTCTATGTGCTTTGGGGAATGATGACAGTTCTAAGGTCTTTAATCAAAACATTGTAGCAACGAACATACTGACCCCAAATCCATAGATCCCTTATGTGTTTGGTGTGTTCCATTCTTGGGGGAAACCTCCTTTCGCTTTCTTTTTCATTCACATGAAGCAACCTAACTTAGAAAAATATGATTTGGCATATGGGCTTTCCAAGTTGGCTCTCAAGTCTTGTTTTCTTTTTGCATTTTTCCTTTGCTACTTTAAAGTAATTTCTCATAGAACAATGTGTAGCAATTCTTTTAAAGTGGGGGGCATACATTGGCATAATTCATTTTCATTCTTGGTTTGCACTGCAGCCTTGTCACTTCATACAATGTTTTTGTCACTTTGTGGATGACATTGGGTGCGATGTCCTTCATAAGTGTGATCTATCTTAGCATATTACATTCCTCTTAGTGGCCTGATGCAACACAATGCCTCCCCTAAGTTGTGAACATTTTATTCTTTGATTGGTCCTCTCTTGGAGACATTAAACAAAATGTTCCCTAAGTGATAGACCTTGCATGAACTTAACAAGACTCCTTTGAACATCTTTTGCATTTTACATTTTTACATTTTTTCCACCTTACATAACACAACTTGCATTCCTGTGGTTCGAAGCATACAAAGCTTTTCTTGTCTCATGAAGCATGAACCGACATTTTCCTTTTTGGTGCCTTATTAAAGTTATTAGGAGGTATAGCTTTAATATGGTTGAGTGGGAAGCCCATTCAGCGACACAAATTTCTTGATAGCAACCTATGTGTTTGTGAGTGCATAACAACTAGTGTATGTACTTCACCTTTTGGGCCTCTCACCTAGTGGACTTCCATGAGTTCTATCACCCTAGAGTGAGTATGCATTCTCTTTTTACAACCTAGATCTAATCCACAAGTAGTTGGACAAATGATCGAAGCTTGATCCAATTTTCCCTATTCTTCTTCTATGTCACATTGTGTGTTCCCTTGTTCTTATGTTTAGTTTGCCATGGGATCTCCATCTTTGGGGCTTGATCATCCCTCTTGATCATTGCCATTCCATCTTGATGACGTAAATGCATTTAGACCTCCCTCTTAATATGCATGGCTACTTTAGTGTGAGTTTGAAGCAAGTTCATCATCTCACTAAAGTGGGGGCTAAATGTACCATAGAAAAATGGATCTTTCAAATTTTCATGGTATTTTAGGTCTTTCTTTCATGATTCTTGGTCTATTTTGCTTTGATTTAATGTTGCAATGTAACTTATGCATTCATATTAGGCCCTAAATATTCAAATTATGACGTCTTTTGAAGATGTTGTGAAGTGTTGTAACACATTTTTAAACTTTTCTAGAAAAAAAACCTTTTTATCACTTATCAAGTCCTATTTTAAAGTGTTGTAAAGTCTTGTAACAAGATTTCATGCTTTTCTAGGCTTAATTTCACTATTTTCACCTTTCTTATGCTTTATTTGACCCCTTTATGCACTCATAAGGCTTAATTAAGTGTATTTTTGAATGCAAGTCTGACAAATAACATTAAATGTGACTTAATTCCCAACACCCACTTACAAGCCCAAGGTGGGACCCATTCACCATTGGTGACGAATGAGTCCCTCTTGGATCCAAAATCAAAATAATTCATTTTTTTTGGGTTTTTATTCAAAATTACCTTATGTCGGCCTATGATGATGTATCATTGGGTTATTAGGGAACAAGAGTGTATAAATAAGTGTTTTTTCCTCATTTTACATCTCCTACAATCTCCCAATCATCAAGTTCACTTACATTCATCAATTAGCATTTGAGCACTTTGCATCATTCAATCAAGCATTCATTAAGCATCTTGGAGTAGCCATTGCCATAACTTCAAAATTCTTCAACAAGGTTGCAGTGAGTTTAAGACATTTGCATGTTGTTTATTCATCTTTCCTTTTTCATTTCATTCCATTTCTTCATTAAGGATTTGATTACCAAAGTGGGATTTGACCAAGGCAAATCCCTATACTCTAACCCTTAACCATTTTTCCCCTTTTGCATGCATGGGTTTGCAAAATTTTTTATGCAAATTTATCAAGCAATTAGGTGTTGAAAGGTGGTCAAGAAGTCAACAAAGTGTTTCAAGTCAAATCAACCCTATTTCAAGCTTGGAGACAACCTACAGTATGTTTTCTGCAGATTTGACTCTGTCAACCCGATAAGAAGACAAGTGGAGATCTAGAGCTATAGAATTGACCTTTTATTTTATAGAATTTTGGGAGAGGATTGATTCACCATCAGTGGTGAATGAGTCCCACCTTAAGGATAAAAAAGGTTATTTTTTCAGATTCTAGTTCTCGATAGTCAAAAACTAGTTTTCAAGATTTTAGTTAGTAGCAGGACTGATTCGCCATTAGTGGCAAATGAGTCCCACTAGTGATTTTCACTTATTTCTACCAGGATTCAGATCATTCTAGATTCAACATTCATTTCCCAAGTGCACTCTATTCAACCTTCTTTCAATTATGTTTTGCATTTGTTCATGTTTTAGTTCACTCTTGCATATCTCATTGTGTTTTCAAACATTGCATATTTAATATGTTGTGCATTAATAGTCAATCAATTTCATTAGTTAGTCACATTTACAACATTTCATTTAGTCATATTCACATCATACAATCCTCTATTTTAATGCACCACTTCAATTTTGGGGTTCTATCTCTCTCATTTTAGGTGAAAGATCCTAAGAGTGCAAGAGAAGTCCATAACCAACATCAAAATTGATGGTTCAATTATAAATTGAGAAATCATCCATGAGGGAAAAGATGACATGACCTATTATTAGATCCATAAGCATGTCAATTTCATAGAGGGAAATAATACTTTGCACACTCCTTGTTCAATTATGTGAAATATGGGATAATATCGATGCCCCCAATCAGTTTGATGATGGGTAAAATACTATAAATTCATTCAAATTAGTTGATAGGATGAATAAAACCTCCTTCAAGTAAATTCTCAAGTTTAAATTTGAAAAATAATGTAACTTTGGGATGCATCTTATAGAGATTAGTATTGATGGGTTTATCATTAGGATGAACGACTAGGTGATGCATGACCAAAGCAGGATCAAGCCCAAGCATATTAGAGTACAACAATACAAATTTAATTGAGCCCTTTTGGAGAATATTGGAAAAAAATTGATACTCATTTTTTGAAAAATAGGTTTCCCCACATGTGACCATGAGTTTAGTTGTAGTACCTAAATTAATCTCCTTGGTTTCTTCTATCAAAATAGTGGACCTTTCTAGCTACTGTGTACCCATGAGGGGAACATGAATGTCTTCATCTTCTAACACCTCAAAGAGGTTTTTATAAGAAGATACACCCACTTTTTTTACTTTTTATAAATCTAAAAGTGCCTCATGGAGGTTTTCACTTTGACATTATTATGTATTGTTCTTTTGATTCACTTTTGTAGTTAAGGAGCTCATCTTCCCCAAAATAGGTATGTTGATCTAATATGTAAATGAAATTGGATCAGTGTGCCCCAAGAAGCATACTATCATGTAAGCCCATAAATTATAAGAACACTTTATCATAAATATGTTGATATGTGTAGATCCTTGTTGGTCCCAATTAATGAGTTTTGGGTGGAAAAGTGCTATCAATGGTAAGGATGGTGGTGCCAAAGATGGAGGAGACATCTAAATTGTCATAGGAAAATTTAATGATCTCTATTGTGATATCTTCAACAAGAATAAATTTTGTGTCCAAATTATGATAAGTACTTGCTGATGAAGAGGGCTCACTTTGTTTAGAACCATATCTAAATCCTTGATTTTTCTTGTTAGCAAGTAGGTCCAATAGTTTAAGCATATCTTCCTTATGAATGCCTAATACTTTTCCTTAATAAGTAACTCATTAATCCATGTGATGCGAAATTAAGATAGATTTCATAGAAATAATCTAGGAGAGTATTTGTGTTCGTAGGTTCTCGGTATACCAATTGGCTTATATCTTATTAAATTTTTTCCTCATTAAATTTTCCTAGAGATTAAAAAATTATGGACCCAAAAATCTTTGAAATCAATGGTTGTTGGGCCCTTTAAAGGGACAGTTTCCCATAGGTACATGGAGTAAGTGGTATGGAGCCCACTTGAGTGCATGCGTTATTTCATATTTTCCATAGCCTTTTTCATTGACCTTGACCTTAGAGAATGTGGCTTCAAGGAGAGTGGATGGATTGGATGGGGAAAATAGTGTGTTGGGATAGATTTAGGATGATGACAAATTTGCATTCGAAGGTGCAATATCTATTCCTAGGAAATGGAAAGAATGAGGGAGTAAGACCTCGAGAGCATGACAATACTCAAAATGATGGTGATCAACATGAATTATGACTTCAATGCCATTGTGGAGCAACTTTAGGAAACATGATATTATGTGGATGGAACAACTTGCATGGAATGAATGCTTGGGAAACCAAGGAGAAGGTTGTATAGAACATCAAGGTCAATGAAATGACATATTGTATAATGCAATGTAAGACTCACATTAATAGGAGACAAATGATGCCTTTAAAATACCTCTAAAAATTATAATAGTCCTTAATAATTATCAATTGAGGATCTAAATTATTGAGTATAGGGTATGTGTAGGATCATGATGGGCCAAAAAGTGGCAATATGATGGGTATGTGGCTGACGACTATTTTTTTACCCAAAATTGATGAAATGAAAAGGGTTTTTAAAGGAGATTCTCAGCTTTCCACCAATATAAGTTATGCTTTAATTTGAATTTAATAAGTAATTATTATTCACTTTCTATTCAAATTATGACTAAAGTCCTGATTGATAGGCTGATTGAAAAACATCTATAGCTTTCAAATGGTATGACATTTTTTCAATCCAAAAAATGTGTCACATTCTATGCTTCACATACTATAGGATTTTTAAAAGAAAAATTGAATCTCATGAATTTTTGACCAAGTTAAGGTGGTTAGACATACGATTTTTTATATTTTAAAAAAAATTGTAATAAAAAATTCATAATTAATTATTTACTTGGAAAAAAATTACAAAAAAATGTGTCACATCGGGGCATGAGTCCTCTAGTTATATATAAAATATTATCATTTTATTGTGGTTAGGGTGGTTAGACAGACACCTATTTCTTATTTTTTCCCTAAAATTTAAGTACCACTACATTGAAATTTCAAATTTTCACCAAATAGATTTAAAAAAAAAAAAACCTAGGTAGTAGTTTAGAAACTACATTCAATTTGCTACAGATTCTATTCTTACATATTTTTGAAATAATATAGATAACTTATTCAAATTTTTACGTGAAGTTGCCTAACTCTGATTTTTTTCAAATTTTTGCCACTTAAGGGGTTGTTTTTTCCATGATGATCTTGCACATACCCTATATCCAAGTTACTTTATGAACTTCAATGGCCAAAAATTAAGGGACAAACCACTATCCAAAAAGACTTGTTTCAATTTATTCTTGGAAATGAGGACTTCAATATGTAAGGGATAATTATGAGATGAATCAATGGGTGGCATCTAATTTTGATTGAATCCTAATTAATATGTAGATGATAGATTCCCTACCAATGCTTGGAATTTTGTAGGATCAATATTAGTAGGAACATGAGCATCTTGAAAATCCTTGGTTAGGATCTCCTAATGGATATTGAATGACTTTAATAGATCTAAAATAAATATTTGTGTGGGGTTATTCTTGAGGTGATCCAAGATATTATAATGAGGGTTAGGTGGGGATGGATTGGATGTATATTGAATGGATCGGGGATAGTGAACCTACCATGTATAGTGGTCACAATACATTGTGTATCTTTAGCTTTCACCCTTACCATAGCAAAATGTGGGTCAAATTATGTAATGAAACCAACCACAATATCGTAATTGAATGGGACCCTATTTTAGTTAACAATTTTGATTCAATTATTTTGACTATTTTTTTGAGGATTAGTTGAATGAAGATTAGCCTTAGAGGTGTTAGGGGCCTAAGAATATTTTAGAAATTCATTCTAATGTATTTGGTGTTGAGCATTATACAAAGGGGATTGAGTCCCCTCCAAGGTAATGTCACCTCTATTAATAAGGTCTTGGACATAATTCTTGAGATTCATACACTTATTTGTAGAGTGTATCTTAATACTATGGTAATCACAATACTAATTATCCTTGAGCCAATTAGACATAGGTTTGGTAGCAATGAATTACTGAGTAATCAGATATATGACCACATTAGCTTACACTAACTTACAAAACACAACTTCAAGTGATTCTCCCAAATGAGTAAATTTGAATTTAGTATTTCTTTGATCAATGGGTTGAGGTGTCGCTTGAGGAATGGATATAGCATTTATAGTAGGATGAGTTGTTATAGTTTGAATGGTATTAGATGTATTGGAAAATAGAGAATGTTTAATATTTGTAACACCATAAATAATGATATCCTTATTTTTATTCCAAAATTGGGGTTTTCTATTAGATGGTTTGTCATTATTTTATTTATAAATATTGACCAAAACCTTAGTTATGAGTTCCTTTTGAACATGGTGACACCCTTATCTATGATTTCATTAAATGATGGTTCATAATGTATTTGCAAGTGGAAATACATTTCTTGATTCAAGTTTTGAACAAACATATTGACCAACTGCTTCTCAAGTAGAGGCCATAAAAGATGACTAGCAATAGCTCCCCACTTTTCCAAATATTCTACAAAAAATTCTCCACTACATTTTTTATTGTTACAAAGGTCAAGCATGGTCAATTCATGGTATGATTATAGGATAAGTGAGATACAATTTCTTTTATAATTTTACAAATTTAGTAACAGAGCCATGGTTAAGGTGGAGAAACCATTATAAGGCTTGTAAACTATAAGGACACAAGTGAAGAATGAAATTTTTATTATAATCCACCTCTTGGCAAGTCATGAAGAACTCTTTGACATGGTCCCTTGGGAATCAAATTTTCCTTTTCATTTTTCAAGTTTTGAAATTTCAATGCTTTTGGGGAAAGGTGTTGTTAAAATCGCATAGTAAAAAGGATACATAGATATATATTCAAATATGAATTTCTTCTTGATTTTTATGGCTTGCAAATATTTAAGTGTAGATTCCATATCCTTCCATTCTTTATTAGGAGTTGGCGATGAGGGATGAACCACTATATTGGAGTTTTGTTGGTTGATATATTTAATTTGTGGAGGAGGAGAAGGATAAGTTTTATTTTGAGGTGGCTTAGGATATGATTTTGAAAGTCGTTAAGAATTGAAATATGAAAATTTTGTTGAAATTGAGGTGGATATGATTGATTTCGAGGAGTGGTGTAAGATTTTTGAGGATGTTGAGATGGATAGTATGGATGATGAAGATTTTTGTATGATTGTGAAGGAGGTTACGATGGGTGAGGCTCGTGTTGTAACAAAGTGAAGTATGATGGTCATTGAGCTTGCTAAGATGGATAATATTAATGCTAAGGGGGACTAGTATATATTTTTTGATGTGGATTAGATAGATAAGATTACTGTGAAGGTTTTTGAGATTGATTTGATGGATGTTGTGGTGGTGGAGGTGGATAAAATGGGAATGATGGATATTTTATGATGTATTTATGTTGGGTGAGGTATGAATTAGTTGGAGGGTGATTATGTTATTAGCCTTGTATCATGGTTAGATTAGGTAGAGGTACCAAAGTGGGAGGTTTCCATTAAGGTGGAGAAATATATGATTTTTGAAGAGAATTAGGATATGATTATTAAGGTGGAGAAGGGTATGATTCCATAATGTGAGTGGAAGGTGAGATATAGGAAGAATATGAAAAGGAGGTAGGAGAAGTATGATAAATGGTTGGGTTGTATGTGACTAACTTGGGATAAGAGGAATGTGATAAGGTGCCAATGTTGGGGTGTTGAACATAGGAACCACTAGATTACCTTGTGGTGTGATGTGGAACATTATTTGTGTATTGGATGGTTGGATGTGTTATGGGTTCGCAATCAAAATTTAAGATGATGATGTAGGATCATACCCATGGATACCAGAGTAAGCCCCAATCCTAATCCCAATGTTAGAATTCAAATATGGTCCATGGGAGTACCTAAATCATTACATAGTTCCCAATGTCTAGGATAGGACTGTGTGGATTCTTAGAAGGAGCCTCAGGAGTATATGGTCATACAGTGTTTAAGTATTATGATACATTTAAAAACTTGGTGTAAATTGGACACTTTGTATGAGAATATTAGTAGGGATAGATTTCTTGTGAGAATTTAAGAGGAAATTGGACATGCACAAATTTGTAGGATTGTCCTAGTGCTTTTGAAGACTAGGAGTAAGGTTAGGTTGAGAGACCATCTCCTCCTCAATAGAATAAAAAAAATATCTTAAAAGGAAGAAAAAAGTGGAACCTATAGCCTTCATACATATAGCATTAAATCACCAATGGGATCAAATATTTACATATAATAAGATAATTAGTGAGTACTATATTTATTAACATAGAGTAACTTTAAGAGAATATGAATATCAATTAGGGGCATACAATATCAACCATAACCTCATGTTTCATGTATCATATGATGGAAGTAGATAATACATATAGTTATGAGCCCATATTTTGTAAGAAATTTATCCAACTACAAATTCAAAATAATGACAACTTAATGTTTCCTAGGTAAAAATTCTAATAGATAATTAATTATGGTCAAATAGTGCAAGAATGGTTTAATAATTATATACATGCTAAATAGTATTCTCTCTAATCTAAGGTATCATTCTCTATAAGTGCAATAGTATCATCTACTTAAAGTTATTAATTTTAAATTGGAATCTATGAGTTAAAGGATAAAATGTGTCTTCTTAATTATTAACCATAAATCATAATAGGATTTTCCAAACATGTTCTTCTTATGTATGTGATGTTACCCTTCATAGGAAAGTTCAAAATAGTTAATAGTGTGAGACCATGTAGTATGAATTCTAAATAATAAATACTATTTCATTCAAATCAAGTAATTAAAATAAGTTAATAATCACTGTCTAGTCTCTTATAATTATTGGTGAATGAAAATAGAAACACAACTTGATGAGTATGAGGGTATTCCTCACTAAATCACATGAATCACAACACAATGGAGAGAAGGTGTGAGTGGATGAATCACCACATCAATAAAATATGGTATACTATAATTATAAATGAATAAATAAATTTGAAGAAAATAACTCATCAAAAATAAGTAATTAGGGTCATCACACAATAATGGGTCCAAAATTTGGAACATCCTAATTTTAGTCCGAAATCACATATTTCTTAGAAAAATCAATGATTTAATCCTTGAGGGGTTCTATCTAAATGGTTTTAATTGAATAGGTTTAGATAATACCCCCTTAGATCAAACCCCCATAGATAGAACCCATCTAGTCCTAAATCATATTGAGAATGGAGTCTCATTTGCACCTATAAAAATGTTGATAAAAGACCACTTTTTATTTACCTTTGAGGGATAAAATAAAGTCATTTAGAAATTATGTTTTGTAAGTATGTAGTTATTTTTATAAGCTTTCCAAAAAGTATAATTTTACATATTTTTAATTTTATTATTATATTTATATTTTATTTCTTACAAATGTAAGTTTTTCACCAAACATTAAGGTATTTGTTTCACATGTACATATAAAAATTTAAAAAATAGAGAAAAAATTATTAAAAATATGTGTGCACAAGGTATTGATATTATTTTTTTAGCAAAAAATAATAATTATTTCAATACATACAAAACAAGTTATTTGTGATGACATATATGCACATTCATCTTATAATTACTTAGACTTTCAAAATTAATTTAAAAAAATATGTAACAAAAAATTATTAAAAAATATCCATGCACTAGATATTTATGTTATAAATCTAAATTTAAAAAATTATAATTTTATCCTTTCAATAAAAAAATAAAGTGTGACAACATAAATATCACTTTTTAAAAATGTTCTTTACTATAAAAAAATAAGTTATTAAAAGTCACATTAAAATAATTAATTTTTTTTTTTAAAAAAAAAATATTTACAATCTACACACAAATCTTCACAAAAAAACTAGTTCACATAATCTTTAAATTTTTAATGGTTTAGTTTCTATAGGTTTAATAAAGTAAAAAATTGGTGAAAAAATGTTGATTCAATGTCCTACTTTGACCAAAAAATGGGACATAGTATTGTGGGCTGACCCATTAATATAATGAATGAGGTTTCATTGACTTAATATTTAGAATAAACATTCAATGACATCTATATATAAATAATATGAATACAAAATGTAAGAAAAAAATTAGTCTAATTTTAAAATATATTTACATAGTCAAATAAAAGACTTTAAAATTTAGATAATATACTTTGAATAATAATTAAATATTTAGTAATCATAATATCATCAAGAGAAACCAATGGTTTCCTTTGTTATGATATCACTATCTAACTATTGTGGAATCATTGTTGGTGTAATTATTTCACTTCATGTAGGATATTCTTCATCTTAAGTGTAATATCAGAACTTATTGTTAAGTTTTCTTAAGTTAATGGGAATATTTAATTATTTTCACCTAACTTTCTAACAAGGGCATGTGTTAACCTTGAATTGAGGTACTCAAGTTCCATTATTGTCTCATCAAGGCTTGATTTATTATTGTTAGGTAGTACCACTTATATTTAGTCAACACCAAATCTATCTTAGTTACGCTAAGTTAACTCACATATATAAGTTAAAGTCATATGTTTTCGATATGCCATATTCATTATTGATAAATCTAAGACACCTATATAATTTCACATTTATCTTAGTAGATATAATATATTATTTTGAAAATAAAAATTCTTTATTCACTGGTATGTTTTTATTATTATCTCATATGAATTAGATCCAAGGTAGAATTATTGTTTATTAAAATTTATAAGATGTCATTGGATCTCTATTGATATATTTTATAGGTTTGATCATGTTTGAGCATGTATATTGAGGAGAGGATTTCAACTATATATTTGAAACAAAAAATTTACATTAGTAATTTTTGCATCGAACTAGAGCTCACCATCACATCTAAAGTAGCCAAAAAATACAATCTAAATTTTAATTCATCTAATCTAGAAACATGGAAGTCAAGTTTTATTATTTTGGGATAAAGGAATTATTTTTTAATTTATCAAGAAATTCAAATTATAAAACATTTTAGCACAAATTGGAGTGCGTCAATGTTATGTTTGGAATGGCCCAAAACTTGTAATTCAACATTAAAATTTTCAAAAATAAAGTAGTTCAACCAATGGAATATTTTTATCTAGGGGTGCTGAATGACCTCCTTGAACATTATAATTATATATTTTTATTTTGTACTATGTATTTTTTAATATTAATAAAAAATAAAAGGACCATTTATAGAACATGAACAACAATAAAAAAATATTGTTTTAAATTAAATTTTAATTAGGATGCCCCAATGCCCTACTAAGAAATTTATGATACTACCATAATTATTGTACATGTGGATACATGACCATAGCTCCCCACCTCCCATTAAGGAGGCAATGTGAGGCTTGGGTCCTACCCCACCCTAATGAGGGGTTGTGAGTTTCTTTGGCACCACCCACTTAAATTAAAATTTTCTAAAAACCAATGTTAAGAAAAAAACATTTTAAAATAAGTTTTTAATTAAAATAAAATAAAATATCTGGAGCTAGCACATTTTCCAATGCACAACCTTAGTGCTAGCTAGCAAGAGCTAGGAGTAGGGAGCCCTGCTCTTAATGTAGTCATCAATCTTCAAGGGAAAATTTATAAGGTCCTATCTTTGTTCTATAAGGTAATTTTAGTGATTTTTTTAAAATTTTAATTATTTTCCATGTTCTTTGTAATGATATAATCAATTTGTGCTTATGACTCTAAGAATTTCTATAAAATCAAAATTATCTTAGAAATTATTGATCAATCTTAGTTTTTAAACATTGAGGCCTCATAGCTTTCATAATTATACCTAGGTTTGATTCATATTATTTAGAGTGAATAATTTTTAAGAATTATTTATTGGTACTACCTTTTTGTTCTAGTTATATCATTTATTTGTACTTCCAATTTTATTGTCTCTATAAAAGATTATAAAATCTAAAGAATCAGCTACAACTTCATAAGTACTTTAATTGATAAATTTCTAATGTTGTTGATATGCTAATTGTGTATAATTTGAGTTATTTCATTGTTGGGGGATTGCATAAATATAATACAATTTTAACATGTCATCATATATGTATTTTTATTTAGGGACTAGTGTATAGGAATTTAATTATAATGAACTAAAATTAATTAATTTTCCAAGAAGGTTTAATCCATGGATCTCAATTTTATATAAAATGAAAAAAATATGGGGTGAGTAGTGTGATCACATGGAATGTGTTATGATTCCATCTCTATCTTGATAAAATATCCCATTGAGTTGAATTATCTACTTTGGGCCATCCCATTCTCTTTTCCAAATTATGCTTACCTAGTCTCTCTTCATATTATCTCTCTTCTAAGGGGTTTCTCTCTTCTCCTTTTTTGGGTTTCATTTTACATGAGTTCCTAACATGGTTTTATTATAAGTACCCATTTTTATTCCATCATAAGGTACACTTAAGGTGTGTTGTTGGTGTAAATATTTCACTTCACCTAGGAAAGTATTCATCTTAATTTAAATATTACACATAGTTATCAAGATTACTTAGGATATTAATAATATTTTATTAATCTAACTTAGTTATCTAATAATGACACATGTTTTCCTTGACTTGAGATACTCAAGTTTCACAACTACATCATTAATCCTTGATCTATGGTAGTTATGTGTCACCTCTTTTTAGTCAAGGCCACATCTATCTCATTTTGACTAAGTTAGATCAACTCTTAATTTGGAGTAAGAATTAAGCACATAGATCTTGGACATATCTTATCATTTATTTATAGATCCAAGGGACATATGTGTATATATATAAATATTTGTAAATATGCTCCATTAAATTAAAAATTAAAATATTAAATATATACTTCCTAATTTCTCATTAACTCATAGGAAATAGGTCCTACATAGGATTTTTTTTTTTTAAAATTATGAAAATCACTTAAATCCTGCACAAAATATTAAATAAAATTAACAATGGTAGGATATCTAGGAAAATATTTCTTGGTCATTTATTGAAATGATATTTTTAAACTAATTCAAAAAATACAATGATAAATTTGGAGTTAGGATCCTAGTAATAAGTTGTACTTATAGTAGTAATGAATAAGGAAATAAATAATAAAAATGAACTATAAAAATAAGTACAATGATGACTCACACACGTGTTAATGATAAATTCATGATATAGTCATATGAAATAGCATCTTACTTCAATTGTTAGAAGAATATGAAGATGTATAATAATACTCAAACTATAATTTTTATAGAAATATGGTGACAAAATGATGCCACATGTCAAGGGAAATAGTCTAGTAGGACATGAAATGAACATATTAGTGGCCCTATATGCAATGTTGATAAAATACAAGATTGAAATGAAACATATATAGAGACAAATTTACATATTTTTTCATAGAAGAGGTAGATGCCACATATTAATTTTAGAATATATTTAAGCAACACAAATTGTAAATTTTGTACAAGAAAATAGGGAAATTTATTGTGGCTTGTTAGGAAATTTTACTATAATATTTCTTAGTGTTAAAGAGATAGATTGTATAGATGAAAGTAAATGTGGAAGAGAGAAATTGAAGGTATATTAATGGGTAAAATAAGATAACTAAGGTTAGAAATGATTTTTATTATTATTAGATATAAAGTAAATAATTAAAAACAAATATTTTACTTAAATTTTTTCAATAATCCTCCTTTAAAGTTATATCATAAATTGGTACAACTCATGTCCATCAATCCCTTATCCTTCTAATAATTAAACATTCTATCATATTAAAGCTCTCACTTACCTTAGGATCAAGTAGTGCTAGCCTTGATAATGCTAAATCCTTTCATCTCATAAACATTTTGATACTAATTAATTTAGTTTTGTCTTCATTCCTAGACATTTAAGCTAAGATGATACCCAAGTTGGGGGTTTTCATACTAAAAAATCTCTCTAGTCTAGAAGCACTATATGTTTAAATTAGGAAGAAATATAGAGGTAGTAAAGGTACTCCTAGCTCCCTTCTCCTTTGTAAGGATAAAATGAAGGCTAAGGTTGGTGAATGACGTAGATGAGGATGTTAGCACTTTCCAAGGAGAATGCATAAATTTCCAACCCAAAGGGAAAATAAAAAGATTTAACATGACATAAATGGGGTTGGAGAAATTTTTTTTAGAAGATGAAACTATTCCCTAGCCTATATTTTGAACCTGTTGGTTGGTTATTTTTTTAGAACCAAACTTAATCTCAGTCCAAACCTATGGGCTTTCCACTACCCAATTATCAGCTAGGTTGAGGATTGGCCAAAACTGAAGTAGAGTAGTTATTACTTTACTTCTTCTCTTTGAGCTCTATGAGACTTGGGGAGGGTAATCCAATATATACTCATAATATTTTATGCTTGGTCAAGAGTATTTCTTTACAGAAATACACAATTCCATGAAAATTACCTTATCAAAATATTAGAAAACCTTAGATAGAAATGTTAGTTATTTTCAAGGAGTGTGCCTTCATACTTAGAAGTGGGATATTGAAATTTAAAGTATTTTGAATCATTCTTCATCTTGAATCCTAGGCCCAGTTCAATACTGGCTCAACTTATTATAAGATAAACTAACAAGATGATCATTAATTTATCTAAGGAAGTAAATGAATTACACCTGGTAGTCAATCGGTAATACAATTTGGATTGAAGCTCATAAATTACTGGACCATTAAGATGTAAGTTTGTAACATCTAACTCACTATGTCTACAAAGTATCACTTCATTACTAAATCCTATATGATTTTCTCACAAACTAATGAGCTCATTTCAACATTTAATCAATTCTTTGAACTGAAGAATAAAACAAATTCATACATTCTAGGCAAATGACAAAAGACAAATGAAGATGCCATTAAAAATCTTCATTCAAAACATGGAACAAAACACATAGGAGAGCAATATTTCTAAACTAAAATTCTTCTTCATTTATGATATTTCATTGTAAAACCATATTTAAGATTTATACACAGTATAACTTTCATCTTAGACTTTATTTTAATTCATCTACTAGAGTACCTATTTACATTCTATTCTGCTATATCATAGTATATATTGTGACCTTGTCTGGACTCAAAATTTTGAACTCTCCTCTTTCTTTCAGCCATGAAATATCCTTTATATAAGCAGGGGAGCAACAAGCACCTGAATGAATTACAATTTCAATTTCATTTGAGTTTATTTCAAAAACCTAATTCTAACTAACTCTTCGAAGGACTCCCTAGGCGGTTTCATATGTAATCATTTCAAAATAGGGGAGGCAAAAAAAAAGTGTAGAATATTAGTCGTCATTGTCACAATATTCATTGTTTGGAACAAAAAGATTTGGTTAATATCATCTGGAAGATTATTCCACATCAACATGAGAAAACGAAAGACAAATCATGGACACATGAAGACAAATACCTCTTATGCAAAGATCATGGTGTCATCAAAAAATAAAATAGGAGGTGACCCTATTCAAAGTTGTCGACATCCAAAAAAGCTTGACCACTCCTTGTCCTTGATGCAATTGGAGGTATCATCAACACATCATCATCAAAACTATCATATGGCATCAGGGAACACATGCACTAGCCATAGTCTAAGTTGTCATCAACTTCAACATCTAAAGGAGAGTCTAAAAGCATGATAAGAGAATTGTGTTTACCCAGGAAGGCCCTATGACTCTTCTCTTTCTTTCTGGCCTTCTTCATTGGAATTGCCAGTTTCTTGCCTTTACATTTGACCACTTCACCTGGAAGGGTCCTATTCTTGAAAGTGTATGTACTCTACACAATTTTCTTCTTATTATGGCCCCTAGCCCTCCTTTTCCTCTTTGAAACCTCAGGTGAAGCCATGGATTCTTTCTCAGCTATGTCTTCATGAAATTCAAGCACACTTAACCAGCTAGACCTCCTAACAAGTGGAAATGATGTACCAACTTTTCCCATTTTCTATAAAGCTAGCAGAGAGATAATTAAAAAGGTTCTAGACTTAAGACCCACAAGAGAAACAACCCAATCCAAACAATTGAAGACAATTCTAGCAATAGAAATCCCAAATATAATAGAGAACCTAATCTCATACCAATTTTCTCAAGATGAAGACACTGAAACTCTGCTTAGGAAAACTCAATCGCCTCTACTACTCATACCTTACTTCTTCTACAGTCTGAAAAGATAGTGTGAATAAAATAGTGATCAACCTACATTAAATAGAAAATTCAATCATGTAGAATTAATGATTCAAAATTCCTTACACAAGTGAACTAGTAACTATTCAGTTTGACTCTACATATGGACCATTCATCTTAGAGCAATTAAAACTTCATCTAAGGTGGCCATGAGCTTTGTTTTTCAACCATTATCAACTTGCTCCTTGAAAACAAGAAGGTTATGTCAAATGCTGCCATGTTTCCTTCTAACCCTGATTAATCATAGCTGATTTGACTATTACCATGTATCCCCAACCTAATTCATGCTTCTCATTAATATCGACGAAGTACATAGGACTAGTTTCTTGGAGAGAAACTTTCTTTATATGCTTCATCGCTTATTCTCCCCAAGATTTAGGCTACAATTTAGCGATGAGGCTATTCATGCAATAATTTTCAGTCCATCAGATCATCCTACTATAAGACTTTATCAATGGTTCTTCAGTTCTCTCTCCATTTTCCTTTTTAATATGTGCAAAATCCCCAATTTCATGTCATGTTTCCTTTTTCATTTATGGTCATCACTCGTCACCGATCTACTTTATCTTCAACCAAATCCATCAGCAATGTAAATATCCTGGTGATGCTCTCTAGCCCCTGGTTATGTGGTTTAGCCCTTGGTTACATTCATCCTTCCATTGTACATCGCTAATTCAAAATTTTCTCTTAATACTTTATCTGCAACGTAAGATGTTTTGTCAGCACCATATTTGGACACGTATAACCTGAATAAAACAAACATCACAAAAACATCGCTCATAGGATCATATCATATTAGCGAGATAAATCCTTTAGAGAACATCCATCGCTAATCGCTAATTCAGAACCCAAGTTCTAAATCAAATACGTGATGAGCGATGAAGTTAAAACATATGGCCATTGTTCATCGCTAATTCTCCTCATATCCTTTGCAAGAAATTAGCGATGAGAAGATTTACAACCTTTGCAATGTCCATCACATATCACTGATGTGAGGCTTTACATTCAAAATTTATTAGCGATCAAGCAATACACAGGAAGTCACATCACATTGCTCATCACTATTCCAAATTTATCTTTTTATGGTCATCCGCAATGAGCGATAAGAACAAAAAGACAAAATTATCACTCATCACTATTACAATTTTGAAGGCTTAAAAGCCATTAGTGATGAAAGATATCAAAGGGAAAACATTAGTCCATCACTCATCACTAATTTAAAGTGTGAATCAGTGATTAAATTAGCGATGAGAGATACAACTATGAAGGCCGTCGGGACATAAGTGGGAGATTTTTAAGCATGTATGATCATTAGTTGTTTTAAGAAAGAGGAATTCCCTAGGACAACATGAGAATAGTAGGCTGAAGACTTATGAATCATGCAATACAATGGATGTAGAAGTTAGGTGATTCAAACCTAGACAAGAGAAAAGTCAGTCACATGATGATATTTTACGTGCGTGAGAAGATTCTTGGTGATCGACAACAGACAATACCAGTAAACAACATAATAGAACACCAAGAAAATTAAAATAAAACAAAACCCTAAACCTCATATATGAACCCTACACAAATGTAACAAATATTTTTTTAGGGTTTTAACATGAGCACACTAGAATTTTGCAAAATTCGAAAGTGCCATAAGTGACTCTACTGGGGACACTTTTGTATCCTTGATACAAATATGTCGAATACCATTTTAAAGAGTCAAGATAAAATAAACATTTGGTTCAAGTGTTGAAGATATTCCAAATCTGCAAAGTGGTTTATTGTAGCCCTATGGTGACTCTTCTAGAAGAACTCAAATAAAGATATCCTTACTTCAAAGGTTTTCCTCTTGTTAAATAGGTGGTGACTCTGCTCTACAATTTATGCACATGAAGGGCTATTGTTTGTTATTTGTAACTTGAAAAATCTCTATTCAAAGTTGCAACAACTGGAGGTGTGAAGGTACATAGTTCTTTGCATATTTTCATTTGTTGAACCTATCATATGGATTGCAATTGTTGTTCCACTTAAAAATTTTATTCACAAAGTAGCAATTATGGATGGTTAGAATTAAGTAATATATCTCAAGGATCACTATCTATTTGCAGTTATTCTTAAAATTTGTCATTGTTATGATTGTGCACCATTAGTTAAAATCAAATTTGCATACATCCATGTATTACAAAAGAGAAATAACCATGACATTGGAAACTTGGATGCATATTGTAAAAAAGATTCATAAGTCTAAAAATCCTCAAATAGTTGATACCAAAAAGTGCATGAAATCAAGTGTAAACAAGCCTAGGATAAGGCCAGAATGGAAAGTTGTATTCAAAAGGGGAGTTAAAGAGTTAAACAAAAGGCACCTGATGGCTATACAAACCCAACTAAGAGATACCCATACTAGATCTATTAGTCAAATTGTTGCACATTTTGTCAATTCGTTTGATTCATTGTATGACCAATTAGACTTATCATGGATTGATTATAAAGTTAAAAGTATGCCATCTCAAGTCTATAAGTAGATGCCTAGATTTAATGGATATAATATATGTGAAGGAGATGCACATGTCCAAAGTTTTTATAGCTTCATGGTGAAACATTCATTTGAAGATCAGGATATGTGGATGAGGTTTTTTGTCAGATCTCTTGAAGCTAGAGCTAGGGACTGGTACTTAAGTTCTCCTAAGAAATCTTTTCCATGCTTGGATAAATTGATGGATGCTTTAAGGAAATAATTTGAAAAAGAACCTTATGATATTGTCACAAGGTTAAAGCAACTCAAGAAATAAGTTGAAGAGTCAAGCGTTGCTTTTAGTCACAAATTTGTTTTTGATCTTTCACTAATCCCTGAAAATGTCAGACCTAGTACATCAAATTGTATTCATTTGTATTTTGAAGCTTTTGGGGAAGGATCTAGTGCATTGTTAAAGGATTTTAAAATATTGAATATGCAAATGGCTTACACATGTTTGGATAATATGGAAAAAATGAGGAATAAATATGTGCACAGTCTGTTGTCTTCAATTATGGATAAAAATATTGATGAAAATAACAACTGTATGAGTACAATAGATCATATACATGTGGTTTCAGATACAAACAAATGCATGCTTGAGAAGGAAGAGGTTAAGAATGTTGCAATGTTAAATACTGATGCTCATAATAGTGAAAATGTTTCTTTTTATTTTCAAGAAGGTATAAATGGTCGAATTAATGATGAAACCTAGTCTATGAAGTTTCTAGATTTTGATAATGGTAAGGTCTTGGTTTCTCTTGAGTTACAACCTGGTAAGACATGTTTTTCTACTGGAGGAAAAGAAAGAGAAATGGTTGATAGAATGGATCAGGATTATGGTCTATTGAATAGTGAAAAAATTTCAAGTTTGTTAACCATTGAATATTAGAAATATGCACATATGAGTAACCCTCAATTATTGTGTAATACTCATTGATTTTGACAGTGATAATGATCTTTATTATAAAAGATATGAAAAATGGGTATCTACTATTCCCTCCAGTTATGAACAGGCTTGTCACCATGGTGATAATTTGGGTAATGAAAAATAGCCATTTGATTTTAATGTTGCATTGTATGATGAGCATTAAAGTAAGCAGGGTGATTAAAATTCATAAACTTGTGTTGATGAGTTAAGAACAACAGATAACCATGAAGTCCGCTTATCTGGGGTTGATTTAAAAGAGAAATCAGATTATTTTTTGGAACCAAAATTACTCACTTTTGAACAAGCTTTAGATTCTGGAGATGTTAGTATGATGTGTTCAAAAGATGTCAGAGTAAGTACAAATAAAGATAGGGTAGAAATTATTGATGATTCTCTACACCAACATATTGAGACACAAAAATAGTGTGTGCCAATATATGATTGTATATCTTTACATACACTTGGAGGTAGTTTAAATGAGGTGCATAATCTTGTGATTAGTTCCTATGACTATTTCAACTTTGACACGCAAAATACTAATTGGATTGAGCTTGATAATCCCAACTATACGATAGAGTATGAGTGCCATATTTTTCAGCTAGATGGAATTTTTTTGTAGTGTGGTAATGAGCAAGACATTTTAAAGGAAAGTTGTTTTCAACTTTACAATATTTTGAATGACAAAACTTATGAGTCATTGCCACAGATAATCAGTACTTTAAGGGTAAGCTTGATTTGTAGATGCATGATAGTTATGAATTTGTTGATAACATTGTATACAATGAGTTGTTGGGGGATGCTAGCATATTGAATCATACATGTAGTGATGTCTTCAGATTGGATTCAGAAAGGTGTGATGAAAACTTTGTTTATGATAGAGGTAAGAAAAGGCCTATAGTTTTTGATGGCCTTGGATGGAATCATAATAGTGGTTTACAATTCTGAGAGGAATGAATTTTAGCTGAAATCACATATTTTTAGAAAATATAATGATTTAAGCCTTAAAATTCTATTTTAAGGATTCCAATTGAAGAGGGTTTGATCAAATCACCTTAGATCAAACCCCCTTGGATAGAACCTCGCTAGTTTTAATCCATACCTATAAATGCGTCTCCTTTACACCTATCAAAATGCTGATAAAAAATACTTTTGATTTAGCTTTTGGGGGATCAAATGAATTCATTTAAAATTTATTTGAAATGATTATGGTATTCCTCAGAACAAGCTATCCAATGAATATAATTTTAATATGTTTTGGTTTTGTTATGTATTTGTTTTTAAGTTTTATTAAACATAGGTTTTCATCAAAATGAATTTCTTTGTTCTTCACATGTGGAAAAATAGAAGATTATCAAAAAAAAAAGAATATGAGTGCACCAGATATTGAAGTCCTTGATCCAAAAAAAATAAAAAAAATTTTGACATATATACAAAAAAGTTACGTGTTATCACGGTTGTTATTAATACGAATTGTAATTTGTTTGACTTTGAAACTTGATTAAGGAAAATATTCAATAAAAAACTATTTAACCAAGTGGAAGCACTAGATATGAGAGTTACAAATCTAAATTTGAAAAGAATTAAATTTTAATTTTTTTCATTTTATAGAAAAATCATTGGGAGATGGAAAAGCATTTTTTCAAATTTTTGAAAAAAGATGAAGAGAGTTTTGCATCACATCTTCCTCAGCATTGTATGGTTAGATGCCGAATGTGAAGATTTAATAAAAAATTTAATTTCAGGTTAAAAAATTGTAAACCACTATTATGGGATCACCCTCGATATAGCTTCACTTGTCAAGTTGCAGCAGTTGGAGGGAAAAGATGAATTTTTGACTCTATTGCCCAATGGAGTAGGCACTTGATTTTCTTCTCCAAAGATCTGAATTCTCACTCTGTTCACTAAGGAACAAATGTCCCTAGAAAGAGCCATTGATGGAACTTTCAAATTTTGCAAAATTCTAGTGTGCTCATGTTAAAACCCTAAAAAAATATTTGTTACATCTGTGTAGGGTTCTTATATGAGGTTTAGGGTTTTGTTTTTTTTTATAATTTGTTTGGTGTTCTATTCTATTGTTTACTAGTATTTCCTATTGTCGGTCACCAAGAATTTTCTCATGCACATAAAATATCATCATGTGACTGACCTTTCTCTTGTGTAGGTTTGAATCGCCTAACTTCTACATCCATTGTATTGTATGATTCATAAGTCTTCAACCTACTATTCTCATGTTTTCCTATGGAAGTATCCTTTCTTAAAACAACTAATGAGCATGTGCTTAAAAAGTTCCCACTTATGTCCCGATAGACTTCATAGTTGTATCTCTCATCACTAATTTAATCACTGATTCATACTTTAAATCAACAATGAGTGATGGACTAATGCTTTCACTTTGATATTGCTCATCGCTAATGGCTTTTAAGCCTTCAAAATTTTAATAGCGATGAGAGATACTTTTGTCTTTATGTTCTTATTTCTCATCGCGGATGGCTATAAAAAGATAAATTTGGAATAGCGATGAGCAATGTGATGTGATTTCCTATGTATCACTTGATCACTGATACATTTTGAATGTAAAGTCTCACATCAGTGATATGCGATGGAAATTTCAATGGTTATAAATCTTCTCATCACTAATTGCTTGCAAAGGATATGAGGAGAATTAGTGATGAACAACGGCCATATATTTTAACTTCATCGCTCATCATAGATTTGATTTAGAACTTGGGTTCTAAATTAACGATAAGTGATGGATGTTCTCTAAAGGATTTTTCTTGCTAATATGATATGATCCTATGAACGACATTTTTTGTGATGTTTGTTTTATGCAGGTTATACGTGTCCAAATATGGTGCTAACAAAACATCTTCCATCTCAGATAAAGTATTAAGAGAAAGGTTTGAATTAGCGATGCGTGATGGAGGGATGAATGTAACCAAGGGTCAAACCACAGAACCAGGGGCTAGAGATCATCGCCGAGATTTTTACATCGTTGATGGAGCCAGGTGAAGATAAATTAGATCAATGATGAGAAATGATCATAAATGAAAAAGGCAACGTGTCATGATCCTAGGGAGTTCGTATAGATCAGAAAGGAAAATGGAAAGAGAACTGGAGAGCCATTGATAAAGTATTATAGTAGGATGATCTGATGGACTGAAAATCATTGTGCATGAATAGCCTCATTTCTAAATTATACCCTAAACCTTGGGGAGAATCAACGGAGAAGCGTATAAAGAAAGTTTCTCTCTAAGAAAGTAGTCCTATGTACTTCACCGATATTAATGAGAAGCATGAATTAGGTTGGCTATACATGCTAATTGTCAGATCAACTATGATTAATCAGGGTTAGAAGGAAACATGGTATTATTTGAAATAACCTTGTTGTTTTCAAGGAGCAAGTTGATAATGGTCAAAAAACAAAGCTCATGGCCACCTTAGATAAATTTTTGATTGCTCTAAGATGAACAGTCCAGATGTAGAGCCAAACTTAATAGTTACCAATTCGCTTGCGTAAGGAATTCTGAATCATTAATTTTGCATGCTTGAATTTTGTATTTAGTGCAGGTTGATCGATATTTTATTCACACTATATTTTTAGACTGTAGAAGAAGTAAGGTATGAGTAGTAGAGGCGATTGAGTTTTCCTAAGCAGAGTTTCAATGTCTTCATCTTGAGAAAATTGGTATGAGATTAGGTTCTCTAGTATATTTGGGATTTCTGTTGCTAGATTTTTTTGCAATTGTTGGGATTGGGTTGTTTCTCTTGTGGGTCTTAAGTCTAAAACCTTTTTAATTATCTCTATGCTAGCTTTATAAAAAATGGAAAATCTGCTACATCATTTCCACCTATTAGGAGGTCTAGCCAGCTAAGTGTATTTGAATGTCATGAAGACACAACTGAGCAAGAAGTCATGGCTTCTCCTGAGGTTTCAAAGGGGAAAATGAGGGCTAGGGGCCATAAAAAGAAGTCAATTGTGTAGAGTACATACCGTTTGAGGAATAGGACCCTTCCAGGTGAAGTGGTTGAATGAAAAGGCAAGAAACTAGCCATGCCAGTGAAGAAGGCTAGAAAGAAAGAGAAGAGTCCTAGGGCCTGCCTGGATAAGCATAATTCTCCTATGATGCTTTTAGACTCTCCTTTGGATGCTAAAGCTAACAAAGACTCAGATTATGGCTAGTATCTATGTTCCTTGGTGCCATATGATAGTTTTGATGATGACATGTTGATGATACCTCCAATTGCAATGAGGACAAGGAGTGGTCATGCATTCGACAACTCTGAATAGGGTCACCTCCTATTTTAGTTTTTGATGACACCATGGTATTTACGTAGGAGTTATAATTTGTCTTCATGTGTCCATGGTTTGTCTTTCATTTTCTCATGCTGATGTGGAATAATCTTCCAGACGATATGAACTTAATCTTTTTGTTCCAAACAATGAATACTATGACAGTGACAACTAATATTCTACACATGTTTTTTTCCTCCCCTTTTCTAAAATGATTACGTATGAAACCGCTTGGGGAGTCCTTTGAGGAATTAGTTATAATTAGGTTTTTAAAATGAACTCAAATGAAATTGAAATCGTAATTCAATCAGGTTCTTGTTTCTCCCCTATTTATATAAAGGGGATTTCATGGTTGAAAGAAAGAGGAGAGTTCAAAATTTTGAGTCTAGACAAGGTCACAATAGATACTATGCTATAGCAGAATAGAATGTAAATATGTACTCTAGTAGAGGAATCAAACGAAAGTCTAAGATGAAGGTTATACTTTGTATAAATCTTAAATATGGTTTTACAATGAAATATCAGAAATGAAGAATTTTAGTTTAGAAATATTGCTCTCCTATGTGTTTTCTTCCAAGTTATGAATGAATATTGTTAATGACATCTTCATTTGTCTTTTTTCATTTTCAAAGAATGTATGAATTTTTTTTATGCTTCAGTTCAAAGAATTGATTAAACGCTGAAATGAGCTCATTAGTTTGTGAGAAAAGCATATAGGATTTAGTAAGGAAGTGATACTTTGTAGACACAGTGAGTTAGATGGTACAAAGTGACATCTTAATGGTCCACTAATTTTTGAGCTTCAATCCAAATTGTATTACAGATTGACTACCAGTTGTAATTCATTTTCTTCCTTAGATAAAGTAATGATCATCTTGTTAGTTTATCTTATAATCAGTTGAGCCAGTATTGAACTGGGCCTAGGATTCAAGATGAAGAATGATTCAAAATACTTTAAATTTCAATATCCCACTTCTAAGTATGAAGGCACATTCCTTGAAAATAAGTAACATTTCTATCTAAGTTTTTCCAAGCTTTTGATAAGGTGATTTTCATGGAATTGTGCATCTGTGTGAAGAAATACTCTTGATCAAGCGTAAAATATTATGAGTATATATGGGATTACCCTCCTTGGGTCTCACAAAGCCCGAAGAGAAGAAGTAAAGTAATAACTACTCTACTTAAGTGTTGGCCAATCCTCAACCTAGCTGATAATTGGGTCATGGCAAGCACAAATGAGTGGAAATCATGGTGAGTCACATGAATGAAAAATAGAAGGAGACCAAGGTAGCGAGGGCTTGGAGGCTACCCATGAAGATGATGTGCCCGACCAACTACAAGATGCAACAGGGAGTTTTTCCTCCTTGACTATTATTGATCCTCGTACACATTTAGAGAGCTACAATAGGACATATTTGTCCATGTCATGCTTTTAGGACATGGAACATCATAAAATGGAGATCAACACGAAGGATCTGAGATGGGATGGCACACTATCTTTTGAGGATAGCAATCAAGTGGATCCATGGACCACAAAGGATCAACGAGATGAAGTGTATCTCCTTGAAGAACAATTGACGAAGGTTGCAGGTCCCAATGGTAGCTTGGAAGAGGTGTTTGTCGCCTCGTTCTCCTAGCCTTATGCAAGCTTGAGATCAGGTAGAAGGTTCCTTGCATTTGAAAATTTTTCTTCACATTGTGTACTACTTGATCAATTTGATTGCAATGTGCAGGTTTATAATGCAAGTGGAATGCTGCACCACCCATTGCACCTGCTTGAGGATGCCAACGCAATGACCCACGATGTAGTGCTCACTCTCAACTATCAAACGTTGCAACCTTCACATGGTGACTTCTAGGTACTATCTTTCCTTACTCCTATAAATACTCACAACTGTGTTTATCATTTTGATTATGAAAACGAGGGGAGACAAACTTGTTTATGGATTAATCATGGGTTTAATGAATCACCTCAGCTACTAATTTTTCCTATATCTATTTTGGAATTTGAATGCTACAACAATGAACTTCATTTTTTTGAATATAAAGATGAGTTTTCATGGCTTATAACTATAACAATTTCCCTTCTAGTTGTGCATGCATTACGAAACCCAATGGGCGTAAATGTTAGTTTTCCTTACTTGAATGTGGTCCTTTGTAAATATCTTTGTACATAGTTGTTTTTAAGTAGTTTAGGTTTCATGTACATGGTCTCTCTTTCCCGCTTTCATTAGGAACTACTTGGTTTTTTGTAGGTTGTTTTATTTAGGTTAGTTTCTATGTCATTTTCTTTCACTTTCCCACTTTGGTTAGTGTAGGTGTTTTCTTCCATTTTTCTTTTTCCTTTTTGCTTTGCTCAGGGTTCCCTTGTCCTTTGTTGGGCATGTTTGCTAGTAAAACAACCTTTTTTTATTGTCTAGGGGTTTTTCTATGTATTTCTTCAATAAATTTTAATCAAGTCTTCAGAGTAGATGGTGAGGGTCTTTTGTTAGCGTCAAGTGACATAGATGTTTGATTTAGAGGGGATAAATTGTTGGTTGGTCTGAATTTGGTGTATTATGAAATCTTATATCTCTCACATACTTTAAGAATCTGGAGGTCACTATAGGTCCTTTTGTGAAGTCTAGTTAAGTGAAAAATCTAAAATTTTGCTTTAGCACCACTGTGATTCTCAGCCTTGAGTGTGAGCTTTGTTGCTTGCGGGTTGAAATGAAAAGAATTAAAACTAAAATACAAAGAAAAGAAGCAAAAGAAGAGAAGAGAAAACATTGAAAATAAAAATAAAAGAATTCAAATTTTTAGGGGACCCAAGTAACTCTACAGGGGCTATGGACACCTGGCCGACCGTAGAGCAATATTTGGGAGAATCATAATGACAACCTCATCGGGGATATGGATGCCTGACTAGTAGCTAGGCAATGTCTTGGATGCTTTTGAAGTTGGAATAAACCATGTAGCTTAACTTGATGAAGCTGAGGTTCCTGTAGCAACCTAAGGATAGGAATAATGCATATGCACACACTTGGATTTTCAACATACTGAAGGTTGGGTTGACTAGTGGTTTTGATCCTTTGGTCAAGTGTCCAGTTTGTTTACCCTAGTGTGAAGGTCAGAACTAAAGATTCTAGGTTCATGATTCCAACTTTTCATTGAAATGCTCTGGAGCATTTCCCCAATGAGTTGCCATTTGTTGTGCATATTTTGCACACACGCCCTGCTGAAGCCAGGGACCCCCTCTTTTCACTCTTGATGAGCTATTTTTCTCCCATCTCACTTTGTGTGCCCTTGTTCTAGATCCCAAATTGGTTACATGCCTTAAAATGATAAATCACTCCATGGCCAAACTCAACTACCTAATTTTTGTTAAGTATTTAGCTTTTGTGGAAATACCCCTACGCGCTTCCCTTAGTCTGTTACCCTAGCATCCTCCAAACCATGTGGACCCACAGTTGCAGGTCTCCCTTTGTGCAATTCCTCTATCCCTTCACTGTTCAACTAACAGCTAGTTCAGACGTCCGCCTGGGGGTGGTGGGTCTCGCATCAACCTTTTCCTTTGTGTTCATCGGGCACCGCAAACCCGCAATTGCGGGTCACCTCATGCGGGTTGCCCCTTGCATTCCACCGCTGAGTATCGACTAAGCCCAACTTCCACCTGCATGGCAGGCTTCACACTTAGTTTCTCTATTCGAGCCTTGACCAAGCATCCAAACAGGCGTGGGTTTTGCTTCTCACCTAACTTGGGTCCATCGTGCCAAGAAATCAATGCATGCCATTAATGGAAATTGGCTTATAAATGTTGTTCCCTAGCCTTTATCTTACCTAAGGTGTTTGAATTTGAGAGAAAAAAATTCCCCCTTCTTTTTTTTGCTCTTTGCCATACTCCTACTGACTTGGTCCCTACTTGCTTGCTTTGCTTTTGCCTTCATTTTTTGACTTTGGGGAAAAGTTTCATATGGATTTGGGAAGTTTCATTCATGCCTAAGTGAACTGCCAAGGTTTCGTTGAGTTTTGGGAAGTTGTGAAAATTTCCTAGTAGGCCGTCATCCCTCCATCGCCGTCCACGGGAATTCCTTTCCGGGCCGCTATCCCTCCATTACCGTCTGTGGGAATTTCTTGAGGGCCACCGTCCCTCTATCACCATCCATGGGAATTCCTTTGCGGGCCACTATGTGCGGGTTTATGTGTGTGGAATGCCATTTCTAAGGAAATGGACCCTCTGACTTCCCCCCTTCTAGATTTTTGCATTTTTTGAAAAGGGCCAAATCATTGAGGAATAGGTCTAGGCACCCTTCTAATGCATCTTCCATATGCTTAATTTGAAAAAATTCAAAATTGCTAAGAGTTGTGATAGTCGTCCCTCCAACGTCATTCCTAACAGCGAACATACGATGGCGGCTTGATAGCCCCCTCCCGTATCTTCTAAATTGGTCAAACTTTCACATATAGCCCTTAACGTCTAAGGAACTCGTGGGTCCTATAGTGTAGACTTTCGCCTATGGGTTGTCATGCTCTAAATTTTGTTTCTTAACTTTAGAGACTCTAAACATCCTTCGAGCTCCCTACATCGGCATGCCTCAGACTTAAAAATGCATCAAGCTTAACCTAGTAACTTCAACTGCCTTACAATTGATTTCTGCACGTGCCAAAGTGCATCACATGGAATTTGATTGCCAAGTTTACCATGCAAAACTTTTTGCAATGAGTGGTTGCCTGCGGGTCTCCGTGGCCTTAGTGCCATCTTGATCCTAGCTGCTCTGAACAACTTCCAGCCTAGAGGAAACTTGCTACCCTAAATCCACATTTATGTTTATGGTCCAAATGAGCTCCAAATGAGCTCCAAATGTGGAACAATGATGAATATTATGATATTTTAATGATGCATGGATGGATCTAACAATGAGTTTGTAGGATTTGACTAACATTTTCCTTGATTTACACATGAAAGTACTTACTGCACCTCTTGTGTGCAAGATTCATGGAACCATGCTAAAGGAATAGATTTTGCTATGCTCAGAGGGTGATTGTGACCACCAAAGGAGCCACTTATTTGAATATTGATGTCAAGGGGAGTTATACCTAATTGAATGATCCCGCTTAAGAATTTTTTTCAGGTAATACAAAGTTGAGAAATGCTTTCAAACAAGACATCCTGGGGGACTATCTTATCTTCCCCAAAGTAGCCATGATTACCGAAAGATGTCCACTAGGATCAAGAGTAGCATGTCTACCTTCTAGTAACACAAATCTGCAAGGAAATCTAGTTGATTAGATGAGGAATGTTGCAAACATATCAGACATAGGGGTAGCGTTTAGTAGTTTTAGCTACAACAGGGAAGGTAGTCACTAAAAGACAAAACTGCTACAGTGCCAGGGTCACTACAAGACAAAATAGGGAAAAAGACAAGAATGTATTTTAAATTGTGAAATATTGGGGGTAGGTGAAACCCTAAATTGTAATGAATTTGAGCTACACACTATGATTAAATCCTAGCCATTCATTTGGGCTTTGGAAAACTATAAATAGGGGCATGCTCCTCATTTGTAAATGGTTGGAGAACTAGTGTAAAGAGAATTTTACAACAATAGAGAGAAGAATTGCATGATTTTATGGATGTTTCTTTTGAGGTTGTTCATTATGCATGCATGGTTCAACTTCCAAGTTAGTTTTAGTTCTAGTTTCTTGAGTGAATGTGATAATGGTGTTTGCTGTTATGGTATTTGATGGACTTTCAACCCTTACTTTTAGCACTTGTTGATGAAAAAATGTTGTGTAAAGCTATCCTGGGCTTCTTTATTTCATTGTTGCAACTTAGTTCAATTGTATGTTCATGAAGTGAATGCACAACCTGAAAATATTCAGACCTTAGGAGATTGCACTAGTTTTGTGTAGCTATAGACTTCTCTTGGTCAAGAAAAACTTAGTTTGGGAAGTCTTTCTATTTTAGAACCCTCCATTTTTGTTGGTCATTCATAGCTTAGATTTAGGACAACTCTCTTAACCCTTTCTCTTTTTCTTTTTCTTTTAACTCCTTGTTAGAGTAGGATTCCAAGCATCACTAGAATAGTAAATTTGATGAACATGGTGAGTTTTAGTTTGTTGTTTTGAGTGAGCAACCACTGTCCATTCATTTCCAACACTCTCGAAACTCCATTTCTAGACCTAACTTCCCATGCTTTGTAAACCATAAAGGCCACCCCGTGATTACTAGAAAATCACATCAACCAACTAAACTATTCCAAGCATTGTCATGACCTGACACCTAAGAGACCTTGGGTTAGTAATTTATAACTTGTTTGCAGATTTCTACCTTTCAAGAGAGGTAGCATACTTGTGTGTTGCTTGTGTTGAGAAGGTGCAAAAATTCCCATCAACAATTTGTTCTATGAAAAATGGTTTGTACATGTTAATGCTAACTTGAATAAAGGTGTGGAAGTTAATAAGACCACAATGAGACATATCAAGTTTTTAATGAAAAGATGAAGTGATGAAGGGGCTCAACATGCTCTGATACCACTTAATGAAGGGTACTCTCCTTGTAGATTAAAACTTAACACAAAAACTAAAAGTAGCACAAAAGATGCAAGCAAGAAATCATGATTTTCTATTATCACTAGAAGAAAATGAGATTACAACATTTCAATATTATTACATGGGCTATCTCATTACATCATTTGCATATCTGAAATAGATTCTTCTCCAGGCTCTCAGGTCTTGCAACTAGACCGTTACAACTGACTCTCTCTAGTCTATCCTCTCTCTCACTTTGTTGTCAACTCTCTTCTCACCAACCAACTCTTATCTCTTCGTGATGGGTTTATCCTTTCTTCTTTGTCTTCTCTAGAAAAAATTCTCTTTTTCTGTAACCCTGTCAACCATCTAGGGTTTCCTATAATATGATCTTCATTTAATGCTTTTACCCACCTTTCCTTAGTATTGCTACTTCCTCCAATCACCAACTAGAATTGTTTCCTCATTGTCTACTTTGTCTTCTCAAACATGCCACTAATCACCATCTTTGCATCTTAGCTACCTGTCTTCAAACCATCACTGACACTACTACTTATTGGACTGAAAAAATTCCATTTCACACTAATATTCCCCCTCTCACCAATTTCCATCCTCGTCATCATTCGTGCAATTCACAACAACAATGCAAATTGACTTGTCATCCAATCATCATTTGCCATCTATCCATCCAAGTCATCATCTCCTTCCTATTGGGCCCCACAAAAGTCAACACCATGTCTTTGTTGTATCGAGGGGACACCAAAGTGGCTCTCCTTGAAATCTATAAGTCTCACCAATTAAGTTCCCATTAGGTCATCAAAGAGACTCGAAAACAACTTGCTTGAAAACAAGGTCTCCTTAATGAAGCTTTATCAAAATTTTGTTAGGACTTTCATTTGCATTCCACCAATATCCATATATCCCTACGATGAAGAACCTCCACATCATCCCCACTCAATCCTTCATCACCGCCTTTCAATCATGACATCACCACTCTTTATCTTCATCACTTAGCCTGGTCCCACTTTATTGGCTTGTCAAACATACTCCTCATGATCTCTTGTCAAAACATGTTTGTCTCCTTGATATCAGAATATCGAAGGGACTTGCAATCCTATTAGCCTGAAATCCCATCGTCACCTCAATACACCTTATCACTCCATTGGAGGGACTCACAAATGACTCCTACCAATAACCTAGAGTCTCCTCGATGTAGGTTGTTAGAATGTCTATAGTTTGAATCAGAATGTCAAAGGGACTTTAAATGTCATCTAGCTGATATGTGAACCTCTTTCCAATGTGAATTCTTTGTGACCATTTATTGTTGTTGCCCCTACCATCGGTAAGTTGATGGTACATGAAATAGGGTTCCTCTGAAACCTCCATGTCACATCGATAAACCGGTTCACTGAACATAGAACATCTGATGAAGCCAAGGTGTAAACCTTAATGCTATAGCTCAATGCTCGACTATTGATGATTGGAAAGATTAAGCTGATTAGCCCTTATTGAAAGAAAACAATCATAGACTGATGCAAGATAGCTCGCATGCTCTAGATGATCTTGCATTAGACACCCGAGGTAGGAAAGAAATGTTTCATGAGTGTGACTCATAAAAATTTGTGGATTCGATGCTATTTTAGAATCCATCTTGCTGCCTTAGTCACCTATATCTTCTTTTTCAAATGTCCCTATAACTTGAGGTCTCTTCCATATTTCATTCTTCCCCTCTTGCTCCCTCCTCTCATAGAATTCATCTCCCACTAACATACATTATGAAAATCTAAAAATTTATAAATATCATTTTCTTCTTCTTCAGAAAAATAATGAGATTCATACATTACCTCATTCTCTATTACTATTGCAACCATTTGTTCATCATCACCCTTGGTTTCAACACTGTGTTCCTTTTTCCCCATGCCTTCTAAAAGACAATTTTTAGCTGCAACTAATTCCTCTTTTGCATTCACATCAATGTTAGTAGTATAATTAAGGGACTCTTCCTTTTCTCCCTGCAATAAACTATCAGTCATACCAATATCCTTATCACATAAGAAGTCATCAATTGATGCCAAGGAAATATCACCAAACAACTCAACTTTCTTCTCCTCACCTCCTTCCTTATGTTTAACTTTAATACCTTCATCTACCAATGCATTCATTGTCACAATATGCTCTTCTACCTTACTCTTGTCATACTCAAAAAAATGAGTTTCAACAAAAATTTCATAGAAATCAGAAGTTACCTTTTTCTTCCCCATCAAAACCTTCACTGTACCTATCTTGGGTGCTCTCAACACTCTTGCAAATCCATCACTCTCACATTCTTTGTTACAACAACATTCATCAAGATCAAGATTTACCTAAGTCTTCTCCTCTACTACAAGTTCAATCTTGTCTTTAACATGATATGTCACTATTTGTATGCCCTTAGAAGGACATATTGTAGCTACACACTTCACCTCCCATTCCTTGATTGCAACGCCCTCAAGTTGATATATTGTTGCAATGGCTTTTCCCATTGTTACACGTTAATCCTCATTGGAACATACACTAAAATCTAGGTGAACCTCATCACCTTCTGTTACAACTTTCATTGTTGCAATGCTTCCTTCATTAGCACTCTTCATGTCACTCCAACACAAACCAGATTATCTCACTAAAATCTAAAAAAAATTCAACCTTCCCATACCTAGACATGCCATTCATATATTATACAAACCAAAATTTTCTATGCATTCACAAGATGCAAGTTTTAAGTCTTCTTTAGCTGCCACCACTTGGGTTTCTTCTTCTTCAAGGTCCTCCATTGTTCTCCATCTTTCTATGGTTGCTACCATAGTTGTATCTTCATCCTTCATGTTTACCAATAGACATCCCTCAACATCAGGCTCATGTTCCTCAATCTATTCATACTCACCCTCTTCCTTGGTGTCACATGCATAAAACTCTGTTGGATCCTCTTTCTTTCTTGCAATTAAAAAATTCTTAGAAGGGTAATAAAAATTACCTTATGCTCTTGTCTTCTTTTGTTTCCTCCTTTTTTTAATCACACCCTCCAATTCCTTTATTTTCTATTGTATTTCTATCATTTCAACTCTTATTTCTTCTTTCTCCCTCTCTCTCTCTAATTCTCTCTCTGATTTCCTCTAGTCTAGGAATCCTTAGGATCCATCCAATGACAATGCTCTTTCTCTTTTCCATTTTTTAAGGCCTCTCAAAGTTTTAACAAAACAAATCTTCAACCCTCAGGTTTTACAAATGTAAACTACCTCCTTCAACAATATGTATACAAATATTCAACACATTTAGATGTTATTGCAAATCCACATACTCTCAATGCTTTAACAAGTCATTTTTAGAGACTCTCAAGTCCATCTGTAGTTACAAGTACTCCTTGCAGCAACATCTCACTCACACAACCATTCTCTACCCAACAAAGACCTTGGAAGATGCTTCCTCTATCCACCCTATCTCAATGGAGGAACTCTACACCTTCTACGTAGCTTTATCTCTACTGGATGATAGTAGTCACAAACCCTCTCTCATGCCTACAACAAACATACTTTTGCACAAATTTCTCTCTTGCAACTTCAATATGTCACTCTTCACCAATATTCACCCACAATTCCTAGTAAATACTCTACATTCTCAAGATATTTTGGCTTCGATACCATTGACAAAGGGGATCAACATGCTCTAATACCACTTGATGAAGGGTACTCATCTTGTAGAATAAAACTCACCACAACAACAAAAAGTAGCACAACAAATGCAAGTAGGAAATCACAATTTTCTATTAGCACTGGAAGAAAATGAAATTACAAAATTTCAATCTTATTATATGGTCTATCTCATTACATCATTTGCAAATTTTAAATAGATTATGCTCCAGGCTCTTAGGTCTTGTAACCAAACCATTATAGCTCACTCTCTCTAGTCTAGCCTCTTGTGCCATTGAAAAATGGACCCTTATCATTTTCATGGTCTTTTAGGTCTTGTATCATAGTGTTGGAGCTATGTTTCTTTAATTTTATGATGTATCTTGGCTTGAACATGCTTAATTTGGTGCTAAAATTCAAAGAACAACATCTTGTGAAGGTGTTTTGAAGTGTTGTAAGACATTTGTACATTCTTCTAGACTCTATTTAATGCAATTCACTTGAAAACCACCTTTTCATTCATTAACAAGTCCTATTTCAAAGTGTTGTAAAGTCTTGTAACAAGATTTCACACTTTTCTAGGCATATTTTCACTATTTACACCCTTCTTATGCTTTATTTTATCTTTTTATGCCCTAATATGCTTATATTAAGTGTATTTGTGGGTCCTATCCCGATAAACAACATTAAACATGACATTATTTTTGATACTTGGTTGTGGGTCCCAGGTGGGACTCATTCGCCAAGGGTGGCGAAAGAGTCCCCCTTGGCCCCAAATTCAAAAAATTTGAAAATTTCTTTTGGGATTTTACTCAAATTCACTTCATGTTGGCCTGTGATGAGTTATGAATAAATACTAAGGCACAATATTTGTATAAATATGTGATTTTAACCCCATTTTAGAAGATCTCCTCATTCAAGTATTCAATATTCTAACACATTGAAGCAATCTTCAAGCAATCAAGCATCTTGCATCATCAATTCAAGCACTTTCAAGCACTTTGGAGCAGCCATTGACATCACTTCAAATTTAAAAGATCAAGGATATGGTAAGTTTGTAATACTTTCATGCTATTCATTTATCATTTCCTTTGCATTTCACTTATTTCTATTGGGTTTGATTACCAAAGTGAGGTTTTCAACCAAGGCAAACCCCTATTCACTAATCCCCCAACACTTTCCCCGTTTGTGTATGTGTATTTGCAGCTTTAATAGGTTTAAAGGTGTTGAAAAGTGGAATTTAAGTCAACTAGGCTCTTCAAATCAATTCTTCATCTATTCAAGCTATTTGAGTGACTTTCAACTCATTTTCTATAGAATTGATCCCAACAACCTAACATCTAGTCATTACCAGGTCTAGTGCAACAGTGTTGACTCTTGAATTTTTAGAAATCTTGGGGAGGACTGATTTGCCACCCTTGGCAAATGAGTCCCACCTAAAACCTAGAAATCTTCATTTTTTCAGAAATCAACTCCCGACTATTAGAAATCAGATTCTAACACTTTTTCAACAATCAGAGGACTGATTCGCCACCCTTGGCGAATGAGTCCCACTATGAAAAATCAAAAAAATTGATCAACATTCCAGACACTCCAAAAAGCTCACACAACTTCTAGGTGCACTTATATTTGACCCTGTACCTTCTGTTCTGCATTATTCTTTCTATTTCTTCGTATTTCATAGTTGTTTGCATATCATACTGTGTTTTCAAACATAGCACAAATTGCATCTTTGCATTCATTCTAGATCATTTTAATCAGTCAAGTGCACTTTGATTAGTTCATTTACATAACATCATATTGCATACATCCTTATTTGAATGTACATAAGTATTTTAGGAGCCCAAATCTCTCTCTTTCTAGGTGAAAAACCTTAGGAAGAGAGCCAAACATTTTCTGGTTCCTAAAATCTATGTTACACCTCTCTCACTTCCTTGTCGGATCTCTTCTCACCAACTAGCTCTTATCACTTACTGATGGGTTTATATCCTTTCATATTTATCTTCTCCAACAAGAAATCTCTTTCTCTCTAACCCCATCAACCATCTAGGGTTTCCTATAATCCAATCATCATTTAATGTTTTTACCTAACTTGCCTTAGTACTGCTACTTCCTCCAATCACCAACCATAATGGTTTCCTCATTTTTTTCTTTATCTTCTCAAACACGCCACTGGTCACCATTTTTATGCCTTAGCTACCTCTCTTCAAACCATCAATGACACTACTACTTATCAGACTGGGACAATTCCATGTCACACTTATATTCACCCTCTCACTGATCTCCATCCTCGTCATCATTCATAATACACAACATAGATGTGAATTGACCTATTTTACAGCTTTCATCCACCATCTATTCGTCCATGTCATATCTCGTTCCTATTGAGTCCCACAAAAGTGAATGCCATGTCTTCGCTGTGTCGAGGGGAAACCAAAGCAAATGTTCGCAAAATATGAAAGTCTCATCAATTAAGTTCCCACTAGGTAGTCAAAGAGATTCTGAAACAACTCACTCCAAAACAAGGTCTCCTTGATGAAGCTTTATTGAAATTTCATCAATAATTTCATTTCCATTCCACTAATATCCATATATTCCTAAGATGAAAAAACTCCATGTCATCCCTGCTCAATCATTTGTTGCCATCTGTCAATCATGACATCACCATTCTTTGTTGTCATCACTTAGCTTGGTCCCACTTTATCAGACTATAGAATGGACTCCTCACATGTGATCTCCCACTGAAACATGTTTGTCTCCCTGATATCAAAATATCGAAGGGACTTACAATCCTATCAGCCCAAAATCTCATCGTCACCTCGATACACCTTATCGCTCTATTAGAGGGACTTGCAAATGACTCCTATCGATAACCCAAGGTCTCCTCGATGTAGCTTGTTGGAATGTCTACAGTTCATGAGAATGTCAAAGGGACATCAAATGTCATCCTGCTGATATGTGAACCTCCCTTGAATGTGAATTCTTCATGACCATTTATTGTTGTTGCACTCAACATCGTATGTTGATGGGACATGAAACAGGGTTCCTCGAAAGCCTCCATGTCACATTGATAAACGAATTCATTGAACATAGAACATTGGATGAAGCCAAGGTGTAAACCTCAACGCTGTAGCTAAATGGTTGACTATTCATACTTAGAAAACTTAAGTTGATTAGCCCTTATTGAAAGAAAACAATCATAGATTGAAGCAAGATAGCTCATACGCCCTAGATGCTGCTACATCATGAAGTTTGATCCTAATAATGCCAAATCCAATTCAAGAATTAGAACTATAAATAAGAGGGGGTATTTTTTTTAGTATCATCTTTAATACATGCAAGAAGAGTGGGATATAACTATGAATTTGAACCAACTTTAAGTTGTTTGGGTTTGACTTGGTTTTTGCTTCTCTCCTCTTGAGCTACTTTTTTATTTGGTTCCTGGTTTACCTTTAATGATAATTAGATTGTTAGTTGACTGTAATTTTATTGTTATATTGTTATGATTATTATGTTTACTTTTAGTAAAAGTTGAAGGCCTCTCAAAAACCTTTCCTTTATCCTTTATTGAAAATAGAAACATTTGAACAAATAAGAACGTATTACTTTTTAGTTTTTAAAAATAAGTGTGGGTCAAAGTTGCAAATTGTCAAGCATTACAAACACACCTGTTCTTATATGCTATTTATACCATCATATTTGTATCCATTCCAAGGATTATTTCCCTTTTTATATTACTTGAAATGTGGTCAATAAACTAATTCATCTACATATTCTAATGAAATAAGAAGTGATGAAACATGGTCAATAAACTACTTCATCTACTTCCTCAAAGCTTACAACTCAACTGGCCTACTGTAACAAAACTTCCACACAATGAAAAATTGAACTATGATTTTCTAAATTAAAATTTTTATAGTGCAAGAGAATAAAAAACAATAATGAATCATACACCACAGGCTCTATTAATTGACAATAGAAAAAGAGAAATACAAACACCAGGTTTATATTCTATCATAATGTCTAAAGATGAAAACACTAAACTATTTATAATATCATTCTATGCATGTTGAACATTAGCTGTGTTTCATATGTGCAATAATAATGTTTAGAAGTTATAATACATCATGCTTTATTTGTTGCAACATTAGACAAATACGAAAAAACTAGCAATATGTTTCCCTCCAAGTAAAACCCACGGTAGAGCTAATAAAGAGCAAAGCTCCCTGTATTAGCTTTTGTTTGGATAGTTAAGTTTTCCAAGTCTTCGTAGTATTCTTTTATCTATTTCTTTATAATCTCAACCTCTTTTGATCTCTGTTCTTGAAGCAATAATGGATCATCTAAATGTGAAGGCTCCATGTCTTGACAATGGGTTCCTAACTTCAATGACAATGTAATATATAGTCACAGTCTTCAATGTTAACATTAGCTTAATCCTTACATTTATTAATGTCTTACCTTCTTTAGTTGACAATGTTATGACACTGTCAGTTATGTTTTCCAACACACTACAATTCAATCCAAATCATCAAATACAATAGGACTAATGAACTTATAGGAAACGTGAAAATTTGTTCATCTAATGAATTAGCTATTCAAACCTTAAAATACTATATGCATCAGCTAACCCATTTGAGAAAATGATATTGCTCGCAAAACCATTTAGAAAAGTTTTAATTTCCTGCAGATTACAAGATAATAGTGCAATATATGAGATGATATGTTAACTTTTCAAGCCAGATTTTAAAATAAGTAATCAAGGATTTTATGCATGATAAGAGGATAATTTCACTCACAAGCCCACCAAACTGTGCTTTTAGCCAGTGGGGCTTGGGTTTTGTTGAACATGTGACATGAAGCAAATAAATATGTCGAATAAAGCTTGCAGAGAAAGGAGATCACCTGTGTCAAATAGCATTTAATATGGAAGTTTCTCCCAACTGCACCATTTAAAATGGAAGCATCTCACTGCCATTCTCTTCCATCGACCTTAGTCTAATCTCTCCCCCATCATCCATGTTCTATGCATGTTTTTTTATTGCAAAATATTTTTAGAGAATTCTAAGACCTCTATTTATAGAGGCATCTATAATCAATTTTTGTAAGAAAAGAGAAAAAAAGTTCTATTTATTGTGTAGTAGCATTTTGTTTTTGGGATTTTTTATTATATATTGTTGTGTGTGTTCATATTGCCTTGTTTTATTTATTTTCATGAGCATGTTTTATGTGCTATGTTTTTCTCTGTTCCTATTTTTTTCTTACTGTGATTGTTTGCACTGGTGTATAGTTTATTATCATTGTCATCGCACACATCCTCTGTTCAAGTCCTAAAAATTGGTATTAGAGCCATGTTTTTGGAAGGTTTGGTGTGTGTAGGGCTTCATTGAGTAGGCATGAAGGAAACAATAGTGAGCAATATGGAGAAGTTATACGAGGCTAATTTTTCCCTATGGAAATCCCAAATGGAGGATATACTTATTTTGAAGGATTAATATTTTCCAATTGAGAGAATATCAAAGAAACCCACAATGATGGTGGATGAAGATTGGAAAAAGCTGGATAGAAAGGTGATTCCAACCATTCATCAATATCTCCAGCTAAAAATGTGTATTTTAATGTTTTCAGAGATAAGACAGTAGTAGAACTATGGAAAAAGCTTCATGATTTATATGAGAACATGACATCAAATAAGGTATTCTTAATGAAGAGGCTATATAATCTTAAGATGAAGGAGGGAGCTTCGATTGTAGAAAATTTAAATGAATTTAATATCATTACTAGTCAGCTTGCCTCTATTAAAATTGTTTTGCATAATGAAATTCGAGCTATTTTACTAATGTGTTCTATGTCAGACAAATGGGAAAATTTGATCGTCGCTATGAGCACTTCAGTTCCTGTAGGAACCCTAAAGTTTGGTGTTGTCAATAGTAGCATAAAGAATGAGGAGCTACGATGAAAGCCAATTATGGAAAACCAGGGAAGAGAAACTCTAGCCCTAGTTGATTGTGGTAGGAGGATTGATCAAGGCCATCAAGGATGCTTAAGATCGAGAGGCCGATCCAAGTAAAAAAGGGGCAAGATCACTTGTTATCATTGTGGAAAGTTGGGGCACATGAAGAGAGAGTGTTGAGTCTAGAAGCAAAGCCAAAAAGATTAAAATCAAATGCCAACTAGCACAAATGAAGGTGAGACCACTGTTGTAGCTATGGATGGATATGTTTAACTTACTATTTTAGTAGACATGTACTTGTATACCTCTAGTAGTAGCTTTGATTGGATCCTAGATTCTGGGGAATCTCACCATGTAACTTTATGTAAAGATAATTTTGTTGCATATAATTCAGGTGATTATGGTAGAGTGCATTTGGGAAATAATCATTTTTGTAGCATTGTTGGAGTGGGAGATGTCAACATCGAGATGAAGGAAGGACAAGATATCCTACTAAAAGAGGTTAGGAATGTACCAGAAATGCGCATGAGCTTGATCTATGTGGGATGATTGGATGATGAAGGCTATTTTGTAAGCTTTGAAAAAGGTGGCTAGAAAATTAGCAAAGGGGCATTGGTCGTGGCTTATAAAGGATCCAAGACCAGGACTTTGTATACATTGATGATAATGATAGAAAGATCAGATATGACTGTTGTTGCAAAAGAAGGAAACTCAGTAGATCTATGGCATAGGTGCTTGGGTCATATGAGTGAGAAGGGTCTAAAAATCCTCATGGGAAAAAAATTACTACCAGGTTTTAAATCTTATAATCTTGATATTTGTGAGCATTGTATTTATGGTAGGGAACAAAGAGTTTCATTTCTTAGAGGTGGTCATGAATGGAAGAAAAAATTGTTAGAATTGATACACTCAGATGTATTTGGGCCTATTAATATTAAATCATTAGGAGGAGCATCATACTTTGTAAAATTCATAGATGATGCATCTAGAAAGGTTTGGGCCAACCCCATTAACAGAAAAGATGACGTATTTGAGAAATATCAAAAGTTCCATGCTATTGTTGAAACAAAAACTAACAAATTGCTCAAGTGCTTGAGGATAGATAATGGTGGAGAATACTGCTGAAATGCATTAAAGGAATATTGTAATAGGTTTGGAATTAAGCATGAGAAGACTGTCCCTGGTACTCCTCAATAGAATGGTGTTGCAGAAAGGATGAATCACACTATCATGGAGAAGGTGAGGAGTATACATTGTCAAATTTCGGTTTAGAAAAGCATTTTTGGGCTGAAGTAGTGAGGACAACCTGTTATCTCATAAATCAATCTCCTACTACAACCTTGGATGGTGGTATTATTGAAGAAGTTTGGAATAGTAAGAAGATGAATTATTCTCACTTGAAAATATTTGGATGTGAAGCATTTGTGCATATTCCCAAAGAGAATAGAACTAAGCTAGATGACAAATCTATGAAATGCATTTTCTTGGGATATGCAGATGGTGAATTTGGTTATCATTTATGGGATCCAGTTAAACATAAGATTATTAGAAGCAAGGATGTTATATTTAATGAGTTAGAGATGTTTAAGAGGACTATAGGTAATTTGGAGGCTAAGAAAATTGTTGACAGGTTTGAAGAACAACAAGAAAATATCCCACCAAGGCAAGAAAATGGGCAGCAAGATCAAGAGTATGATGCACAACAAGAGGAGAATGTGGAACAACAAGAAGAAGAAACCGTGTAGGAGCCTTTACAAGAGATTCAACCTGAAAACACAACACCACAGTTGGTTCGCAGATCCACTAGGTCTCATAAGCCTTCACAAAGGTATACAACCTAAGACTATATTTTGTTAACTGATGAAGGTGAACCTGATGGTTTTCAAGAAACTTGTAAAGATGAGCTCATAGAAAAGAATGGAAGAAAGCGATGGAGGAAGAAATGAAATCCTTGCTGGAAAATAGAACTTAGGAGTTGGTAAAGCTTCAAAAATGAAGAAAATCCCTACAAAACAAATGGGTGTACAAGATCAAGCATGTGGGTTAGAAGAAGAAAGAAAGATACAAAGCAAGGTTGATAGTGAAGGGATTTGCTCAGAAAGAAGGTATTGACTTCACTAAAATATTTTCACCTATTGTTAAGATATCATCCATTAGAGTTATTCTTGGTCTTATTGTTTCTTTAGACTTTGAGTGTGAACAATTAGATGTAAAGACAACCTTCCTTCATGGAGATTTTGAAGAGGAGATTTACATGGAGTATCTAGAAGGATTCAAAGTAAAAGATAAAGAGAACTTGGTTTGCAGGTTGAAGAAGAGTCTCTATGGGTTGAAATAGGCACCTTGCTAGTGGTATAAGAAATTTGATTCATTTATGTTGGAGCATGGTTTTAATAGACTAGAGGCTGATCATTGTGTCTACATCAAGAGATATGACCAGGGAAATTTTATTATATTACTATTATATGTTGATGATATGTTAGTTGTTAGACATGATAACAATATGATTAACAGGTTAAAGAAGGATTTGGGTAGTTAGTTTGCAATAAAGGATTTGGGTCTAGCACAAAAAATATTAGGCATGAAGATCATTCATGACAGAAAGGAGAAAAAATTGTGGTTGTTACAAGAGAAATGTATTGAAGAGGTGCTAGATAGATTTAATATGAAGGATTCCAAGCCAGTTGGCACATCCCTTGCTTCTCATTTCAAATTGAGTGTTGATTTATGCCCTTGTGATAACAAGGAGAAGGAGGAAATGAAAAATATTCCTTATGCTTTAGCTATTGGTAGTTTGATGTATGCCATGGTATGCGCTTGTCTAGATATTGTACATTTAGTGGGAGTAGTGAGTAGGTTGCTTGCAAATCCGGGAAAACAACATTAGCAAGCAATAAAGTTGGTTTTCAGGTATTTCAAGGGTACTAGTCATTACTATTTATGTTTTGACAATACTGATATGGTTCTTGAAGGATTTATAGATGCAGATATGGCTGGAGACCTGAACACTAGAAAGTCGACCACTGGTTATTTGTATACATTTGGGTATCCAGGCTACAACAAATAGTAGCTCTCTCCACAGTAGAGGTTGAGTATATATCTATGATAGAAGCTTGCAAAGAGATGTTGTGGATGCAATGATTCCTAAGAGAGCTAGGAATAAAACATGACAAGTATGTGCTATATTGTCACAGTCAAAGCGCCATTCACTTGGTGAAAAACCCATCTTTTCACTCATGAACCAAACATATTGACTTGAGGTATCATTGGATTTGGCATGTGTTGGAAGAAGGACAGTTATCCTTGGAAAATATATATATAGATAAGAACCCTACTGATATGCTCACTAAAATTTTGCCAAGAGAAAACATAAGCTATGTAGAGACACAATAGGCCTAGGGGTGACTTGATGATTACAACTTATTCAAAACCCTTCATTTGCTTCAAGTGGGAGAATATTGAACACATGACATGAAGCAAATAAAGGTGTTGAATAAAGCTTGCAAAGAAAGGAGATCACTTGCTTCAAACAACATTTAATATGGAAGTTTCTCCCAATTGCAGCATTTAAAATGGAAGCTTCTCACCGCCATTCTCTTCCACTGACCTCAATCTAATCTCTCCCCCATCATCCACATTCTAGGCATGTTTTTTGAATGAAAAGTATTTCTAAAGAATTCTAAGACCTCTATTTATAGAGGCATCTATAATCGATTTTTGTAAGTAAAGAGAAAAAAGTTCTTCTTATTGTGCAACAACATTTAGTTTTTGGGCTCTTCTGTTATATATTGTTGTGTGTGTTCATAGTGCCTTGTTTTTTTTAGTTTCATGAGCATGCTTTATGTACTCTGTTTTCTCTATTCCTCTATTTTTTTTACTGTGATTGTTTGCACTGTTGTATAGTTTATTATCATTGTCATCACACACATCCTCTGTTCAAGTCCTAACAGGTTTCACTCCATATCTCTTTTGGCATTGCTCTCTATAGGATCTAATGTTATTTGGGCTTAATGGAATCCTTTTTGCATCCAATGTTGGCTCAAACAGAAATACCCTTTGAGTGCACATCTGCAACACATGACATGGCTTAGTTTGTTACATATTTGTAATTTGCACTTAGCTTTAATCTCGTGCTTTCAATCGCCCATATTAAGTGTCATGCATGCCATGTTTGCATGGTAGAAAGAATGCACTTGCTTATATGTGTTGTCTTGCTATTTTTAATTGGATACTAGTGCTGTAGTGAATTATAATGGTGTGTTGAACAATTAACAATTCTAATATATTGCTAAGGTCAGTTTAAAAGGGCACTCTAATCTCCTTTTTTTTTGGTTCATTTAAGATCACATTTGTTTTCTTTTTTAGTAAGATCTATTTATTAATATGATTTAAGGTGAACCATCTAAACAAGACAAAACTTAGAATACCTTGTAATTTAAGATAAATCACCTAAACAAATCAGAACTTAGAATGCTGTTTAAATAGACATTATTCCTATTACCATAATGAATAATTTACATAGAAACACTCTCAAATTTAAACAAAAAAATTTCCTTGAACAAGAACATAAAGATATAAGATTATGTATTAGCCCAGCCATTTTAAAGCATGTCAAAAACAAATTTCTAAACGTACCTGCCAGTCCCAAGGGCCTGGTGTCGTTTTCACACGACTGCCATAAGCCCATTGTGGCATTTTGTCATCCACGGACAAAATAGGGGCAGACGATGCAAGCGCCCAATGGGCAATGTGGGGATACTTGAAACGCATCCACGCAGCTAACACTAAAACCAATAAGAACCAGCTAACCATTAAGTAATAATACTTTTTCTATATTTCGTCCAAACCATTAATGCCAGATCTTAACTTCACTTACTTCCTGATTATGACCCACCATAAACGATAACCAGACAACTTTCTGCAAACAATTTTCTTTTCAGATCTGCAATGACAGCGATAAAATCGCCCAATGCCTGCTCGACAGTTAAATAGTTGAATTTACCAGAACTGATTTCTTCCTTCGTCTGCTCTGGAATAGAGTCTCCGTAATAACGATGCTAAACATGTATGACAAAATTGTTAAGATTTGACAGAACTTTCATAGATTTAAAGTCAAAACGTTAATTTCTCTACAACATTACTATAACTCTATGAAAAGGAGTAGCGCCTGGAATTTATCTACATTTTCTACAGCTACTCCACAGCCTTTCCCCCCTAATACAGTCTCTATACTATAATTGCTGCCTATGCAGACAAATATAGGAGAATTTTGTTCCCCATCCCCCCCAGTAATGTTTGTTGACAAAATATCTCTGCTCAAAAGTCCGAGATCCGTCTGGTATAAACGTGAAATGGTCATTCTCACTGTCCTTTCAACAAGCAATAAACTCTGTTATGCTATAGACATAAAGAAGACAAGCCCAGTAAATATATCAAACTCAAATCATTCAAAGGAGAATCCCAATAGTTCTTCTTGGAGGTAGAGACACCACCGTAGACCTCGTCCTATGAAATTTGAGACTCTTGGTAAAGTTAAACTTGCCTTAAAATATACAAGTTTAAAATGCATTAATCCACGTATGGACGCATTTCATGGCTATTGGTTTTTATTTTATATTATAGATTCTTACTTAAGTCTAATAAATTGAAAAGGAGAACTCCTAATTTGTATATTTGATGCATTTCTTAATCAGTTTTCTATTTAGTTTGAAGTAATGTTTTAACGTATTCATATAATTATAAATGATGTACATTCCAAGTTATGTTTTAATGTTATTTATATAATTATAACTGATTTGTTCTGCTTTTTTTTTTTTGTGTATGGTTAGATTCATGTATCTAATCTTGCTTATATTTAGTCATGTGTTTATGGTATATCTTAATGTTTATGTGTACACAATCTTACTAGTATTAGCTTATTTCTTTGATTTTGAATATTGATTCAATTTTATCGAACACAAATCTAACATAATTCTTTGACCTAAATCATGTTCATAGTTGAAAGGTTATCTTGGTAGTTGTAATCTTGATCGATTAAATTGCAAAATTGAAATCAAAATCAAACATTTAGTCTTCTAGTCCCATCTTATACTTTAGTCTTAAGTTGACTATGCATAAATATTTATAATTTGGTGACATGTTTACCTATATAAATACATTCATTACAATCACCTTATCATCTAAAAATTGTTGATTTCATTCACAAACAATTTTAAGGAATCAAAAGAATAATTATCACACAAAATTTATGATGCATGTGATTCACCTATAAATGGTTCTAGAATTCATGTTAAGGTAATTTGAAATATATTACTAGCTTGATGGAGTAACATAAGAGTGCCATAAATAATATAACAATCTAGTAGATATTTTTCAAAAAATTTAAGAGGAAATACCTAGATAGTATCACAAGATGAGTTTACATATAGATAAATTTTACTATTATAAATTAGGTTAAGAATTACAAAGGTGATTGAACACAAAAGAGGAAAAATATATTTTCAATTCTCATCCATAAACAATACAATCTGGTACATTTTTGGATTCTAAGGCTTGTCATCTTAACCTTCTTCATCAATTGACTCAAGGTTTGATCATAGAGCTAAGAATTCTCTATCCTTCTTAAGTGATATTCATCGATTGTCCTACTTACTATTTTATATTATATAATTTGATGTTTTTATTAAGCTCCATATTAATTGCACATAAGAGGATTGAAGGTGTAAGAGAAATTCTCATCATTGAAAACCTATTTTACATTTATTTGTTTTGTAGGTATTTTTAAGTATTCCTAGATATTTTATAGTCATGTGGTATGTTTGTAGTGCTATAAATTGCTACACATATTTTCTAATTCAATGACTAAGGTGTGTAACAACATGCATAGTTAACCTTTAATGAGCTATGCAACAAATAATTTTTGAGATCATATATTGAAATTTGGATGATAAACTGTCAATAAGTCAAAATTTTCCAAAAAAACTCCCATATGATTATAATCTCCACATGTAAGGTTTTTTAATGTTAATGAGCTTAATGTAATGACCCTTAGCTATAAAATTCATATAAAATACTCATGATATTTATTCATGTAACATGATAAAATATGAAATATCCACTACACATATAATATATTCTTAGATGTATTTATTGGATAGAGCTAAATATTTCATTCAATTATATTTTTACTTCATATGACTACAAATATTTTCTTATACAAAAATTGTATATATATTATTAAAATGCACAGATTAATGGTGTTACTAACTATTGAAAGAGCCCAACTTTAAGTGTAGACACAACCTTCATATGAAACTACTCTGAGGAATCCAAAGGGGTTTCATTGTCTCAAATCTAAGAAAAAAATGGGGTTTTTCTCACTAATCTCAAAATATAATGGTTTGATGAAAAATCCTAAAGAAGATCCAACCAAGTGAAGCTTCTTTTCTTATGAAGGTGTTGTGTGGTCTCACAAGACAACCCCTTTTTCTCTTCAGAAAAATGTGGACCCTCATCTTTTTTTGCTCCTTCTTTTCACTTCCTTTTCTTTCGCTTACTTTGGTGTGGTGCTTTTAGAGGAAATTGTAAAATAATGAGTTTTTGATCCAACTTGCCCGACCCCTGCTTAAATTCTTGCTTTTCCAGACTTGGAGTGTTTGTGAAATCTTTTCTTGGCCTTATCAACCCAACGGATCCTCAGGTCTTAGGTATCTGTGTCATTGCTCTAAGGATGTTGTATCTTTGACAAGTTTCACTTTTTTCCCAGCCAATCATCACCCCAATTAGTTGTCACCTGGATAAAGTTGTCCCGATGTGTGTGTTTCACCTCTTTCCTAGTTAGCTAGGTAGTGGCTTTCCTTTTCTTTAGAACCAAAGACCGGAAGATTTTTTAAAAATTTCATTTTGAATCAATTCGGTCTCGCTTGCACCCAGTCCATGTATTCCTTTGCACTTGATTCTCATGAACCCAGTAAGAAAAAGACTCAACTCCCGTTAATTCTTCAAAGTTTGGTGTCAGATGATTCAAACCTTGATTTTTTGTTAATTGTTAATTTTTCAAGATGTGCATTTCCCCTAAGGCCTTTCCCCTCATAAGAATTAAAGTGACACGTAAGCATGCCACATTGTCTATCTATGTTGCTTTCCTCTCAAATGGTGGGACCCCTCACAGGAACTGGGGATTTTGTAATTTGAACACTAATCCACCATGATTGCACCTTTATTAAGGATAATTAATACATAGCAAAAGAAATTAATGAAGGTGACAAATAGCACACATACTTGGCACCACCTCAAGCATGCAGTTGCTTTCATAACACTCTACCTCATGCCAAATTACTCACGTGTAAGGACATCAAAGAATTAAAACCAAGATTGTGGCGTGCAAAGAAAGGTAAGTTTTAAAAAGCTTAAAGAACACAACTACCAAGGGTTTTGAGCTATGTTCAAACAACCATATCATCAGTGAAACTAGGTATGCTTCTAGTAATTAAATGTATGTTAATTCTTTCATGCATGCATGACTTAGTTTATATGGCACTACCACTGGTTAGGTCACTAAAATGTTGATTATTTTTAAGGAATTTAACCTAATTGCATACTGTAAATGTCATGAGTAAATAAATTTTATGAATTATTGAAAATAGATGGTTAAGTTTAACCCTAACTCACACACAAGGCACATATTTTCTAATAATGTAGGAAATCAAGAGAAACATGATCACTTCAAGAAGAAGCAAATAGACAAGGAATTTGAATCCCCATTTCATAGGTTGTATTAGTTAGTGGGACAGTTATAGATACTCACCCAAGAGGGTTCAGTGATCATGAATTCTCTATGCAGATTCAACAAGAGGGTGCCTCTCAGTGTGCTAAGAATATTGTTGCATGTGGATTGCATTTGGTAGGAGGGTTTCTGCTGGCAATGGATGCTCCTAAACTAGTATTAGAATGTATGAACAGGTATGACCCAAAATAGAGGGTCGTTGAAAAAGTGGGAAGAGTATATGTAGACCTCTCTACAAAGGGTATTGTATACACATTTGGGCTCCCCATATTCAAATACATTAATCCATTAAATATGTAGGTCCTGGCAACAACATACATGAATGCAGAAGAACAAAACATGAAGTTTTTGAATATGAAATGGTGTTGAGAGAATATTACTTGAAGAAGATGAAGAAAATCCCGAGGTCAGAATTTATTCAAGATGTTCAGGACATAATAACACTATTGAGTAAGATAGCATGACTCAAAGATGCCAAAAAATTTGAATCCTGGATGTTCGGGCATATAGAGAAAATAATGGAAGGCCCTATGCAAATTCACTAGGAGAATTTTATCAGTGACAAGCTATGTGAATAGATAATAAAATTCCCAGAAACCCAATGGTTTTCCATGTATTTATACATTTTTTATTCCTATGCCCTAAGGGTAAATATACAAGGATTGAACATAGTTGGTACCCTAGGTAGAGAACCAGGGAATAATTTGATTTATGCTCATATGCCCCAAATTACTATTCATGAATACCAGAAGCATTATCAGAGGGTAAATAGTGTGTTTTCTATGGGGTTGGTAAGATTAATGGAAGGTGACAAAGCCAAAATATTGTACCTTGAAGCACAAAGTGTTATTCGGTTGGTTGGGGGTTGGTATATTCAATTTCATACTTTCACCTATATAAGGGTGGAAGGATTTATAGGACACCCCTTCATGCTACCTAGGTATGCACTAGATAATTTATGTTGTTACTAGAATTGGTGAGATAGATACAACCGTCTCATGCTCTTTTCGCTCAAGCACATGCAAGAAATGTTATATCAAATTTCCTATCACAATCAGGAATTACAAATGTGTTCTGGAAAGAAGTGTTGAAATGTGCGAGGAAGAGTTGAAACTCTATAACTTGGAGTTCTTTGCACTCTAGTGGAAAAAACTATGATCTAGAGGAAAACCTTGCCAAGAAAATAAGTAGCAAGTATGCTCATGTCTATCATCTAGAGGAACTTTGGCTTAATTGATGATGAGCATGATGTGAGGAAATAGTCATACCAGAGGTTGCCACTAGGAGTAGAAAAGTTTCTCATAATTCATGATATTCCAAAATACAAATAATGGAGAGGTATTGAATATAGTTTATGATATTCAAAAGATTTTTTATGAACCTATCCCAGACCTATATTATACAAAGAAGGAGAGAGTAGCCATCGATGAGATTTCTAAGAAATTATTGACATACACTCAATACTGGATCAATGGTTATGTTGATGCATTGAAAGAATTTTGGATAGAACCCACATACTCGCCTAATGTCAAGAAAAAGCAATAGTTGGTGGATGAGTTAGAGTATGGAGGGATGGCTAAATAGAAAAGAAAGATTGTAGAAACAAAGGTAGCTAAGAAAAGTGAGGAGGATTTTCCAGATAATTCAAACCAAAGAATTCTAATGATGCCAGCTAGCCAATGCAAAGAGACATCGGCCAATTTGGCCAATGTAATGGAGATGCCAAAGGAAAAATTTCCTTCCACAGTAAAGCCAAGAGCTCATCATATGACTGGAGAAGAGGTGAGAATGAAAAAATAGAAACATGCTAAGACAAGATCCGCATCACAGAAGGTAGAAAATATTTAATTCTCCACCCTTAGTCAATATGACATCAATGAGACAATCCCTAGGAGTGACTCCTATAATTCAAAAGGAAGGTCTTGAACCAACTAAAGAAGAAGTTAGAGAAAATTTGGAGAAATTGACTGCCAGGATGAAATAGTTTCAAGAAAAACAATCTAAAAGAGGTCCCATGATGTAGCCAGTAGTGGAATAAATGTTGGATACAAAGTCATATCCTAGAGAAGAGAAGAAGAAGATTTTATAAGAGGATCACTCACTCTAAAAGTGGGAAACCCTAAAGAAATGGGTGATCTAAGAATAGGGGACACTGTAGGTTAGAACCCCATTAATAATATTGATACAAAAGATATAATTGATGATTAACTTCTACAAGGAAGAAATGAAGAGAATATTCAGCAACCACAGACTTCTGAGAAATCAAGAGAAAGTTAGAATAAGAATGAAGGTATGGAGTCCTCATAGACCTTGGGTGGTGAACCAAGAAATGATGAGAATCTTGATTTTTGGGACAATAGGAAAATAATGTTCCAAGGACTAATACTGAGAGCAGGGAAAGATAGGAAAATGTAAGTCTCGAAGAGGAAGAGACAATGATAAATCAAGGTAATCTAGAATCCATGCCAATGAGGACATAAGGTATTCAAGTTCCAAGGTTTATGACAGGTAATGTTGAAAGTTCAAGAGAGGAATTTCCTAAACATGTCAATCATTAGGAAGGAGGTAATAATGAAGAGGAAGTACAGAGTGAAGAAGCACCTAATTGGCTAGTCATGCAAATGGCTCTGTCGTTGGAGGTGGAACTTGTGCCTTTAGATCTTAGAAGTTTAATACAAGAAATAGAAACCATTAAGCCTGGAGTTAGAGAAAAGACAAGACATGTTGTGAAAAGGAATGTGGATGGAGGGAGAACTCTCCAAATAGCTACTCCAATAGGAGATAAGAGCAAGCATGAAATAACACCTAGGGATTATAGGGTGACGACAATTGATGTAGGACATTCATCAGGGGGACATGAATTAGAAGAGATGAAAGTAAATTTTAGAGACAACTATCATTAGAGTGCAGAAGAATAAGAAAAAGAAAAGAGAGTTAAAGGAACATATTTCTTGACTGGAGAGTTTGATTAGCTCTCTACCCCAATCTAGTCAAACACAGATTGAATTGCCACAAAATCTAGTACTAATGTCTAAGGAGCAAGTAGATGTACTATCACAGTGCTTCACCATAAGGTAAGTGTGTTTGAAGAATGGATGGAGTACCTCATAATGCAAGGAGACGAGTTAATAGAGGATGCAATTGGGAAGCATTTAAGGAAGTAAACCATTGGTATGACAAGTCTAGAAGAATTGAAGGTGAATATTGATTTCACCAAGAACAGACTAATGCAAAGAGGCGAAAGTTGAAAGTTCTTTTTCAAATGGATGTCTGAGAGTTGGTGAGTGAGAAGATAGCCACAGAATAGGAAGTTATGGTATTTGAGAAATTGAGATAACAATTTAATTTGGAGAGTGACTCTTTTCTTCAATGTGTAGATGGATTTGAAAAAGTCACTAAGATATACAAGAAATTGATAGATAAAGATGAGAGCTTTATTGAAATGCTAGCTCAACAAAGCTATGATCCCTGAACTTTAGGAGAGGATGATAAAGAAGTAAAAGATTTCAAGGAATGGATTGAAAAGTTGAATAAGGATCCTTTTCAATCATTAAGTCAAGAGGTTACATATGATATCATAAAGTGTAGGAATGTTATGACCAAATATGAGACAAAAGTAATGCAGAGAAATGAAAACATCATTCAAATATCAGAAGAGTATGCTAGGCATAAATATATTTGGAAAGTGATTCAAGGCACTCCAAAATAATGTATGCATTAATTGTTGATTGCTTTCCAAGAATATCAGTAGAGGGGAGGTGAAGACGAGTCTTTGGACCTGAAGTTTAGTGAAGAGGAATAGGTAGTTAGATACTGGAAGCCAAAAGTTTTGTGCATGGGTATAGTTTTGAATTGAATTTTTTAGGTTTATTCCCGGTCTCGGTGAATTTAGTTAGTCATGGAGGTTTTGAAAAGTGATGACAATCTTATTTTCTATGCAAAGTACAAGCGACCTAGAACCTAAAGTTTGAATATTGTTGTTAATGAAGAAGTCAAAATATCTTTGACTTTTCCTAGAAAGTTTTGATGAAAATTGTCACCTGCTACGTGTTGTATTTCTAATTTTTTTCTCTAATTCTCTTTGATCAGATTAAGTTCAAACTCTTAGGGGAATTGTTCCTATAAAAGGTAGTTAGTTGCTTTTTTTTTTTAAGTTCAGAATTTGTGGATGTTGGATAACCAAAACGATTTCAAGTTTTGTTCCTTTTCTTGTTTTTTGTTTCATTCTAGACAAAACTTGTATGTTTCATTAGAATTTAAGTAATATTAGAGCCAATTTCAAAGCTATTTCCTGATATGAAATCTTAAGTAGCTGATTGTTTGTTCCTATCGGACAAGACTTTGTGTTGCATCGTTTAAGGGTGCATACTCACACTATCTAGTGGAAAATAATCCCCCTTTCTATAAACTTTTGCATCATTTTGTGCCTAGTTGTGAAGAAATCTAGTGATGTATGGAATGGTTTGATTTGGTTTGGTTATTTCTTAAGGCATGTGTGTATAATACCTCAGAGAAATTTTACTTTTTAGTAATTTTTTATGCTTTATTTTAGAATAGATATTTTATATTCTAGAAAATTTTCTAGAAAAGATAAATGTATGGAGTTTTATGATAAATCTTTCGATTCCATGAAATTGTTGAATGCTTAATGCTAAATCTACTTTAATGTATGCAAGTTATTTGAGTTTCATGAAATATTGTTACAAATTCTTTGTTTTCATGAAACTATTGAATGCTAGGACCAAGATTATATTCATATCTTTACGATACCAATCAATTCTTCACAACTGTTTACCCCTTGTATTTAGTAGAAATATCACAATGAACCCTGAGTGAACCTAGTGTGTCAATACTTGACATAAATAAGTCTTGGGATCAAACCGAGTTTTCCTTATATTTAGGTTTCCTGTTGGAGTCTTTTAAGAAAGGTGGGTTCCTATAGTACTCTGTGAAAATTTATGTCTATTGGTGTGCGAGTTACATCCGTGTCAACAAAGAGGTTGAAGTTATAGAATGGGAAAAAATAATCCTATTTTAAATTTAATTTTGATCCTATTAATGAAATCTCTAGTCAACCTTAGTGATAAAAGAAACCCTTTTTAAAATATTTGAGTTATATATAAAAACATGTCAAAAGGCTTGAATTTGGGCACATACATGCCTAAAAATTGATACTAATAATTTAAAGGTTGATATCAAGTGTTGAGATATGGTTTATTGGGTTTTTAGGATACACGATAATAGGGGTAAGGAATATATATGACGATTTTAGAAAGATCATCAAGATTAGAGGATTTGATAGTTAGGATATTGTTGATGTGTTGTCTGGTTCTAATTTACCCTTCTTAGATATGCTAGAAGTTTGTTGTTTTTGATTATTTTATGCTTTAAATTGATGATCCAAGTTGTACATTGCATAATTGAGTTCATTTACTATTTTTATCTTTTCTTCCCAAAGTGTTGTT
>VDFB02358134.1:48866025-48918697 GCA_007258455.2 Sequoia sempervirens
AAAATATTATTTTCAAGAGCATTCAAGGGTAGATTTATCATTCATCTACAACAAAAATCAAGATCTCAAGCATCATATCAAAGTCTTTTGCAATCATGCATGTTTTTGGAGCTAACATTGTGATGTAGGTTTCAAGGATCCAAGTTTACATTCAAGTCAAGATTCAAGTATCAAGATCAAGATCAAGATAAATATTTTAGTCTTCCAAGGCTTATTCAAGGATTTCTTGAGTTGCAACATAGCAATTGTTCATTCATCATTCCTTTCATGTTTCATTATTTTATTTCAAGGTTTAATTACCAAAATAGGGTTTGACCAAGGCAAACCCCCATCCACCAAAAATAAACAAATTTTCACTCTTGTGTTTGTGTTGTAGATCTTAGGTTGAAGAATGATTGAAGATATATCAAAGATAAAAATTGGAAAAGTTTTCGAAGTTGCATTTGTTGTCACCTTTGTTGTCAAGCCATAGAAACTTAGATCCAGAATTTATTTTGGGCTTTCCAATAGTGGGATCTGGGGAATTAGGAGTGCAGGCATAGGAGCAGATGACCTAGAAAGTGATTTCAAAAATCCCTACAAAGACCCATTCACCTATAGGTGAATGAGTCCTAGGTAGCCTCCCATATCTGCATTTTGGTGACAGGTACACATCACTCTACAATTTCCAAATTTACTGAAGGTTTGCGGGCTCTATCTGTATTATGCTTTAAATTAATGATTCAAGTTTGAATGCTCGCATAATTGAGTTGATTTACTATTTTTTAGTTTTTCTCCCAAAAGTGTTTTTCAAATTGATACCCCTGTCCTCAATCATATGGAAACCAACATATCACCCCATTGAATTGACTCACCTAAGGGTTGTAAGTCAATTATTTGTGGGGATATCTTTTCCTAATGAAATCAAGGAATATAGGTTCATCACCCCCACTTTCCTAATTTTAAATTGGTGAAAACCTATTTTTCTTTGTTTCAGTTTTGCTAGAGCTCTCTTATCATATGTTGCTCTTGTTAGTTCCATTAAAACTTCATTCTTGATTGATTTCAACATAGGAATAGGTCTAGTAGAGCATAGACTTGTAACCTCTCTAATAACCTCTTTTGTTATCATTTTATGTATGTCAGTGCAAACAAAATTATCATGAATTCTTCTTAGTGCAATCCTAACCCATTTGTAATGAAAACATAAATTTAGAAACCATTGCCATACATCCAATTTCTTCACGACTAGGTTTTGGTACTTTGGTTTTAGGGAAAAATTATCCCTAATAAGCTCTTTAATCCACATATCTCCTAGCTTACTATGCTCATATTCTTGCATCTTTCCATGAATGTAAATCCTTATATCCTCTATCAGAAAAACCCCATATGGAACATGTGAAAATGCACCTAACAGATCGTCTTATATAGATTTTTGTAGGGTATTTCTTAAACTTAGTTTGTGGCTTCTTAGTAATCTCTACAACTAATGGAGGAGCATCCAGCTGTGTAAGGGAAATCTTGCATCACCCAAAAATATTGTATTTTCACTTGTTTGTAGTTTCCTTAGTTATCTTGGGGCCCATGGTGACTCATGCAATATTTGGGATAGTTAGAAGTTTGAAACAACCAAAAATAGTCACCTGTTATTTTTAGTAAGTCGACCTATTTGGGTTGTATGGACACAAGAATTAACCCTAAGGAGTGAAATTGGAAAATAATATTTTTGTGAAAGAATCATCTCAAAATCCTATACCATTTGGAAGATATTAAATTTTCATCCTAGGGAATTTCTCCAATGAAGTTCAAAACTAAAAATTGAGGCCCTTCGGAGCCCCATAATAGGGTGGAAAATCTATTATATTTTAGATTTGGTGAAAGATGGTTGTAGATCTCTTCACAAGATTTGCAATGATATATTACAATTGAAAATTTGACAGTTAGATCAAAAGTTATGGCCCCAAGAAGCTGCCCCACTAAAAAGTGAATTTCATTAAAATATCTTCCTAGGCAAGAAATCAAATGTCAAGACTTTTGGTGCCAAAACAAAAGGGAAAGTTACACTTTATAGAACATTCTAGGGTAGTTGTTGGGTAAAATAAAAAGGGTTAAGTAGGAGTTGTAGACAGTGGCTCCATCAGTGTAGATTATGGTTCCAAATAATATATTTTATTTCAGAGTTGATTTTGTTGTAATGAGTCAAGCCCATGAGGCTGTAGCATTGTAATTTTTGAATTTGTAATTTCATTTTTTGAAATTAATTGAAAGTGAGTTATTTTCTATCTCACATCTTCTATGTAGGTATCTATTGTTATGTTTTGCATGGGTTTTAGGAGGTGTATCCCTCATCAAGTGGTATCAAAGTGGGTTTTCCTGAGTGTGTAAATAGGTCGCCGAATGTGAGGTAGTTTGCACTAGGACTTGTGGTTGTGGTTTCTTAGAAAAGTGATTCAAATGCCTCCGCAAAGAAACTGTGGTGGTGGAAGAAATGTTATTGTATTAGAAGAGGGCTCTAGATCCTTGCAGAGACAAGTTAAAGCACTGCAAGAGGAGTTGTGTAGAGGAGCTGATGTCAGAAGAGGAGATGAAAGTGAAGATGAGGCTGAAAATGAAAATCCATTCAAAGAAGAAGCACAGGATGTAATGGATCATGGAGAATTCAGACAGATTAGGGCTATTTCCAAGATTGGAAAGAGACTGAAGATAGAAGTTTCTATTTTTTCTGGAAACCTAAATCCAAAGGAGTTGATCAATTGGGTCAATGAAATGGAAGAGTATTTTGAGTATGATGAAATAGAAGATCTAGATAGGGTAAAATTTGCAAAGTCCAAGATAAAAGGCCATGCTAGCATATGGTGGAAAGAAGTCCAGTTGGATAGAAATAGAAGAGTAAAAGAGAAAATAACGAGATGGGATCAGATGGTGGAGAAATTGAAGAGATGGTTCATTCATGTGGAATATGATCTAGATTTTTTGAAGAAGATGCAAGGGTTGAGACAAGCAAGAAAATATGTTAAGGAGTATACAAAAGAATTCAACCAAGTCTTGATCAAAACAAGCCACTTTGAGGCCAACAAGGAGAAATTTACCTGTTACATAAATGGGTTGAAGCTAAGCATTCAAGAAGAGTTGAGTCTGGTAAGAATGTCTACCATTGAAAATGAATATCTATTTTCTTTGAAGGTAGAAGAAAAGTTGAACAAAAGGTTTGAAAGAAAGCAAATAGGTGGAGGTCATGGAGGAAAGACTAGTGGGCAATCATATGGAAGCCAAAGTGAAGATCAAAAGAAGGATGAAGGATCTAGTAGAAGCCAGAACTAGAAAGGAGATAACACCTATTGTCCTCGTGATCAAAATAATGGAGACGGAAGAGGAAGAGAAAGATCTGGACGAGGATTGGGAAGAGGAGGCTTCTATGGAGCTTGTTTTCAATGAGGAGAAGGACATAGAGACTATGAGTGTCCTCAACATCAAGGGAGGACAATTAGAAGATCTGAAGGTAATTCTTGAGTTTCCCATGTGGATGAAGATGCTTAGTCTTCACATTCTGAAGATGCTGAAAGAGGAGAGGCCCTTGTTGTTAGAAGAGCTTTGCTGATGAGGAGAAAGAACTAGATCGAAGAAAAAACTTGTTTCACACTCGATGCAAGTGTGAATGTAAATTTTGTAATGTTATAATTGATGGAGGTAGCACTAATAATATTGTTTCAGAAGAACTGGTCACTAAATTGCAGTTGGAGAGGAGAAAGCATCCAAAACCATAATAGATAGCATGGTTGCAAAAGGACCATAGGGCATTGGTCAATGATAAATGTTTGGTAAAGTTTTAGATTAGTAACTATAAGGATGAGGTTTTTTGTGATATTATGCCTATGGATGCTTGTCACATGTTGCTAGGAAGACCAAGGTAGTTTGATTGGTGAGAAGTATGTGATGGACATGCTAACAACTATTCCTTGACAAAGGATGAAATTCATCATAAGTTGAAACCCCTAAGGGAGGCATAAGAAAAGGTATGCAGTAATGTAATAATTTGTTTGGTTTATAGAAGAAAGTTCCTAGAAGGTTTGAGGCATGAGAATATGTGTTTTGCATTGATCCCTAGAGTTGATAAAGAAGATACTAATGATGTAGCGGTAGAGGTTTTAGATTTGTTGAATGCGTTTTAAGATATTTTTTTGATAACGTACCTGAAGGTTTGCCTCTAGTAAGGAAGACTAGCCATCAGATGGATTTGATTCCCGGAGCTAGTCTTCCAAATAAGGCAGCCCATCGAATGACTCCAACAGAGAATGAAGAGTTGAATAGAAAAGTGCAAGAGTTGTTGTGGAAGGAATTGATTTGAGAGAGTTTGAGTCCATGTGTAGTACTTGTAGTACTAGCACCGAAAAAGGATGTAGAATGGAGGATGTGTATAGACTCCCAAGCTATCAACAATATTACTATCAAGTATAGATTTCCCTTGCCGAGGATGGATGCCATTATGGATTAGTTGAGTGGAGTTGAGCACTTGACAAAGATAGATTTGAAGAGTGATATCCGGATTAGAGAAGGAGATGAATGGAAGAAAACCTTCAAAACCTAGGAGGGCTTATATGAGTGGTTAGTCATGCCTTTTGGGCTAACCAATGCACTGTGTACATTTATGCGGTTTATGAATGAGGTATTAAAGAATTTTTAGGAAAATTTATTATTGTTTATTTAGATGATATTTTTATTTTCAGTAAGACATTGGAGGAGCACCTGATTTATATCTGAAGAATTTTTGAGAAGCTAAGAGAGGAGAAGTTGTTGATTAATTTGAAGAAATGTAGTTTTGTGAAGAGGTATTTGGTGTATCTAGGATTTTTTGTCTCAATAGAGGGTCTTAAAATGGATCTAGATAAGGTGAGATCTATCATTGAATGACCTACCCTGAGGAGTGTTACAAAGGTAAGATCATTTCATGGTCTAGTAAGTTTTTACAAAAGGTTTATTAAGAATTTTAGTAGTATTTGTGCACCTCTAAATGAAGCAATGAGAGGGGATATAAAGGATTTTAAATGGACTATAGGAGCAACAAAGAGTTTTGATATGTTGAAGAAGAAAGTCACAAAGCAACCTGTTTTGGCACTTTCAAATTTTAATAAGGTCTTTTAGGTAGATTGTGATGCTAGTGGTAGTCCCATATGAGCTATTTTGAGTCAAGAAGATAAACCTGTTGCCTATTTTAGTGAGAAGTTGAATGATGCTAAGAATAAATATTATGTCTATGATAAGGAGTTTTATGCTATAGTTCAGGCTTTGAAGAAATGTAGACACTATTTTTTTACAAAAGATTTTTTTTTATATACTAATCATCAGGCTTTGCAGTATCTTAATATTCAAGGAAAGCTAAATCAAAGGAACCTAAAATGGGTTGAGTTTTTGTAGAGTTATACTTTTGTTTTGAAGCATAGGAGTGGAAGGTTAAACAGAGTTGTAGATGCCTTGAGTAGAAGGAATTTTTTTTTGATAGAGATGAATATAGAGGTTGTTGGGTTCAATGAACTCAAGAGTTTATATCCTAAAGATCCAGACTTTGTAGAAGCTTAGAAGGCTTATTTGAAACCTGTTACATTGGATAGGACAAAATGGTTGGATTTCCTAATCCAAGATGGGATGTTGTTTAGAGGAAGCCAATTGTGCATTCCAAGGAGTTCTATGAGAGATAATCTAATCAAGGAGAAGCATAGTGGAGGATTGGATGGTCATTTCGATCGAGATAAGACCATTGCTCTTATTAGTGAGAATTATTACTAGCAACAGTTATAACAAGATGTGAATAAGTTTGTGCATAGTTGTAGAGTATGTCAGATGGAAAAAGGAGCAAGTCAAAATATTGGATTGTATCAACCATTACCTGTACCTAAAAGGCCATGTAAGAATATTAGCATGGATTTTGTTCTTGGCTTGCCAAGGACACAAAGAGGGCATGATTCCATATTTGTGGTGGTGGATAGATTTTCAAAGATGGCACATTTCATTATGTGTCATAAGACTAGTGATGTTGATATTGCGGAGTTGTTTTTCAGAGAGGTGGTGAGACTACATGGTCTACCAAAGAGTATAGTTTTAGATAGAGATACCAAATTTATTGGTTATTTCTAGAGGACATTATGGAAGAAGTTGAAGACAGATTTGAAGTTTATTTCTACACACCATCCATAGATTTACGGATAAATGGAGTTTGGGTAACCTGCTAAGATGCAAAGTAGGAGATAAGCCCAAGGGATGGGATTTGATTATACCGTGCAGGTGGAATTTTCTTACAACAATTTAGTCAATAGGAGCACTGGTAAGTCACCATTCTAGATTGTATATGGGATTAGTCTGAGGAATGTTTCTGAGTTGAGGAAGATGGAGAAAGGAGAGAAGAGCAATGCTGAGGCTGGAGATTTTTCTCAACACCTGAAGAATTTGCATGAAGAGGTGAAGAAACATATCAATAAGATGAACTCGCAATATAAGGCTAAGGTGGATCAGAAAAGGAGGTATAAGGAGTTCTAGGTAGGAGATGAAGTCACGATTCATTTGTGAAAGGAGAGGTTTCCATTTGGTACATACAACAAGTTAAAGATGAAGAAGTTTGGACCATGCAAGATCCTAAAGAAGCATGATTCAGGAAATACATATGAGGTAGAGTTGCCTAATGAAATTTATATTTCACCTAGGTTTAACATTTCAGATTTAATAGAATATCATGAAGGAGGAATTGATGAAGAAATAATAGAAGTGCAGTGGAATATTCCAGCGCCCACTTCAAAAAAGGAGGAGGTAGAAGAAATTTTGGATAGTCATGTGGGTAGAAGCACAAGAAGCATGCAATATGTAGAGTACTTGGTGAAATGGAGGGGAAATCTTGTTGAAGATTCATCATGGTTATCTAAAGATGAGGTTAACTATCTTGGTTTTCCTCTAACACCTGAGAAGTGACAAGGTCACTTTTCAAATTATCCTGGGTGTCTAATGCAGGAGCATCCAGTGGTGTAAGGGCAATCTTGCATCACCCAAAAAGATTGTATTTTCATTTGTTTGTAGTTTCCTTGGTTTTCTTGGGGCCCATGGTGACTCAAAAAGTCTGTGGGATAGTTAGAAGTTTGAAACAACCAAAAATAGTCACCTGCTATTTTTAGTAAGTCGACCTATTCAGGTCATATGGACATGAAAATTTACTTGAAGGAGCGAAATTGGAAAATAATATTTTTGGTGAAATAATCATGAAATCTTGTACCATTTGAGAGATATTAAATTTTTCTCTTAGGAATTTCTCCAATGAAGTTTAAAATTGGAAATTGAGGCCTTTCGAAGCCTTAGAATAGGGTGCAAAATCTTTAATCTTTAGATTTGGAAAAAGATGGTTGCATATATCTTCACAATCTTTCCAACAACATATTACAATTGAAAATCTGATGCTCGGATCAAAATTTATGGCCTTGAGAAGCCGCCCCACTAAAAAGTGAATTTGATTAAAATATCTTCCTAGGAAAGAAATCAAATGGTGAGACTTTTGGTGCCAAAAAAAGAGGGAAAGTTACACTTCCTAAAACATTCTAGGGTAGTTGTTGGGTAAAACAAAAAGGTTAAGTGGGGGTTGTAGAAGGTGGTTCCATCAATGAAGATTGTGGCTCTGAATAATATATTTTCTTTTAGAGTTGATTTTGTTGTAATGAGTCAAGCCCATGAGGTTGTAGCATTGTAATTTTTGAATCTGTAATTTCATTTTTTTAGATTATTGAAAGTGAGTTATTTTCTGTCTCGCATCTTCTGTGTTGGTATCTAGTGTTGTGTTTTGTGTGGGTTTTGGGAAGTGCAACCCTCATCAATAACCCTTGGTGTAGCTATTGTAAATGAACTGAAATTGTTTTTCTAACAAAATTTTATGAAATTAGGGTAAACAAAGATTTGTAAATACCTTTTCTTTGCTTTTTCTAATTAAGGTTCATACACACCAGATCATAAATAGCCTTTGGTCACTCCTTCCCTGCTCTGCTTCTCTCAAATTATTTTCGTAAATGAACTTTCCTAAGTGAAATCACTTTATAACCCTTAGATTCTAACCTAATTTCACATTTAATGCTTCAAACAGTAAAGCTAGCAATGCTTTAGTTGTACACATAGTCAACTTTTGATGCTTTGCAAACTTCCACACTGTCATATTTTCTTCCACAATCTTCACCAATATATCAAGAATGTCGATCTACATCACATATCTTCATGTTGAGGCATCATCACCTCTCCTTTGGTGGGGGATAAAATATTTTCATGAAATCTACCCTTGAGCCAAAGCTCTTAACTTAGTTTTTAAAGGAAACATCTACACTAGACACTAGTACAGATTCATTCTTAAACTCAATCTCTTCCTTCTTTCTCCAAATATTTTCCATCTCCTTCTTTGTTTCTGCTGGATCAATCTTTTGTACTGGTTTATTCCTCTTTACCAGATTATCCTTCTTCACATTTTTTCTTCTACAAAATTTGGAAATATGTCTAGACCTATTGCAATTATAGCATCTGACATTCTTTTTAAGATTATTCCTTCCATTCATTTTATTTTTGCATTGATTAGCTTTATGCCCAAATCCATTGCATGTATAGTAGTAACCATTGAAAGATTGAATCATTCTACAATTATTATAATCATTCATCATTTAACTTTTGCAATCATTAGCTCTATGACCAAATCTCTTGCATGTAAAAAAATGACCAGAAAAAGGTGGAACATTTTTATTCATTTTTCTTCTACATTCCATTGCCTTATCTCCAAATCTGTTGTGATAATAACAAAAACAATTAAAAGATGCGTAACTTTATGAATTTGGTTTTTTGACCGATGGTATTCTAGCTTCATTCCTTTGATTCTGGATCTACTTTCCATTATTCTTCTTATCTTTATTCTTGTTTCTAGTATTTGATATCTGATTTGATTTTGAACTTTCACGTTTTTCAAACCCTAAACCTTCTTTATCTTTAGATATTTTTTGATTTACAATAATTTCATCAAGCTTTGTAGAACTCATCTTGAATTTGTCTTCATGACTCCTTGATTTCTCTACATTTGATCTTAGATTCACAACTTCTTGTTCAAGCCTTGTACATTCCTTAGATTTTCTTTTCACCATTGTATTCAAACATTCCTCAACTCTTTTCTTTTCTTCAATTTGCACCTTCAAAACAGTGATAGTTTTATTTGATTTCTTCAATTGTTCACTGACTTCCTTATAAATTTCTTTGAAATTTTTGATTTTATCTATCAATTTTCTGATGCATTCATCTACTTCTTTGACATTTTATTTTAAATATTTATTTTCACCTTCATTCCTCTCAAGATCTTCAAGAGTGACTTTGAGTTCTCCATCTTTTTCAAGCATTAAATCTTCTTGTATGCGTCCAACAACATAAATCTCTTCTAGAGAAGTAGGTAGTCTTCTAATAGCCATGTGTTCAACCTCTAAGATCTTCCACAAGTAGTTAAGCTCCTTCCAAGAAACCAAGCTTTGATACCAATTGTTGAACACCGAGAACAATGAGAGGGGGGAGGTGAATCAATATTCTTTTAAACCATTCAAACATTTAAACATCCAATCCAATTAATAGATTCAATTGTAGTAAATGAAATAAAGCATGAAACATCAACATCATATAACATGTGAACACCAAGATTTTTACATGGAAAACCAAAAATGGTAAAAACCATAGTGAGGATTAGCTCACAATATATTATAATTGGTTATAGTATATTTATAGAAGTGCTCACTGTAGGTGGACTCACTATCCAAGTGGACTAAAACAAAAAATATAGAAAAGAGATTGTGGCTCACAACCTAGTTTGACCTGATATAATTGCATCTATCATGTGCATGAATTACAGTTCCAATAAAGCTCAATAAAATAACTTTACACACTTCATTTGATTTTGATCTAATATTCTGCTTTCATCTTCATTCATATCACTCCAACACTTTGCTCAACATTCATAACTTATATTCACACTACTCTGATACTATTCACATCAGTTACATGTCTCTCATTCATTACATACATCAAAATACCAAAAATGATCTACCATATATATATATATATCCACTTCAAGAATAACATCAATTAGCTCAGCCTAATTAGATGTATCATACAAAATATACTATGTATAAATTGTCGGCTCAAATCCTTCCACACACATTTCACGCCAAGATCCAATCCTTAAAATAATTTGAAATAGGTCAGAATGGACCTATAATAGCTCGCATATAACACTGCAACACATATTTAACCTTTGCATACCCTTACACTTATTAGGTCGACACCACAAAAGACCTAATACTAAAATTCTTCAACTATATACCCATATTCAGACACGTGTACCTCAAAACTCAATTCCAACTAGAATTCACACATTATTTCCATATTTCAACAAATCCTCAAAAGTGCAAAGCCAAAAACTTATCTGCACGGAGAAGTGTAGAATCTCCTAGTCATACACACTTTACATGAAATGATTGTAATATGCTAGAACAAACTTCTGTCATCCATAACTTCCAAACCAGAGGTCAAAACTAGATGAAATTCTAGAATTAGATACTTCTAACAACCAAAAAAATAATGTTAGAATTGTAGAGTGAAAACTTCATTCATGGACCGATGTGAACCCAAAAACTGAAGCTTTGTTACACAGAGTCAATAGAGTTGACATTTAGTCAATTTTCCATCACAACCAACTTTCCTAGATCAACCATCTTATAAAAATGTCTTCCATAAACACTCCAAAACCTATTAGAACCAACCAAAATGATCTAAAATGATCTGCATAATGATCTTCACATCAAGATACAATGTTGACATCAATGACAATACTGCAACACATAGTAATATACCTTGTACCTATCCCTCATGCTCATGTTTCCAACAATAACATCAATGAAATTCTTCCAAAAAGGGCCTTAAGGAGGATTTTCTCTCACACATAACATAATACATCATATGCTAGTAGAACAAGGGGGACCAATAATTTTTGATTGGATTACTGCAACCTCTTCCCATTCCAAAAAAAAAATGGGGGAACATCTCCATGGATTTCAACACTGGATTACCCAAGTTGCAAGGAAAAGATTGCATTTGTGTTGAAGTGGATATATATTGACTAAGTATGCTCATTTGTTTTCCATCTCTAGTGACCATAAAACTCTGCAAGTTTTCAAACTATTCTTCAAGGAAATTTTTGGGTTGCATGGGATACCAAAGAACATTGTCATGGGAAGAGACAAATGATTCCTTAGTACATTTGGGAAGGAATTATTATATTTGATAGGTACCAATCTCACCCATAGCATAATATATCATCAAAAAACTGATGGGAAGATTGAAAATGTAAATAAGTGGCTAGAAGGATACTTAAGGAATTATGCCACCAGTCAGCAAGTGACTTGGGTCAAATAGCTACATTTGTGAGAGTATTACTACAACACAACTCATCACATGTCCATTTGCATGTATCCTTTCAGAGCACTCTAAAAATATGATGCATTAATATTTATAGAGTGATGCAATGGCAGGGATGACATCAACCATCTTGTAACATGAATCCACAATTTGATCTTCAAAAGGTCTCTCAAAGCACCATTTTATCTCTTCAGTGAACTAGGCACCCAAAGGCTCCAACACACTCTTATTGTTTCAAATATTTTTCAAGACACTAAGAGGCATCTAAAAAGATTAAATTTCCCAATCCAACAAGGCTAACTCACTTTCAAAGCCTCAAGAACTTCTGTTTGCACTTTCACCATTCAAGCTTTTATTCATCTAGTAGGTGTCCAAACCCTATTTTAGGAACTTCTGTCACAATCAACCACCCAAAATAAAAAAAAAAGGCTTACACTTTTAGGGCCCCATTATCTAGATACAAATCATATCTCAAATCCACCATACGGTTCTTCAGACCATTAGTGCCCAAATGGACTTTCTAGGCTAAAACGGGCTCTAATTAGCCCTATTTTCCAAAGGACCTTGTCTCTAAACCTATCATAGACTCCCAAAACCACAAAATAGTCTTATAAATTCCCTCAAAACTTATGATTCATCAAATTTCAAGGCACCATTCATGTACTAAGGCCTATTTCTTCAAAACCCTCTCTTTTCACCATTCCAACTAGGGCTTATTGAAAGTCCTATGTCCAGACCACTCTCAATCCTAAAACCACTTTAATCATCCATAATTTTACCTGCACATTCTTAAAACAACATTAAATTATGCTTCCCTCTTTATTCATACACACTTTCTTCACAAAACCTCTCCTTTCCACTTGTTTTCAACCTTTTCCAACTAGGGTTTCAACCTTCCTCATAAATCTGACCACTTATATTCTCTCATAAATTATAAAAATCACTAAATACTTCCAATAACACAAATTCTAAGGGATTCTACCTAGTTTTCTTTCCCAAAAACCATTTCACTTTTTCTAGCCTTGATTCTAGGGCCTTAAACTCTGTTTTCACCACAGGGCAGTGTGGAGTTCTCTCTCAAAATTTTCCCAACCTCAATCAAACCTTCCTAGAACTAATTATAACCTAACAAGGCCCATTCCACCTAGGTACAGTAACTACAGAAGGTGGAATGGCCTGTTCATTACATTTTAACCTTCAAAACACTAATTCCTTGTTTTAGACTAGTGTCAAGGAATCAGTCCCTAGATTGCTCTAAATCCACTAAAACTCCTCAAGAATGAATTTGTGATGAGGAAAACACCTTATTAAATCATGTTCAAATCATTAAGAAGCCAAACCCTGCAGTACGAAACTGTACATAGGTAGAAAATAAATAAAACTCAAAAAATTGACTGAAATCTGTATTTTTTTTATTGAATTCTTCTCAAAACTCTTCAACAACCTTTCCTTGAGCCTTTAAGAGGCCATTTATACATATTCCAATCATGGAATTCCTATAACTGACCATACAACTACCTAGACCCTTCACATTCTCTAATTTTGCATTTTAGACAATTTGTTGACAAAAATTACATCATTATGCAACTTTTTTTGCATTTTTGAACCAAACTAACACTAAAACCCCCAATTACATCAATTATGGTCTAAAAATACCTTGTTTAACATAAAAAAGACTCAAATTACTGCTAATTCCTAGTCTCTCCTATCACCAACCTTCAAATGATGAATTTTTGTAAATACATGTTTTAGGTGCTCCTGCACCATAGAGTTAGTCCTCTCAAACAATAGAGTTTTGACAGTGAGTGATTTTGTAAATAAAAGTCAAGATATTCTAAGAACTCTCAAGGATCATCTGTAAGTTTCTCAAAATAAGCAAAAGATGTATGCAAATAGGAACCGCACGAAGAGATCATTTGAAGAGGGAGATATGGTATTTATCATATTTCAACCATATAGATAGTCTTTTGTCAAGAAAAGTGGATTGGAAAGGCTCAAGCTACCTAAGTTCTATGGGCCATATAAAATAACTAGGAAAGTTGGAGAATTTGCATATGAGGTGGAACTTACAAAAGAAAGTAAAATTCACAATTCCTTCCATGTATCAAGTTTAAATAAGGCTCTTAGATTGCATAATAATCCTAAAGGGGAGTTACCCCCACTAGATGATGAAGAGAAGCTCAATCTCATCTCAAAAGTTGTGATTGATACTAGAGTCAAATCTTTAAGAAACAAGAGCATCATAGAGTATCTTGTTCGGTGGAAGAATCTACCCCTGGAAGATGCTACTTGGGAGGGACTTGAGATATTTAAACATCCTAATTTACATTTCTTGAGGAGAAGAAAATTTGAGAGGGGAAGACTTTTCATGTCCCCTTTTTTGGGAAATCAACTAAAGGGTGGAATCCAAGAATCCTACCACATTTCCTCACAAAAAATACTTGTGACTTGGGGTTTGGAATATAACATCCACGATAATTCCCACACATCATATCCATAGCCCATAGAAAAAAGGGTCATAAAATAGGAAGATATCACCATGAGAAGATCACCAGTCTAGGCTCTCTATACTAGAGAAAAGTTGCTTTTAGAAATTCCTTTGCATTCCTCCATAGGAGAATATTATGAATTGTAGTTTAAAAAAATAGTATCTACGATGACACCTACACATCATATCCAAATCTCAAGGGAAATGGATTTAGTATTGGAAGGAAATTACTATCAAAAGATGATTGTTTTGAGATCATGACAGTCATTTTAGTAGGGATAATGGATAAGACACCTTCGGATCATGTAACATAAATTGTGAAGCTCCAAGAAGATGGAAGGGGCTAATAAAACATGTGTCTAGGTTCGTACTGTGGCATGCTGATTCCAAAATCTATCTTGGCCTTAAGGCTGACCTAATGTAGCATGTGAAAAATTAAATTTTGGTCACTGACACCATTTTTGCGCAAGATCGACATGTTCCTTAAGGGAAATTGTTATCATGTAAATATAGGGAGTCAATTATTGTAATAGGCATCAAATTATTATGCTATTTTTCTATATTTTGGGACGCTTGTGTTCTAAACCCTTCTGTGGATGAAAACCCATAGGAGTTTGTGGCCATTATATTAAAACCCAATGGTTACTAGGACCAAAGGACAAATCCCTTTGGTTCTTGAGGGAATTCTTATTCAGGGATTACATTTGAGCTTGAAGGATTCTGTAAGGAAGTTAATAATATTGTTGTTGATCTATGTTAACCTTGAATATCATTCATAATCCTTGTTGTGAGTTTTAATTGATATATCATATAAGTGAATGAGATTCTAGAGTTTGTCAATATATTGGAGTATTATTTGGTCATATGTTGATGTGTATTGAATACAATTTGTAAATAATCTTTTTGTTAAAATTATAGGTTATGGACATTAAAGAATTCATCCATTGATGGCATTAGCAAGAGCTCCAAATCTAGTAATATGAACATCCAATATAAAGAAACTCCAACTTGGAGCCATTAAATACGAATAAACACCTTAAGTTGAAAAAAGGTAGGACAAAGAGCTACAACAAATGTAAAAAGGCCATAAAAAATTCTTACAAAGTTAAAGAAAAGAAGTATGGAAAGAGCGAGGCAATCCAAAAACATTAGAACAACCAAATAAAACTTCACTAAGAGAAGATTTTCTTAATACCTAGTGATTTATTTTTAACTAATCACACTCTCTCTCATCTATTCATTTTGCTTGATTGAAATTAATATTTTACGTGACTAATTTTATGGATAAAAAATAAAACATAAAAACATTCTCTTAATACATGAATTCTAAATTTAACGAAGGTCACAAAAGAGGGACTTAATCTCCTTATTTTGAAACATGTCATCCATCAAGAGATCACTTAAAACACACTTTAAAATCAACTACACATGAAAGCTTTGTCTCCTTTCCTTGAAACATATCATCTACTAGAGATCCACTTAGAACACACTTAACATTAGCTACATGTTTAGAAAATACAATACTTCTTGCACAATTTTGATCACCTTCATTGAAATTCTAACATAACTAGACACTATTGTATCAAATTTGATCTAATGAGATCTCAACATGATCCACTATCTTTTTCTTCAACTCTATTCAGATTTGTTGTCCACTCTTGTAGTGAATAAGATGCACAAGTTCTTGATTATAGAGTGAAGATTGCTTTTATTAATAGGTGGAACATAAATATTCACACTTTTTTAATAAATAAATGTTCTTACTAATAATTATAAATATATATATATAAGGCCATATATGCCTGTATATATATTAATTTGTAAAATATAGATATTACATATATCAAAATGGCCAGTGGTTAGGCCATAAGTCTAAAAATAACATCAACCTATCTGCAGATACATAATATTTTAGCCCCCTTTTCTAAATTCTACTTTCTACCGTAGCTTTTCCATAGTACCTAGTTACATATTATCATAGCAAGCTTACTGTAAATTGAGAAATTCTACCAAAAAACTATCACTACCCTACTTTTTCTTCATTCCTCCATGCATTTTGGGGAGTTTTCTCCTTGTCCTTCCTCTCAGTCTTCTTCTTCCCTATGCTTACTATGAGTTGCATTCCTTGTGTCCCAAATCTAGCATTCATCATGCACAATGTAACCATCATTCTCTTCTTTCAAACATGTTGCACACAATTACTTATAGATCCTTTAGCGACTGGCACATATCTATGATATTTGATAGAAATATGGAAAGCACTTGTGATGATAGAATAATTCTCCTAGATTTAGGGTTCACCACCTCAGCTCCGGTGATTGTGTGAATTCTATCCTCCACTAGCAGACATTCCACTTTAAACAGTGTGGAAAGATCTTCTTGTGAAATCTATCCCTCAAATGGAATTTCCCATACCTGCACTCACACACTTACCTAGAGGTTCCAGGGTTGGTACACCATTCGCTAGTTACAGGTAGTTAACCACAAACCCTTTGCCAATTTTTCTACCTGCTCTCTCCTCCTTCCTTCCTCAATGAAAATTCAACATTTGCTAGACTTGACCTACCTCTAAACATGCCACAAGGCAATGCGAATGGTAATTAATATTACTCTAGCCGTGTATCATGCCAATCACAATTATATTCAAGATGTTCAAAACATCATTACTCTAGACAAAATGTCACATATTTCTATCTACGATCTCATGTGAGAATACCTATCACCATAATGATTACCAAAGATGCATTAAGAATAAACATACGTTGTTTTCCCTACAAAAAGAAACCCACATGGTAGATAAAACTGACGACTCCCTCCATTGTGGCTAACGTCAAGGGTATGTGCAGGATCATGATGGGCCAAAAAGTGGCAATATGATGGGTATGTGGCTGATGATTGTTTTTACCCAAAATTGATGAAACGAAAAGGGTTTTAAAGGAGATTCTCAACTTTCCACTGATATAAATTATGCTTTATTTTGAATTTAATAAGTAATTATTATTCATTTTCTATTCAAATTATGACTAAAGTCTTAATTGATAGGCTGATTGAAAAATCTATAGCTTTCGTATCACATATTTTGAATCCAAAACATGCGCCACACTCTATGCTTCGCGTACTATAGGATAACAAAAATAAAAATTGAATTTCATGAAGTTTTGACCAAGTTAAGGTGGTCAGACATATATATTTTAAAAAGTTGTAATAAAATATTTATAATTAATTATTTACTTGGAAAAAAAATACAAAAAAATATGCATCACATTGGGGCATGAATCCTCTACTTATATCTAAAATATTATAAAAAAATATTATCATTTTATTGTGGTTAGGGTGGTCAGATAGACACCTACTTCTTATTTTTTCCCTGAAATTTAAGTACCACTACATTGAAATTTCAAATTTTCACCAAATAGTTTTTCTTTTTAAAAACAAACCTAGTAGTTTAGAAACTACATTCAATTTTAGACTACAGATTATATTCTTACATATTTTTAAAATAATATAGATAACTTATTCAAATTTTTATGTCAAGTTGCTGAACTCTGATTTTTCTGAATTTTTTGCCACTTAAGGGCCTATTTTTTCCATGATGATCCTACACATACCATCAATTGATTATACTTCTTGCTTGCTTGTCCTTCCTTTATCCCTTATGTGACCTCAGAGATATTCCTATCATACACCTCATCAACTATCATATAGTTTTCACACTATACATTGCTCTACCCTTAGTTCATACACTGCTTATTGAATATGAAGAGCTTCTTCTATTCTTGTTTCTAAAGCTTCCACTCCTTGACTTTGACACATCAATTTTGCCCAAAATTTCAGCTGCCCCCTTTTACAAATTTGGTAATTGATTTATGCATCTTTCTCCAATTGATCTGCCTCCCGATTAGCTATCTCAGCTAAATGTGGGTATGCTTGCAAATGTGTGTCATCAAATATTCTAACTTCTTCTCCTTCACAATCCATATTGGCCAATTTATCTGCAATATTATTAACTTGTTGATATGAATGAGATATGGTGTAACAGTGAACATTCTCTAAAAATCCTGCTACTTTCTGTAAGATATACTTTAATCCCCAATTTTGGATCTTTTTTTCCTTACACATTGTGGACAAAGATTTTGGCTCCACAAGACTCTCTACACTTCTAGGGATTTTCACCTAAAAGGAGAGAGGTAGGCCAAAATGTGCAATGTCCCCACTCAATACTAACACAAATATGATTGAAATATGTTTAAATGAAATGTACTAAATGCAAAGATCTAATAAAATAGATTGAATGTTAATGCAAAACTAAGGAAATGTAGAATGTTTGAAAACATAGTGTAGTATGCAAAAACACCTAGAAAGATGAATAGAAATGCAAATAAAATAGAATAGGAAATTAAAATAGAAAGCATGCACCTAGAAATGTGTTGAAGACTAGATTGAAGATTGGACATGTTGTTGATTCTAGAATTTTGGCCTACTGGGACATTTACGCCATTTTGGGTGACCTAGTCCTAGATCTAGAAAACCGCACCAGAGTTTGTTTCAGCCAAATGGGTATCCAAATCTACAAAAAACTTTAAAAAAAATGTGCAGTGAGACTAAGTCACCATTGATGGTGACTAAGTCCACTTTGACTTTTCTGAAAATCTGAAAGTGGAAATGGAAGCTCTCGATCTACACTTCAGTTCCTGATAGGTGTCCGCTTCCAAAACTATGATCTTCAGCATTGTGACTTTTTGTGGATATTTTTCCTTATCCAATTAGGAGATGTCTTCAAAAATTTTACAATCTATCCTTCAATTATTTCCAAACCCTCAAAGTACCTAAATCTATAAACACACAAGACAAGAGGGAGAAATGTTGAATGCTAGGGCATGGGGGCTTTCCTTGGTCAAACCCCTTTTTAGGTAATTAAACCAAAATGAAGAAATAATATAATGGAGCATGAAATAATGGAGTTAGAAACTTTCCATGATGATAGATCTTGAATTTATGCAGCAATGAATGAAGAATCTGCCCTAGAATGTTTGAAAAAGCTATCTTGATGACTTGAAATGTTAAAACCCTAGCATGCTTGACTTAAGAACATGATGAATGATGGATGAATAATGAATTGATTATGAATTAGGGTTTAGAAGCTTGTATTTATAGGAAATCCACCTCATTTTTCCATTGATTTGATCCCCAAGGCCAACATGGAGGAAAATTAAACTTAAAACCCATTTTTTCCCGCTTAGACCTCAAAAATAGCCCAAATGGGTCTAAGTCGCTATGTTGGGTGACTTAGTCCCATCTGGATGGGACTCATTCGCCAAAATGGGTGACTTAGTCCCATAGGGACCCTTTTTCCAGCTGGAATGTCTGAGAATGAAGAAGTTAGGCTTCTCGGTTGTTGTAGTCAGGTCTTTGATTAAATTAAGCCTCAGGATGCACAATATGGGCCCATAGGGGCCTATTAATGATGATGTAAAGGGTAATTAGGGCTATGGACACAAATTTCTATGTGAAAGTGTGATTAAATACACTTTACAACATTAAAATGAGGTACACATAGCCTAGAAAGGCACAACATCCAATGTGAATGTGTAAGACACATTACAACACTAGATTATAATTAGGTTTAATTTACAAGCCTTCTAGATTAATGTGAGAATGCAATTAAACATATTTTACTATGTTGAATTAAGGGAAAATGGGTTCATTCTAAGACTTAAATACTTAATAAAAGTCTAAAAAAGTGTGAAAGTCATTTACAACACTTTACAACACCTTTACAAGACATGCATTTTATTCAAGACATTAAATCAAGGCAATATTAAGCCAAAATCACAAGGAGGGCTTAAACAAGAAGAAAAAGTAGAAGGGTTACTTTTCTCGTGTCCATATTTAGCCCCCACTTTAGTGAGAGGATGAACCTGCTTCAAAATCACACTAAAGTAGACATTCAAGAGGGGTCCAATTGTACCAATGTATATGGTCTAGGATAACAAAGATCGAGGAGGCAGTCAGGCCCCTAAGATCCAGGATCCTAAGTCATACCAGCACAAGAGGACATGCACAAGGTTCAAATGATTTGTAGCAAAAAAAGATACGTGATCATGCAATGGAAAGAACTAGAAGGAAGAGAAAAGAGGAAGTAAAAGGGTGGATCAAGCTTCGACCATTTGTCCAACACAATGTGGATAAGATCTAGGTTGTTTGTCCAAAAATGTATACTCACTCTGAGGAAATGGAACTCTTGGCTATCTACTGGGTGAGAAGTCCTAAAAGGTGAGACACCTACGATTGATATGTGCTCACACACATGCAAGTGGCTATGGAGAAAGTCATGCCTTAGAATGGGCTTCCCACTCAACCATACCAAAGTTATACTTCTTGATAACTTTGATAAGGAACCACACAAAAATGACCTTCGAGCCCTATGAGATAAGCAAAGCTTCGTATTCTTAAAACTCATAGACATTGTAAATGGTGTAAGGAATGTTCAAAGGGTTTTTTCTTAGTTCGTGCAAGGTCTCATCTTGGGGAACATTGTGCCTAATGTTTCCAAGAGAGGATGTGTCAAAAAAGTATCACGCTCTTGGAGGGAATCAAGCCCAATGACACCACCAGGAAAAGGATGCATCACAAGAAGAATGGAATCACACAATGAAACATGATAGTGTCAATGAGGGTGTTTTGTGATAGTATGTCATATGCGAGCCAACTTAAGGCATGTTATCCACATCCCAAGCTTGCTCTAATATGTTCATGAAAGGTTAACGACTAGCCAAAAGAGGCAACAACATGTGACATACAAGGACAAGGCTACCTAACCCCTTGCCCCCACTTAGTGTAGGAAAATGGTGAGATGAAATGAATGGGAGAGTAAAAATCAGTATCAATTAGAGGAATTAGATGCCCCCACATAAGGGAGATCACTAGAATCCTTAAGATGTTTGATTTTACTACTCAAAGCCTTACATTTATTAGTAGAATGACTGTGAACTCTGTGATATGCACAAAATGTAGTCTTGTAATAACATTTCTTTCAAGTTCTTGGAGGAAGGGATATCAAGTGATCTTGGAGGAATCTCAACAAGATACCCTCTTGATCAATGGTAGAAGGTATTCTTTTAGTTTGTGACAAAGATATTTCTTGCTTAGTATTAGTTGTCAAACCTACGCAAGACTCTTTAGATTGCAACATTCTTTTCTCTCCTTTATAGGAGGGTGTAAAATCTAATGAATTCAAATCATTAGTGTTTTACAAGATGACATTGGAATTAAGCGAAGATGTCTTTGTTTTCAAAGGATAACAACCAAGACCACTAGTGTTGATCAATTTAGGATGCACTACTGTTAAAGTCATCTTAAAAGGGTATTTTGTGATAGTGTTGATATTGAGTGAAGGCTTGGTTATTTCTATCAAAGGACAATAACCATGACCATGAGTTGTTTCTTGTGTGTGAGCCTCTATAGGGTTTTCGATACCTTTTTCGTTAGCACCACATCTTGTGCCACTATATCCAAGTTTTTTCATAAGTTCGTAACCTTTTCCATAAAGCTTTTTCATTTCTTTTGGATTAGGTTGTTGTTCGTGGTTAATTTTTTCAAAGTTTGTTGTGTAATTTGCTTCTTTGTCTAAAGTGGTTGAGGTGGATTCTTGTTAAGGGTTGTCCAAATTTTGTGTTGTCATGACTATTGTTTCGTGTCCCTTAGTTGAATCTTTGTTGATGATCTTGTACTCACCCATGAATGTATGTTCAAAATCTAAGGAACCCAAAACATCTTCTAATAGCTTTGTGACTTGTTCAATATGTTGGTGCTTATCTATTTGTTCCACTTGTGTAGTTGGTGACACTATGTTTGAATGATTCATTTTGTTTTTCTCAATGTTCAAACAACTATTTGGATTGGAACTAGCTTTGAAAGTATGTGCATTTTTTTGTTGTAAATGTATTTCATTTTACAATGAAGAGTAGAAGGCATGCCATTCATTGCATGAATCCATGGTCAGTCTAAAATGAGATTGTATGAAAGATCATTAGGCATAACATGTATTGGTGTATCCAATGTAACCTTCTCAACTGTAAGAGGAAAAGTGATCACCCAAGCGGTTGTTTTCCTACATTGTCAAATCCATGGATAGACAAGGAATTAGGTTGAATTTATGATTTATCCACATGCAACCCATCTAAATGATTTACACTACACATATTAAGGGCTGAGCCATTGTTAACAAGGGTTTGCTTTATCCCTATTCTTTTGTATTGAGATATTATTATGAAAGCAACATTTTGTTTTTTCACTTACAAATGAGAAAGTTCACTTTGGTGAAAAACAATGTTAGCATTCAATCCTTGTATTAGGGATGCTATGTCATTCGGTTGCACATTAGAAGGAATAGGAACTTGTTGTAAGGCTGTTTGAAGCATAGTGTGATAGTTAGGTGAATTCTGAATTAAATCCCATAGGGATATCTTTGTAGGAGTATTCTTAAGTTGTTCAACAAGATCATACTCCTTAGTATGCGAAGTTAATCGAGGATATCTAGGCAAAATGGGATTAGGAAAAGGTAATGGTGTTGGGGTGGGTTGTTGTGGTTTAGGATTATTTATAGTGTTATATGTATGAGCAATGATATTATGAATCAGTTGCTACGACACATTATTCTTAGGTGGGTAAAGGATAAGTTTGGGTTTGTTATGATTTTGAGGTTTGTGTGATGGTGGGTAAATAATTAGATGATTCTTAGGATGTCTGATGGGATATGTAGGAGGTCCATTAATCAAGGGGGATCTAATAGACACTTGTACATTCATAACCTCGATGGTCTTGGTTTGATGTATCTCTAATAAAGGGAAATCTAGAATCACCTTTTTATCATTATCTACAAAAGACACATTAATGTTGTTGCCATTTTCTAGCACCATGATATTCTCCTTAGGAGGAAAGTTTTTAGGAGAACTATGAATCAAATGATCTTGACATTCATGGATTGGTTCCTCTAAAATGACTTCATTGCAAGTAGGGGAATGATCAATGGTTGAATTATCTTGCTCAATAAGGGTTTCCTTAATAGGTGAAGAAGGACAACTAAGATTCTCATGACTCTTAGTGGTTGTGTTTTCTAACATCAAAGCATCTTCCTTACAACTAAAGAAAATACTAGGAGAAGAACAAGTATGATTATCATGATCATTTACAAGTTCATTCCTTTGTTCCCTAATGTCTTCCAAAAGAGGGTTGCTATAGACCTTAAAGATTTGATCTTCTAACACCAACATACCCTCATCATTTATAATCTTAGCTTCCTTGAAATCACTCTCACAAGGAAAAGGAGAATGGAAATTAGGTAAGGTGATATTTAGGAATGTGTCTATGATTTCATTCTCTTGTGCTAAAATATCTTCCCAAAGGGGATCATGAGGAGAAGGACAAACAAGATCCTCATGATTCTCAACGATTGTATCTTCTTTCGCCAAGATACCTTCATCATTAAAAGAAGAGGTATCATGAGAAGAAAAAATATGATTATCATGGTTATCTATGTTTGCATGCTCTTCTAGTACATAATCCACACAAGTAGGAGAGATATAAAGGGGAATACACTGAATGAATGATTATCATGTTTATGTACTAACTTTTTCTTTGAAAACTTGGAGAAGATAGAGACTAAAATTTTGAAAAAGTAATCTATGCAAACTTGAAATGCAATGTAAGGATGTAAAATGAAATGCAATTTTCAGTTTTCAAGCAAGATAATTTTCTAGTTACACAATGCAATGTTGTGAATGCAAAATTGAAATTAAGCAATGCATGGAATGGGCTAATATAAGCTAGATATAATGAAATGCATGATATAGAAACTCAGCCAATTGATACAGATATGTAAGGGAAAAAAACATAAGCTTAAAAGTAGGGTTTTTAGTTCTATAAAAGGTTGTTTCAGGGGTATAAAGGGACTAAGTCACCCAGGGTGGCGAATGAGCCCCAGTAGTGAATTTTTTCAGAAATTTCAGAAATTTTTGATTGATTTTTATGTTTTTTGTGTTATATGATGCAGACCTAAGATGCCAATGCCAATTTTCAGCTATTGTTAATGATTTGAGATGCAAAAATGCAACCTATATACACTTTCATTAATGCAAAATTTTGAAAACCCTAGGGTGCAAAAAAATGGAAAACCTAATGCAATGTTGATGCAAGATATTCCTAGGATGTGAATGCACTTGAAATTAGAATTAAAATCACATGCTAAAGTTGGGTTTACCAAAATGTGGACAAATATTCTAGCTCCACAAGACTCTCTAACACTTCTAGGGTTTTTCACCTAAAAGGAGAGAGGTAGGCCAAAATGTGCAATGTACCCACTCAAGACTAATGGAAATATGACTGAAATATGTTTAAATGAAATGCCCTAAATACAAAGATTTGATAAAAGAGATTGAATGTGAATGCAAAACTAAGGAAATGCAGAATGTTTTGAAAACATAGTGTAGTATGCAAAAACACCTAGAAAGATGAATAAAAATGCAAATAAAATAGAACAGGAAAGTAAAATAGAAAGCATGCACTTGGAAATGTGTTAAAGATTATATTGAAGATTGGAAATTTTACTGATTCTATAATTTTTTCCTATTGGGACATTTATGCCATTCTGAGCGACCTAGTCCCAGATCTGGAAAACTGCACTGGAGTCTGTTTTAGCCAAATCTATAGAAAAATCTAAAAATTTTGTGTAGTGGGACTAAGTCACTATTGATGGTGACTTAGTCCACTTTGGATTTTCTAAAAATCTGAAATTGGAAATGGAAGCTCTTAGTTTGCACTTCAGTTCCTGACATGTATATGTTTCCAAAACTCTGATTTCTGACACTGTAAGTAACTTTTTGGGGATATTTCTCCTTAGCCAATGAGGAGATGTCTTCAAAAAGTTTACAATATATCCTTCAATGATTCCAAACCATCAAAGTACCTAAATATGCAAACACACAAGAAAAGAAGGAGAAATGTTGAATGTTAGGGCATTGGGGTTTTCCTTGGTCAAACCCGTTTTAGGTAATTAAACAAAAATGAAGAAATAATGTAATGAAAGATGAAATAATGGAGTTAGAAACTTTCCATGATGATAGATCTTGAATTTCTACAACAATGAATGAAGAATCTGCCCTAGAATGTCTAAAAAAGTTATATTGATGACTTGAAATGTTAAAACCCTAGCCTGTTTGACTTAAGAACATGATGAATGATGGATGAATAATGAATTGATTATGAATTAGGGTTTAGAAACTTGTATTTATAGGAAATCCACCTAATTTGTCTGTTAATTTGATCCCCAAGGCTGACATGGAGGAAAATTAAACTAAAATCCCAAATTTTCCCACTCAGACCTCGAAAATAACCCAAATGGGACTAAGTTGCCAGGCTGGGAAACTTAGTCCCACCTGGATGAGACTCATTTTCCCAGATGGGAAACTTAGTCCCATAGGGACCCTTTTGCCAACTGGAATGTCCGAGAATGAAGAAATTAGGCTTCTAAGTTGTTCTAGTTGGGTCTTTGATCAAATTAAGCCTTAAGATGCACAATATGGGGCCATAGGGGCCTATTAATGATGATGTAAAGGGTAATTAGGCTAGGGACACAAAGTTTAATGTGAAAGTGTGATTAAATACACTTTAAAACATTAAAATGAGGTCCACATAGCCTACAAAGGCACAACATCCAATGTGAATGCGTAAGACACATTACAACACTAGATTAGAATTATGTTTAATTTACAAGCCTTCTAGATTAATGTGAGAATGCAATTAAACATATTTTACAATGTTGAATTAAGGGAAAATGGGTTCATTAGACTTAAATACTTAATAAAAGTATAGAAAAATATGAAAGTCATTTACAACACTTTACAACACCTTTACAAGACATGCATTTTATTCAAGACATTAAATCAAGGCAATATTAAGCCAAAATCACAAGGAGGGCCTAAACTAGAAGAAAAAGTAGAAGGGTTACTTTTTTTGTGTCCACACACGTATTACTAATTATCAAAGAGTCCCCCTCCATATGAAGCTTTGACACACCTAAGTTCATGGCAGTTTCTAGCCCTAATAATATAGCCTAAGCTTCAACCATATTTTTTGTTCCAATCGGAAGTTCGAATGAACAGGCTACAATTACTTTTCCCTTCATATTCCTTATACAAAATCTTGCCCTTGATTTTCCCAGATTACCTCTTGATGCACCATCAAAATTAAGGTTTAGGAATTCTTTAGCTAGAGGCTTCCACTTAATTTCCTTTCTATCGACCTTTAACTTGAGTCCTTGGTGCATACTCCTTGCAAAAGGCAAGATTATATTCTTCCAATTTTTTAGAATGAAGTCATCCCAATTTGTAAATGAAGAGGAAGTTGTCTTATACTTAATAACATATGTATTAACAACTTATGAGATTGCTTTCTCAATTTTCCCTTTGACAAATTCAAGTGTGGATGGTGTTTTCCTAAAGATACACAAATTTCTTTTCCACTAGATATATTCAACACAATTATTGCTGGAATGACATGCCAAATTGAAGCAAAAAATGAAGATTTGTATAGAAGTGACCAACTCTAAAAAAACCCCCAAATAGAATTTGATAGCGGATTATATAAATTTATCTTTTCCGTTATAAACATCCAACAATGTTGAGCAAAGCTACATTGCAATAATAAGTGGTCCACATTTTCTAATTCCTAATCACATAGCGGGCAATTAAAAGGATCAGATATCCTTATTTTTGTTAACCTGTCACTTGTCAAAATTCTCTTTCTCAATACCAACCATGCAAAACTCCCAGCTTTTGGAAGTACTTTATTATTCAAACAGAAGGTGAAAGCCCTTTGTGGTATCATCTGATTCCTTCGCTAGCTTAAGGCTTTATATCCTTGCTTTACCATATATGTACCTTCTTTCAATGGTGCCCACAGAACTCTATCCAACCTTCCAGAAAGGTAAAGAAATCTATTAACCAAAATATCTTGCAGTAATGAAAACTAGTTTAGAGAAAGCGACGAACCCGTGTAATTTCTCCAAACTAGTTTCTCTATTAGGCCTTCAGTTGTTTGAACATAGTCTAGAAAATTTTGACCCCATTCAATCACCAAGACTTCCATTACTGATTGCAATTCTTAATTATTGTGAAGTGGGGGCAATCCGTTCCATGAATCATCCCAAAATTTAACACTTTGCCCACTAAAAAACTTCCCATGTGATATATGAAGTTATTATATCTCTACATGAGACCAAAAAATCCCACATGGCTGAGCCTTTTGGCAGATTTGAAATTGTTAGAATTCTCATTGAATTTGGATTATCAAGATACTTACCTTACATTATCTTACACCACTTTGCTTCCGGTTTTGAATACATCTGCGAAACTAATTTAGCCCCAAATGCCTTGTTTCTAACCAATATTTTTTGAATGCGTGCACCTCCATGCTCTTTATCCAAAGCCATATTGTCCAAGGAAATTAAAGACACTTTTTTCTTCTCATCCATATTACCTTTCCATAGAAAATTTCTCATTATGCTCTCAATTTCCATTATAACAGACCTTGGAGCTTTTAGCACTGTCAGAAAGTAATTTGATATTGCAGACAGAACATATTTAATTAATAGGATTCTTCCTATCAATGACAGCCACCTTGCTTTCCACATTAGAATCCTCGATTTCAATCTCTCAATATTAAAAGTATAGATGGATAAAAAATAGTCACAACCCTAAAATTTTAAAAGAAAAAGTAAGAAAAAGGGTAAAAATATGATCGATAGGTAACTGAAAGAAGGAAAGCCTAATCATCTCATTTATCCCATACATCAACAAATCCCATTGAAAGGGTCCAACCATTTTTACCATCATCATTATTTTTTCTTTGTCAGACTTGATTCCACGACCGGCATCTAACTTGATGAATATTAGGGTACTGGTCACATGCAACTCGCTGTTTTCGATCAGATTGAGTTCGACATGCGTTGTAAATTTGGCGAAAAGGCCGAGATATACAATTGTTTTGTAGTGGAAGCGAGTTTGTCAGGATGGAAATAGGCTGTCAGTTTTCTGAAGAAATGTTTAATCTCTGGGCTTAACTAATAATATTCAATACAAATCTAGATCTTCTATACTCCGGGAAAGGTTTCTAGAGCGTGAATTATTCTCCATGTTTTAAATTCTTCAACAGTATTAATGCTTTGTTTTTATTCCCTCTGTTTTTTCTACATAAGCCGTATTTAAGGGCAGAACAATAGTGATAGGTATACTGACTAATGCAGTAGCAATTGTCGTGGCTCTTGATATACATATACGATTCTGAGGACCAATTTAATGTAGCAGTTTAGTACAGTGCCTTACGAACCAAGCAACTAGCACAAAGAAGGATTAGGCTTGTATAAAATTCTTGATATGATGAGTAGCCAAATATTGAAGCAATAATCAAGGGCTCTGATTTCTTGGGCATCTTCAATGAAATTGATTACCGAGTGAACAACTTTATAAAACAATCTTGGTGGAAGTGAACAGCTTTCTAAAACAATCTTAGTAGGTATTATGTTTATGATGTTTGTTAATTTAGAGTTAAACTAATAAAATAACACTTATCGTATGGAGTGTTTCAAGTTTTATCAGGTTTTGATGAGTTTTTAAAACTTTAGCTCCTCCATATATTATTCATGAAGAAAAACATGAGTAGTGCCTTGTTGAAGGGCATCATGTTTGAAATCCTAGGAATAAAATTTGGGGTTATTTAGTTTGTGTAGGAGATTATAATGTATATTTATACTTTAAAAAATGTTACAAGATATTGTTAAAATGAATAGGTTGTTTATATTTGTTTATATAATCATTTTGTTATAATGTATATTTATATTTTTAAAAATGTTACAAGATATTGGAAAATCACAATAAGAATCTTTGTAATCTTTTTGAAATTTTAAGAACACGACTCTTTCATGTCAAGTTTATTGATATTAAGGAATATTTAAATAACATCTATTGAGCTAACAACCATGTAGTAATTACATTTAATTTATGTAAGAATGACTTTAATAGTTACATGATTAATCTTTTTGTTGAGATTTTGAGTTATCTTTGGGATAGATAATTGATGTATGTACACATAATTCTAATGGAAATCCTTAGATGAATGTTTATAACCTAACGATAATATAGTACAACATATTTGAATATGTAATACTAAATTTCATAATAAAAAGCTTAATAATGTACTAACCTCCAAAATTGTCAAGATTATACATCACATTCCTATTTGCTAAATAACTATTCACCTTCTTAAGGTTATATTTGTAATAAATGATTCACAAATTATGATTATAGAGCAAAAGAATGTGTCTATAATCGTATCACTATGATGGACTGAGAGATCAAAATTACAAACATTGTTAGAGACCATCTTAAATAGGTCCAAAAGAGGAAGAGGTAATCCTAACACATACAAATCTTACAAGGGAAAAAATATAAGAGAAAAAAATCTCTGAAGAGGTATTATTTCATAAATAAGTAGTAAGGATGAAGCAACATAAATGTGACAAGTACCAAAAAAGAAGAAAGAAAAAACAAAAGGAAAAGGAAAATATAAGGAACTTCAAGCATTGCAATCTAAAAATTTATTTACCTTGGAGGGAGTACCTAGTTAGAAGACTAGAAGATTAAAGGATCAAATGTCTATTGGTGCCTAAAAATGAAATTGATTAATCAAATATTTTGTGTTTATAAAAATGGACCATAAGTAGGAGGATAAGGAGATATGAATATTTTAGTAATAATCAATATCTAATGAGAAAAAGGAAAGAAAAATGATAAGAATACAACGAAATGGATGGTAGAAATAGAAATATTAAAGTGATGTATAGTCCAATAAGATCAACTACAGAATGGCTATGTGAAACAAACTCTCTCTCATACTTATTAAAAAATTGAGAGATAATATATTAAATTTTCTTTTTAATTAAGAACTTAAAATGGTATTTGATTAATTCATATTTTCTAATAAGGTTTTGATATGTTTAGTGTTGATAATAGATGAGATCAACATGTATTTTTTATTAGTCTTAACTTAAAATACAAATATAGTAGTTGGGACTATGATTCCTAATATTTCTATCACCTACATACACAAGAAAATTTTGAAGACAATTTCATAAGTATAGATGGTAAAAGTGTATGCATGCCTTGTCATTTACTCCTTTAATTTACACTTTTTAATTAATACTATAGAAACATTGTCTTTATGCTCAGTTTACCTTGGTTTGTATGTATGTTGATCATAATATAGATCTTCACATCTATTATGATCAATCTATAACTATAGAATGCCATTGGTCCATCTTGGTAAGTTAATGTGATCATTAAGTAAACTACAATCACAATTATATCACCTAGATAAGACACACTTACTATGTATTATTCTAAATTCTAGATTAGTTTCCCATTGGGTGAATGTTTAAATTTTTGTCCCACTTTAATCTAACCTATTAACATAAATAAATTTAAACATTTCCAATTAAAATTTAATTTTACATTTGCTATGGCTAATTCATTCTCACTATATTTGGTCTAGGCCACAACTCCACCAACTAGAAGTGTCGATTAGATACACATGTAGCATCAATTTAAGGCCAATTTATAAAAACTATCCTCACAACTCTTACTCATGTAAGTAACATTGAAAATATTTTAAAATAATCTTTTTGTAGATCCATATGTGTAGTTTTAAAATCTACAAAATTTTAAATATTTTAATTATAATTTTAATATTCTTTTTACTTTTTATTAATATAGTTCAAATTAACATAAAAATATAATTTTGATTGTCTTTTGAATAAAAATAGTAAAATTTATTAAAAAAAAAAAGGATGCACTAAAGGAGACATTCCATGTTGAGATGATACAATCATTTTCTATGTTAGATAAATAATTAAAAGAAAAGTACAACGCTCCATTGAAATATTATATTTTTAGTACACTCAAGTTTAAATATTTTATTTATAAATGTGTATTATCAATTTTGAAAAAAGATATCCATTCAATAAAGTTTCAAATTATAAATTATAGCTATTTTTACAAAAGATCTATGTTCAATAAATTTTATTTTATTTGAAAAATATATAAATGTAAAATACACTAAAAATATATATATTTAATTAGTTTAAATTATTTCAAAATTTAAAATATATATGCCATTTTCTATTGATTCAAGTTAAAACATTAGACTAGTGTTGGTCATTTCCGTTATAAAAGTGGAATAAAAATTTATAATTTCACCCAATTTTGAAATCCAACATTTTTAAAGAATGTAATTTTACCCACCACCTTACATAACAAAGGATGTATCCAATTTAACTCCTAGGATTTTATATTTAAGCAAAAATCACAAGTCATTAGTTTATCTAATAAATTAGATCATCTCATTCACATCACACCACACATAATTCTATAATCTATAATTTTTTTATAGAAATACATATTAGATATTTACTTATCATTGATGTATTAATGGATTTTTTATTAGTTTATTTTTGTTCAAGCTATCCATAAGTATCACATCAACTAACTAGTTGTCAAGGAAGTTTTCATAATTTCTAGATAGTAAATGCACAATATCCCAAGGTTCTACAAAATACCATTGACCTTCAAAAACATAATAAAATGAGGCTTTCACATCACAAAGACTAGATGCCATAAAGATGACTATAGCTTATGCATGAACCTATCTAGGAGTGTATCATACTATCTTAGAATATATATAATAGCTTAGACAAATGTGTTTGGTTTACTTGTTATACACATTATAAATACTAAGAAAATGATAATTATTTATTAATTATATTTTTTCTTAATATTTAGAGTAGCATATTGAATTCAAAATATAGACTTCAAGATCTGTTATTTATCCCATTGAGATATAATAAGAATATTATGTTTCAAAAACAATAATAATATTATTTTGAGGATATTTTTTCTTGTAAGATATACCCAAAGAAAAATAATAGGTTGTGCTATTACTCTACTATATATTTTTACTATTAACTAACTTACTTGAATGGATGGGGTGAGGGCCCTGACTCGATTGACTAAAGTATCCTATTGTAGGCAAGAGGTAACAAATTCTAGTCTCCCCCAACCCCATGGTATCAGAGGGCATGGCATGCCATTGTCATCGGTCACATGAAATTTTTTTACCAGGCACATTAATTTTTATAGGCGGCCTACCAAATTCTTGTAGTCTTAAAAACATTACCTGCATAGATTCTCACAAGGTTATCTATTCCATTTGATTTGTTATCAAAGATAGATTATATTTTTTAGATGCATGGGATGAAAGGCCACATTTTTCCCTACTATATGAATATTTTTTAAGTGTGATACTTAAACTATCAATTCTTATTCTCAAGTATATAGAATTAAATTAATTTTTAAACAATCTTAGATTGAAATGTTCAATGGTTCAAAATTTTAATAATGAAAGACAATGATTAAGAATCTACATTTAGATTATGACAAATAGATTATGGTGGTTGATAAAAATATTTTTATATGAAAGATGAAAACCAAGGAAAGCTTGAATGAAAGACTAGGTTCTTAATCTACTCATTCCTGTAAAAGTTATTTCTTCTTTGAGGGTCCTATTAAGAGGCTATGGAATAATATGGAAGCTTTGTGTTAGATTAATTCCTTAGTCAATAATATTTTTCTATGTAAGAAATTATATTTTCTTTAGAACTATATATGCATATTTGGTCTAAAATAACCTAAATGAATTTAAAATTTTTCACTAAATCAAAAGAGGTTGATTTCAATATGGATGAGAATGACCAATGTATTAGCCTTTTTATTTTTCTTTATATATTATGAGGTAACATTATTCTATCAAATATAAGAACTATATCTAATATGAAGCTTCAAGAGGTCATTGTATATCTATTGTGGGAATAAATGAGTCAAAAACATTATAAATGTGTCAAGGATGAGTTCAAAATTAAAAATTATTTTAGGGAAAATTTTGATTCTAAAATAGTGTGTCCTACTTGTGCGACATCTTGATTTTATCTTAAAATTGCATATTTTTTAATAAAGAATAATGATTTAAGCCTAAATGGTAAATCCATCTAAGGGATTCTAATTAGATGGGTTAGAGTTTACTCTCTTAGATCAGAAAAACTTATATATAACTAGTACATATAATTTATATCATATAAGAACAAGTTAAAATAGGTTAACTTATTCAATTCACAATATATCCAACACTTCATTTAGACATAAAGGTTAGAAATCACTGATGAAAATTAAAAATAATCTTACCAACACCAACCCTTGTTGCCCCAAGCTTTGTGTTTTTGTGCTCCAAAATATTGATATGTAAGTACCCTTACCAATAGCATAATATTCCATTCCAAGTTAAGATGAAATTTTCTTGGGTCGAGGAAAATTAATAAATTCAAAGATAAGGGATTGGTTTGCCAGGATAAATTTTAATGGTCAAGGGCTCAAAGTGGTTGAGATGATTTGATTGATAAGGATATGAAAAGTATCTCCACTTGGTTGGAGAGTATAAAGATATTGAATGTCAAAGGGAAATAAATGGTTAAAAATTCTCCTGGATAAAGTGAATGGATGAGATAGAAATGAGTATTTTTTAGTACCTTTGAAGTATGGATAAGTCCCTAACCAGTGTGATATATACTAAGGCCCATAATATATGTACAAAGACCCATGCCTTGTGTAGAAAGATTCATACCTATGTATATTCTTTTGAGGATGTGAATGATTTGAACAAGGTAAAAAAGTTCTTGAATGCAAAATTATGGGATTAGTGGGCTAATTAATTTTAGCCTAGTTATTGAATAATGGATGGAAAATATGAATTAAATAAATATGTATAGCTATTTAATTTTTAGGATGAGGATAAGGGAATTAGATAAATTAATATTTGGATTTATTTATTTAAGGTTGATGATAGAAGTATGATTTATGATAAAATACTAAAAAGTTAGATCAAGAGAATAATAACGAATAGTGGAAAAATAGTTATTTTATTTATTAAGTAATAAACTATTATTTAATTAATAAATGGGTGGAAAATGGATAATTAATTAGATAAAGGGGGATTTATTCAATAAATAAATAAATGAAATGATAATGTTTCAATTTTATGCATCTACATTTTTCCCCTCTTTGAGATGGTGTTATAAAATATCATCATTTTAAAGAAGAATAAAACTAGTTGGACTATAATAGATGCCCAATCATTAAAAGAAAAAAAGTGAGGAATTTTGATAGAAATGTTGATTCCCCCAAGAGGAGACAATTTATGAAAACACAATCTTTGGTAGGACTTTGAATATTTTTCTTCGGTTCCTAGTCAAATTCACCTTTTCTAAGCTTTCAAATGCTGAAATAATGACTAGGGCTTGTTATGTTGTTTTCAGAGTTTCTTTTATAATCATAAACCCTTCCAAAACCCTAATTTTCAAATACCTATAACACTTTTGGTCTAAATCTTTATTGACTTCTTATCACTGATCGTCGGTCATTTGAGGTACATCTTGTCTTTTAAAACTGTTGGTTGATTAGTCCCCTCGACCTAATGTTACCTTTTTTCCAATTCCTTAAATCCTTTGTAAAAATATTTTATATCTTCAAAATATTTTATGCAAAGTCTACATGCCTCTGTTAAGCTTATAGTCTTCATGTTACCTAAGCGTGTCGCCATCTTAAAACAACTTTTAGGGCACATGATCAATTCTCCCACTTAAGTTCTATGGGACCGCTTTGCTTCATACATGTGAAAACCTCTCATTGCATCACACTTCACTAATACATTGCATTTTCATCTTCAAAGTGAATTGCTAAACTGTGCTATGCGATGACTTGTTAACCTTTGAGATCGAAGGACATGTGTTGGCAGAAAATTGTATCCTATTTATCTAGTGCATTATAATATCATAAGGATAACACATTAATAAAATGTGGTAGGCATAAGAAAGGAAGGAAGAGATAGGTGGCATCACACTGCCCCTTTAGAGCATAATTTATAATGAATGGCACATTACAAAGTTGTGTTGTGGGTATTCTTCTAAGATCATGGACATTTGTCACATGGACATTGCATCGCAAGGAGCTGTGCATCACAAATTTTCAAATCCAGTGAAAATGTGTATAGATTGAATGTCCATTGAGATTGTGACATGTTATGCTATCCTGTTACATCACATATGTTCTTTACATTGTGGTTTTCAGTTGAGAGTGAAAAATTTAATTGCGCTAGGTTATACAAAGAAATGTAGGAGGCATATCGAAGGAATATTATGGTATAGATGTCAGTTGGATGTTTTGTCACAAATACTTAACACATCACCATTCCATGTCCTCGGGACAAAGGAAAACCACACTGAGTGATGGGCGGTTAAGATTGATACATGTGGCTACATCCTATCACAACTCACAAGCTCTTCACACCATAGTTTCAACAATGTAGTGCAAATACAAATTGCACTAGGTGATTAAAGGAAAAGTGAAGAGTATAAAGAGAGGATATTCTTAGACACGTGTTGGATCTTCGCTTCATTGCATGAGCTCTTCACAAAATAATTTCTTCTAAAAAGGAACAAGTGTACCTAATTTTTTCTTTGTGCTAATAAAAAGATAGAATGGAGGTGATGTCACTCATGACATGTGGTGATTGTTGATTGCATCACATTGAGCTAATGCATTGCAATCTTTACTTCTTAGTGCATGACAAAACTATGATAAAGTTTAAAAGGAAAGCTAAGGATATTTTTCATCTTCATAATGTAGTGCATTGGTCCTTCATGTCATAATTTCATAAAAGCACATTCAAATGAAGATTTTGATGTGAAAGGAGCTTGTGATAACAATTGATCCCGTTTTAAAACACTCTGATCAATGGTACATATTCAAATTTGAATGACTAGTTGGTGGATGAATTATTTCATATGTATGAGACGTTAGGTCACATTAATGGCATATTTGTTACTTCCCAAAGACCATGAAACATCAAATTACTTGGTTTTTCACCATAATTACAATTGCATTCAAGTTTTCTAGTGAAGGGAGCTCTAAACAAGTGAATTCAAGTAGAGAAAAAAGCTAGGTTTTTGGGTAAGTGCATCTATTTTATCTCTCTGAGAAAAAATTGTCCTAATTGTAATGGGAAAAATATTGTAAGGTTTTGTCTAAGGTAATTGCTAGGGTTAGTAGGGTTTCTAGTCTAAATTTTTGAAAGAAATTGTTAAACCCTAGGTTTTGAAAATTGCAACTATGAAACCCTAGTTTTCTCAAACCTTTCAAAAATGAGTAAAGTGAGTGGAAAATATAAGTCAAAAACCAAGAAATTGGCAAGGTTTATGGATCATTGACATTTTCATGGTCTTTTAGGTCTTCCTCTCATGATGCTTGGTCTATTTTGTTTTGATTTAATGTTGCAATGTAACTTATGCATTCACATTAGGTCCTAAATATTCAAATTATGACATCTTGTGAATATCTTGTGAAATGTTGTAACACATTTCTACACTTTTCTAAACTCTTCTCATTACAATTCACCTAAAAATCACCTTTTTATCACTTATCAAGTCCTATTTGAAAGTGCTATAAAGTCTTGTAACAATATTTCACGCTTTTCTAGGCTTAATTTCACTATTTACACCTTTCTTATGCTTTATTTGACCCCTTTATGCACTCATAAGGCTTAATTAAGCACATATTTTTGAATGTAAGCCCGACAAATAACATTAAATGTGACTTAATTCTTGACACCCACTTACAAGCCCAAGGTGGGACCCATTTGCCATGGGTGACGAATGAGTCCCTCTTGGCCCCAATATCAAAATAATTCAAATTTTCTTTTTGGTTTTTATTCAAAATTACCTTATGTCAGCCTGTGATGATGTATCATTAGGTTATTAGGGCACACGAGTGTATAAGTAAGTGTTTTCCTTCTCATTTTACATCTCCTACAATCTCCCAATCATCAAGTTCACTTACATTCATCAATTAGCATTTGAGCACTTCGCATCATTCAATCAAGCATTCATTAAGCATCTTGGAGCAGCCATTGACATAACCTCATAATTCTTCAACAAGGTTGTGGTGAGTTTAGGACATTTGTGCATGTTGTTTATTCATATTTCCTTGTTCATTTCATTCCATTTCTTCATTAAGGTTTTGATTACCAAAGTGGGATTTGACCAAGGAAAATCCCTATACTCTAACCATTAACTATTTTTCCCCTTTTGCATGTGTGTTTGTAGATTTATCAAGAAATTAGGTGTTGAAAGGTGGTCAAGAATTCAACAAAGTGTTTCAAGTCAAATCAACCCTATTTCAAGCTTGGAGACAACCTATAGTCCGTTTTCTACAAATTTGACTCTGTCAACCTGACAAGAAGACAAGTGAAAATTTGGAGTTACAGAATTGACCTTTGATTTCACATAATTTTGGGAGAGGAATGATTCACCATTAGTGGCAAATGAGTCCCACCTTAAGGTTGAAAAAGGTGATTTTTTCAGATTCCAATTCCTAACAGTCAGAAACCAGTTTTTAGGAGTTTTTGCCAGTAGCAGGACTGATTCACCATCAGTGGCGAATGAGTCCCACTGGTGATTTTCACTAATTTATGTCAACATTTAGATCATTCCAGATTCAACATTCATTACCGAGGTGCAATCTGTTCAACCTTCTTTCAATTCTGTTTTGCATTTGTTCATATTTTAGTTCATTCTTGCATATCTCACTATGTTTTCAAACATTGCATATTTCATAGGTTTTGTATTAATAGTCAATCAATTTCATTAGTTAGTTGCATTTACAACATTTCATTTAGTCATATTTACATCATACAATCCTCTATTTGAATGAACCACTTCAATTTTGGGGTTCTATCTCTCGCCTTTTAGGTGAAAGATCCTAAGAGTGCAAGAGAAATCCATAGCCAACCACAAAAATTGTTGGTTCATTTTGGTGAACCTGCATATTGAATACATTATCTTTTTGATTTCAATTGCATCTTGCATCCTAGGTTTCCTTTGCATCAACATTCAATTAGGTTTTGTTTTGTCTTTGCATCCTAGGGTTTCTAAAATTGTATTAGTGAAAGAATCATATAAATTTCATTTTTGCATATCAATTCCTTAAAAAACTAAAAACTTGCATTTGCATCCTCATTCTACATTTGAACAACATTGAAATCATTGTAAATTTTCTGAACAAAACAAAAAAATCTCATACTTGGAATCATTCACCACCCTGGACAAATCAGTCCAGTTGCATTTTCTGCATTAAAATTTCTTGTATTTTCATAGTTTTTCCTATATTTTTGTTCCCTGTTACTGCCTTCTTGTTTTAGTTTACAAAATTTATGTCATTAGCATTTTGTTATTCCTAGTTTTCATTTGCATTCACCCAATATTTTGTGGTACTTGTATGAGTGTTTGGTGCCCTATTGATAATACTTTAGTGAGATGACATTCTAGACTCATGGCTTCCTATGATAACACTTTTGTTGTGGACATTGGGATCTCAAGAGCTCCTACTCCTAGTATGGAAAATGGTGCATTAAGCATGTATACTACCACTAGTATGCCTTTACCTTCACATCCAATGCATGTTGACAGACAATCTAGTTCCATTCTGTAATAAAAATTCATTAGTATTCATGAGGATTTTGCACATTTGCAACAAGATTTAAGTCTTAAAAGCATTTCCACCACTGCCATACCTGCGATAGAAAAAATTCATCGCTTGATTGAAAGTGAAAATGGTTTACAAGTTATGAAATGAATAGCTAAGATATAAAATAAGCATGTTCCTTTCACATCCCACTTAGAAAACATTGTTGTGAGCCAAGGAGGATCTCATATTCCTCCTCCTTCAACCATAGCATCCATACCAACCTATACCACTCCTCAAGTTACAACAACCATGCAACAGGTTAGTCATGTGACTCCTTTTGTTATTCCAACTAGCGTTCCTAATTCTTTTGTGGAATCGAATGTTCCATCTTCTACCTTCACCCCTCTAAGTGTCCCTTTCACTTCCCCTAAGATTACATACACTCCATCACCATTTTCCCTTCCCCCTCATACCACTTACACCGATCCTCTCATTACACAACTCTTTAACACTGTTTCATCCATGCAACAACACATATCCACCATTAGCCAAAGTCAAAATACTCCACCCACATTTCACGTCTATAGTAGCCCCTTATCTCTAGAGATCTTGAGAACATAGATGCCACAAGGAATTGAGATGCCTAGCTTTGAGAAGTATGGAGGTAAAGGAGACCCTGCTAATCATGTTAATGCCTATATAGCCTTGTGTAGTGACTTTGTCCTCGATGATAAACTATTAGCCAAAATTTTTCCTAGGACCTTGAAGGAGACTGCAATAGAGTGGTTTTAAAGCCTACCCAATCATTCCATCCGATCATTTAATGAACTTGTGGATGCCTTTATAAGTCATTTCCAAGTCCATATGACTCCCAAAAAGACAATGGCTGATTTAATGCGATGTAAAAAAAATGAAGATGAAAAAGTAACTGATTTCATTTAACATTATTAGTCATTGTATGCTCAAATTGATGTCAAGATTCCTGATTCACATTTGCAAAAGATTTTTATCGAAAACTTGCACACTCACCTTCAGGATAAGTTAACTATGATGAAATTTCCTTTGTTCATGCATTTATGCATGACCCTTTGTGACTATCACAACTTGGTTTCTAGTCGTGATTCAAAGTCTACTTCTAATTGAGCTGAGAAGTCTAAGCAAAACAACCAAAACAACGCACAAAACTTTAGAAAACCAATTAGAGGATTTTTATAGTTCAATCCGCCTTCTCCACAACCAACACAACTTGTTTCGAGTCAAGTGGCAGCTATTAAAGTAGTAGTGCCCTTTACGTATAGGGACCCGAAGAGACAATTTACCTCCTTACCCAATACTCTCCATACACAATGAACCAATTACTCCAACAACAAATGATCACTTTGCCTATTGTTAAACCACTTGATACCACCAAACGTTTACCACCCACCTTTAAACCTAATGCTTATTGTCATTTTCATCACCAAAATAGAGATGACACCAAACAATGTAAGCGTCTCAAACACTTTTTTCAAGACCTCATTGATTTTGGTCATTTGTCCATTGTAGGTGTCAATGATCAAGGCAATAAGTCTGTTGCACCCCCTAATGAAAATTTACAAATTTTCACCAACCCTGTACCTAAACACAATGTTTCATTTGTCAAGGCTAGTGAACCTTCAAACACTCATGTGATGAACATTGATACAAATAATGGAGAACATGATATAACTGTAAATGTTACCCAAGTCAATCCTATGGATGAACTTGTGGGTATGATAGACGTTATCCCTCATAAGGGCCTAACCAAAAAATCTCTTGATATTACTTTTTCTTCTCATGATATACTTAAAAAGCTTCCCGACGGTCCTCTTTACATAGCCAATAGAATCTATGATACACTCACCAATGGGATATTAATAGATCCCACCTGTGGCGAGAATGTGATCATGAAAGTGTTTTTAGTATTACACGATCTCTATCAAGATGATTATAATAAACCAACTACATGGATTAAAACACATACTGGTTTTGCATGCCCTATGATTAGACTAATCATACTCCCATTACAGATAGGACCCAAAACTTTGGAGGTAACATTTTCTATTATTCCACAAATGGATCAGTTTCGTTTGCGGCTAGGTCATCCTTGGCTTCGCTCAATGAATGTTGTTCCTTTAGTTGTTCACAAAGGTTTGAAGTTTCCACATGGAAATGAAATATTTACCATACACCATAGTGGCTAAGTTAATCCATTTTCCTTAGAAGCCTTTTTGCTTGAACCTATGGAACCCATCACCCCTCAAAAGGACTTCTTTTTCATAACCTATCAAAAGTTCAAAGCCAAATGAATAGCTGAATTGTATCTTCGTAACATGTCCACGTCCACTTCCGCTACTCTTATCCTTCATGAAACCATGCTTCAGCCTAAGTCCGACATTGAACAAACAATACAACCTCACAAGCACCCAACCATAGACACTTCCCCTTCCTCGTTTAAACACCCAAGAGAAAATGAAACCAATTCTATCATGCCTCCTCACATTAAACAAGTTTATAAAGCTAAAGAGAAAGTGATTGACCCATCTTCTTTGATTTCTTTTGTTCTTCCCCCTTCATAAGAAAAGGAACCTATGGTGGATCAACCCTCTCTTACACCAAGCAACAAATTCAAAATAAAATTAAGAGAAACTGCGGTGCTAGGGAGCATAGGTGTCATCGTCGTCTCCTTGCTCGTTAAATGCAAATCAAAAATACCAAAGAAAATCAACCTCTACCTTTGACATAAGCAATAAATGATCACCCTCATCCTCCTAACCCACCACAAGATAGTACAGTCCAACCCTCACAACAAAATGATCTGATCCAATAGCCACAACTACTGATACATCCTTCCTTAGAAATTACCTTCCATCCTCCCGTCATGATTAACCTAGATGATGATGAGGATGATGAGATCACTAAAATTGATGAAGAAGTGCATAATGATTTAAATTCTTTATTTTCATCGTCCATGAGCTTAAAAGATAAATATTCTATATCGAGTGAAGAACCTAGCACTTCCCCTAGTTCGACACTTGCAATTCTTCCTCTGGACAGTCAACTACCCTTGCATTATACTAATAATGATTGGGAGGAGCATGACTTGTTAGATGGTTGAATTGCATTCACCTTGCTAGCCTTTTTCTTACATTTTCCTTGATTTGATGTGCATAATGTGCTCCCCCGTAATGTGTGTTTGATGTTCTCTCTCTCTTTGTAAACTTCCTCTATTTGTACCTCTATTCTTCTGTATGTTGTACATTTTGCATTTTCTTTTTTTATTTTGTTTTGTGTTCTCCTTATGGGGATGATGCAAAGCATTGAGACACCCTATTTCTCTTCCATGTTGAACCAAATGGTCCCTTTTCCTTTTTACTTTATATTTTTCTTATGATTTTCCTTTTGGGGATGACGCAAGACATTGAGACTAAAATGTCTCTTTCATGTTGACTCAAAAAGATTTTTCTTTTCGTTTGCCTTTTCGTTTTCTTTTTGCTTGTGTTTTCCTTTTTGGGGACGACACAAAGCATTGAGACTACAATGTCTCTTCCATGTTGACCCAAAATGGATTTTGTTTTTCTTTTGTTTTCACTCTTTGTGTCATTCTTCCAGTTCTATGTGCTTTGGGGAATGATGACAGTTCCAAGATCTTTAATCAAAACATTGCAGCAACGAACATACTGACCCAAAATCCATAGATCCCTTATGTGTTTGGTGTGTTCCTTTCTGGGGGGAAACCTTCTTTCACTTTCTTTTTCGTTCACATGAAGTAGCCTAACTTAGAAAAATATGGCTTGGCATAGGGGCTTTCCAAGTTGGCTCTCATGTCTTGTTTTCATTTTGCATTTTTCCTTTGCTACTTTAAAGTAATTGCTCACAAAACGGTGTGTAGCAATTCCTTTAAAGTGGGGGGCATACATTGGCATAATTCATTTGCATTCTTGGTTCCTAGTGTAGCCTTGTCACTTCATACAATGTGTTTGTCACTTTGTGGATGACATTGGGTGTGATGTCCTTCATAAGTGTGATCTATCTTAGCATATTACATTCCTCTTAGTGGCTTGATGCGACACATTGCATCCCCTAAGTTGTGAACATTTTATTATTTGATTGTTCCTCTCTTGGAGACGTTAGACACAATGTTCCCTAAGTGACAGACCTTGCATGAACTTAACAAGACTCCTTTGAACATCTTTTGCACTTTACATTTTTGCACTTTACATTTTTGCATTTTACATTTTTGCATTTTGCATTTTTACATTTTTACCACCTTGCAAAACACAACTTGCATGCTTGTGGTACCTTTCTCTTTGTTCATGGGTTCTAAGAATACTAACCTTTTCTTGTCTCATGAAGCATGAACCGATATTTTCCTTTGTGGCGCCTTGTTAAATTTATCAGGAGGTATAACTTTAATATGGTTGAGCGGGAAGCCCATTTAGTAGCACGATTTTCCCCATAGCCACATATGTGTTTGTGAGTGCATGCCAACTAGTGTATGTACTTCACCTTTTGGGTCTTCTCACCTGGTGGATTTCCACAAGTTCTGTTTCCCTAGAGTGAGTATGCATTCTCTTTTTACAGCCTAGATCTAATCCACAACTAGTTGGACAAACGATCGAAGCTTGATCCAATTTTCCCTTTTCTTCTTCTATGTCACATTGTGTGTTCCTTTGTTCTTATGTTTAGTTGTCCATGGGATCTTCATCTTGGGGGCTTGATCATCCCTCTTGTTCATTGTCATTCCATCTTGCTGACATAAGTTCATTCGGACCTCCCTCTCGATATGCATGACTACTTTAGTGTGAGTTTGAAGCAAGTTCATCCTCTCACTAAAGTGGGGGATAAATGTACCATAGAAAAATGGATCATTGAAATTTTCATGGTCTTTTAGGTCTTTCTCTCATGATGCTTCAAGGTCTATTTTGCTTTGATTTAATGTTGCAATGTAACTTATGCATTCACATTAGGTCCTAAATATTCAAATTATGACATCTTGTGAAGATGTTGTGAAGTGTTGTAACACATTTCTACACTTTTCTAGACTCTTCTCATTAAAATTCACCAAAAATTCACCTTTTTATCACTTATCAAGTCCTATTTTAAAGTGTTGTAAAGTCTTGCAACAAGATTTCACACTTTTCTAGGCTTAATTTCACTATTTACACCTTTCTTATGCTTTATTTGACCCCTTTATGCACTCATATGGCTTAATTAAGTGTATTTTTGAATGTAATCGCAACAAATAACATTAAATGTGACTTAATTCCTGACACCCACTTACAAGCCCAAGGTGGGACCCATTCTCCATGGGTGGCGAATGAGTCCCTCTTGGCTCCAAAATTAAAATAATTCAAATTTTCTTTCTAGTTTTTATTCAAAATTACCTTATATGCCGGCCTGTGATGATGTATCATTGGGTTATTAGGGCACAAGAGTGTATAAATAAGTTTTTTTCTCCTCATTTTACATCTCCTACAATCTCCCAATCATCAAGTTCACTTACATTCATCAATTAGCATTTGAGAACTTTGCATCATTCAATCAAGCATTCATTAAGCATCTTGGAGCAACCATTGACATAACTTTAGAATTCTTCAACAAGGTTGTGGTGAGTTTAGGAGATTTTCATTTTGTTTATTCATCTTTCCTTGTTCATTTCATTCCATTTCTTCATTAAGGGTTTGATTACCAAAGTGGGATTTGACAAAGGAAAATCCCTATAGTCTAACCCTTAACCATTTTCCCCCTTTTGCATGTGTGTTTGTAAACTTTTGTATGTATATTTATCAAGCAATTAGGTGTTGAAAGGTGTTCAAGAAGTCAACAAAGTGTTTCAAGTCAAATCAACCCTATTTCAAGCTTGGAGACAACCTATAGTCTATTTTCTACAGATTTGACTCTATCCACCCGACAAGAAGACAAGTGCAGATCTGGAGCTACAAAATTGACCTTTGATTTCACATAATTTTGGGAGAGGACTGATTCATCATCAATGGTGAATGAGTCCCACCTTAAGGTTAATTTTTTTTATTTTTTCAGATTCCAATTCCCGACAGTCGAAAACCAGTTTTCATGAGTTTTTGCCAGTAGTAGGACTGATATGCCATCAGTCGCGAATGAGTCCCACTAGTGATTTTCACTGATTTCTGTTAGCATTCAGATCATTCCAGATTTAGAATTCATTTCCCAGGTACACTCTGTTCATCCTTCTTTTAATTCTGTTTTGCATTTGTTCATGCTTTAGTTCATTCTTGCATATCTCACTGTGTTTTCAAACATTGCATATTTCATAGGTTTTGCATTAATAGTCAATCAATTTCATTAGTTAGTTGCATTTACAACATTGAATTTAGCCATATTCACATCATACAATCCTCTATTTGAATGAACCACTTCAATTTTGAGGTTCTATCTCTCTCCTTTTAGGTGAAAGATCCTAAGAGTGCAAGAGAAGTCCATAGCCAACATCAAAATTGATGGTTTAATTATAATTTGAGAAATCATCCATGAGGGACAACATGGCATGACCTACTATTAGATCCAAAAGCATGTCAATTTCATAGAGAGGGAAATAATACTTTGCACACTCCTTGTTTAATTATGTGAAATACGAGATAATATGGATGTCCCCAATCAGTTTGATGATGGGTAAAATAGTAGAAATTCATTCAAATTAGTTGGTAGGATGAATAAAACCTCCTTCAAGTAACTTCTCAAGTTTAAATTTGAAAAATAATGTAACTTTGGGATGCATCTTATAAAGCTTAGTATTGATGGGTTTATCATTAGGATGAATGACCAGGTGATGCATGACCAAAGCAGGATCAAGCCCAAGCATATTAGAGTACAACAATAAAAAATTGATGGATCCCTTCTGGAGAATATGTGAAAATACTTGATACTCATTTGTTGAAAAATAGGTTTCCACACATGTGACCTTGAGTTCAGTTGTAGTACCCAAATTAATCTCCTTGGTTTCTTCTATAAAAATAGTGGGCCTTTGTAGCTACTGTGTACCCATGAGGGGAACATGAATGTCTTCATCTTCTAACGCCTCAACAAGGTTTTTATAATAAGATAGACCCATTTTTTAATTTTGATAAATCTAAAAGTGCCTCATGGAGTTTTTCACTTTGAGAATATTATGTATTGTTCATTTGATTCACTTTTGCAGTTAAGTAGCTCATCTTCCCCAAAATAGGTATGTTGATCTAATATGTAAATGAAATTGGATCAACGTGCCCCAAGAGGAATACTATCACGTAAGCCCATAAATTATAGGAACACTTTATCATAAATATGTTGATATGTGTAGATCCTTGTTGGTCCGAATCAATGAGTTTGAGGTGGAAAAATGGTATATCAATGGTAGGGATGGTGGTGCCAAAGATGGAGGAGACATCTAAATTGTCATAGGAAAATTTAATGATATATTTTGTGATATCTTCAAGAAGAATAAATTGTGTCCAAATTATGAGAAGTACTTGCTGATGAAGAGGGCTCACTTTGTTTATAACCATATCTAAATCCTTGATTTTTCTTGTTAACAAGTAGGTCCAACGGCTGAAGCATACTTTCCTCATGAATGACTAATCCTTTTTGTTAATAAATAACTCATTAATCCACATGATGCGGAATTAAGATAGGTTTCATAGAAATAATCTAGGAGAGTATTCATGTTTGTAGGTTTTTGGTATACCAATTGGCTTATATCTTCTTAAATTTGTTCCTCATTAAATTTTCCTAGAGATTAAAAAATTATGGACCCAAAAATCTTCAAAATCAATGTTTGTTGGGCCCTTTAAAGGGATGGTTTTCCATAGGCACGTGGAGTAAGTGGTATGGATCCCACTTGAGTGCATGCATTATTTCATATTGTCCATAGCCTTTTTCATTGACCTTAACCTTAGAGAATGTGGATTCAAGGAGAGTGGATGGATTGGATGGGGAAGATAGTGTGTTGGGATTGATTTACGATGATGAAAATTTTGCATTGGAAGGTGCAATATCTATTCATAGGAAATGGAAAGAATGAGGGAGTAAGACCTCAAGAGCATGACTATACTCAAAATTATGGGGATCAACATGAATTGTGACTTCAATGCCATTGTGGAGCAACTTTAGGAAATGATATTATGTGGATGGAACAACCTGCATGGAATGAATGCTTGGGCAACCAAGGAGAAGGTTGTATGGAAGATCAAGGTCAATGAAATGACATATTGTATAATGTAATATAAGACTCACATTAATAGGAGACAAATAGTGCCTTTAAAATATCTCTACAAATTATCATAGTTCTTAATATTTATCAAATGAGGATCTAAATTATTTTGAGTATATCCAAGTTACTTTATGAACTTTAATGGCCAATAATTGAGGGAAAAACCACTATCCAAAAAGACTTGTTTCAATTTATTCCTAGCAATGGGAACTTAAATATGTAAGGGATAATTATGAGATGAATCAATGGGTGGCATGCAATTCTGACTGAATCCTAATTAATATGTAGATGATAGATTCCCTACCAATGCTTGGAATTTTGTAGGATCAATATTAGTAGGAACATGAGCATCTTGAAAATCCTTGGTTAGGATCTCCTAATGGATATTGGATGACTTTAATAGACCTGAAATAGATATTTGTGTCAGGGTATTCTTGAGGTGATCCAAGATATTATAATGAAGGTTAGGTGGGGATGGATTGGATGTATATTGAATGGATCGAGGATAGTGAGCCTACCATGTCTAGTGGTCACAATAAATTGTGGATATTTAGCTTTCACCCTTACCATAGAAACATGTGGGTCAAATTACGTAATGCAACTAACCACATTATCGTAATTGAATGGGACCCTATTTTAGTTAACAATTTTGGTTCAATTATTTTGACTATTTTTTGAGGATTAGTTGAATGAAGATTAGCCTTAGAGGTGTTAGGGGCCTAAGAATATTTTAGAAATTCATTCTAATATATTTGGAGCTAAGCATTATACAAAGGGGATTGAGTCCCCTCTAAGGTAATGTCACCTCTATCAATAAGGTCTTGGACATAATTCTTGAGATTCATACACTTATTTGTAGAGTGTATCTTAATACTATGGTAATCACAATACTCATTATCCTTGAACCAATTAGACATAGGTTTGGTATCAATGAATTACTGAGTAATTAGATATATGACTGCGTTAGCTTACACGAACTTGCAAAACACAACCGCAAGTGATTCTCCCAAATGAGTAAATTTGAATTTAGTTTTTCTTTGATCAATGGGTTGAGGTGTTGCTTGAGGAATGGATACAACATTCATAGTGGGATGAGTTGTTATAGTTTGATTGGTATTAGATGTATTGGAAAATGAAGCATGTTTAATATTTGTAACACCATAAATAATGATATTCTTATTTTTATTCCAAAATTGGGGTTTTCTATTAGATTGTTTGTCATTATTTTATTTATTAATATTGACCAAAACCTTAGTTATGAGTTCCTTTTGAATGGTGACACCCTTATCTATGATTTCATCAAATGATGATGCACAATGTATTTGTAAGTGGAAATCCATTTCTTGATTCAAGTTTTGAACAAAAATATTGACCAATTGCTTCTCAAGTAGAGGCCATAAAAGATGACTAGCAATAGCTCCCCACTTTTACAAATTGCAAAAATTTCTCCACTACATTTTTTATTGTTACAAGGTCAAGCATGGTTAATTCATGGTATGATTATATGATAAGTGAGATACAATTTTTTTTATAATTTTACAAATTTAGTAATAGATCCGTGGTTAAGGTGGAGAAACCATTATAAGGATTGAAAACTATAAGGACACAAGTGAAGAATGCAGTTTTTATTATAATCCACATCTTGGCAAGTCACGAAGAACTCTTTGACATGGTCCCTTGGGAATCAAGTTTTCCTTTTCATTTTTCAAGTTTTGAAATTTCAATGCTCTTAGGGAAAGGTGTTGTTAAAATCACATAGTCAAAAGGATACATAGATATATATTCAAATATGAATTACTTCTTGGTTTTTCTTGCTTGCAAATTTTTAGTGCAGATTCCATATCCTTCCATTCTTTATTAGGAGTTGGTGATGAGGGATGAACCACTATATTGAAGTTTTGTTGGTTGATATATTTAATTTGTGGAGGAGGAGAAGGATAAGTTTGATTTTGAGGTGGCTTAGTATATGATTTTGAAGGTCATTAAGATTTGAAATATGAAAAATTTGTGGAAATTGAGGTGGATATGATTGATGTTGAGGAGTGGTGTAAGATTGTTGAGGATGTTGAGATGGATAGTATGAATGTTGAAGAGATTTGTATGATTATGAAGGAGGTTAAGATGGGTGAGGCTTAAATGTTGTAAAAAAGTGAAGTATGATGGTCATTGAGCTTGCTAATATGGATAATATTAATGCTAAGGGGGACTATTATATATTTTTTGACGCGGATTAGATAGATAAGATTATTGTGAAGGTTGTTGAGATTGATTTGATGGACGTTGTGGTGGTGGAGGTGGATAAAATGGGAATGATGGATATTGTGTGATGTATTTATGTTGGGCTAGGTATGAATTAATTGGAGGGTGATTATGTTATTAGCATTGTATCATGGTTGGATTAGGTAGAGGTACCAAAGTGGGAGGTTGCTTTTGAGGTGGAGAAATATATGATTTTTGAAGAGAATTAGGATATGATTATTGAGGTGGAGAAGGGTATGATTCCATAATGTGAGTGGAAGGTGAGATATAAGAAGAATATGAAAGGGAGGTAGGAGAAGTATAATGAAATGGTTGGGTTGTATGTGACTAACTTGGGAGAAGAGGAATGTGATAAGGTGCCAATTTTGGGGTGTTGGACATAGGAACCACTAGATTACCTTGTGGTGCGATGTGGACCGGTGTTTGTGTATTGGATGGTTGGATGTGCTATAGTTTCACACTCAAAATTTAGGATGATGATGTAGGATCATACCTATGGATAGGAATAAGCCCCAATCCTAATCCCAATGGCATAATTCAAATAGGGTCCATGGGAATACCTAAATCATTACATAGTTCCCAATTTCTAGGATAGGACTATGTGGATTCTTAGAAGTAGCTTGAGGAGTATATGGTCATACATTGTTTAAGTATTATGATACACAAAATCTTGGTGTAAATTGGACACTTTGTATGAGAAGATTCGTAGGGATAGATTTCTTGTGAGCATTTAAGAGGCAATTGGACATACACAAATTTGTAGGATTGTCCTAGTGCTTTTGAAGACTAGGAGTAAGGTTAGGTTGAGAGACTATCTCCTCCTCAATAGAATAAAAAAATTATCTTAAAAGGAAGAAAAAAGTGGAACCTATAGCCTTCATACATATAACATTAAATTACCAATGGGATCAAATATTTACATATAATAAGATAATTAGTGAGTACTATATTTATTAACTTAGAGTAACTAAGAGAATATGAATATCAATTAGGGGTATGCAATATCAACCATAACCTCATGTTTCATGTATCATATGATGGAAGTAGATAATACATATAGTTATGAGCCCATATTTTTTAAGAAAATTATCCAACTACAAATTAAAAATAATTACAACATATTGTTTCCTAGGTAAAAATTCTAATAGATAATTAATTATGGTCAAATATTGCAAGAATGGTTTAATAATTATATACACGCTAAATGGTATTCTCTCTAATCTAAGGTATCATTCTCTATAAGTGCAATAGTATCATCTACTTAAATTTATTAATTTTAAATTGTCATCTATGAGTTAAAGGATATAATGTGTCTTCTTAATTATTAACCATAAATCATAATAGGATTTTCCAAACATGTTCTTCTTATGTATGTGATGCTACCCTTCATAGGAAAGTTCAAAATAGTTAATAGTGTGAGACCATGTAGTATGAATTCTAAATAATAAATACTATTTCATTAAAATCAAGTAATTAATATAAGTTAATAATCATTTTCTAGTCTCTTATAATTATTGGTGAATGCAAATAGAAACACAACTTGATTAGTATGAGGGTATTCCTCACTAAATCACATGAATCACAACACAATGGAGAGAAGGTGTGATTGGATGAATCACCACATCAATAAAATATGGTATACTATAATTAGAAATGAATAAATAAATTTGAAGAAAATAACTCATCAAAAATAACAAGTTCAAAAGTAAGTAATTAGGTCATCGCACAATAATGGGTCCCAAATTTGGAACATCCTAATTTTAGCCTGAAATCACATATTTTTTAGAAAAATTAATGATTTAATCCTTGAGGGGTTCTATCTAAAGGGTTTTAATTGAATAGGTTTAGATAATACCCCCTTAGATCAAACCGCCATAGATAGAACCCATCTCGTCCTAAATCATATTGAGAATGGAGTCTCATTTGCACCTATAAAAATGTTGACAAAAGACCAATTTTTATTTACCTTTTGAGGGATAAAATAAAGTCATTTAGAAATTATGTTTTTGTAAGTATGTAGTTATTTTAATAAGCTTTCCAAAAGGTATAATTTTGCATATTTTTAATTTTATTATTATATTTATATTTTATTTCTTACAAATGTAGGTTTTTCACCAAACATTAAGGTATTTGTTTCACACACAGAAAAATAAAAAAAATAGAGAAAAAATTATTAAAAACATGTGTGCACAAGGTATTGATATTCTTTTTTTAGAAAAAAAATTTAATTATTTAAATACATACAAAACAAGTTATTTGTGATGAAATACATGCACATTCATCTTATAATTACTTAGACTTTCAAAACTAATTTAAAAAAATATGTAACAAAACATTATTAAAAAATATCCATGCACTAGATATTTATGTTATAAATATAAATTTAAAAATTTATAATATTTATCCTTTCAATAAAAAAATTATGTGTGACAACATAAACACCACTATTTATTTTTATTTATTTTTTAATATTTACAATTGACACACAAATATTCACAAAAAAATAGTTCACATAATCTTTAAATTTTTAATGGCTTAGTTTCTATATGTTTGATAAAGTGAAAATTTGGTCAAAACATGTTGATTCAATGTCCTACTTTGACCAAAAAGTGGGACATAGTATTGTGGGCTGACCCATTACTATAATGAAAAAGGTTTCATTGACTTAATATTTAGAATAAACATTCAAATTCAAAATCAATGGCATCTATATATAAATAATATGAATGTACAAAATGTAAGAAAAAAATTACTCTAATTTTAAGATATATTTACATGGTCAAATACAGGACTTTAAAATAAATAATATAATTTGAATAATAATTAAATATTTAGTAATCATAATATCATCAAGAGAAACCAATGGTTTCCTTTGTTATGATATCACTATCTAACTATCAAGGAATCATTGATGGTGTAATTATTTCACTTCATGTAGGATATTCATCTTAAGTGTAATACCAGAACTTATTGTTAAGTTTTCTTAAGTTAATGAGAATATTTAATTATTTTAACCTAACTTTCTAACAAGGGCATGTGTTAACCTTGAATTGAGGTACTCACGTTCCATTATTGTCTCATCAAGGTTTGATTTGTTAGGTAGTACCACTTATATTTTGTCAACACCAAATCTATCTCAGTTACACTAAGTTAACTCACATATATAAGTTAGTCATATGTTTTCGATATGCCATATTCTTTATTGATGGATCTAAGACACCTATATAATTTCACATTTATCTTAGTAGATATAATATATTATTTTGAAAATAAAAATTCTTTATTCACTTGTATGCTTTTCTTATTATCTCATACGAATTAGATCTAAGGTAGAATTATTGTTTATTAAAATTTATTAGATGTCATTGGATCTCTATTGATATATTTTATAGGTTTTCATGTATATTGAGGAGAGTATTTCAACTATATATTTGAAACAAAATATTTACATTAGTGATTTTTGCATCGAACTAGAGCTCACCATCACATCTAAAGTAGCCAAAAAAATACAATCTAAATTTTAATTCATTGAAGATAATCTGGAACCATGGAAGTCAAGTTTTATTATTTTGG
>VDFB02358134.1:48918797-48966162 GCA_007258455.2 Sequoia sempervirens
TTTAGACATTCTTAAAGAAAATCAATTTGTATCACTTGGGTATTAAAATAAATTACATATTTGGAAACTAAACTCAAAGTACTACATTTCATATTATTGATTTTTTTTTTTTAAATAATCTTTAAGTGCTTAAAATGTTTAGGTCAAATGAGAAAAATTCTGAAAATTAGGGAAAACACTTCCACTTTTTAGGAAAAAAGCGGACTCAACTTCTTGCTCACATCCCCTTATCTACTTCTATCTATATCACCTCTTCCTCCATCCCTCCAACCCTACCTACCTCTCTCTCCACCTACCCCTCCATTTATCCCTCCATCCATCGCTCCTTCCCTCTATCCCTCCCATCCTACCTCTCCCTCTCTCTACCTACCCCTTTCTCTCTACCTTTCCCTCTACCTCCATCCCTCTGCTCTCTCTGTCTCTCTCTCCTCTTGGGCCTGACCTCAAGTCTCTGCCTCTCCCACCCTGCCTCTCTCTCTATATCTCTTCCATCCACTCCCTCTCTCTATCTCCCCCCCACGCATGCAGTCGCATTAACACACTCTTCCTATCTCTCTCCTGCCTATCTCTCTGTATTGCCCTCCTCCTCCTACCTCTCTCACGCCAGAACACACTACCTCTCTTTCTTTACCTCTCCATCTCTACCTATCTCTACATCTCCCACCCTACCTTTCTCTCTTTACCTTTCTCTCTCACACACACTACCTCTCTCTGTACCTCTCCCACCCTACCTTTCTCTCTCTACCTACCTATCTCTCTTTACCTCTCCCTCCCTCTCTATCTCTATCTCTGTCCCTCCCTAACTCTCTACATCCTTTTTCCATTCAATCCTCTCTCTCTCTCCATGTGTCTCCCCTTCCCTCCCTCCCTCACCTTCCTTCTCTACTTTTCTCAATCTCTACTCACTGTCTCTCTCTCTCTACCTACCTTTCCCTCAATCCTTCCACCCTACCTCTCTTACTACCTATAACTCTCCCTCCATCTCAATTTCTTCTCTCTCTCTCTCTCTCTCTACATCTCTCCCCTTCCCTCTCTAATTTTTATCTCCCCTCACTCACTCTATACCTCTCCTTCACTTCCTCTCTTTATCACATGAACACACTACCTCACTTTCTCTACCTATCCCACCATACCTCTCTCTACCTAACTCTCTCTTTACCTCTCCCCTACCTCTCTCTACCTCTCCCAACCTACCTCTCTCTCTATTTATCTATGTCTCTCTCACACACACTAACTCTCTCTACCTCTCCCACAATACCTCTCTCTCTATAGGCACCTCTCTCACTTTACCTCTCCTTCCCTACCTCCCTCTTTACCTCTCCCACCCTACCTCTCTCTCTACCTACCTATCTCTCTTTACCTTTACCTCCTCTCTTTGAAACTATCACTCCTGCCCCTTCCCTCTCTCCCTTATCTTCATTCTCTAATTTTCTCAATCTCTACTCACCCTCTCCCTCTTTACATACCTTTTCCTCAATCCCTCCCACCCTACCTCTCTTTCTACCTACCTTTCCCTCCCTCCCAACTTATTCCCTCTCTACCTCTCTAAGCTATCTCCCCTTACTCTACCTACCACTACCTCCATTCCTTCAACCTTACCTCTCTCTAATTACCTCTCCCTATCTCCCTCCCTCTATTAGGCCCAACCTACCTCACTAGACTTCCCTCCCACTATCCCTCTCTACTTCTCTCTATCTCTTGTCTCTGACCATCTATCACAACCTTCCTCTTGCTCACTTTGTTCATCCTTCCCCCCTCTCTACCTCAATCTCCCCTTCCCCCTCTAATTCTATCTATCTCTCCTCTCCCACCATCCATCCTAACCTTTTTCTCCCTTTGTTTTTCCATACTTCCCACCTCTCTAACTCTCTCTCCCCTTCCCTCTCTACTTCTCTCTATCCCCCATCGCTACCTCCAATTTATTTTGAAAAGGAGATCCTAGTTCTAATGGGTAGATTAGTAAAATAATTTTTTTCCAAGAACATATGTGGGAATCTAGATTTAAAAGGATATGAGATTGTCTTATAACCTAAAAGGTGAATCAATCAACCTTGGATCTGTAATCTTTTTGGGGTTTTGATTGTGATCTTGATGGATTGAAAAATTGATGTAATGATGTAACTGTTGACACTTTGTGCCATGTATCATTTTATTGCATGAACCATCACAAAAAAATTTACCTAAGAGATCCTCAATGTTCCATCATGCCCCAAAAAGGCCTCTTGTAGTTGCAGTTCCATTTTCCCAGTTGCACTAAAAAACCCATCTTGCAAAACTCCAAAAAATGGTTGTCTTTCTTCCATCAAAACTTTCTAAGGTTGTCAAAACCTTTTCTAACTTTGACATGGTTTTAAAAACCTTATTGGGTCCTAACAAGGTTGCTAGAACCTTCTCTTTCATTCCATTTCTTCTATTTTTGGTTAAGTCCTTCTCTCGTTAGAGTTTCTAAGGTTTTCAAAACCTTGTCGGGTCTTGACAAGGTTGTCAAAACCTTCGCTTTTCCCTTCCTTTCTTTTATTTTTCTCTAAGTATTTAAGGTTTGAAAACCCTTTCGGCCTCTGAAAAGGTTTTCAAAACCTTATCAAGCCTTAACAAAGGTTTCAAAACCTTTCTTTGTTCACTTTATTTTCCCATTTTCAAATTTCATTAATGTTTTCAAAACCCTTTTGGGCTCCAACAAAGTTTTCAAAACCTTGCCAATCCCCAAAAAAGGTTTCAAAACCTTCTATCCTTCTTCCTTTTCTTTATTATTTCAAATTTTCTTTAAGTTTTGAGAACTTTGTTTGGCCCCAATGAATTTTTTGAAACCACCCTTTGAATGTTGAATTTTATTCATCTTTTCTTCTTTCTTCTTTCTTATTTCTTCTTTCTTCCTTTTGGAATTTCAAACTCTAGATGAACATTTAAAGTTTAGGTCCAAAAGTCTATATCCATATCAAATCTCCAATCTGGCCTTCATCATCCTTTCAACGTTTTTGGTCCCAAATGGAAATTCGGACTTTAGGTCCAATGTCCATTTTTTTCTCCATTCTCGCTTCTTCTTTTCCTCATCTGATCGGAACTTTGAGTCTTGATCATAATTTTGCATCAAGGGCTAAAATGGTCCAAATTCATTCGAGACTTTTGATCCTGACTCCTTTTATTTTCTAACTTTGTCCCTTTGGACTTTCGAGACTTGATTGGACTTGTAGTGTAGAAAAATGTATCCCTCTATATTTTCAGACTTGTTTAGGTCCTCCCTATTGAAATTGGAATTATTTATGCCTTAGTTGGTCCTATTTTGCATCCACAAGCCTAATTAAATACATTTTTCTAAGGATAATCTTGACATAAATGGAAAATGATAATGTAATGTTTTGGTTGTGTTCCAGATCTAAGGTTTTGGGACTCATACACCCCTTTGGGAATATGGGTCCCACCTAGGTCTCGGGACTTGATTTTAAATGTTACATTGAACACAACACCCCTTGAAGTATGTGTCTCAGGTTTAGGCCTCTGGGACCCATACACCCAACTTGGTATATGAGTCTTGCTTTAACCTAGGACCTATTTTAAATCAGTTTCTTTGAAGGATTTTATTATCTTTAGATTCAAAATTTGAATGTCGGCTTGTAGTGTTGTAATTTTAGGAAATTGAGCATATACAAGTATCAATACAAGGTTATTTCACATAATTTCTCCTAACAAGCTAGCAAGTTTTTAATTCACCCAAGAATTTTAGGAGAGCATTCTTAAGGAAAGTTTATGAGATCAAGAGCATTTAAGAGCAAATCAATAAGCATTTGGAACTACATTCAAGATTCAAGCACCATGTTAAATTCATCATGCATCATGTGTGTTTGTGAACTAACATTTGTGATATAGGTTTCATGATTCAAGCAAGCATTCAAGACAAAGTTTCAAGCATTCAATTAAAAGTCAAGATCCACATCCATTGAAGCAATTTCATGCAAGTTTGCAACCTTCATTACAAGGGTTTGGTGAGTTGCAACATTGCATTTGTTCATTCATTATTCCTTCATGCTATTTCATTTCATTTCAAGGTTTAATTAGAAAAATGGGGTTTGACCACAACAAACCCCAATTCTCTAACAAAACAACATTTTTCTGTCTTGATGTGTGTTTGCGGATCTAGGTGAATTGGAGCTTGAAGATCCTTTGAAGGAAAAGTTGCAAAAGTTATCAAAAATTGTCAAGAAGTTGTCATCTTCATGGGAACTCACCTACAGACAAGAATTTAGACTTTTGGACTTGAAGATTGAAGAAGAAGGAAGCTACAAAAGGTCACTAGAGGCTACAAAAGTTTTAGTCAAACCCTAGTAACAAGACTAAATCACCCAACTTGGTGTATTAGTCCCAATATACCCTTTTTGCCAGTTTTCTATGGATCCAGATCAATCACCAAAAAATTCCAAATTTCTTCCCAAAAACCTTGTAGTAGGACTAAATTTCCCTACCTGCCATATCAGTCCTGGTGTAATCTAAGACAAAAAATTTCCAAGGTTTGCAGAACTTTTTTTGGCCTCTCCACTTTTCTAGGTACTTTCCTATTGCATCCTATTTGTCAATCTAATTTCATGTTTTCAAGTTTCTAGGATTTTGTGCATAAGTGTTTGCATTTCTCCTTTGAAATGTCATTTAATGGTGAACCCCTAGCCCATTCCTTAATCAAGTGACTTGGTTGAGGGATCTAGGTTTCCTAATGAACTAAAGTGTGAAATAGGTCCAAGTTCTATCTCCTAAAAGGTGGACACCCATTTCCCATGTGTTCATTTTGTTGAACTCGACCTTTGGACCCTTGAATTTGTGATTTGGAGAACATTGTATTCCTAGATCTAGATTGCATTAACTTTGCATTATATTTGCATAAGTTGAATTGCATTTAGGACTTCTAAATATTGCATTACTGAAAAAGTGCATATAGGTAGCATTTTTGCATTTTGCATCATTCAGTTTCATTGGAAATCTATAATTGCAAACATTCAGTTGGGAATACAACCTAGACACATTAAAATCAACTCAAAATTTTCTGATTCAGGCTTAACAACCCTAATTTGGGACTCATTCGCCCACTTGGGCGATTTAGTCCTTGTACAAGTCTTTTTCCTAGATTTATGGGTATTTTTTGCTATCTATTTTTCACTATCTGAACCTATCAAAACCCCTAATTGGGACCCATATGCCTAGTTGGGTGTATTAGTCCCTGATTAGGTCTGACTCTTCATTCTACAACATTACTATCTTGTCATTTGTGCTTTTTGTTGTTGTTTTTAGATCATTGTTTCAGTTTACAAAATTACTATCAATAGTAATCTTTTCAAAATTGGTTTCATTTGAAGTGTATTTGTAAACATCAAATCATAATTTCATCATTTTAAAATCTCCTGCATTCTAAATCAGTCAATTGTTATTCTTGCATTTCATCATGGATATATGCTTTGGTAAGTTTTGTATGTCCTCGAAATCATTAGTGGATGTCTCCAGTGTTTTTGGCAATAATCCTAATGCAATTGAAACCACTCATGCTCAATCAACTCCTAATACATGTCCTCCTTGTGAAGTTGACATTATTGGAGAAGATGATGATATCATGAACAACTTCATTAACAATTTCCTTGAAAATATTGAGATTAATGCATCCTTTTATCCTTCCATGAAGAAACCAACACAACTAGAGATGTTTGGTCTTTTATATCTTGAAATTGAGACACAAACTAAACCTAATCTCCTTAAAATAGATGAACCTAGCTCCTCTAACCAAGTAAACATTCAACCATCCTATGTTAACAAAGTGACCAACACATCAATCAACCTAGAAGAGACATATGAAAAATGCTTCACAGTCTTAAGCAAACAAGGATGTGACACAAAAAGTGAACATGAAATTCATAAACTCTTAGAACAAATACCAACTGAAGATACCAAAGGAGTAGGGTACCAAGATCATCCTCTAGACATAATTTTCCTCCTTCCTAAAGAACAACCAATACTTCACAAAGATGATAGGATCATTTTAGGTCATCCTCCTCAACATCTACCTCAACAATTTAGTGAATCTAGCAAGAAACAAAAACCTTACAAACTTAAGAAACTCAAATTTCCATATCCCATGTCTACAACTGAAAGAACCTTACACATACTTCTAAGTTAAGGACTCATAACATTACCACCAATTAAAGAAAATAAAGAAACCAAATCCTAAAAACACAAACATGTCTCATTGTCAATATCATAGGGTTCTTGGACATAGTACACTGATGAGTGTCATGCTTTAAAATGAATATTTAAGAAGTTTGATATCATATAGAAACAGTCCCTTACAACGTACCTCTTTTTTCTCCTTTCCATGTAATAGTTGTAGGATTATAGCATTCTCATTGTTGCATGTTTTGAACACATTCATTGAAAAACATTTCAAAATTTAAGGAGCTCTTTCTCATCACCTACCTCGGCTCATTCTTGTCTTGCACATAGTGGGGGCAAGAATTCAATAGGGCCTTTTCCTAGTACTACACTTGTTATTGTCCCTTTGGCTAGCTGTCTTCCTTCCACATACAATGAACAAGATTGGGATGTGAAAAAATTGCTATAGGTCGACTCACATGTGCCTTACTAGTCTTGTCTTTGTTTTATTTTTTCATGTTATGTATGTGATGGCATGTGCATAATGTGATATAACGTACCATTCTATTTGATGTATCTCTCTCTTTGTGACATTCCTCTATATGTATCTACATTCTTCTATATGTCGTAAATATTTATCTTTTCTTTGTCTTGTGTTTTCCTTTTGGGCATGATGTAAGGCATCGAGACATTCAGGTCTCTTCCATGTTGACCCAAAATATTTTCTTTGTTTTCGCTCTCTTTGTATCATTCTTCCCATTCCATGAGTTATTTGGGAATGATTCCATTTCTAATCTCTCTAATAACATTGTAGCAAAGACATACTGACCCTGAATCTGTGGATCCCTTGTGTGTTATTTTGGGATTTCATTGTGGGGGCAACCGCTTTTCATGATGTAGCTTCATTTGGAAAAAATATATCAAAGCATAATAGTATACAAGAAACTGTGGTCTCATGGTTTTTTTTCTTCATGAAAATCAATGTGATTTTATTTGTAAATTTTGCATGTTTTAAACACATTTTTTTGCAGATTTTGTCGTTGAGATGGGGAAAAATATCTATGGTCAGTTTTGTGCACTTTTTTAGTTGTAGGATTCTCATAGTTAGTGAAAAAGGTAGTGATCATGAAGGAATGGAAAAGATGCATAGAGCCTTTTAATTATACCCATAGTGTGCAATGACATCGAATCATTTAGCAAACCATATTTTCTTCACAAGGCAACATTTTCTTATGGAATAGTTGACTGAGACAAATCTTGTTTCAAATGACCATCCTCTCATGAAATCTCATTCATAGTATAATCTTGCACAATCTTATCATGGTAAAGGTGATTATGAAATCACTGGCCGCTACTACATGACATTAGTCAATGAGAGCTAGAGGCCACAAGATTTTGTGTAAAGGTTGAATTGAAGCTGGGAGATTTTAAGAGTTCTCTCTCAAATTTTGAAAAGGTTCTGGAGGTCTACCCTGAGAACTGTGAGAGCTTAAAATTTATAGGCCATACATATGCTTTGCAAGGGCAAGCAAAAAAGGATTTGGAAATTTTAAGACAGGTAACTCGCATAGATCCATGTGATGCCCATGCATTTATCAAGATTGGTGAGTTATTAATATTGATAGACCCAGTGCAGCCATACATTCTCTTAAGATAAAATTTTTTGTCCTGAAGAAGAGAAAAGAAGAAGTATCTATTGAATTTTTAAACAATATTGGGGTTCTTCATTTTGAGCATGATGAACTAGAGTTGGCTCAAAAAACTTTTATGGAGGAATTAGGAAATGGAATTTGGGTTGAATTCATAAATAAAATCCCTGGTTCCAATTCTATAGTTTTTCCTGTGTGATTTAAGGATATGTAATTCTTCCATCAACTAGAAGAAGGTGGTGTTTCACTTGAGTTACCATGGGATAAAGTCACAACACTATTTAATCTTGCTAGGTTGTTTGAACAACTACATGATACTAAAAAATAAAATATTTTATACAGGCTAATATTGTTCAAGTTTCCTAATTATGTGCATGCATATCTACATCTTGCAACCATGGTTCAAGCTTGAAATGAGATCCAAATAGGCCTTGAATTGATTGGGGATGCACTTAAGGTGGATAAAAACTCATCAAATGCTTTATGTATGCTTGGAAACATAGAACTAAAAAAAATGATTTGCTTAAAGTAAAAAAAAAAAATTAAAGTAGCATGCCAACTTGTCTTGGTTGATGAAGCAAAACAAAAAGCTGATGAAGAATGAAGGATTCAGATGGAAATGAGAAAGCAAGATGAAGAACTTCAGTGGGTGATGCAATAAGAGGAACAATTTGAATGTGTGAAGGAATTATGGAAGAGTAAGTGTAAGGATATGGATGATGACGATGATGAGGCTGGTCAGTCTGAGAAGAATCAAAAGAAGGAAAAGAAGAAAAAGAAAGATAAGGACCACAAGGCTTATGATCTTATATATGAAGGAACCTGATGTTGCCATGGAAGTTGAGGAAAATTATATGATTGATAAGACACAATATGATGCAAAAAATTCCAAAGATCTTCTTATAGTTGTAGGTCTAGAAGACTCTAATGATGGTGAGACAAATTCTCTAGTTTCAACAAAATCATGAAGGAGACATGCATACTTTGATTCTAAAGATGATGAACCATTGCAGAAACAGAGTCAGAGAAGATGATCCATATGATGATGATGTCTAGGCTTCCTGAGCTTTAACCAAACCTAGCTCCTATTTTCCAAGAGAAAAATCCCCAAGGCCCATGGAGAATGAATGATGAGCATTTGAGTTTCAACTTGGTTTCATTTTGAAAAGGGGACATTACATTATACAAGATTTTTTTAAGAGTAGAATAATTTAATCCGCCTATTTGGGACTGTAAAATAAAAATAGATGAATTAATCTATTTTCAATTATAGGTTCTTTTAATCTAGAATCTGATAGAAAGATAAAGCATAATACATTGAAGGAAACGTAAAATGTTCTAAAATAAAGACTAAAATAAGTTTCCCATAAAAGCAAGAAAGAGGAATAATGAAAAGATAACATACATATGAATCATTTGAGTTTTTTTATAAGATCTCATTTACCTATGTCAAATGGATTTGGAAGGGACATAGCATGTTTTATTCACCAAATTTTTTGGGTAGCTTATCCATCATCATTGTATGCATCATCTTCTCTTGGAATCTGTTTCTACAATACACCAAGAGAAAATGATGCATACAACGACGATTGATAAGCTACCTCAAAATTTTAGTTAATCAAATATTCTTCATCCCTTCCAAATCCATTTGACATAGTTAAATGAGATCTTATCAAAAACATCAAATGAATCATTTGTATGTTATCTTTTCATTTTTCTTCTTTCTTGTTTTTTTATGGGTAGTTACATATTCTAGTCTTTATTTTAGAAAATTTTCTGTGTCCTTCAATGTATTATGCTTTATCTTTCTATCAGATTCTAGATTAAAAGAACTTATAATTGAAAATAGATTAATTCATCTATTTTTATTTTAAATTCCGAAATAAGTGGATTAAATTATTCTGTTGTTAAACAAATTTTGTACAATGTAATGTCCCCTTTCCAAAATGACACCAAGTTGAAACTGAAATGCTCATCATTCATTTCTCATGGGCTTTGGGGATTTTTCTCTTGGAAAATAGGAGTATAATAATAACTCAAGAGGATATTAATGTCATAAAAGGGGCTACTTAAGTGTTGGCATAGAGACCACGAAATGTTTATGCTGCAAATGGGGTAGCCATTGTGCTAGTTGAAAGGGGTCAATTTAATGATATCAAGTTTCCACAATTCATAATTTTCTTTGCAATGATTTCTAGTTTTGATTGTGTGAGAATTTTTGCTTGAATGTTTTGGTTCACACTCTGTGATCCATCATCAGGATGAGAGCACAACTAAAGGGGTCGATTTTATATTGCAAAGGAATTTTTTACACAGGTACAAGAAGCTCCTACACAAAAATTCTTTGTTCAGATGCCTGATGTGTGGGTAAATATAGCACATGTTTAATTTTCACAAGGAAAGTTTAGCTTGTAGTGAAAATTTTTATGCTGTAAATGGGGTAGCCATTGTAAAGTGTTGGCATAGAGACTAGGAAATGTTTATGCTACAAATGGGGAAACAATTGTGTTAGCTGAAAAGGGTCAATTTGATATTGGAAAGGAAATTTTTACACATGTACAAGAAGCTTCTGTAGGAAACATCTTGGTTATGATGCCTGATGTGTGGGTAAATCTAGCACATGTTTACTTTACACAAGGAAAGTTTGTGCTTGTAGTGAAAATTTGTATCAAAATTGATTCAGGAAATTCTATTTTTACAGTGACACCCAAATTTTATTATATTTAGCTCAAACATATTATAAAGTAGAACAATGGAAATATTGTAAAATAATATTATTAAGAGCAATAGATTGTAACTATTGTATGTTACCAATCAGAAAGCTATAGATTTTGTATTTAATGTAATGAGGGTTTCGAATTACCAATGAATTTGCTACATAGGGCATCACCAAATCCGACTTTGTTGTAGACTTCAAATACTTTGCAGAAAACATTGAAGTCCTTTCCTACCTTTTTAGAATTCCCCAGGTCCTCTCTAAACAATATTTATCACCCATGCAAGTGTTGTAACTCAAAATGCCTAGTGTAGTTCGTGGACCTTGTTGTAAGTAAAAACCACGTGGCTTAGTGTCGGGCTAGCTAGCTGCAATAATATTTTTGAGCTTTGCAATGAATGAGGTATTGAATCAACAAAAATAAACATAAATAAATGTGAATTCATGAATCGCGCCAATACATCATGCCAATAATTGGCCGATGTTTTAAAATTTTTTTGTCTAATTTCTAATTGGTAACTAACTATTTAGTCATTTTTATTTTTGTGACTAAATATTTTTTTAGTCAATGACCAAATTAGTCATTTATTTACTCATTTATAGCTAAGTTGTAAAAAATTGGTAGAATTTAGTCACTTTTAGTGTTTGTGACTAAAAATTTTAGTCACCTAGTCATTTATTTGCCAAATTCTACTAGTGAAACAGTTAAGCACACACAACCTTAACTCGATCCAATCTTCCCAAGCAACAAATTTCACTTGAAAACAACCTCATCAACTTCCTCTCAGAACTGCAAGTCTTGAAACCAAAATACAGAGAAATCCACAACAACCACATTTCTCCCAGACCTCAGCTAGACACACCGAAATGCATAGTTCATAATTGGTGATGATATATCACATTGTACAATGATCCAGAAGCCCAAATTCTAGATATAGAAACTACCAACAACCATAGAATTTTTTTAAACCACACAAGCTTAGCAACACATCCTAGAGCACACACATAATACCTGCAAACTTTCTATATTACAATTTTCTCAATTTCCTCGACATATACAGACAATAACCAATTATCTTGACACCAATCACAACACCTTCATACTTGCAACAAGACAATCCTATACACTTTTCACAAAAAATATGGTAGACACATAATCAACAAAATCATGAAGAACAATAAGAGATGTCAAAGGTACAATCCTGTAATTATATCTTTCCAATTTGAAGTGGCCTTCAGAAAGAGCTTAAGGATAAAACTATGTATCACTTAGGGAATCAAAAAATCACAGTCTTAGAGGAATAGGTAAAGTAAATTGTGCAAATCAAGTTCAGTAGGCACAAATCAAATAAGGGCAAGCTTTAGGACACTAAGGGGCAACCTTCTCATGATATGATAGTCAATATTTAACTTCAAGGGGCAAAAAAATAAAGTCAACCACATGAAATGGGAAGCTTGCAAGTGAAATACTAAGGAAAATCCATGACAACATAATGAAGACCTTGAGGAGGTGACTTTGATAGTTCAACTGTGCAATAAGTAAGGGAATATTCAATGTATGGTAGCCACTTTTGAAAGAGGATAGTTGGACAAAACGATGCAAAAAGACAATAAGAAATGAGAAAGCAAAAAATAATGAGAGAGATCACTGTCATGTATGGATAGTTTACATATAAGCATGGGAAAATCATATGGAAGGTAGTCCATAATGGCAGCTATTAACCTATAGGCTTGGAGGAATGACAGTGGGTCAATGCAAAGTCTTACTATAAAAGGACAATGTAAAATATTATCAAATATTGCTTTTTTTCTAAAAGAAAGGTCATAAATGGTGGACAGTCATAAATGGAGATCCAAAGAATAAGGGAGATAATATCAAGTTTGAAGATGATAATTTGAGGGCAGATTTTACAATAAAATAATCTAAAAGTGTAGCAATAAAATAAGGTGAAAGTGCAGCAATAAAATAATGTGAACATTTCACAATAAAGTGACTATAAAATTGTAGCAACAAGGTGAAAGATTTTGCAATAAAATGACAACAAAAGGTGCCAATAAAAAATGTAGCAATAATACATAAAAAGTGGAGAATTAATGATAGTAAAGGAGTAGAAAATACTGCCATAAATGAGTAACAAGAGGAGTAAATAATGACTAGCAATAACAAGTCATTATGAACAAAAACTATGAGTATGAGTAGCAAATATAGTAGAAGACAAATTTTAATGATGAGTGGATAGTGTACCATAGAGAAATGGATCATTGAAATTTTCATGGTTATTTAGGTCTTTCTCTTGTGATGCTTGACCTATTTTTCTTTGATTTAATGCTGCAATGTAACTTAAACATTCTTATTAGGCCCTTAATATTCAAATTATGATGTCTTGTGAAGGTGTTGTGAAGTGTTGTAACACATTTCTACACTTTTCTAGACTCTTCTTGTTAGTGTAATTAATTAATTAATTATTACACTAGCATAAGTTAACTTAGGTCTTGCATTAATTTAGTCCTAGGTTGCATAAATAAATTATTAAATAGTGGGAGAATTTCCCCTTTTCATGTGTAGGGATAAGATTCCTTCTAGAAGATGAGTTGTCCTTCTAGAAGTTTTATCATTTGCTAGGTAGGGTTCACATGTTGTCACATGTAGTGTGATTTTAACACTTGGCAACATCTTATGCATTCTAGATTCTCACTCTTGCCTATATAATCATGCACTTGTTCTCTTGTATTATATCACATCATAATATAATCTCTTTTTCTTGCATTCCATTGTTGCAACACTTTCTGTGTGGTTGAATATCTTTCTTGGAAAAGGTCCTCCATTAAATACTGTAGCTTCAGGGACACTGTGACTCCATAATCTCAACATGGTATCAGAGCTTTTCCAATGAAACCTCAACTCAGGATCAAGAAAGTTGGTGTGTGAGATTCTTTGCAGGCTTGGGTTTTTACTTGTAGGATAGTTGGTTCTACCTGGGAGCCAAGCTAATTTTTGGTCCACATCAGGCTCTCTCTGACCTCTCCATTGTGTCCAGAAGGCATCAAAACCTATAGATCATCTGCTCAATCGTCAAAATCAGAGACATATCAACTGGGAGCCATTGAGGTATAAATATAGGGTTTGCATCATTTTGTACTATCCGTACAATTTTTGCAAAAAAAAATCCCCCTTTTCAATCCTCCATCATGGAATTTTTTTTTAGATCATTAGCCTATTTTTTTTCCATCATTTGGTTAAAACTTTTCTATACTATTGGAAAAAATTAATTAATGGAGTAAGAGACCTAGTATTTTATTTCTCAGTCAGCATCCAAGAGTTGAAATATTTTTTTACAAGTTATAGTGTTCAGGCTTAATATTTCTTCGGTCGGCATTTGCAATTCATTTTTCTATAGATTTTAAAAATTTATATCGACATTTATATTTATTTTTGAATTGCCAACTATTGGAAATATTCAAAAATATTTGTGTCGGTAGTCTGCAGACCAATAGTGGTCAGCCCCATCCCATCACGTTGACATCATCCAACATCATCGTTGGTCGTGCTTCATTCATCAACATCCATCGACCCCCCAGGTTGGCCTTCATTAGCCATCGTCGACATTTGCTCTCGGCGGTCACTGCTCTCTTTGCCGGCCCCGATTTCCATTCTCTGTTGCCAGTATTTGCTTCAGTCACCTACCACTGACATCACTCCCAGTGACCGTTCCCATCGCCTATCTGCCGGTGTATGCTCCTACCATTAGTTGTGTGAGAATCTAAGGGCCCTGCTTGCCACCAAGCGGTGCCACCAGCTTGACCGACTGCGCCACCAATTTGCCACCTAGTCACCGCTCTGACGCAACCCAATCCGGGGGCGTGTTTTTTGCTACTTAAGCACCCATGGTCACATCAGCAACCAAGGGTCAGAATTTTTTAGCCCCCAGGTGCTTGAATCTTGCACCTTGTTAGCCTGTGCTTGCTCATTTCAACGGTGATCTTTAGGAGGCCATATCTTTCACATACAATATCAAAATTTGGAAAATGATATACCGTTGGAAAGCTCTTGGAGTCTAATTTCTAGTGGTCAACTCTATTTTTATAGATTCTACTATCATAAAAAATTCTATCTAGTTGAAGTGGAAACCCTAATTTGGGCTTGGAAGGTGATATCTCTTGTTCAGTTTGTCAAATTTCTGCCATTCTCATAGCATCAGAGAGGTATTACAGTCTATTTTTTCACCAGTCCATCATTTCTTTCAGAATCAACTTCAGGTGAAGTGTCTTGGTTGTTTGTCACCTTAAGTGTTTTTTATCTTCACTTGAACATCCTGCCTTTTTGGAGGGAGTTGTTTGTATCAAAGGGGGCTTCATTTCAGTTGATCATTGATATGTCATCAGATTCTAGGATTCCCTTTCAGATATTTTTTGTCTTGTATAGTTGTTCTTTCTCTAATGGTAGATACAAGATTTGAGATTCTCACACCTCACAATTATCATACATGGAAAGTTAGCATGCAACATCTCCTTTGGTCGAAGGGCCTATGGTCAATGTTGAATGAGAATCAACCTCATTTGACTAGGGAATATGAGAAATTTCAACATCAAATCAAGTGTGAGGAGGCTATGGGACCTATTGCTCTTCATGTCTCCAACTCTTTGTTTTTCCATATTGAGGGGTGCAAAACTCCTAAAGAGGTTTGGGATAAACTCAAGGAATTGTTTGGTTCTATCAGCGATGTTTGAGCTTTGCAGTTAGAGTCAGAACTTGCTTCACTCTCAGTTGATCAGTTCCCCTCCATCGAAGACTATGTGGTAAATTTCAAGTCTTTGAGGACATAGCTATCAAGGTGTGGCAAAGAAAAAACTAACAAGGAATGCATCTTCATGATCCTGTCAAAGTTAAGAGGTTCTTTCTCTTATTTTACTACTTCTTTATATTCTACAATGGATGGTCTTGGAGATATTTTTGTAATGCCTTCATTTGAGACATTTTGTGAGCACCTGACTAGAGAACAATCCAAGCTCAATCAGGCCAATTCATCTACAAAGTCTCATGATCTTGTTGCTGCACCATCAAAAGGAAAAGGAAAGAACAAAGGCAAAGCTAAGACAAGATCTTCTGATTCATCACAACATAAGGAAGAAAAGCCTAAGAGGGAGAGGCCCAAGTACAATTTTTGTAATGGGATTGGTCATAGTGAGGAGACATGTTTTAAGAGTGGGATACATGAGCTAAGAAAAGTTCTTAGAAATCATAACATGACTCTTCCTCCTTCTGTCAAATCACCTCACTCTTCTTCTCATGAAGAGTCATCTTTAGGCATTGTAGGGATTGCCACAGCTAAAAATCATGGCAAGGGAAATGCTTTGCTCACTACTCTAGTTGATAGAAGGGAAGGCTGGGTCATTGACCTAGGTGCTTCATGACATGTCACCTATTCTTAAGATCACATTATTTGGGATTCCATGAGACCTTCTGAGTTTGACCAGATGTTCACTGCAAATGTAGACATCGTTAATGTTGCTACTATTTGTGATGATGATTTGGAGGGAGGACAGTTGTGTGATGTTGCATATATACCTCAAATGGCCCACAAATTTCTTTCTGTCTATGAACTTGCTCAGGAGGGCTTGAAAATTGAGTTTACTTCAGATCTAGCTATCATATGGGATTGGTTTGACACACTTGTCTCCTATGGAGAATCAGATCATCACTCTAGGGTGTACAAGTTTACCAATTTTTGGGACTGTGCTCAACCTATTCTTGACTCTCTTGACTCAAGGGTAGGAAGCAGTTGTAATCCTCCTCGCCAGGGTTGTGGTGGTTGGCTTGAATTGGCTCTTCTCTAGGCTCCATCTTCTTCCACATCTACCTCTCAATTGAGATATGTTTCAGTAGGGGATGATTCACACATCTCTTCAGACTTTTGGCATCTGGATGGGTTTACATCAGGTCTTGTAGACTTTTCTTCTCACTTCATCACAGGTTTTGAAGACATCCTAGAGGGGACTACTCTCCTTTATGGGGGGGACATCTACTCACTTATTTTTGTTTCTTTTTGTATATTTGTGATGGTTGTTGTCCCTGGGGGGATGATGTTGAGTCCTCCAATCATCGCTTTTTTCTTTTCTTTTTCATCTCCTTTTTGGAGAGGGGTTTTGTTCCCACTGGGTTTTCCCCTTTTCTTCGGTTGTGGGAGATTAGCTGCATCTTCATCATGTAAATGGGTACCTAACATGGTCTAGTAACCGAGACCCATCATCTTTGCATAATCATTACATTTCCTCCCTAAGTTGCACTTATGGGGGGGTGTTAGTGTAATTAATTAATTAATTATTACACTAGCATAAGTTAACTTAGGTCTTGCATTAATTTAGTCCTAGGTTGCATAAATAAATTATTAAATAATGGGATAATTTCCCCTTTTCATGTGTAGGGATAATATTCCTTCTAGAAGATGAGTTGTCCTTTTAGAAGTTTTATCATTTCCTACGTAGGGTTCACATGTTGTCACATGTAGTGTGATTTTAACACTTGGCAACATATTATGCATTCTAGATTCTCACTCTTGTTTATATAATCAAGCATTTGTTCTCTTGTAATATATCACACCATAATAGAATCTCTTTTGTTTGCATTCCATTGTTGCAACACTTTCTGTGTGGTTGAATATCTTTCCTAGCAAATGTCCTCCATTGAAGACTGCAGCTTTAGGGACACTGTGACTCCATAATCTCAACACTTCTCATTATAATTCATCTAAAAATGACCTTTTTATCCTTTATCAAGTCCTATTTTAAAGTGTTGTAAGGTCTTGTAACAAGCTTTCATGCTTTTCTAGGCTTGTTATCACTATTTACACCTTTCTTATGCTTTATATGACCCCTCTATGCACTTACAAGTCATAATTAGGTGTATTTTTGAATGTAAACCCAAAAAACAACATTAAGAGCAACTTAATTCCCAACACCCACTTACAAGCCTAGAGTGGGAACCATTCACAATGGGTTGCGAGTGAGTCCCTCTTGGCTCCAAATTCAAAATAATTCAAACTTTCCTTTAGGTTTTTATTCAAAAAGACCTTATATCGGCCTGTGATGTTGTATTATTGGGTAATTAGGGCATAATTATGTATAAATAAGTGTTTTTCCATCCATTTCAACCTCCCATTCATCTCATTCACTAGTTCATTCAAGCATTCAATTACATTCAAGCATCTTTCAATCAAGCAATTGTCAAGCATTTTAGAGCATCCATTCACATATCTTTAGACTTCAACAACAACCTTTTGGTGAGTTAGGACATTTCCATGTTGTTTATTCATCATTTCTTTTTTATTTCATTTCATTTCTTTATCAAGGGTTTGATTACCAAAGTGGGATTTGACCAATGCAAATCCCTATACTCTAACCCTTAACCATTTCCCCCCCTCTTGGCATGTGTGTTTGCAGGTCTTGTAGGAAGATTTGTCAAGGAAATAGGTGTTGAAAAGTGGTAACAAGTCATCAAAGTGTTTCAAGTCAACCAAACCCTAATTCAAGTTTGGAGACAACCTATAGCCAGTTTTCTATAGATTTGACTCTGTCAACCTGACAAGAAGACAAGTGCAGATCTGGACATACAGGATTGACTCTTGAATTTATAGAATTTTAGAGGAGGACTGATTTTCCATCAGTGGCGAATGAGTCCCACCTATAGGTTGGAAAATTTTATTTTGTCAAAATCTAGTTCTCGACAATCAGAAAGTAGTTTCAAGTCTTTTTACCAGTAGGAGGGCTGATTTGCCATAAATGGTGAATGAGTTCCACTGGTGATCAACAATGATTTCTGCCAGTTTTCAAAACCTTCTAGGATCAACATTTAACTTCCAGGTGCACTCTGTTAAGCCTCATTCAATTCTTTTTGCATTAGTTCATTTTGCATACCTCATTGTGTTTTCAAACATTGCATATTTCATTAGTTTTGCATTAATAATCTATCAACTTCATCACTTATTTGCATTTATACCATTAAATTTTGTCATAATCACATCATACATTCCTTAGTTTGAGTGAACCACCTTAATTTTAGGGTTCTATCTCTCTCCTTTTAGGTGAAAAATCCTAAGTTTGCAAGAGAAGTACATAGAACACACCATAAAATTGATGGTTCATTTTGGTGAACTTGAATTTTGAACACTTCTCTTTTTGATTTCAATTGAATCTTGCATCCTAGGTTTCCTTTGCATCAACTTTCAATTAGGTTTTTCTTTTGTTTTTGCATCCTAGGATTTCTAAAAATTGCATTAGTGATTCAAGAATTATATAGATTTCATTTTTTCATATCAAATCATTAAAAAAACTGAAAAATCTGCATTTGCATTTGAAAAACATTAAAATCACTTTAATTTTTTTGGAAAACACAAAAAAATCTCATACCTGGACTCATTTGTCACCTTGGCCGAATCAGTCTAGCTGCATTTTCTGTATTAAATTTTTTGGCATTTTCACAGTATTTCCTGCATTTCTGTTTCTTGTTACTGCCTTCTTGTTTCAGTTTACAATTTTTTTTTCATTATCATTTCATTATTCCTAGTTTTCATTTGCATTCACCCCATCTTTTGTGGTACTTGTATGAGTGTTTGGTGCCCTATTGATAATACTTTAGTGAGACAAATTTCTAGACTCATGGCTTCTCACGATAGCACTTTCATTGTGGACCTTGGGATCTCAAGAGCTCCTACTCCTAGTATGGACAATAGTGCATTAGGCATGGATACTACCACTAGTATACCTTTACCTTCAAAAAGAATGCATGTTGACACACATACCAATTCAATTCTGCAAGATAAAGACATTAGTATTCATGAGGATTTTGGACATTTACAACAAGATTTATGTCTTGAAAACATTTCCACCACTTGCATACCTACTATAGAAAACATGGATCACTTGATTGAAAGTGGCAATGGCTTACAAGTTATGAAAATAATTGTTGAGATATACAACAAACATGTTCCTTCCACTTCCCAACCAACAAGCATTGTGGTTAGCCAAGGAGGGTCTCCCATTCCTCCCCCTTCAACTATAGCATCCATACCCACCTATACCACTCCTCAAGTTACAATGACCATGCAATAGGTTACCCATGTGACTCCTTTCATTCTTCCAACTAGAATTCCTAGTTCTTTTGTTGCATCGAATGTTCCATCCTCCACCACCTTCACCTCCCTTAGTGTCCCATTCACTTCTTCCAACATCACATATACTCCATCACCATTCTCTCTTCCACCTCATACCACCTACACTGACCCTCTCATTACACAACTCTTTTAGACTGTTTCCTCCATGCAACAACAAATCTCCACCATTAACCAAAATCAAACCACACCACCCACCTACTATGTATGTAGTAGCCCATTATCTTTAGAGATCTTAAGAACCCTGATGCCACAAGGAATCAAGATGCATAGGTTTGATAAGTACAGAGGTAAAGGAGACCCTACTAATCATGTTAATGCCTATACAACCTTGTGCAGTGACTTTGTACTTGATGATAAACTCTTAGCCAAACTATTTCCTAGGACTTTAAAGGACACTGCATTGGAGTGGTTTTCAAACTTACCCAATCATTCCATTCGATCATTTAATAAAATGGTTGATGCCTTTATAAGTCATTTTCAAGTACATATGACTCCCAAAAAGATGATGGCTGATTTAATGCGATGTAAACAAAATGCCGATGAAAAAGTAACTGATTTCATTTCATGCTATCAGTCATTGTATGCTCAAGTAGATGTCAAGATTCCTAATTCACATCTCTAGAAGATGTTCATTGAAAAATTGCAGACTCACATTCAAGATAGGTTGACCATGATGAAATTCCCTTTATTCATTCATTTATGCACAACCCTTTGTGACTATCACAACTTGGTTACTAGTTGTGATTCAAAGTCCACTTCTAGCCGAGCTGAAAAGTATGAACAAAGCAACCAAAGTAACACACAAAACTTTAGAAAACCAAACAAAGGATTTTTATAGTTCAATCCCCATCCTCCACAACCAACTCAACCTATTAAGAATCAAGTGGTAGTTGTTAAAGCAGTCGTGCCCTTTACCTATGGGGACCCGAAGAGACAATTTAATCCCTTACCTGATACTCTTTATAACACAATGAATCAACTGTTATAACAACAAATGATCACTTTTCCTATCGTTAAACCACTTGACACCTCCAACCCTTTAGCCCCCACCTTAAAACCAAATGATTATTGTCATTTTCATCACCAAAATGGACATGACACAGAACAATTTAAGCGTCTCAAACAGCTAGTTCAAGACCTCATTGATTCTAGTTGTTTTTCCATTGCGGGTGTCAATGATCAAGGCAATAAGTCTTTTTCACCCCACAATCAGAACTTACAAATCTTCACCAATCCCATTCCTAAAAAAATGTTTCATTTGTCAAAGCTAGTGAACCTTCAAACACTCATGTGATGAATATTGATACAAATCCTGAACAACATGATTCTACTCCAAATGTTACACATGTTAATCCTATCGATGACTGGTAGGCATGATAGACACTATCCCTTGTAGGGGCCAAATAAAAAAATCTCTTGATATTACTTTTTCTTCTTGTGATATACTTAAAAACCTTCCTGATCCAGTCCTCTTTACATAGCCAACCACATCTATGATAAGCCCACGAATGGGATATTAATAGATCTCTCCTGTGGTGAGAATGTGATCACAAAAGAATTTTTGGTATTACACAATCTTTATCAAGATGATTATTATAAACCAACCACATGGATTAAAACACATGCACTATTTTTGTGTTCCCTATAATTGGGTCGAATGTACTCCCATTACAAATAGGACCTAAGACATTAGATGTAACATTTTCTATCATTCCATAGTTGAATCAGTTTCGTCTGCAGCTAGGTCATCCTTGGCTTCGCTCGATGAAAGTTGCTCCTTCAGTGGTTCACAAATGTTTGAAGTTTCTGTATGACAATGAGATATTTACCAAATACCATAGTGGCTTTAATCCATTGTCCTCTAAAGGTAATTTTTCCTTAGAAGCCTTTTGGCCTGAACCTATGGAACCCATAACCCCTTGCAAAGACTAATTTTTCATAGCCTATCAAAAGTTCAAATCCAAACGAATAGCCAAATTGTCTCTTCGCCACATGTCCTCATCCAATTTTTCCATTCCTATCTTAGATGATACAATGCTTCATCCTAAATCCGAACCTGAACAAACAATACAACCTCATGAGCAACCAACAATAAACACTATACATTGGCATTATTCATTTGATTTCTTGGTTCTTAGTGTAGCCTTGTCACTTTATATGATGTGTTTGTCACTTTGTGGATGACATTGGGTGTGATTTCTTTCATAATTATGATCTATCTTACCATATTACATTCCTCTTGGTGGCTTGATGTGACACACTGCATCCCCTAAGTTGTGAATACTCTATTCTTTGATTGGTCCTCTCTTGGAGACATTAGACACAATGTTCCCTAAGTAATAGACATGTCACATGAACTTAACAAGACTCATTTGAACATTTCTTTTACATTTTACATTTTTGCATTCATATGGCCGCCTTGCATAAAGCAACTTGCATGCCTATTGTAGAATCCTGTTTGTTCATGAGTTCTAAGCATACGTAGCTTTGCTTGTCTCATGAAGCATGAATCAAAATTTATTTTCCCTTTGTGGCACTTTATTAAAGTTATCAGGAGGGATAATTTTGATATGGTTGAGCGGGAAGCCCATTCTGATGCACGACTTTCCCCATAGCCACCTATGCATTTGTGAGTACATACCGGCTGAGTGTATATTTCTCACCTTTTGGGCCTTCTCATGTAGTGAATAGCCATGAGTTTCGTCACCCCAGAGTGAGTATGCATTTTCCTTTTTCAGAAAAATAGCCTAGATCTGATTCACAACTAGTTGAACAAACGATTGAAGCTTGATCCGACTTTTCCCTTTTCATCCCCCTTCTCTTTCTCTCTTTCTCATGTGTGTTCCCTTGTTCTTATGTTTAGTTTTCCATGGGATCTTCATCTTGGGGGCTTGATCATCCCTCTTGATCATTGTTATCTCGTCTTGCTATCATAAGTGCATTTGGATCCCTCTCAATATGCATGGCTAATTTAGTGTGAGTTTAAAGCAAGTTCATCCTCTCACTAAAGTGGGAGCTAAATTTACCATAGAAAAATGGATCATTAAAATTTTCATGGTTATTTAGGTCTTTCTCTTGTGATGCTTGACCTATTTTGCTTTGATTTAATGTTGCAATGTAGCTTAAACATTCACATTAGGCCTAAATATTTAAATTATGATGTCTTGTGAAGGTGTTGTGAAGTGTTGTAGCACATTTCTACACTTTTCTAGACTCTTTTGATTATAATTGATCTAAAAATCACCTTTTAATCCTTTATCAAGTCCTATTTTAAAGTGTTGTAAAGTATTGTAACAAGCTTTCACGATTTTCTAGGCTTGTTATCACTATTTACACATTTCTTATGCTTTATATGACCCCTCTATGCACTTACAAGTCATAATTAAGTGTATTTTTTAATGTAAACCCAATAAACAACATTAAATGCAACTTAATTCTTTCTACCCACTTACAAGTCTAGAGTGGGACCCATTCACCATGGGTGGCGAATGATTCCCTCTTGGCTCCAAATTCAAAATAATTCAAAATTTCCTTTGGGTTTTTATTCAAAAAGACCTTATGTCGACCTGTGATGTTGTATTATTGGGTAATTAGGGCGTAATTGTGTATAAATAAGTTTTTTTTCTATCCATTTCAACCCCCCATTCATCTCATTCACTAATTCATTCACTAGTTCATTCAAGCATTCAATTACATTCAAGCATCATTCAATCAAGTAATTATCAAGCATTTTAGAGTAGCCAATAACATATCTTTAGACTTTAACAACAAGGTTTTGGTGAGTTAGGACATTTGCATGGTGTTTATTCATCATTCCTTGTTTATTTCATTTCATTTCTTTATCAAGGGTTTGATTACCAAAATGGGATTTGACCAAGGCAAATCCCTATACTCTAACCCTTAACCATTTTTCCCCTCTTGGCATGTGTGTTTGCAGGTGTTGTAGGAGATTTGTGAAGGAAATAGGTGTTGAAAAGTGGTCAAAATGTCATCAAAGTGTTTTAAGTCAACCAACCCTAATTCAAGCTTGGAGACAACCTATAGCCCGTTTTCTGCAGATTTGACTCTATAACCTGATAAGAAGACAAGTGCAGATCTGGACCTACAGGATTGACTCTTGAATTTACAAAATTTTAGAGGAGGACTGATTCACCATCAGTGGTGAATGAGTCCAACCTTTAGGATGGAAAAGTTTATTTTGTCAGAATCCAGTTCTCGACAGTCGAAAAGTAGTTCTAGGTCTTTTTACCAGTAGGAGGACTGATTCACCATCAGTGGCGAATGAGTCACACTGGTGATCAACAATGATTTTTGGTAGTTTTTCAGAACCTTCTAGGATCAACATTTAACTTCGAGGTGCACTTTGTTAAACCTCATTCAATTCTGTTTGCATTAGTTCACGTTTTTAGTTCATTTTGTATACCTCACTATGTTTTCAAACATTTCATATTTCATTAGTTTTGCATTAATAATGAATCAACTTCATCACTTAGCTGCATTTAGACCATTACATTTTGTCATAATCACATCATACATTCCTTAGTTTGAGTGAACCTCCTCAATTTTAGGTTCTATCTCTCTCCTTTTAGGTGAATAATCCTAAGAGTGCAAGAGAAGTACATAGAAGACACCATAAAATTGATGGTTCAAATAGCAAAATTGTCAAAAACAACTTTAGATAAAGTGAACAGTCGCCTCAAGAAATATGCATCAATCATGAATGAGTTGGCAACCATAGTTAATAAATGAAGGTTGACAGTTATGGGGTAGCATTTAGCAATTTTAAATAGATTATAAATGAGGGCATATGACAATATCATGCAAGAAAAAGACATTCCTCATAATCATATAGCTATGAATGAACAATCAATGAAAGCAAATATTGCACAAAGATAAAAAGAAATGAAAGTATAGTATTTTCATTATGTAAATCAAAGTTTAGGCAGTCTACTTGAATCAACAAAGGAAACAAAATTATATGTTGTCCTAAGGTAGTCTTTGGCTAAGAATATGAAAAGACAATCATTATTTGATGGATAAAAGGTCTTCAAGCATCAAAAGGGCAGAGTTTTAAAGTATAAAAATTTCATAAACACATCAAGTGCCATATGTAATAACATGAAAAAGGAGCAACTTGAAGGTATGAATAAAAGAAAAGAGGATATTCTATATCTATGTTTTGTGGCCTTTTATAAAATAAGTGTTAAAGTCCTTAGTGATGTTAAGGGGACAAAGGATAGAGATATTAATGTCAAACTCATTGGGAAGGTTAGAGATGGTGTATTCTCTGATGGTACATTGATGAGGAAGGGTAGTATTGCATAGGAAGTCACCAATGCTCATGAATGAAGGATAGTATAGAAACCTTAATGGGAGAATGTTATGTTTTGATAGCCATGTGAACTAAAGAGCTTAAAGGACATTACATAGATAGTCAAGTGGCTAAAAGATAGTCATTTTTTTATGACTTTAGTAAAGTCAAAAACATCTAGAGAGTAGGTTTAAGTAGAAGGACAAGTCATAAATGTTGATTGAATGAAAACATATGGATGAATTTCAAGTATCAAAATGTGTAGACTTGTAACGCCCAAAAGGACAATCACTAGAGCCACAAATGCACTGTTATAGATTTTGAAGAGATATAGCCATTAAAAGGGAAGAATAATGAAGATTTCATCACACAAGGGAGAAAAATCCATGAAAAGGACAATAAAAATCTAGGTAACAATCACTATCACAGTGAATAGTTTGTTATCCCTTCAAAGATTTCATGAGAGCAAGCATCTCGCAAAGTACATAATAATAGACAACTATCACCATTGACAAAGATATGATTAGACCTAGTTATCTACTCAGTTTTCTTGTACTAAGAGTTAGTTTAGGCCTACTCAAGAGGCCCATATGGATGAGGATGGAGTTAAGTGAAGTTTAATTCTAAAATCATGCATTTTGGGGCTATTTGGGTCCCTAGAATATAGGCCTTTTTTCCTTATACACCCAGTAGATTGAAAACCTCATGCAAATAGGTTAAACTAAACTTTTTTCAATCATCTTCATGCTTTTCTTAGAGGTTCATTTCCAGCTTAGTTGAAGCACACTTCGAGGATCATGCACAAGTCAATGAGTTCAAGTCAACTCTCAACTCAAGAGTTTACATCTAGTTCAACTATTCATGCACATTCAACATCTCGCATGAGGTGCAACCTCTTTCAACATTAGTTATCTGAGGTATCTTTCTATATAGAAAAATATTTTAGCTCTTTGGTGTTAGTTCTTTCTTTCTGCTTGCATACACATCAAAGCATAGAGCATTGAATTTCATATTTCTCAAAGTATTTTTAGTATTTTAGAAGAATTTTCAGTTTGTAATAGAAAAGATTCCTTTTAGTTGAATAAAGAGAAGTATTTCTTTCTCAAACATCTTTTTTCTCAATATGCCAAATGAATGATCTGATGCATTTATTGTGATTTTCTTGATAAAAACTTTAAATATGTCTCGTTTATTCACTCTGGAAGCAAAAGAATTCATGTTAAATATAGTTTATAAGTTGTTTTACAATTTTTTAGTAATTGAGGTTGTGAAACTTGTTTTCATTCATACAAAGGCTGAATACAAAGATTCTCATAATTTTTTTATGTATTTCATGATGAGTTTTGAGTTATGAGCAAACAAACCTCTTTCTTTGAATCTGATTGTGAGTTTAGAGCAACTAATAGAGTTTAAAAGTTAGTGCATCACCTCCTAGAAGTAGTAGAGTTTCATTTCCAAAGTAATCTCTTCCCCTTTTCTAAATCAATTTTAGTAGTTTGTAGGAAGTTTTTAAAGGGAACCAACCCATAATCTAGAGGTTCATCCTCATCTTAGGCAAACCATAGGCCTGAGGATGTCCCCATGTTGCATAGGATTTCTAGGATTTAAAGCGTAGCATTCAAGGCATAATCCTTCATGACAACATGAATCACCCACACTTTATACCATGTTGAATTGAGTGGCTAGGATCAAACTAGGATCATTAACCTACAACACCAAATAACCTCCACACACAAGAGAAACTTGCAACAACAAAATATTCTATTCCACTAAACAACAATACAATATCATACAAGATATATTGATATGTGTTGATATATACCTTGAAATATGAAAGATAAGCCTTGTTTATATAGGTAAGGTGAGAGATAGCATTAGATAAGATCACGAAAATTGTCTTAATCCTATAATATGAGAACCAATTCAACAAATATTAAATGACCTATGACTCAAGAATTAAATTCCATAAGATAAGATAAGATTAAAACATGAAAAATGAGACAAGTTTATATAAAGATTCATAGGACCTAAGTAAATTTAACATGTGAATAGGACCCACTAGTGGACTAGTTAGGTAAAATACCATGTTTACACCAACAAAGTGGTCATCACCTTGAGATCATTAGGCCATACTATTTATATCTAGATAAATGTATATTTGTGGGCCTAAAGAATCAAACACTCACACTTGAATAGTTATGAAATTCTTATATCTTTATTTTCTTCTAGTTTATGCTAAACTAATAAAAAAATAGTTCCAAATCACTTTGAATCCTAATCCAATTAAAGAAATAAGTCATAAATACTTATTTGATGTATCTAAAAATTCCTTTGATAGTGATGATGATGAAATCATTATACATTGAGATGAATATCATGAAAAATATAGATTTATGGATTGAGATAAATACCATGATGATGCTAGCCTTATGGATCAAGATGAATAGTGAGACAACTGCAATGTTTAACCTAATACTAAATAAGGTTGTACCCAACTATATTACATAATCCTAGAAAATAAAATTGATATAATGAAGTACATTATAAGTATTGGTATTAGCTTGCCACAAATTATAAAATTGAAAGCTTACATAGAGGAAACCTTTCAAATAAAAAATTACATCTCTAATTCACTCATTAATGTTTATCCTAATCTATTTATCCATATAGTAGCTCTTCTATGAAATCCTTCCCGTTTGAGTCATCCATCAAAGTATCCATCCATTTATATTATATTAATTGTAATCCTAATCCATCAACCCCCATAGGTCTTAATCGATCAACCAATTGAGCTCCTAGTCAAAATGACCCATGTGTTATCCTCACCAAAAAATATTTTTCTAACATCAAATAATCATTATTACTAATATAAATGTCAAAAAAAGGATTTTATTGATCAATTCCTAACCTCAAATAAGTGATTAGCAACCTTACCCTCTTACATTAGTCCTTCGTCACATAAACCCTTACAACCTATGAAAGTTTCAAATCAATAAAATAAATCTAATCCATATAGTCAAGCCAAGTTAAGTATGATGAATACATTACCTAAGTGCTACATGCAAGGAATCATAATAAAAATTTAAAATCTGAGGAGTTGTATTGTAGACCTTTCCTTTCCATTACAAAAATTTAGCAAGATAAATGAAGGAAATCACCCTTTTTAGAAGATACATAAATTAAAAAAATCCATGATCTATAAGCATCATGACATAAAGTATATTAGACTCCTTTATACTCAAATTTAAATTGAACAATATCAAATATCTAATTGATAATTGAGATATATTAAGGTTGAAGATAGTGAATTGATGAGAGATATATCTACATAAAAGTCATAACTCAGGTATATATCAAAGTCATTGTTCAAATCATGATCAAACCTATTCACAACCAATCTAGATATCAAAGTAAAAATACAAATAGCTAGTAAAAAATAATATACATCCCTAAATATCAAATGTGAATTCTACAAGCTTGAATATCTCAAAATATCCTAAATCCTACATATGATAAATCCAACATCTAAATTTTGAATTTCACAATTTTGTGATAAAACATAAAAAAACACAAAATCTACCTTGCAATCCAAAATAAACTCCCTCTCAAAATATAGCTTGGTTTTTAAAATTATTAGTCCTACGTCAACCTATTCTAGTGACAAATATTCACGCCTTTCCAATCGTACACTTTTTTGGTGTAAATAGGTGTTTTACCTAACTAGTTCACTAGTGGATCCTATTTACATGTTAAGTCCACTTAGGTCCTAAGAATATTTCTATAATTCTTAGGTGTCAGATGATCTTAACTTATCTTATCATGGAAATTAATACTTGTGTCCTAAATTATTTAATAATGTTGAGTTAGTTGTCACATTGTACAAGATTAAGACACATGTCATGATCTTGTTTAATCCTACCTCACAACCTTGTATATATAAGCAACACATCATATATAAATTTGCATATTCAATCAATCAAATATTTCATCCTTAATCATAGCAAGATATTCTTTCCATTTCTCCTTTTTAGAAGATACTTTTGTTTAGCAGTTGATCCTAAGGTTTTGGGAGTTCACCATTCAACTCCTACATGGTATCAAGGGTCCAAAGTTTTCGAATACTTCCTAGATTCGAGGGACATATTTTAGCTTGAAATATTTGTTGGGTGTGGTGTTTGGTTCCAATGACCTTAGGTTGAACCAAGGCATCAGAGAATGTCAGAATTGGCTTTTGTTTCATCAAAATATGTCATATAGGACTAGATCTACAAGGGTTTTAAGGTTACCAAATCCAAAATATAGCTGATTTTTTAGAGAACTTTGGGCCAAAATAGACCCTACCATTGCATCCGAAAGGCCTAATAACTTAAATATTTCCTATCAAATCATGAAATTTGGACACTTTGTCCTGAGGGCACTAGAGGATTTTTTTTATGAACATTCATCATTCCCTATCTATGTAGTCATACAAAATTTGTATGCTACAGTCCACACATCATACGGCTCAAAGTTTGTTTGAACATGTCATTGATATTTTCATTAAGTGAATATTCTTTAGATTCCTCTAAATTTTCATATGGTACTTAGTCTTTGTTAGAATGAGCAAGTCGTCACATCATTATTGGTACGAAATTTGTTGTAAATTGTAGTTTTTATTATTAATTTTTCTTAAAAGATTTTTGTTTATTTATTGTAGTTTGTTCATTGGTATTGTGCTAATGGTTTGTTTTAACCTAGAGTAGTGTATATTTTGTTGTCATGGGGCTTATCTCCTAGTCAACTCTACCTAGTGTGGGGGGGACTTATAGCCCCAGGTGGTGTAGCTTATGGCCCACCGACCCAAAAAAATCCACCCCCATTGAGGAAAATGAGTACTTTTAAAACCCTATAGACTCTGCTTGGTCATATGGGTTCTTGGGGTTTTAAAACCTATGGGTTCTTTTTTTGCCCCATAATGCTTAAATCGGGCAATTTTTCAAATGGCCATAACTTTTTTTCCACGATATTAGATTTTCAAAAATAAGATACTGTTAAGAATATGGATCTATGTAATTTGTAGTGGTGAAGGTTATTTTTCTAGATTCTAATGTTTGGTACTTGTATTTTCTATTTGAAGTTAGGTTTGGACTTTGCCTCATGAGCTCATAACTTTTTCTAGAATCTTTAATTTTCACGTTTCTTGCAACATTGAAAAGACATTGAGGAGTTCTATGATTCCATCCATGAACTTTTTCCAAATTTAGCCCCATATATCTTTTATTCAAATTTATGAACTTATTGAAATTTTGGTTGATTACTCAGATATCATGTAACTTGGGAAGGTTTTTTTTATCCTTACATTTTATTTCAATTATAGAAAACAGTTCTATCTCCTATTGCTTTAATCATATTCTAGGTGTGATCTATATCGATATTTTTCTAGTGTTCTTTAGCATAAGGACATACAATCCTTATTTTTGTTGCTTTATCAATATTCCAAAGTTTCTCCAACAAACAAGAGTTTCCAATGTTACAGGCATTAGACTCATGTATTTTATTCCTTGGATTAAGGTTTCAGAGTTACTCTGCCAGTGTGCTTCCATTATTTATTTGCAATAGGTTATCTCATTATGGGGGCTATATGGTCTGTCTTCTTTCCTTCCTATGGAGAGGAATTTATTGTATCTTTTATCTCTTTTGGAGAGGTTTTTTGTCCCACTAGGTTTTCTCCTTTTATTTGTTTGTGAGAGATTGAATTTATACATGGGTACCTAACATGGCCTAGTAGCTGGGATCCATAATTATCTTCATGTTTTGCATAATTTTCATAATAGTATACACCCTAAGTTGCACTTAAGGGGGGTTTTGGTGTAAATAGGCATTTTTCCTAACTAATTCACCAGTGGATTCTATTTACATGTTAATTCTACTTAGGTCCTAAGAATACTTCTAGAAGTCTTAGGTGTCACGTCATCTTATCTTATCATGAACATAATACTTATTCCCTAAGATATTTAATAATGTTTAGGTAGTTATCTCATTGGACAAGATTAAGACACGTTTCATGTTCCTTTATAATAATATCTCACAACCTTATCTATACAAGAAATGGATCATATGTACATTTACATATTTAATCAATCAAATCTTGCATCCTTAATCATAGCAAGATAATTTTTTCCATTTCTCTCTTGTGGAAGATATTTTGGTTTCACAATTGATCTTGGGGTGTTGGTAGTTCACCATTCAACTACTACACACTTCCATCCCATATTTTCATACCATCAAATTCCACATCCAATATACTTTTAAAGCCACATCCCTTTCATCTAATATTTTATATTATCATTGTACATTTTTACGTAACATTCTTGTCACTCCAATTTTTCTTGGTATTTCCCTCTATCATGTGGATTATTATTATACCATGTTAAGATGATTACATTTAGGAGAAGTCAACTTATACCTCACTGAATTTTATAATGATATATATTGATTGCCATACAAATACTATGGTACACTTGATACAGTTATTCAAAGTGGGAAAAAATTAGCTTAACATGAAAAAAATCTAAATATAAAATCTAAAAAAAATCAAAATCAAAATACATAGAAAAATTCAAGATATTTGTTTTCATAGGTAAAAGTCATTCTATGGTAACTTGGGCATGTAGCATTATTAAATGGTGGATGTAAGAAGTTGATTCCAATTTTAGAGGAAGTCTCACAGGGAAAAATCTTAATAAGAATGGGTGTGTCTTTCATAAAAAAATGCACCTATTTGGGAATGGGTTCTTGAGCCTAAACTCACTCTTATATTGAATGGGTAGTCATTCTAGTTTCAGATCCCATTTTAATATGGGTATTTATGCTCTAAAAATAAATGGGTACATATTTTAAAATGGACACGTGTTTAAAAAAAATGGTACCCATTTCTATTTAGACCATGTACCCATTCCTTTTTAGAACAATATGCTTTTTTGAGCAAAAATGCATTCCATAAAATGTTGAAAAGAAAACACATGATTTTTCCTTTGTTTTAATCTTGGAATAGGCTTGGAAACTCAACTCTCAACCATGGACCTCCAAGTAAAATGCCATGTTAATAGCAATATAAAAAATAACTTTAATAATAATGTTGACTACATTTTTTCTAGAACTTTTGAATCAAATTAAAGCCCGTTATAGATGATAATGTGTATTTTTCAAATATGTAATTTTTATTGTTGTTGAATATATGTTATTATTTATTAATTTCTAAATAAAAGGAATTATAAGCTTGAAATGGTATATATCATTATTTGTTAGTAAATTTTGATTTGATTTGATTTTTTAAAAACAAACATGTCTACCAATCTAGACATCATTATGTACAACATTAAAAATTATTATCTCAAAACATGTTGGGCATACATGAGTGGTTTTAGAAAACATAAATAAGAGTTATTAAAATAATTGAAAAATATTTTTTTAAAAAAATAAAGAAAAATGTTATCAGCAAACTTCACCATAATACACATCAATTTTTTTTAAAAAATAATTTAGGTCAATTTATGTTAGTTATACACATACATGTTTTGGTCCAAAACATATGATTTCCAAAAAGTCACTTTGGTGCGTTCTATACAAAACCAAGTTTTATCATCTAGGTATTAAGGTAAGTTACATATTTGAAAATAAAATAAGAAATCATACATTTTATATTTAACATTGTCTTAATATTGAATGAGGATGGTAGGCTCTTAGGCGTGGTGGCACTCCTGTTGGGAAATTAGACAAATCACTATGCTAAGGCAGAGGCTGCATTTATAAGTATTAAATTTGCTATGGATATGGGTTGCTCTAAATTATGGGTGGAAGGAGACAGGTTAAACATCATCAACTGCCTATGTGGAACCCATAAGCCTAGCTGGAGTGTCGATCATTTGATTAAAGATTCTATTATGATGTTGAGATCTTGTGAGGAAACTCATGTTTCTCACATTTATCGAGAGGAAAATTCATTGGCACATTTTTTTGCTAATGAAGCTGTTAGAGTTAATGAGTATAGAGCATGGGAGGAGTACTCTCTCCTTCTCGAGGTAGCTAATATGTTAATGTGAAATGATGGATTTGGATGAGTTTATGTGGTGGATTTATTCTACCAGAAGTACTCGCTTTATACTCGCATGCTTTATGGGTATCACTTAGCTTGATTGCTATTAGTCGAATACTTCTTGCCAAGGTTTTCTACTACTGGTCTTTGTGAAGATGGGGGGACCAAAGTAGAATTGAGCCTCATTCTTGTGCAACTTTGAGAAAGAAGAAGAAAATTTGGAGGATCCTCCAACATAGGAATTTTACGCCTTTCTTGGAAAGGCTTCATGGTCATGATCCCAATGCTTTGGTGAAGTTTGTTTCATGCTAGCACAATTGTAAACTCTAGATTAAGGGAATAGTTTTTGACATCAATGAGGAGCTTATAGCTACTATGACTGGGATGTCTATGGTTGGCCGCAAGTTCTTCAAAGATAAGAAGAGCAACGAGGAGGCAATGGCTCAATTTTTTAAGGGTGATGAGTGAAAAAAACTCATCAAGTTGGAGGCTTGGGGCTATGAGTGGAAGTCTCTCAAGAAGATTTGGGCAGAAATAGCAAAAATTATCATGCGGTATGTGACTCTAGAAGGAAGGTTTACTATAATCCTTGGCCATCATTTTACTCTTTTAAATCATTTTAGGCATGGGTTGTTTATTTCTTTTCCTTTCTTTCTCTTGTCCTCCATTGAAGTCTCTGTGTATGCATACTTGAAAAATAGGATGACATAGATCTTGCATGAAGGCCTAATATTGTTAATTATGGAGCATGTTAAAGCCCTAATTCTTGCATCCTTAATTAAGGGCAAGGAGAAGACCTTAATTGATGAGTCTAGCTCATCTGGTTTGGATACCAGCATGGAAGAGGAAGAGGAGTGGATGAATATGGTGAGAATAGGTCTCCATCCCCTACAACTAGCCCTTCTAAGAAGAGAAAGAAGGGTAAACCTAAGGAAAATGAGCAACCATGAGACTTATTCTTCATGAGTCGAAGTCCCAGTCTGATGGTAACGACACAGAGGTGGGTTCTAGGGATTCCAGGTCCAAGGGAGATGGTGTGGATATTGGTTAGGTTGATGTTGAGGCAGGTGGTAGGAAGGAGGGTTTAGAGGAGAATATTGTGACCGTGGAGGCCAAGGAGAAGCCTAGAAGGGCTTATAAGTGCATCACCAAGATGAGGTTCCAGGCCACAAAAGATGTGGTAAAGGATACCACAGAGCAGTGCAAGGAGAAGGTGGTGGAAATTGATGATTCCCCTATTTGAGACACACCAAATTGTGAACCTGTTGGTGTGAATCCTCTGCAGGAGGAGGAGGTGTTGAGCAGAAGCATGTGAAACAAGGGCCTCTTAAAGTTAACCCCTTGTCAGAGGAATTCTCCTATATTATTGATGACACCACCTCAATTTTGAGCTCCTTGACATGGCAAGGGCAAGGGTCACTGGTACTTTCAAATTGGAAAAATAGACTCTGTATGAATTCAACAGGGTTAATATCAAAATAAGGGGTTTGAAAGAAAATATGCAGAATATTCTGAAAGGATCTACCTTAGATATTTTGATTGATAAAATTGTTGATCTTGAATGTTCTTTCATTTATTTCAATTCCTTATCCGAACAACGCCTAGCTAATTGAGAGGCCAAGGTGTTGTAGACCAACGAGGATATCAAGAAATTGTTCCATGCCTCTCATATTTTTGCTAAGAATAGTGCAAAATATTTGGAGGTCCTGTTCCGCAAGATCAATGAGCTTAGAGAGGACCAGTTGTATTTTTTGAGCTGATAGAGAAGGAACAAGTGGCTAAAGGAAAAGGGAAAAAAGTTGGAAAGGATGATGCTAATGGTCATGCTGCTAGAGGTGTGGGTGACTGGAGGAAGTCCTTTGAGGACAAGAAAAAATAATTGTTGGAAATGATTGGGCTCCATAGGAACTAGGAACTTGAGGTGGCCAACACCTTAAGAAGCATGAAGTAGTGTCATGTTCTATGTGTTTTTTGTGTTTGTTTTGTTATTGTTGGGTCTCAATTTTTTTCCTTTTATTTTGCTTCCTTTTTGCTGATGGTTACTGCTGATAGTTTAGTGTTTCATCTTTTGAGAAGCATTTTGTATCTACAGTTGTAAAGGGTTTCAGGTCCCTTCAAAACCTTATTTTCCCATTTAATCAAAACATTGTCTTAATATTCTATGTGTACATGTGCTTCAAATTTTTACTTTAGCTATGAAAAAGTTTAATTTTCAAGAAAAGGGTATGTGCAAGATCATCATGGAAAAAGTAGGCCCTTAAGTGGCAAATTTTTTAGAAAAATTAGAGTTAGGAAACTCGATGTAAAAAATTGAATAAGTTATCTATATTATTTCAAAAATATGTAAGAAGGAAATTGAATGTAGTTTCTAAACTACTAGGTTTATTTTAAAAAATAAAATCTATTTGGTGAAAATTTGAAATTTCAATGCACTAGTACTTAAATTTTAGGAAAAATAAGAAGTAGGTGTCTGCGACCACCTTAACCACAATAAAAGATAATATTTTTTTATAATATTTTAGAAATAAGTAGAGGACTCATGTCCGGATGTGATGCATATTTTTGTATTTTTTTGCAAGTAAATAATTAATTATGAATTTTTATTACAACTTTTAAAAAATATAAAAACTCGTATGTCTAACCACCTTAACTTGGTCAAAAATTCATGAAATTCAATTTTTCTTTTTTTAATCATATAGTATGCAAAGCATAGAATGTGATGCATTTTTTGGATTCAAAAAATGTGATACCGTTTGAAAGCTATAAATGCTTTTCAATCAAGCTATCAATCAACACTTTAGTCATAATTCAAATAGAAAATGAATAATTTTTTTTTATTAAATTCAAAGTAAAGCATAATTTATATTGGTGGAAAGCTGAGAATCTACTTTAAAAACCCTTTTCATTTCATTAATTTTGGGTGGAAAAAAGTCGTTAGCAACATGCCCTACAAATACCCATCATATTGCCACTTTTTGGCCCATCATGATCCTGCACATACCCAAAAATACTTCCGCTTTTTGGCCAAAATTTGAATCTAACTTCTTGCACTCACTTGAAAACTAATTTTTTTATCATGTGTAATTCAAAAATTGGAGATGTTTTGTCTCATTCACTTGCACTATCCATCTTTCATAGTTCCTAGTCCCACATCACGACCATTATATCATTCCCACTCATCATATCTACATACACATCACATTTACATATCCAAGCTATCATATACATCCATCCTACCTCCCCACTTTTGACCATGATAAGGAAGTGGACAATATTTTTAAACATGTTTTGGGATAGTTCTTGATATGTCTACTTTGTTGTATCAAGTAAATATTGTATATTATCATGAGTAATGGATGAAGTTGGACCATATTTAAGAAGTATTTCAAAGATAACATCATAAATGGAACATAATAGAGTGGGCCATCTCATTCCCATACAACATAGTCCTTGGATACTATATTTTGAATATATTTATCTATTCCCATCATAAATTCCACCCATCATTACCATCTCAAATTCCCTTGATCATTCCATCAATCCAACACCTTCACCCCTAGTGCTAGAATGGGATTTTGACTTGTTTTATTCAAAAATAAAATCCAAATTCAATCCATGTAGCTAGTCTAAATCCAATTCTCTTAGTGATCCAAACATAATAATAAATTAGAATAATCTATCCAAAGGTAGCCAAGGAGTCTAAAACACATTTAAATACATCTAAAGGTTTTATTTTCAATCATAATATATTATTTGTTTAATCATAATATTTTTATCAGGATATATTTTCTCAAGATAAATCATTCTTAAAATTATAATGTTATCATCATCATCAAATTGATTTTCAAATTTTTGCTTGACTTGGGGAAAAATCATATTTGTTCTTTAGCTTATTATATACATTTTTCCTTGCACATTTTTTTACTTTGTATGTGTGTTGATCCTTGGAGCATTTGAAGGTAAAAACATCATCATGGTCTTCCATATCATGGTGTATCTTGTCTTTTTTCTACTTAGATACTCTTTTCTTATACAATATATAATAAATGTCCTCATGGTCTTCCATATCATGGTGCATCTTGTTATGTCCTACAATAAATCAGGTTGCTCAAACATATGAATTTTATTGCAATATTTGTAACATTAATCATCCACATTCACCTTTATTTTTTCTTAACCAATTATTCTTAACTAGCATTGACTCTATATCATCCTTTTATTCTAATCCATACATTTTGTCCCAAGTTCTTTCATTTTGTTTCAAATATTCCTTTATCTCTTTCACCTCAACATGCCCTTTGAAGAAGACATCCCTCTAACCATCATACCACTTGGAGCATTCATTGATATTCATTTTTTTACTTCTATTGTCTTTGAAAAATTACTGCCTCTTTTATATGCAACACCATTTCAAAGAGGGGCGAATGTAGACACCTATATTTCACCACTTTAACTTAGTTGTAATTTCGTGTTGTCTAAATTCATTATTCCTACTAATCAATTCTACCATTCTTAAATTTAATAATTATATTGTCTTCATCATCTCATCATGTCATTGAATTATCAACTTTGCAATGTTAATTTGTCTGGTCAATTAACTTAGTCTATTATATTGATTAATTAATGTTATTTATTATTATATTATCCCATGACTAATAAATTGATTAATCATTTTAATTTGATAAGTAATCCATACACATTTATCCAATTAAAATAAAAATGCAATCCTAATTGTCCTCAATCAAATTTCACTTATGTCAATTTAGTCAATCCACTTTTCACTCATCAATCAAATTTGTTAACTAATTATATTATATAATTAACTACCAATCAAATTAACTAACTAGACAATCTAGTCAGTTCATATAGTTACTCAAGTTAGTTGACTAATCAAGATATATAATATCATTCCTGCATATTGACATCCACAGTGCAATAATATTAATATAAAAGACTAATAAAATAAGAGGTGGATTCAAGCATTAGACATCCACCACACTACAATAATATTAATATAAGAGACCAATAAATAAAATAAGAGAAGGATTCAAGCGTTAGATTCCAAATTATTCTAAAAGGAAGCTCAACTTTTTATATTGTCAATTGGATTATAAATAAAAAGATGTAAAGGTAAATTTACCATGAAGAATTGGGTTAAAAAAAAAATCACCCAAAAAGTCAAAAGAAAGACATAAAGGTGGCAATCAATCAATCTATAAAAAAAGAGTGGTAGGTGATGCGTCGAATCTTTCCTTTTCCCAGCCAATTTCATGCACACTAAGTACGTACATGCAACACCGCATAAATTAAAATATACAGATAGATGCTGACGGGAGAGCCAGCGAGCATCATGTGGAGACCTGCTCCGTGTAAGAAATAATTTAAGTTCACCTTTTGTTTGAATGGACGAACACATAAATTGTGGCTAGCCTTCGCCTATCAGAATGATGTGGCACTTAAGGATTCGTACCAGCGTTGAAAGTTAGTAATGGAAATCATTATGTTCATTTATTATTTCATCTGTCAGAAGTCATTCTGTGCAATCGTCACAGATACTCGTTGCCCTTACGGACAGTAGGCTAATGCATGGCTCATGTACAGGAAATTTATTCGTTGCATAGATGAACTGGACAAAACTTTTGACACAGTATGGACCCATGAACACTGTCACAAAAGTTTTGGATTCATTAAACTGGCCCCTTAGTGGCAGACAAAAAGTTGGCATTGATGCGATCTCTCTTGATTGTATATTATTAGCCCAAGAGAGTTATGTTTTTCATTAGAGAGAAAACACAATGGAGAGCTTCAAGACCAATCTTGCAGTGGCCTGCATTTTCCTCTTGCTGATAGGCGCTCCCATCGCCATTATTGCTCATCCAGTATCCTTTTTGGAGGATTTTAATGTTACATGGGCACAGGACCATGTCAAAGTAATGCCCGATAACAGCTCTATTCAGCTCATATTGGATCAAAATGCAGGTATTTGTCTTTGACATAACTTCTGTTCATGTTATACTAGCTTGGTCATTCAAGCCACTGGTTAATGGGCTTATATTGGGAGTATTTGCTCTTAGATACTTTAGTGTTAAATCTCGTGTGTTCTCAGGTGCTGGGTTTGCTTCTAAGTATCAGTACAAGTTTGGGCTTGTTAGTGTGAAGATTAAGCTTGTCGCAGGAGATTCAGCAGGGACAGTGACTGCATTCTATGTAAGATCTTTCGAAATAACAGCCCAAATGTTGATTTATAGTCACTGACTTCTTATTTAACTTGTTCCAAATGGTACCCATAATGTCGATTTCCATTTTCTTTTCTTCTGTAATTTGGAGGCATGACTGCATCAGATATGTAACCGAAGCTTGCATAATGTTTTAGTCAAGGCTTATTGACGGGTAGTTCTGGGATAGATGGCTAAGCTAAAATATTTGCTAGTCTTTGGGAATGAAGGGTTGAAAGTGACTTAAGTTACTCAATGTAGTGTAACAACAGATTTATGCAGGTCATTGCTAGTGTGGAATTTGTGGTATATGAATTTGTTTTCTTTTGCAAGATGTACGTTCAAAAAATTTATGTGGGTATTTATTCTTAGGCTGTGTTGAAATCAATAATTTGAATTGCATGCTATCAAAGGGAGTTCACTTGTGTACCTACTAGTTTTTGCATGCATTGTGTAGATATATGTTTGTGCTACATTTTCGGTTGATTTTAATGTGTAAAGTGGTGAATCAATTACGTGTGCTTTTTTTATCATTGTTTTAGATTATATTCAGTGATCTATTATGAAATGAAATGAAAGATTTTAATGATGTCCACGAGATTAAACAGTCTATGGGACCGAGACAAACAGACTTAATTTGTCTTCATGCTCTTTTCCAAGTGGGATCTCCTTCTATAAATTTTGACTAGAAGACTAGTTGTCTGGTTAATCTTATCCTCAAATAACTGCTGCATATTATCAACAACCAATCTATTTTTGTGCTGAGTACCAATATCTTCATAAGCTGTGCATTCCATGATGAAGTGCCATTCTGTTTCCACCGCCCCCTTATTGCAGAATATGCAAGTTTCTTTCTTTGAAAGTTTCCTTAGGTATCTTCCACATACCAGTCCCATTATAATGAAAGAAGAGGAGAGTGAGGAGAGAGTGTATGTTAAAATATATACAGATGATTCTAGAAACAAGCGGTTGAATAATAATAATTATTTATTATTTGTATATGGATAAGAGGTCAAACTAGTTAAAATAGAGCTGACAAAACAAGCCCCACTTGGACCATAGGAATGGGTTTTTTTCTGCTTTCTCTGCCTTTTATTTCTAATTCAATAGTTGGTTACCGTCTAATGGACTCTAGTATGTCTGTCTTGGTTTACAAATGTGGCAAGTTTTTATGGGTTCACAGTAATTCAAAATGTAATTACTGGAATTGGAGTTTACACAGTTATTGGAGCTTAATATTCAGAATGGCTTTATATGAGTCTTATTAACTAAAACGGGGCATGTTTATACTGAACAAGTAACACCATAGTATATTATTACTAATGAAGCCCAAAGGTGCGTGATGTTTAAGCCAAACAGTTTTGTGTTGCTAACACAGCATGTTTGCATATGACAGGTTAATTGCTTCGAAGGATGTTTGGAAACTGATGCTTTGAATTTTACCTAATGTGTACCTGCAGATGTGTTCAAGCATGGACGCAGACCGAGATGAGCTGGACTTTGAGTTTCTGGGGAACAGATCAGGCCAACCTTACACAGTCCAGACAAATGTGTTTGCAAATGGAAAGGGCGATAGAGAGCAAAGAGTCAATCTCTGGTTCGACCCATCAAAAGACTTCCACACATATTCAATCCTCTGGAACCACAACCATATAACGTAAACCCCTAGTCTGTATTCTGTGTTCTCTGCTTTTTTATGTTTATCCGGTTTTGCAGATACTAAGGAATGAATGTATACTGCTTGCAGATTTTCAGTGGATGACGTTCCCATACGAGTGTACAAGAACAATGAAGCAAAACTGGGTGTTGCATTCCCTCGAACCCGAAGTATGGGAATATATTCTACTCTATGGAATGCAGATAACTGGGCAACAAGGGGAGGGCTAGAGAAGATAGACTGGACCAAAGCCCCCTTTTCTGCTTACTACAAAGATTTCAACATCGAATCCTGTACAGTCCCACTCAATGCAAGCTGTGAAACGGATCCTAGTAACTGGTGGGAAGGGTCAAGCTACAAGCAACTAACTCCCTTACAAGAGAGATTGAACAAATGGGTGAGGGTGAATTACATGGTTTATGACTATTGTGCCGACAAGTCAAGGTTTCCAGTCCCACCGCCCGAGTGCTATGCGGGCCTTTGACCTAATAATTACTCTCCATAAGGCCACCATGGGACCATTGACTTGAATAGGCAATGGAGAGGAAAAAGGAAAGTGAAATTAACGGCTACTAGGCATCCATTGGTTGTGGAAATAAGTGAAAATAATTGTTCTCCTACGAGGCTACAAACAGGGAAAAGGGAAAGTGAAAGATCAAAGCACAGGGAGACCCGTGCTCTTGACTTTAATATGTGTAAATATGTAGCTGATTTGAGTACCTCGTAGCATGTTTGTAGAAGTTTATTTATTCAGCAGCAAATGTAATTTTCATTAAGGTGAGTGTTCAATTGGTGTGTTAGTATTGCTCGGTCATTTTGTGTATCTATATTATATTTTATTAAATTATAAAAGAGTTGTCTTTGAAATTTTTAATTTTGGAAAATTTAGTGATTCACTCATGGAAAAATGGACTTTTAGGATGTGCATATCTCAATAAATATTAATATATTTGGGCCTTTACAAATATGATGAATAATATCATTGTAAGTTAATAGTTGACAAAAGTTTTATTTTATTGAGAATATGAAGATTACTTTTTGACTTGTTGATAAGGTTCACTTAGTTAATGAGGTCACATCATTTCTTCCAATTCTTACAAAATAAAACCAATTAATAGTTGGAATTACTTACCTTATTTAAAAGCTCTCATCTTATTAAAAATAAAATAAAATTAACTATAAATGACTTAGTGTTTGTAAGGTTCACTTAGCTAATGAGGTCATGGCATTTATTCCAACCCTTACAAAATAAAACCAATAGATAGTTGGAATTAGTACCTTGATAAATGCTCTCATATCATAAAATTAAATAAAATTATCAATAAACGACAACAAATGTAATAATTTTATATTAAATAAAATTTTAAATGAAGGCCAACATTTTTAATACATGATCAACAAGTTCACATTTAATGATTATTTTTTGAGGTGAAAAGTATTTAATATACTCAATAACAATTAAATTTTAGTTTTAATATGTCAATTTTTATTTTTAATGTTATAAATGTAATCGTGGATGGGGAGGTCCAATAAAGGACTATTTGACCATAAAAAGATGAAACTCACTATTACATAGCAAAATAAATGAAAAAATGTAACCATTGATTGTCTCACATTTAAAAATGAATTACAATATCTTGCAATGGGCTTCCAACATGCTAGGAATCAAATGTTTGATTACAAATATAATGAAAAAATTTAAATGATATTACTATACAATCTCATATCCCTATTCAAACTATCTCTTTCTTTATATATTGCCTTAATGATGCTTCCAAATGATTTTGACTATCATTCATAAATTGGCCTCAATCATTGTGAATGATCTTAGCTAGTTGTAAGGTGGCACAAAACCCAAGTTCTAGATGAAGCATGTATTTGGGTCAAATGTTTAGGTAGAATCTCCTAGATTGAATAAAGTGAAGCAAACTTGATGAATGAGTACCAAATGCACTCTTTGGTCTAATGTATCATATGATGTTTTTCTTTGTTACCATAAACTCTAATAATCTATTGCAACTTATGAATAGTGAAATTGAGTGTCATTTTATCAAGCTACATGAAGATAAAAAATAAAGTTACACTTTTATGAAAAAGCGAATATATTATTGAAGTATCACTATAGAACATATATTTTAAACCATGAAGTGAGATATACAATTGGGTTGAAATATAGTAGGATCTATGAAGACCAACTAGTGAATAAAACAAAAAAAGAAGGTGAAAATAAAATATTTTTAGTTGATGAAAGATTTCTCCTACAACATATGATGATGATCTTGCATTAGAAATCTAAGATTTGAAAAGGGAGTCCCTCATTTTCTAATGGCTAGATGGAAACCAAGATAACCTACCTTAGCCTTAGAAATTCAAATTGAATCTTCTTTGGGAACTCCTTTTCTCTTCACCAAATACTCATCATATTTCTCATTCCTATTTATTCTTACAACTTTATTATCCCAAATATCCTCTATTGAAAGCACATGACAACTAAGAGTGGGGGTGAATTTATTCTACCTTGAAACTTCAAAAACGCTCACAAACATTTAGATCCACATTAATTCAATAACCCTTAATCTAATAAAATGATTTATCATGAAAGAATACATCATAAATAGAACCAAATCAACACCATGCACATAGAAACACCAGATTTATGTGGAAAAATCAAGAAGGAAAAAAACACAGTGAGTATTAGCTCATAATATAAAGTAATATCAACACTAATTATAAAGGGCTCATTATCGAAGGGCTCACTACCCAAAAGAAAGAAATGCTCACTACCAAAATAGAAAAGAAGATATCGAAGAGTGTTACAATGATGAATCCATCTCAATGCAACATAAAAGTCCACCACTGCATCACCAACATCTTAACAGTCTTACAAAAGCTTGTAGACACCTTCTGCTCACTACATCTAGTAATCTAACACATGAAAGCTCACACCGCACTTCATAAATTCACACCTTACAACTCTGCAATTCACATAATTTGCATCACATATTTATCTTATCATCCCTCAACAACTCAACACATATTTATACTGTATTCAACCTTGAAAAAATTCTCCAACGTCAGCTATGCACCTCAACCGTGCATATATTCAAATTAGGTCAGTACCAAAACATTCCTGAAGTGGAAATGAATGAAGGTAGACCACAACACACTTTAACTCAAACATAAATCCACTCATACATGCCACACCATGCTTCCACAAACACCGAAGAAACTCTGTAATTAGTGTAAACACCCAAGGTCCGCTAAACAAGTGTAAACACCATTAAACAATTAAGTACACAATTTCTTTGATCCAAAAACAACTCATGGAGAAAAAATGGCACTTGAACATAATCTGGAATATTCCACAAACACTCTAAAATCTAAAAAATTCCTTCACAAAAAATTCACCAGAAGAATGTACACACCTAGTACACTTAGACATCCCTTCCATATACTATACCTCAAGAAACTAACTTTCAAAGATCCAAACCTCAAACAACTTCAATTCAATAAAGATACAAACACTATCAACGCCCTTCCAGATCTGCAAGACCTAAAACCATTCTATGGATAAATGTGGAGCAAAATCATTTCTCCCAAACTCCTTCGCAATACAAAGTTTACACACTGGTGAACACAACTTCCTATACATAATGATCCATCACACCAAATTTTGGATGCAACACCTCTGATCAAGATATCTAAACCATACAATAAGAAATTCAACATAGAAGAAATGCGAAGTGAAACAAAACCACTACTCTGTAATACAAAACTGTTGCAAATTGTATGAGAAGTTGGTGTTTTCATTGATGTTAACAAGCTTGTGTTGTCATTGGTGTCTACTATATGGGAAGAGTATTGTTGTAAGAGTATGTGTAGTTTTTTGTATTGTCTATGTTGTTTGCATTAATGATTCTTTGATTAGTTGCATTATGTTGTAATTAGTAAGCTATTGGTGTCAATGTCTAGTGTTGCTTTGTTAAGCTTATGTATATGGATGCATGGTTGAGGAATTGATGAAGATGATGATGATGTATTTATGGTGCTTGGTTTCCAAGTTCTTTTGAGAAAATTTGAAAAAAAGAGGAAATAATGAGTTGCAATGTTGTTTTGGGTTGTAGAGTAGTGTTCTGGTGTTGCTCCACATTTCTTCTAGGTTGAAGACCCACCTATGCATTTTATATATGTTGATCATAGGTGTTTAGAGGTGTTGTATTCAAAATTTGATGTGTTGGATCATTGTGCATAAGAAGTTTTGTTCACCAATGTGTGAAGTGTATTGCAAACGTGTCTGGGAGAAATGTTTTTGATTTGAATTTCTCTACAGTTTGGTTTCAAGTATTGCAGATTTGGAAGCATGCTAATAGCTATGATATATTTATTTAGTTAAAGTTGTTTGAGGTTTGGTGCTTCAAAAGTCAATTTATAGAGTTACAGTGTGTGGTAGAGTTGTTTGAGTGCACTGGGTGTGTACATTCTTCAGGTGAAATTTGTTGCAAAGGAGTTTTGTTAGATTTTAGGGTGTTTGTGGAATATTCCAGATTGTGTTTAGGTGACCTTTGTTGTTCACAATTTTTTATTTATCAAAAGGGTATGTGCAAGATCATGGGGGTCCAAAAAGTGGTGATGTGAAAAAAAAGGTGTTTTTAACACACCCAAAAAGGTGAAATTTTTGCTTTAACTTTTTGTAGGCTTAGGTACAATATCCGTTTATAACAGATATCTATTTTGTGTGAGTGCCTTTTAAAATCTGCACATACTTAACTTCAAACAAGGGTTAGTACCTACAAATATTTCAAGAACACTCCTATGAAATACCTTGTGAATGCTTCCAAATGCAATGCATGATAAGAGAAAACTAAAAGCATTATGAAAACAACAACAAATACCTATTCCATAGTGGATTGGTGTCAAATGTGCAAATGACCCTTTCCCAATCCTTGTTCAAAGCTAAAATGATGCAAATGTCAATATGATGAAGAGCAAGATTAGTTCTCAAACCAAGAGAGTAATCTTGCATGAAAGTTGTGGATGGATTGATGAGGATTAAGGCCTTCTTTTATAGATTTTCTTGATGAGAGATTGGCCAAATGGGTGAATGTGGGATTAAAGAATCAAGCCAATGAGATGGAGACACTTGTCATCTTGTGAATGGTTGATGCATGTGCAAGATTTGGGAAGTGTGCCCATGAGAGGGAACTTCAAATTCAAATTTGTGCAATAAATTTTGAGAGGGGGACAAGAAAATGAGCAATAAATGCAATGTTGGAGGGACAAATCAACTTGTCATGTTTTTCAAACCTGATGGAATATTCCTCATGGATGCCATGTTGAGTGAAAATGAGGGTTTTAATAAATCAATAAATTGATTTATTTGTGCAAGTGGCTAAATCTAGAGAATGCAAGTGGGTGGGTAGGCTAGGCTAATTAGGATTAGGTTAGCTTAATGATGATTAGGTGAGTTTGACTTTTAGGACTTGGATATTTGATTTATTTAAATCAGAAAATGAAGTAATATGATTTGGGATTTGATTAAATGGCCATTTGATTTATTAAAAGGTTGATGATAATGTTTATTTGATTTTAAATAAATGACCTTAGGAGATGAGATTACCTATTGAATGGATGGAAGTGAACCTGATTAATTGATGAATGGACCTAATGTGAAATCTAGTTTAGGTAATGAATGAACCTGATTGAATGCACAATGTTAATTTTGCATGTCTACATTTTGCCCCTCTTTGAAGCAATGTACTTGTTGCATTGGTTCAAGAATAAACTTGCCGCGATCAAAATTGAAAAAAATTCTAATTTTTTTGGATGCCCCAGTAGAAAGAAGTACACTGGTACATTGCCCCCTTGAGAGATCGAGCAAAAAGATTCAATTTGAAGGTTGATCTCACAATAAAGAGGTTCAAAATGGATGGTTATGGATGATGCAATATGCTATGATTATGCAATGGATGCTCTATGTAAATGCTTAGACTAACAGATCTATATTATGATGATGATGCAAATGCAATGCATGTGAAATGATCGATGTTTCCTATTATGTATGGTATGAATGATATGTGGTATGTTGACAGTTTTCTGGATGCAAGATGGATGCATGATGGATGCATTGGTGATGATGATGTTAGTGCAAAAATGAGATGATGACAAGAGGATCCCACAAGTCCATGATCTGACGAGACTTTATTAGAGATGATGATGATTTGCTTATCAAGGATTGGGATTTTAAAAGGGTTACTTACCTTATGTTTGATTACACATGTAGATACGATGCATCAAGGTATAAAGAACCAGGATGGCATTGTACCTAGTGCGATGGACTTTGACTTGACAAATAGATAGGAGTATTCTTGTTCACACTTGACATACATAAACCTTGCTAGGATGTACCTAACAAAGCAAGTATTCACCAAGTTATTTTACAAGAACGTCCAACAA
>VDFB02358134.1:48975177-49017029 GCA_007258455.2 Sequoia sempervirens
TTAACCAAATGTTGAATGAAAATGAGTTTTAGTCAGCCCGAAATAGATATATATATATATGTCTATAAAATAAGATATATGATTTGGATCGGATATCCGATTTTCAAATCTAGGTTTGGGCTTTGCTTTGGTAGTCACCCGAGCCACATAAAGTCAACTCGGCATTTTCGTGTTTTTGAGTCGTAGAAACACGTATTTTTTTCTCCATTGCCACTTTTTGGCATACCATGATCCTGCACATGCCCAACAACAAGCCTTGTGGGAACAACAACAAGCACAACAACAAGCATTGTTGGAGCAACAACAAGTGCAACAACAAGCACAAATCCTAGCGCAACAACAACAGGATCAACAATAGGCATCGTTCATACAAAAGCAAGTAGAAGCCTACTTCGCTCGACAGAACATGCAAATACCATCAAACAATGCACCGACCAACCCATCCATCCAACCAACAATTCAAACACCCCAAAACACTTCATCCCACCCCCTGATCCCCAGAATGATGTGATGACACAACTCAATTTGCTCTCGCAATAAGTGCTCGACCTTCAATCGGGGCGGACAACCAAAACGCAAAGCAACTTGTGTCCCTATCCATTTGATAGGAGCCTAGACATGAAACCATTCCCTAAGGGATTTGAAATCTCCAAATTTGACAAGTATCGAGGGATGGGAAACCTTGAAGTCACATCAGGGAATTCCAGGTTCATTGTATGGAGGTCGCATATGACGATACTTATCTAATGCAGCTATTCCCTAGGACCTTGGCAGGTCCCGCTATAGAATGGTTTTCCCGCTTACCTTTAGGCATTATAACATTCCAAGAAATTAGAGATGAATTCATCAGGAACTACGCATGTAACATCGCAATGGATGTCAGTCTCGAAGAATTATACGCTCTAAAACAAGGAAAGAATGAATCTTTTGCTTCATTCCTTCAATGATGACGATCCAAGGCCAATCAGAGCAAGTGGACCATGCCAGAAGAGCAACAAGTCTGCATGATCATATCCAACCTTGAAAGCCACCTGTCATTTCATCTCAAGGTTTAGGGAATCACCACATATGAGCAATTAATCTCCAAGGCGCTTAGCATTGAAAGAGCCCTTGTGACCCAACCCGCCGAATCAACGTCATATCACAAACCGCAAAAAAACCACCCATCATCTAATTACAATGATAAACCTCATACATGGGTGAGAAACAAGAACATCACTAATGATGGCGTCGTCGATGCCAAGGTGGTCATTAGTGGTCCATGCCAAAATACACCTGCACCGCAAATCCAACCATAATGCCAAAACACTCATCACACAACATACCAACCCAACAATCCCACCATCAATAACCTCAATGACCAAAGAGGACCACCCCAACACAAAACTTATCCAAAACGTAAATACGCCATTTTGGGGGAACCATTGGAGGACATAATGAAAAAGTTGATTGTCGAAAAACTCATCCAGCCTCCTACATTCGAAAATTACCAAGAACCCGATGTCAAACCCCCTTGGTACAATGAGAATCAACTTTGCAAATTTCAAAAAATGGAAGGTCACATTGGACAAACAATTGCATGAGACTCAAAAACATCATACAAGATCTCATTGACAAGAAAATCATAAACATGGAACAACCTACAGGAAATCAGGACCTTAAAATCTACACGAATCCGATGTTGAATCATGGAAACAAAGGAAATAGAGGTGATAAAGGGAAAGGAAATGTAAATCATGTCTATGAATCTATTTTTGCCTCGCTAAATGAAGACTGCATGGTCATCACTATCAAGGGCGCCCATGTCAAAGATTGTGGAGTCACCACAAGAGGCAGCAAAGTCACCATTGCAGGATCATCCCAACCAAATAGAGTCCCTACATCAAGAGCCGTTCCATATAGCTACAATGTTGTAGACCAACTCAAAAGAATGCCAGCACACATCTCCATCATGGAGTTGTTAAAAATCTCATCAGCGCATAAAGAGATCCTTGAGGAAGCATTAGCCTCATCCACTGTCCCTGCAGATCTTGATGCGGAGCAATTCCAAGCTATGGTCTCTAATATCATAACACCTAATCTCCTTACATTTTCTGACCAATATTTCCCCACCCAACCATCTCACAACTGCGCACTTCACTTGGAATCCATTGTAAACAAAAGCAAAATCAAAAGGGTCTTAGTGGATGGAGGTGCAGGTTTGAACATCTATTCTCTTAGCCTCATCAAGCAGTTGAAAATATCAGAAGATTCCATCGACAATGGTAAGGGCATCACAATCAGAGCATATGATGACCAAGAAAGAGTGTCTCAGGGAACAATTAAGCTCCCTATCTAAGTAGGGCCAACACTCATGGAAACCACATGTCAGGTCTTGGACCTCGAATTGCCATACAATATCCTCCTGGGACGCCCATGGATTCATGCGATGAAAGTCATAGCATCAACCTTCCACCAATGTGTGAAATTCACACATAATGGACAAGAGGTTACCATCCATGGAGATCCTAAGCCATTTTCATATTGCAAGAATCTTGAAGCCAAGTATTACAAAATTCCCCAAGTGCCAAAAAATGATGAGGGACCATCCACACAATACATCGATCCCACCACTCTCGCATCCACTTCTGCGACAGAGACACCCGCCATTCCCACCATATCCGACATCAAGCTCATCATCCAGGAGGACGGTTGTGGAAGTTACAGGCTCCCTAACAATGCTTTTGTGATAGGAGAGTTACCACAATCTCCTAGATCATGAGGACGCCCACAAGAAAATCAATCTTCCACATCACAAACGTATCCTAAGGATTATCCCGAATTCACAAGATGGGGAGACCTTGGTCATGAGGTCATTGAAGCAAATCCATCTCACATGTTGTATCAAGATGAAAGACTGGTAGCTAACTTACCAATGGATGAAAGAAGCAAAGGCCTACACATGATGCTTGCAATGGGCTATGACCGAAATCAAAGACTGGGACAAAATGACAATGGGCTCATAATACCTATCATGCCAGAGATGCAACCCATAATAAATCTTGGTCTTGGATGTGCCACTCCGAGAATAACCATACATGGCCGAAGTCCTCCAGTTAGAGCCACTAATGTTTCTCCTCAGCCAGTACTAGTACAAGTACACTCACCAATAGTCACAGGTAGGGACACACAATTTTATAACTGAGCCCTATATTATTAGCGATGATGAGGACCCCATATCCAATCTACCTAGGTTATTCGAGGACACTACCCTTTGCATGATTAGTACCTTATCATTCAAATCTGATCATCAAAATCATGAGATCTGCCTAGTCTACCCCCAACTGATCAACTATGACCAACAAGGACCACCAGTTCTCGATACATTCAAAAATGATGAAGCACTCTCAGAATTCATGGGATTGAGAGATAACATTCTAGATGGAGATCATAAAGCAGGCTTTATAATGGAGTTGGACACACACGCCTATTATGGGGAAACGATTGAATCCTTCAATCACAAAAGTGAGAAACTAAGAATCATATCCAAGTCCTTGAGTGAAAACCACACCGTGGCACTCTCTGACAAGAAAATAGTAAAAACAAAGGACGTATCCAATGGTGAAAACCTCTCTAAGGCACCTGAGGATGAAGGATTCAATCTTCCCCTAAGAGCTATTCATCAAGAGAAGTTAGTAGTCTTGGCTGAAAAATGCAATCTGGTCAACATAGGAACAAAGGATGCCCCGCACATCACATTTTATGCGGAATCACTATTATCAAAAGAGCAAGAACTCCTAGCAGCATTCCTAAAGGAAAGGAAAATAAACTTCGCATGGAGTTATGCTGACATGCCAGGGCTAGATCCAGAGACAGTGGTTCATCACTTAGCAGTGTATCTAGAAGCAAAACCTATCAGACAAAAGCTCTGAAAAATGCATCCTCAAATCACCTTATTAGTCAAAATGGAGCTCAAAAAGCTATTAGATGCAGGATTTATCTGACCAATTGATTATCCAAAATGGGTGTCAAATTTGGTACCTGTTTCAAAACCTGACGGAGCCATCAGAATCTATATGGACTTAAGAGATTTGAACAAGGCATGTCCCAAGGATGATTTCCCACTTCCCAATATCGACATGATTGTAGACATGACAGTAGGACATGAGATGCTATCACTAATGGATGACTTTCTAGGATATAACCAGATCATGATAGAAAAAGAAGATCAACATAAGATGGCTTTCACTTGTCCATGGGGGACCTACTGTTGGAACATGATGCCATTCTGCCTAAAGAATGTAGGAGCAACCTATCAAAGGGCTATGACATTGATCTTCCAGGACATGATCCATAAAACAATTGAAGACTATGTTGACGGCATCCTAGCAAAGTCCAGAAAAAGACAAGATCATATAGCAACCCTAAGTGCTATCTTTGACAAATTGGAGGAATACAAAGTCAGACTAAATCCCAAGAAGTGCGTCTTCGGCGTACAATCAGGTAAACTGCTAGGATACATAGTCTCCATGAGGGGTATCGAGGTGGATCCGGAAAAAGTAAAAGAAATCCTCGAGATGGAAGCACCAAAGACATTAAAACAACTGAGAGGCCTCTAGGGCCAACTTCAATCCATCTGACAGTTCATAGCACAACTGGAAGACAAGTAGAACCCATATTCGCACCTACTCCACAAGGGGGTAGTATACAAATGGGATATAAAGTGCGAAGAGGCATTTAACAAAATCAAGGAATATCTACTAACACCACCAGTGTTAATGCCACCTATCCCAAGAAATCCATTGATCTTATATGTGTCAGCAACAGCAACAGCCCTTGGAGCTCTTCTTGCTCAACATGATGAAAACAAAATAGAGAGGGCTATCTACTATATCAGCAGAACAATGGTCGGCCATGAGCTAAATTACTCATTCATCGAGAAAGCTTGCCTCGCAGTAGTGTTTGCATCCCAAAAGTTCAGACATTACATGTGTTGGCACACAAGATAAAGCTCATTGCGAAAATTGATCCCCTCAAGTATCTCTTATCAAAAACAATGCTCACAGGCATAATGGAAAAATGGGTAATGATATTGTCAGAGTACAACATTGAGTATGTTGAGCAGAAAGCCATTAAAGGTCAAGTTATTGCAGATCAACTGGCAGAGGCACCTATTTATGTGGAGAATCCTCTTGTATCTGAATTTTTAGATGAATCCAGTTTTAACCTCAACGTAGCGGACCACTGGAAGCTATACTTTGATGGTTCATATACACAACATGGATCAGGAGCTGGTGTCTTCTTCATCACCCCACAAGGGGATTGCATACCGAAGTCATACAAATTGGCATTTCCTTGCACTAACAACATAGTAGAATATGAGGCTTTGACTATAGGCCTCAGGATAGTAGTGCAATGGAACATCATAGCTCTGAAGGTGTATGGGGACTCTCAGTTGATTATAAATCAGGCCAATAATGAATATCAAACCAAAGATGATAAGCTAACCCCATACAAGAAATTGGTGGAGACTCTAAAGGAATCCTTCATCGACATAACATTTGAACAGATTCCAAGAACCAACAACAGAGCCGCTGATGCCATGGCTACAATTGGGTCTCTAGTAGACATCCCTCACAACTTGTCGAAATACGAATTTCTAATTGAGCAGCTTCTCATTCCCAAATTTGAGGTACCAGAATCAGAATATGTTTGTCAAATCGTTAGTCCTAGCGATCCTTGGTATCATGACATCTATACATATCTTCGCATAGGAGTCATACCCGCTGACCTACCATCGAGCCTAAAATGAACCTTTATCAAAAAGGCATCCAGATTTGTCATCCTACATGATACCTTATACCATAGAAGCATAGAAGGTACCTTGCTACATTTTTTAAATGTTGAGGAGGCATTAACCGCTCTAACCGAGGTTCATAATGGTATCTGTGGCTCACACTCGAGTGGAATGACCATTGCCAAGAAACTGTTGAGGATGGGGTATTATTGGTCCACAACGGAAAGAGAATCACATGATCATGCTAAAAGGTGTTTACAATGTCAACAGCATGGGGACCTCATCCATGCTCCAGCTCAAGAGCTTCACCCGATCATCACACCATGGCCCTTTTCACAGTGGGGACTCAACCTCATTGGGAAAATCTCACCCACCTTGTCCAATGGCCACAAATTCATTATAACTGCAACTGAGTACTTCACAAAGTGGGTGGAAGCCATACCCATGAAGTATATCACTGGGAAGCAAATATCAAAATTCATCCTGAACTATCTCATCTGTCGTTACAGTGTTCCACAAGCCATTATCTCAGATAATGGGACACCATTCAAGATCAGGAGGTTCATGACTTGTGTGAGAAATTCAAAATCTAGCATTGTTTCTCCACCCCATACTATCCCCAAGGAAATGGACAAGCAGAAGCCACGAACAAAACCATCCTCAAAATCCTCAAGAAAACAGTCAATGACACAGGTCATGACTGGCACTTGCAGCTTAATCCTGCCTTCTAGGCTTATCGAACCAGCATCCGCACACCCACTGGCGCCACCCCATTCTCCTTGGTCTACGGATCAGAGGCTGTACTCCCAATTGAGATCGAGCTCCCATCCCTCAGAATATCATTGCAAAATCTCATCACTGATGAGGACTACCGGGTGTCAAGATTAAATGAGTTGGAGATACTAGATGAGAGAAGGATTGATGCTTTGAATCACTTACAAGTCTATCAGAATAGACTCAAACGGAGCTACAACAAGAGGATCAAAAGCAAGACTTTCCAAGTCAGAGAATTGGTCTTAAAAGAAAATCAGAAGAATGTCCCAAACCCTAGCAGCAAAGGCAAGTTCAAACCTAATTAGTTAGGACCGTTTGTCATAACAGCAAGTTACAAATCAGGGGCATATCAACTATCAACACTCGAAGGGGAACCTTTGCAAGAGCCCATGAATAGCTCCCATCTTAAAAAGTTTTATGCCTAATTCTTTCAAGGTATAGAACCAAAAAATCCAAAAAATTAGAAAAAGTCTTGAAAAAATGGTTACTTCGGTGAAAACCTGGCAAACAGGCGTCTTGGTAACAACAAAAAATCAAAAAAGAAAAAAATCAAAAAAAATCAAAAAAAGGATCAAAAAAATTGTCCTATAGTGAAAACCACTTTGGTGGCACTTTGGGCAAGTACCTTGGTGAAAACCTAGCAAACAGGCGCCTTGTGTAAATAAGCACTTTCCATCCACCAGGATCTTTATGGCTTGATCTGCATCATCCCTCCATTTCGCCTCCATCATTCATCGCATTCAGGTCTCCATCCATCACTCATCCACTCGCATCTGCACCATAGCTTGGTCCTGTGTTCGTATCATGATCCCTCCTAGTACTACTCAGCCCATCCTCAAGGTCAGTTTGTCCTGCCTTTATCGGAGTAGTTTATTGCATCACGCTGGGGGCACATTCTCATCGGATCAAATTCGTGTATGGTCTTAAAGTCCTCAAAAATCAGAAAATCCAAAAACATCAAAACATCGGAAATCCAAAAACATCAAAAAATCAGAAAATCCAAAAACATCAAAAAATCAGAAAATCCAAAAACATCAAAACATCAGAAAATCCAAAAACATTCAAAACATATCAAAATCCAAAAATAGGTCAAAAATTCATTCAAAAAAAACCAAAAATAAGGTCATCTTGTCGAACTACATTGTCTCTGAGCTTGAACGTAGGCAAGGTTGATCTTTGATCATCCCCCGAGACATTTAGGTCAGTCCTATAGGAGTCGAGTCATAATAAACTGACATATCATCATGTATATCATCATCTGTAAATCAGTCAAGTCGTCAGTCGAACTACATGGTCTTTGCATGTATAACGTAGGCAAGGCTAATCTATTGATCATCCCCCGAGGCCCCTATGATAGGTCTTTAGATTAGTATCTTGGTCAAAATCTTAGAAAATCCCAAAAACATTTGAAAAAAAAAATTGAAAATCAAAACATTTGTAAAACCTCAAATACCAAAAACAACCTCAAAACATTGCAAAACATCAAAAACATCCAAATATTTGAAAAAATCCATCCGCCTCATCTCGCTTGCACCCACAATAAACACCATTCATAATAAACTGATCGTCATCCTCAACCTTTGGTGAAACAATTAGAAACAAGTCTAGTAGGTTAAAAGTAAAACTCAAAAGCGTCAAGTCTCAAGTCTCAGTCAGTAAGTAAACAAGTTGGTCAAGTCTTTGTGTCCATAGTCCATCATCCAAACAGTCCCATATCAATCATCTGATAACATCATGTCCTAGGATGAATCCTTCTTACAAGGGGCATTATTTATCAGAAAGAATACTTTGGATAAACGAAATGATGTGTTGCCATCCACTAACATGTCCTAGGATGTATCCTTCCTACAATGGGCATTACCTTTAGGCAATAAGTTTCGGTTCTTATCCTTAAAAACACATTCCCTTTTGGTTAGCGGTATTTAAGAACATCAACTTGTTTGTGTGCTTTATCTTTTTCTTTTGACTTATCTTATTGTGCTCAATCCAAGGACCTCTCGATGATATCTAAACGAAGGATTTAGAGAGATAGGAATGGGGCAATGATCATTATCCTTTTGTCTATTGTGCTTGTTGGACGTTCTTGTAAAATAACTTGGTGAATACTTGCTTTGTTAGGTACATCCTAGCAAGGTTTATGTATGTCAAGTGTGAACAAGAATACTCCTATCTATTTGTCAAGTCAAAGTCCATCGCACTAGGTACAATGCCATCCTGGTTCTTTATACCTTGATGCATCGTATCTACATGTGTAATCAAACATAAGGTAAGTAACCCTTTTAAAATCTGAATCCTTGATAAGAAAATCATCATCTATCATCATCATCATCTCTAATAAAGTCTCGTTAGATCATGAACTTGGGGGATCCTCTTGTCATCATCTCACTTCCGCACTAACATCATCGCCACTTCCAATGCATCCATCATGCATCCATCTTGCATCAGTATCAACATACCACATATCATTCATACCATACATAATAGGAAACACCGATCATTTCACATGCATTGCATTTGCATCATCATCATCATAATATAGATCTGTTAGTCTAAGCATCTACATAAATCATACATTTGCATAATCATAGCATATTGCATCATCCATGACCATCCATTTTTGAACCTCTTTATTGTAGGATCAGCCTTCCAAATTGGGAATCTTTTTGCTCACCGATCCTCTCCAAGGGGGCAATGTACCCGATTGTACTTCTTTCTCTTGGGGCATCCGAAAATTAGAATTTTTCAATTTTGATCAGCGGCAAGTTGTTATTCTTGAACCCGATACAACAGAGTACATTGCTTGAAGAGGGCAAAATGTAGACATGCAAAATTAACATTGTGCATTCAATCAGGTTCATTCATTAACTAAACTAGATTTCACATTAGGTCCATTCATCAATTAATCAGGTTCACTTCCATCCATTCATTAGGTAATCTCATCTCCTAAGGTCATTTATTTAAAATCAAATAAACATTATCATCAACATTTTAATAAATCAAATGGCCATTTAATCAAATCCCAAATCATATTACATCATTTTCTGATTTAAATAAATCAAATATCCAAGTCCTAAAAGTCAAACTCACCTAATCATCATTAAGCTAACCTAATCCTAATTAGCCTAGCCTACCCACCCACTTGCATTCTCTAGATTTAGCCACTTGCACAAATAAATCAATTTATTGATTTATTAAAACCCTCATTTTCACTCAACATGGCATCCATGAGGAATATTCCATCAGGTTTGAAAAACATGACAAGTTGATTTGTCCCTCCAACATTGCATTTATTGCTCATTTTCTTGTCCCCCTCTCAAAATTTATTGCACAAATTTGAATTTGAAGTTCCCTCTCATGGGCACACTTCCCAAATCTTGCACATGCATCAACCATTCACAAGATGACAAGTGTCTCCATCTCATTGGCTTGATTCTTTAATCCCACATTCACCCATTTGGCCAATCTCTCATCAAGAAAATCTATAAAAGAAGGCCTTAATCCTCATCAATCCATCCACAACTTTCATGCAAGATTACTCTCTTGGTTTGAGAACTAATCTTGCTCTTCATCATATTGACATTTGCATCATTTTAGCTTTGAACAAGGATTGGGAAAGGGTCATTTGCACATTTGACACCAATCCACTATGGAATAGGTATTTGTTGTTGTTTTCATAATGCTTTTAGTTTTCTCTTATCATGCATTGCATTTGGAAGCATTCACAAGGTATTTCATAGGAGTGTTCTTGAAATATTTGTAGGTACTAACCCTTGTTTGAAGTTAAGTATGTGCAGATTTTAAAAGGCACTCACACAAAATAGATATCTGTTATAAACGGATATTGTACCTAAGCCTACAAAAAGTTAAAGCAAAAATTTCACCTTTTTGGGTGTGTTAAAAACACCTTTTTTTTCACATCACCACTTTTTGGACCCCCATGATCTTGCACATACCCTTTTGATAAATAAAAAATTGTGAACAACAAAGGTCACCTAAACACAATCTGGAATATTCCACAAACACCCTAAAATCTAACAAAACTCCTTTGCAACAAATTTCACCTGAAGAATGTACACACCCAGTGCACTCAAACAACTCTACCACACACTGTAACTCTATAAATTGACTTTTGAAGCACCAAACCTCAAACAACTTTAACTAAATAAATATATCATAGCTATTAGCATGCTTCCAAATCTGCAATACTTGAAACCAAACTGTAGAGAAATTCAAATCAAAAACATTTCTCCCAGACACGTTTGCAATACACTTCACACATTGGTGAACAAAACTTCTTATGCACAATGATCCAACACATCAAATTTTGAATACAACACCTCTAAACACCTATGATCAACATATATAAAATGCATAGGTGGGTCTTCAACCTAGAAGAAATGTGGAGCAACACCAGAACACTACTCTACAACCCAAAACAACATTGCAACTCATTATTTCCTCTTTTTTTCAAATTTTCTCAAAAGAACTTGGAAACCAAGCACCATAAATACATCATCATCATCTTCATCAATTCCTCAACCATGCATCCATATACATAAGCTTAACAAAGCAACACTAGACATTGACACCAATAGCTTACTAATTACAACATAATGCAACTAATCAAAGAATCATTAATGCAAACAACATAGACAATACAAAAAACTACACATACTCTTACAACAATACTCTTCCCATATAGTAGACACCAATGACAACACAAGCTTGTTAACATCAATGAAAACACCAACTTCTCATACAATTTGCAACAGTTTTGTATTACAGAGTAGTGGTTTTGTTTCACTTCGCATTTCTTCTATGTTGAATTTCTTATTGTATGGTTTAGATATCTTGATCAGAGGTGTTGCATCCAAAATTTGGTGTGATGGATCATTATGTATAGGAAGTTGTGTTCACCAGTGTGTAAACTTTGTATTGCGAAGGAGTTTGGGAGAAATGATTTTGCTCCACATTTATCCATAGAATGGTTTTAGGTCTTGCAGATCTGGAAGGGCGTTGATAGTGTTTGTATCTTTATTGAATTGAAGTTGTTTGAGGTTTGGATCTTTGAAAGTTAGTTTCTTGAGGTATAGTATATGGAAGGGATGTCTAAGTGTACTAGGTGTGTACATTCTTCTGGTGAATTTTTTGTGAAGGAATTTTTTAGATTTTAGAGTGTTTGTGGAATATTCCAGATTATGTTCAAGTGCCATTTTTTCTCCATGAGTTGTTTTTGGATCAAAGAAATTGTGTACTTAATTGTTTAATGGTGTTTACACTTGTTTAGCGGACCTTGGGTGTTTACACTAATTACAGAGTTTCTTCGGTGTTTGTGGAAGCATGGTGTGGCATGTATGAGTGGATTTATGTTTGAGTTAAAGTGTGTTGTGGTCTACCTTCATTCATTTCCACTTCAGGAATGTTTTGGTACTGACCTAATTTGAATATATGCACGGTTGAGGTGCATAGCTGACGTTGGAGAATTTTTTCAAGGTTGAATACAGTATAAATATGTGTTGAGTTGTTGAGGGATGATAAGATAAATATGTGATGCAAATTATGTGAATTGCAGAGTTGTAAGGTGTGAATTTATGAAGTGCGGTGTGAGCTTTCATGTGTTAGATTACTAGATGTAGTGAGCAGAAGGTGTCTACAAGCTTTTGTAAGACTGTTAAGATGTTGGTGATGCAGTGGTGGACTTTTATGTTGCATTGAGATGGATTCATCATTGTAACACTCTTCGATATCTTCTTTTCTATTTTGGTAGTGAGCATTTCTTTCTTTTGGGTAGTGAGCCCTTCGATAATGAGCCCTTTATAATTAGTGTTGATATTACTTTATATTATGAGCTAATACTCACTGTGTTTTTTTCCTTCTTGATTTTTCCACATAAATCTGGTGTTTCTATGTGCATGGTGTTGATTTGGTTCTATTTATGATGTATTCTTTCATGATAAATCATTTTATTAGATTAAGGGTTATTGAATTAATGTGGATCTAAATGTTTGTGAGCGTTTTTGAAGTTTCAAGGTAGAATAAATTCACCCCCACTCTTAGTTGTCATGTGCTTTCAATAGAGGATATTTGGGATAATAAAGTTGTAAGAATAAATAGGAATGAGAAATATGATGAGTATTTGGTGAAGAGAAAAGGAGTTCCCAAAGAAGATTCAATTTGAATTTCTAAGGCTAAGGTAGGTTATCTTGGTTTCCATCTAGCCATTAGAAAATGAGGGACTCCCTTTTCAAATCTTAGATTTCTAATGCAAGATCATCATCATATGTTGTAGGAGAAATCTTTCATCAACTAAAAATATTTTATTTTCACCTTCTTTTTTTGTTTTATTCACTAGTTGGTCTTCATAGATCCTACTATATTTCAACCCAATTGTATATCTCACTTCATGGTTTAAAATATATGTTCTATAGTGATACTTCAATAATATATTCGCTTTTTCATAAAAGTGTAACTTTATTTTTTATCTTCATGTAGCTTGATAAAATGACACTCAATTTCACTATTCATAAGTTGCAATAGATTATTAGAGTTTATGGTAACAAAGAAAAACATCATATGATACATTAGACCAAAGAGTGCATTTGGTACTCATTCATCAAGTTTGCTTCACTTTATTCAATCTAGGAGATTCTACCTAAACATTTGACCCAAATACATGCTTCATCTAGAACTTGGGTTTTGTGCCACCTTACAACTAGCTAAGATCATTCACAATGATTGAGGCCAATTTATGAATGATAGTCAAAATCATTTGGAAGCATCATTAAGGCAATATATAAAGAAAGAGATAGTTTGAATAGGGATATGAGATTGTATAGTAATATCATTTAAATTTTTTCATTATATTTGTAATCAAACATTTGATTCCTAGCATGTTGGAAGCCCATTGCAAGATATTGTAATTCATTTTTAAATGTGAGACAATCAATGGTTACATTTTTTCATTTATTTTGCTATGTAATAGTGAGTTTCATCTTTTTATGGTCAAATAGTCCTTTATTGGACCTCCCCATCCACGATTACATTTATAACATTAAAAATAAAAATTGACATATTAAAACTAAAATTTAATTGTTATTGAGTATATTAAATACTTTTCACCTCAAAAAATAATCATTAAATGTGAACTTGTTGATCATGTATTAAAAATGTTGGCCTTCATTTAAAATTTTATTTAATATAAAATTATTACATTTGTTGTCGTTTATTGATAATTTTATTTAATTTTATGATATGAGAGCATTTATCAAGGTACTAATTCCAACTATCTATTGGTTTTATTTTGTAAGGGTTGGAATAAATGCCATGACCTCATTAGCTAAGTGAACCTTACAAACACTAAGTCATTTATAGTTAATTTTATTTTATTTTTAATAAGATGAGAGCTTTTAAATAAGGTAAGTAATTCCAACTATTAATTGGTTTTATTTTGTAAGAATTGGAAGAAATGATGTGACCTCATTAACTAAGTGAACCTTATCAACAAGTCAAAAAGTAATCTTCATATTCTCAATAAAATAAAACTTTTGTCAACTATTAACTTACAATGATATTATTCATCATATTTGTAAAGGCCCAAATATATTAATATTTATTGAGATATGCACATCCTAAAAGTCCATTTTTCCATGAGTGAATCACTAAATTTTCCAAAATTAAAAATTTCAAAGACAACTCTTTTATAATTTAATAAAATATAATATAGATACACAAAATGACCGAGCAATACTAACACACCAATTGAACACTCACCTTAATGAAAATTACATTTGCTGCTGAATAAATAAACTTCTACAAACATGCTACGAGGTACTCAAATCAGCTACATATTTACACATATTAAAGTCAAGAGCACGGGTCTCCCTGTGCTTTGATCTTTCACTTTCCCTTTTCCCTGTTTGTAGCCTCGTAGGAGAACAATTATTTTCACTTATTTCCACAACCAATGGATGCCTAGTAGCCGTTAATTTCACTTTCCTTTTTCCTCTCCATTGCCTATTCAAGTCAATGGTCCCATGGTGGCCTTATGGAGAGTAATTATTAGGTCAAAGGCCCGCATAGCACTCGGGCGGTGGGACTGGAAACCTTGACTTGTCGGCACAATAGTCATAAACCATGTAATTCACCCTCACCCACTTGTTCAATCTCTCTTGTAAGGGAGTTAGTTGCTTGTAGCTTGACCCTTCCCACCAGTTACTAGGATCCGTTTCACAGCTTGCATTGAGTGGGACTGTACAGGATTCGATGTTGAAATCTTTGTAGTAAGCAGAAAAGGGGGCTTTGGTCCAGTCTATCTTCTCTAGCCCTCCCCTTGTTGCCCAGTTATCTGCATTCCATAGAGTAGAATATATTCCCATACTTCGGGTTCGAGGGAATGCAACACCCAGTTTTGCTTCATTGTTCTTGTACACTCGTATGGGAACGTCATCCACTGAAAATCTGCAAGCAGTATACATTCACTCCTTAGTATCTGCAAAACCGGATAAACATTAAAAAGCAGAGAACACAGAATACAGACTAGGGGTTTACGTTATATGGTTGTGGTTCCAGAGGATTGAATATGTGTGGAAGTCTTTTGATGGGTCGAACCAGAGATTGACTCTTTGCTCTCTATCGCCCTTTCCATTTGCAAACACATTTGTCTGGACTGTGTAAGGTTGGCCTGATCTGTTCCCCAGAAACTCAAAGTCCAGCTCATCTCGGTCTGCGTCCATGCTTGAACACATCTGCAGGTACACATTAGGTAAAATTCAAAGCATCAGTTTCCAAACATCCTTCGAAGCAATTAACCTGTCATATGCAAACATGCTGTGTTAGCAACACAAAACTGTTTGGCTTAAACATCACGCACCTTTGGGCTTCATTAGTAATAATATACTATGGTGTTACTTGTTCAGTATAAACATGCCCCGTTTTAGTTAATAAGACTCATATAAAGCCATTCTGAATATTAAGCTCCAATAACTGTGTAAGCTCCAATTCCAGTAATTACATTTTGAATTACTGTGAACCCATAAAAACTTGTCACATTTGTAAACCAAGACAGACATACTAGAGTCCATTAGACGGTAACCAACTATTGAATTAGAAATAAAAGGCAGAGAAAGCAGAAAAAAACCCATTCCTATGGTCCAAGTGGGGCTTGTTTTGTCAGCTCTATTTTAACTAGTTTGACCTCTTATCCATATACAAATAATAAATAATTATTATTATTCAACCGCTTGTTTCTAGAATCATCTGTATATATTTTAACATACACTCTCTTCTCACTCTCCTCTTCTTTCATTATAATGGGACTGGTATGTGGAAGATACCTAAGGAAATTTCCGAAGAAAGAACTTGCATATTCTGCAATAAGGGGGCGTGGAAACAGAATGGCACTTCATCATGGAATGCACAGCTTATGAAGATATTGGTACTCAGCACGAAAATAGATTGGTTGTTGATAATATGCAGCAGTTATTTGAGGATAAGATTAACCAGACAACTAGTTTCCTAGTCAAAATTAATAGAAGGAGATCCCACTTGGAAAAGAGCATGAAGACAAATTAAGTCTGTTTGTCTCGGTCCCATAGACTGTTTAATCTCGTGGACGTCATTAAAATCTTTCATTTCATTTCATAATAGATCACTGAATATAATCTAAAACAATGATAAAAAAAACACAAGTAATTGATTCCAATGAGAATCTTTTACAAAATTGATTCACCACTCTACACATTAAAATCAACCGAAAATGTAGCACAAACATATATCTACACATTGCATGCAAAAACTAGTAGGTACACAAGTGAACTCCCTTTGATAGCATGCAATTCAAATTATTGATTTCAACACAGCCTAAGAATAAATACCCACATAAATTTTTTGAACGTACATCTTGCAAAAGAAAACAAATTCATATACCACAAATTCCACACTAGCAATGACCTGCATAAATCTGTTGTTATACTACATTGAGTAACTTAAGTCACTTTCAACCCTTCATTCCCAAAGACTAGCAAATATTTTAGCTTAGCCATCTATCCCAGAACTACCCGTCAATAAGCCTTGACCAAAACATTATGCAAGCTTCGGTTACATATCTGATGCAGTCATGCCTCCAAATTACAGAAGAAAAGAAAATGGAAATCGACATTATGGGTACCATTTGGAACAAGTTAAATAAGAAGTCAGTGACTATAAATCAACATTTGGGCTGTTATTTCGAAAGATCTTACATAGAATGCAGTCACTGTCCCTGCTGAATCTCCTGCGACAAGCTTAATCTTCACACTAACAAGCCCAAACTTGTACTGATACTTAGAAGCAAACCCAGCACCTGAGAACACACGAGATTTAACACTAAACTATCTAAGAGTAAATACTCCCAATATAAGCCCATTAACCAGTGGCTTGAATGACCAAGCTAGTAAAACATGAACAGAAGTTATGTCAAAGAGAAATACCTGCATTTTGATCCAATATGAGCTGAATAGAGCTGTTATCGGGCATTACTTTGACATGGTCCTGTGCCCATGTAATATTAAAATCCTCCAAAAAGGATACTGGATGAGCAATAATGGCGATGGGAGCGCCTATCAGCAAGAGGAAAATGCAGGCCACTGCAAGATTGGTCTTGAAGCTCTCCATTGTGTTTTCTCTCTAATGAAAAACATAATTCTCTTGGGCTAATAATATACAATCAAGAGAGATCGCATCAATGCCAACTTTTTGTCTGCCACTAAGGGGCCAGTTTAATGAATCCAAAACTTTTGTGACAGTGTTCATGGGTCCATACTGTGTCAAAAGTTTTGTCCAGTTCATCTATGCAACGAATAAATTTCCTGTACATGAGCCATGCATTAGCCTACTGTCCGTAAGGGCAACGAGTATCTGTGACGATTGCACAGAATGACTTCTGACAGATGAAATAATAAATGAACATAATGATTTCCATTACTAACTTTCAACGCTGGTACGAATCCTTAAGTGCCACATCATTCTGATAGGCGAAGGCTAGCCACAATTTATGTGTTCGTCCATTCAAACAAAAGGTGAACTTAAATTATTTCTTACACGGAGCAGGTCTCCACATGATGCTCGCTGGCTCTCCCGTCAGCATCTATCTGTATATTTTAATTTATGCGGTGTTGCATGTACGTACTTAGTGTGCATGAAATTGGCTGGGAAAAGGAAAGATTCGACGCATCACCTACCACTCTTTTTTTATAGATTGATTGATTGCCACCTTTATGTCTTTCTTTTGACTTTTTGGGTGATTTTTTTTTTAACCCAATTCTTCATGGTAAATTTACCTTTACATCTTTTTATTTATAATCCAATTGACAATATAAAAAGTTGAGCTTCCTTTTAGAATAATTTGGAATCTAACGCTTGAATCCTTCTCTTATTTTATTTATTGGTCTCTTATATTAATATTATTGTAGTGTGGTGGATGTCTAATGCTTGAATCCACCTCTTATTTTATTAGTCTTTTATATTAATATTATTGCAGTGTGGATGTCAATATGCAGGAATGATATTATATATCTTGATTAGTCAACTAACTTGAGTAACTATATGAACTGACTTAATTGTCTAGTTAGTTAATTTGATTGGTAGTTAATTATATAATATAATTAGTTAACAAATTTGATTGATGAGTGAAAAGTGGATTGACTAAATTGACATAAGTGAAATTTGATTGAGGACAATTAGGATTGCATTTTTATTTTAATTGGATAAATGTGCATGGATTACTTATCAAATTAAAATGATTAATCAATTTATTAGTCATGGGATACTATAATAATAAATAAAATTAATTAATTAATATAATGTACTAAGTGTAGAACCTTAAATTTGCATTGGCTCAAAAACAAAAGCCCTTAGCATTGTTAGTAAACCAAAGCAAACAAAAGATTCCCTATAAGATTCATCTAATCACAACAATAATGCAAAAGAAGCAAGCAAAACATAGAAAAACATCATTCTAATAATCAAACTAGCATGTTATAGTGGATTGGTGCTTCTATGGAAAGAAGCCCTTTCCCAATCCTTGATTAAGCTCCATGATGAAAACAATTTGAATATGATATGAAATGCTAAGATATGGAGTGGACAAAATCAATTCTCAAATGAAGAGAGTGACTTTGCAAGAGATTGGTGATGAAATGCTAAGATTGTGGAGTTGTGGAGGAGTTGCTTGAAGAATGATGCCTCTATTTGTAGATTCTCAAATGCTAAGAGTGTCAAACATGGAGGATGTGGGACTAAAGATTTGGCCAATAGGAAGAGGCCACTTGTCAAGTTGTGATAGGCTTGAGGATGTGCAAGATTTGGGAAATGTGCCCAAGAGGGGGAAATTCAAATTTGAGAGTAAATGCTTGAGTGGGGGACATGTAAGAGTTTATTAATTGCTTTGTTGGATGTACATGCCCACTTGATTTTGAATTCAAACTTGAGGGAATATTCCCCAAAGATGCCATGTTGATGGAAAATGTTGGATTTAATAAATCAATAAATTGATTTATTTGTGTAAGTGGGATTATCTAGAGGATGTGATGGGTAGTTAGGTTAGTTTGATCAGGATTAGATTAGCTTAATGGTGCTTAGATGATTTTGACTTTTATGACTTAAATATTTGATTTATTTAAATCAAAAAAGGATGGCAAATGACTTTTGAGATTTTAATTAAATAAAGTTTGATTTATTTAATTAAAGGATGATGTGATCCTTTGATTTATTTAAATGATAAAAACCTGATTTACCTGGTGAATGGATTTGCTGTGTTTTATTTATTTAACGAGCGGATGAACGTGAATTGAGTGCACGAAGTTAATTTCACATGTCTACATTTTTCCCCTCTTTGAAGCAATGTACTTGTTGCGTTGGTTCAAATAATAAAATTGTTGCGATCAAAATTCAAAAAAAATCTATTTTTTTGGATGCCCCAGCGGAAAGAAGTACACTAGTACATTGCCCCCTCGAGAGATCGAGTGAAAAGATTCAATTTGAGGGTCGATCTCATGATAAAGAGGTTCAAAATGGATGGTTATGGATGATGATGCAAATGATATGGTTTTAAGATCTACTTAGAATAACAAATCTATATTGTCCTAAACAACTTAAATGATGATATGATGTAAGATGGATGAGATTGATGATGTGATATGTTGTGATTATGCAATGGATGATTTATGAGATGCTTAGACTAACAGATCTATATTATGATGATGAACATGCATGTGAGATGATATGCAGAATACTAATGATTTGTGGATGCAAGATGGATGCACGGGTGATGATGATTAACTATTTATGACATGATGTTAGTGCGGAAAAGAAGAAATTAGATGATGACAAGAGGATCCAACAAGCCAACATTATGAGAAATGGTGATGAGAAAATGATGATCATAGATGGATGATTTGCTTATCAAGGATTGGGATTTTAAAAGCGCTACTTACCTTATGTTTCATAAGACACGTAAGTATGATGCATCAAGGTATAAAGAACCAGGATGGCGTTGCACCTAGTGAGATGGACTTTGACTCGACAAACAGATAGGAGTATTCTTGTTCACACTTGACATACGAAAACCTTGCTAGGACGTACCTAGCAAAGCAAGTATTCGCCAAGTTATTTTACAAGAACATCCAACAAGCACAACAGAAAAAAGATAATGATCGTTGCCCCATTCCTATCTCTCTAAATCCTTCGTTCGGATATCATCGAGAGGTCCTTGGAATGAGCGTAATAAGATAAATCAAAAGAAAAAGACCAAGTATGCAAATAAGCCAATGTTCTTCATACCTTCAGCCAAAGGGATGTGTTTTGATAGGATAAGAATCCAAGGTGATATCTAAAATGATGCCCATTGTCAGAACGATATATCCTAGGACATGCATTGTATAGGATGATGATGGTTTGATAAGTTGATTGATAGGCTGTTGATATAAGGTTGATTGACATGTCTGAAAATGATCAAGAGTTTGATTTTGTTTTAACGGTTTGTTGTTTGCTTTTTATTTTACGACTGAAGCTTGCTTTTGCTAATTGTTGTGCATGTTTATGTTTGTGTTGCCAATGGATGAAGATGGCGATCAATTTATTATGGATGATTGATTATTGCGGGTGAAAGCGAAATGAGATGGATGGATTTTTTCAAATATTTGGATGTTTTTGACGTTTTGAAATGTTTTGAGGCTATTTTTGGTGTTTTTGAGATTTTTAAATGTTTTGATTTTTGATTTTCCAATGTTTTGGGGTTTTCTGAGATTTTATGAATGTTTTTGGATTTTGATGTTTTTTGAATATTTTTGTGTTTTTGATGTCTCAAGGGTTGATCAAATATTGTCCTTTCCTACGTTTAAGCTCAGAGACGACGTAGTTCAGATTCTATGTTTTTGACGTTTTTTTGTTTTATGGATGTTTTTGGATATTTCGATGTTTTCGATGTTTTTGGATTTTCTGATTTTCTTATGTTTTTGGATTTTCGCATGATTTTGAAGATTTGGATATGGATATGTCTTATGATATTAGTGTTCTATTTGGGATTTTGTTGAAGACCAAGCTAAGGTTAATTGATCGAATCAATTAATTGATGATGATGATAACATTGTTGAGGATACACAACAATGCAAGGATTGGATTGATTAGGATTGATTAGGACTAATGATGATAACATTGTTGAGGATGGCCAACAATGCAAGGATAGTGTTAAGCAACACAAGGATACCCTGATGATTTTTTGATTAGATTTGATTGATCATGATTGATTAAGCTTGGTTTGGAAAAAAAGATGTTTGGATGATTTGATGTGATGTTTGATGTGCAACTTAGATGCGACTGATATTGATTGCTTGGCTTGATGTTTGATGAAAGATGAAGCTTGATAAGGAACATTTTTTCGTCAAAATATGCCATGGGATAGTGATTTGGATTTTGGATCACAAATGCTTTGACCAATTTGGTTTCACGTTTTCCAATGTTCAGATCACCACATAAGTTGGAGGATATAGACCAAGATTTATTCTCGAAGCAAGATGTACATATCTGCCCCCACTGTCTAGCAATGTTGGAATGCCATGGATGGATGCTCAGATAGGTGTATGGACAGATGAATATGAATTATCTTGCAATAAGATAAGGTGTTTGGATCAAGAAATCTCATTTGGATAGTGCTTCATAGCTCAGATAATGTTGAATAGGATAGGATCAGTGAAAACAACCCATGTCAAGATGTTTACCATAAGCAAGTGTAAAGTGTGCCCCAAACTTTCATCAAGATCAAGATAACTTGGATGATGGATGCAAATAGATAAAAATGGATTGGATAACTAGTTTATGGATGAATGGATTTATTATGGATGAGATGGATGGAATGCTCGATTTATTATGGAGGGGATGAGATGCTTTCAACTGAATTAGCGCACATCGATGCTTGATTCTACACATGACACGTGTTTGCCAGGTTTTCATCATGGTCTTGCCCAAAGCGCCACTGTAGTGGTTTTCACTAGAGGACTATTTTTCTCTTTACTATTTTCAATCCTTTTTCTGATTTTTTTTTTTGGATTTTCATTTTTTTTTCTTTTTTTTAATTTTTTCGAAAGATTTTTAAGCTCATGTTGAATCACCTAGTGGTGTTGATGTAGATGCTTCTGTCATATTGTGCCATCGATATCCTTCCCGAAGAAATTTCTTTGCTAAGATATGTGCACTTGAATGCAGCTTTTGGGATTCCTTATTTGCTTTGTCGTTACTGAAGTTAACTTTGTCTCTATGCGCACATCACGATAGAGTTCCTTCTGAATCCTTATGATGAAGGGTCGTTGCCAAAGAAACCAAGTGAAATTTAAAGAAGCGCCAAAATTTGTAATGCAATGCATGCTAAAGAAAGGGCATGAACCAAAGAGCAGGCGCAGGAATCTTTTGACAGAATGCATAAAAGAGAGATGTGGTCTCATGGCCTATCAAATGCCATTGGTGGCTGTAAGGTGAAGCGCAGACAAGGTATGTGAACTGTTTGACAGAAATCTTCAAAGAAATGCGGTCTTAGAACTGCAACTATTGCAAGATATAAAGCAATATATGCGTGTGAGATAGAAACAAACTTAGGATTGGGAAATGCACATGTCACTTCCTTTTGAATGAGCAACAAAGAACACCTTCGAGTTGAGTGAAGGATACCTAGTGGATGAATGGCTCCTTTTTTTAAAAAAACATTCAAGCTAAAACTCTTGGTAGATGTAAAACAGAATGGCGGGTCTCTTTTGATGAGTAGGTCAATGAGAAACTCAATAGATCAATTGATGCTTGTTGAGTGATGGAAAATATGAATACTCAAAGACAAACAGAGAGATAACTTCAAATATTTACATCTGTGAATGCTGTGTTTTGATGATCACATAAGGCATGGCAAAAAAAACAAAAAAGAAAACACATGGGCGATGATGTGGGGTGCCCTCTATATGGTGTGAAAGTGGTGATATAGCTACATATGCACATGATGAGATGGGTAATACAAATGCTAGTGTTGTTGCAACCCCATGATTTTCTTACCTCTTGTGTGAACAAAAAATTCGCTGAAAGAAAATTATTAGACAACCATTTTTGTGATAACAGTCTAAAGCTTGAACAAAGAAAAAGATAATCCTATCTATTGCACAAAGCCTGAAACTTATATAAACAGAGACAAACTTTTATCCTCCTTATTTAGACGTTTGAATTGATATTAAACCAATATAAATAGGAAATCCCTCCTTCTAGCGCCATTATGTAGAACCTTAAATCTACATTGGCTCAAAAACAAAAGCCCTTAGCATTGTTAGTAAACCAAAGAAAAATAAAAGATTCCCTATAAGATTCATCTAATCACAACAATAATGCAAAAGAAGCAAGCAAAACATAGAAAAACATCATTCCAATAATCAAACTAGCATGTTATAGTGGATTGGTGCTTCTATGGAAAGAAGACCTTTCCAAATCCTCGATTAAGCTCCATGATGAAAACAATTTGAATATGATATGGAATGCTAAGATATGGAGTGGACAAAATCAATTATCAAATGAAGAGAGTGACTTTGCAAGAGATTGGTGATGAAATGCTAAGATTGTGGAGTTGTGGAGGAGTTGCTTGAAGAATGATGCCTCTATTTGTAGATTCTCAAATGCTAAGAGTGCCAAACATGGAGGATGTGGGACTAAAGATTTGGCCAATAGGAAGAGGCCACTTGTCAAGTTGTGATAGGCTTGAGGATGTGCAAGATTTTGGGAAATATGCCCAAGAGGGGGAAATTCAAATTTGAAAATGAGAGTTAATGCTTAGTGGGGGACATGTAAGAGTTTATTAATTGCTTTGTTGGATGTACATTCCCACTTGATTTTGAATTCAAACTTGAGGGAATATTCCCCAAAGATGCCATGTTGATGGAAAATGTTGGATTTAATAAATCAATAAATTGATTTATTTGTGTAAGTGGGATTATCTAGAGGATGTGATGGGTAGTTAGGTTAGTTTGATCAATATTAGATTAGCTTAATGGTGCTTAGATGATTTTGACTTTTATGACTTAAATATTTGATTTATTTAAATTAGAAAGGATGGCAAATGACTTTTGAGATTTTAATTAAATAAAGTTTGATTTATTTAATTAAAGGATGATGTGAGCCTTTGATTTATTTAAATGATAAAAACCTGATTTACCTGGTGAATGGATTTGCTGTGTTTTATTTAATTAATGAGCGGATGAATATGAATTGAGTGCACGAAGTTAATTTTACGTGTCTACACTAAGTTAATTGACCAGAAAAATGAACATTACAAAGTTGATAATTCAATGACATGATGAGATGATGAAGACAATATAGTCATTAAATTTAAGAATGATAGAAATGATTAGTTGGAATAATGAATTTAGACAACACGAAATTACAACAAAGTTAAAGTGGTGAAATCTAGGTGTATTCACCCCTCTTTGAAATGGTGTTGCATGTAAAAGAAACAATAATTTTTCAAAGACAATAGAACTGAAAAAAAAAATATCAAAGAATGCTCCAAGTGGCATGATGGTTAGAGAGGTGTCTTCTTCAAAGGGCATGTTAAGGTGAAAGAGACAAAGGAATATTTGAAATGAAATGAAAGAACTTGGGACAAAATGTATGGATTAGAATAAAAGGATGATATAGAGTCAATGCTAGTTAAGAATAATTGGTTAAGAAAAAATAAAGGTGAATGTGGATGATTAATGTTGCAAATATTGCAATAAAATTCATATGACTAATTTATTGTAGGACATAACAAGATGCACCATGATATGGAAGACCATGAGGATATTTATTATATATAGTATAAGAAAAGAGTATCTAAGTAGAAAATTGACAAGATACACCATGATATGGAAGACCATGATGATGTTCTTACCTTCAAATGCTCCAAGGATCAACACACATACAAAGTAAAAAATTGTAGATAATAAGCTAAAGAACAAATATGGTTTTTGCCAAGTCAAGCTAAAATTTGAAAATCAATTGATGATGATGATAACATTATAATTTTAAGAATGATTTATCTTAAAAAACATAAAAGGATTTCAGATGATAAATCCTAATAAAAATGTTATGATTAAAAAAATCATGTATTATGATTGAAAATAAAACCTTTAGATGTATTTAAATGTGTTTTAGACTCCTTGGCTACCTTTGGTTAGATTATTCTAATTTTATATTATGGTTGGATCACTAAGAAAATTGGATTTAGACTAACTACATGGATTGAATTTGGATTTTATTTTTGAATAAAGCAAGTGAAAATCTCATTCTAGCACTCGGGGTGAGGGTGTTGGATTGATGGAATGATCAAGGGAATTCAAGATGGTATTGATGGGTGGAATTTATGATGGGAATAGATAAATATATTTAAAATATAGTATCCAAGGACTATGTTGTATGGGAATGAGATGGACCACTCTATTATGTACCATTTATGATGTTATGTTTGAAATACTTCTTAAATATGGTCCATTTTCATCCATTAATCATGATAATATACAACATTTACTTGATACAACTAAATAGACATATCAAGAATTATATACCAAAATATGTTTGAAAGTATCATCCACTTCCTTATCATGGTCAAAAGTGGGGAGGTGGGATGGATGTATATGATAGATGGGATATGTAAATGTGATGTGTATGTAGATATGATGAGTGGGAATGATATAATGGTGGTGATGTGGGACTAGGAACTATCAAAGATGGATAGTAAAAGTGAATGAGACAAAACATCTCCAATTTTTTAATTACACATGATAAAAAAATAGTTTTCAAGTGAGTGGAAGAAGTTAGATTCAATTTTTTGGCCCAAAAGTGGAAGTATTTTTCTTGAAAATTAAATTTTGTCATAGCTAAAGTAAAAATTTGAAGCAAATGTACACATAGAATATTAAGAAAATGTTTTTACTAAATGGGAAAAATAGCTTTTGAAGGGACTCGAAACCCTTTACAAATGTAGATACAAAATGCTTCTCAAAAGATGAAACACTAAACTATTGGCAGTAACCATTAGCAAAAAAGAAACAAAATAACTAGAAAGAAATCGAGACCTGGCAGCAATGAAACAGACACAAAAAATAAATAGAACATGACACTACTTCATGCTTCTGAAGGTGTTGGCCACCTCAAGTTCCTGCTTCCTATGGAGCCCAATAATGTTCAACAATTATTTTTTCTCATCCTCAAAGGACTTCCTCAAGTCACCCACCCCTCTACCAGTAGTCGGGCCTTTAGCATCATCCTTTCCACCTTTTTCCCTTTTCCTTTAGCCACATGATCCTTCTCTATCAGCTCAAAAAAATACAAATCATGGTCATCTCTAAGCTCATTGATCTTGTAGAACAGGACCTCCAAAGAGTCTGTACTATTCTTAATAGAAATGTGAGAGGCATGGAGCAATTTCTTGATATCCTCATTGGTCTCCAACACCTTGGCCTCTAAATTAGCTAGGTGTTGTTCACATAAGGACTTAAAATCAATGAAATAACATTCACTTGATCAACAATTTTATCAATCAAAATATCTAAGGTAGATCCTTTTAGAATATTTTGCACATTCTCTTTCAAACCTCTTATTTTGGTGTTAACCCTATTGAATTCTTGTAGAGTCCATTTTTTCCAATTTGAAAGTACCAGTGACCCTTTCCCTCGCCATACCAAGGAGCTCAAACATTGAGGTGGTGTCATCACTAAGATAGGATAAGTCCTCTGACAAGGGGTTAACCTTAAGAGGCTCTAGTTTTTCATTCTTCTGCTTAACACCCTCCTCCTCCTGCAGAGGTTTCTCACCAACAGGTTCCACATTTGGTGTGTCTCAAATTATAGAGGAATCATCAATTTCCACCACCTTCACCTCAAGAGCCTTCTCCTTGCACTGCTCTATGGTATCCTTTACCACATCTTTTGTGGCTTGGTTCCTCATCTTGACGATGCACTTAGAAGCCCTTCTAGGCTTCTCCTTGGCCTCCACAGTTACAATATTCTCCTGTAAACCTTCCTCCTTACCACCTACCTCAGCATCGACCTGACCAATATCCACATCTCCCTTGGACCTAGAATCCCCATAACCCACCTCTCTATCATTACCATCAAACTGGGACTCCAACTCATGAAGAATAAGTCACTTGGCTACCCATTTTCCTTTAGGGTTACCCTTCTTTCTCTTCTTAGAAGGGGCAGCTGCAGGGGATGGAGACCTGTCCTCACAATCTTCATCCACTCCTCTTCCTTTGCCATGTTGGTATCTGAACCAAATGAGCTATACTCATCAATTAAGGTCTTCTCCTTGCCCTTAATTGAGGAGGTAAGAATTAGGGCTTTAACATGCTTCATAATTAACAATATTAGGCCTTCATGCAAGATCGATTCCCTCCTATTTTTCAAGTGTGCATACACAAAGACCTCCATGGAGGACAAGAGAAATAAAGGAAAAGAAATAAACAACCCATGCCTAAAATGATTTGAAAGAGTAAAATGATGACCAAGGATTGCAGTGAACTGGCTTCCAGAGTCACAAACTACATGATAATTTCTTCTATTTTTGCCCAAATCTTCTTGAGACACTTTCACTCATAGCTCCAAGCCTCCATCTTGATGATTTTTTTCTACTCATCACCTTTAAAAAATTGAGCCATTGCCTCCTCATTGCTCTTCTTATCTTTGAAGAACTTGCGACCAACCATAGACAACCCAATCACAGTAGTTATAAGCTCTTCATTGATTTCAACAACCCTTCCCTTAATCTAGAGTTTATGATTGTACCAGCATGAAACAAACCCCACCAAAGCATTGGGATCATGACCATGAAGCGTTTCTAGGAAAGGCATAAAATTCTCATGTTGGAGAATCCTGCAAATTTTCTTCTTCTTTCTCAGACTCGCACAAGAATGAGGCTTAATTCTACTTCAGTCCCCCCATATTTGCAAAGACTAGTAGCAAAAAAACTTGGAAAGAAGTGTTCAACTGATAGCCAACAAGTTGAGTGATACCCATAAAGCATGCGAGTATAAATCTGGTACTTCTGGTAGAAAAAATCCACCACATAAACTCATCCAAATCCATCATTTCAAATTAAGATCTTAGCTGCCTCAAGAAGGAGAGAGTACTCCTCCCACGCTCTATACTCATTAACTCTAACAACTTCATTAGCAAAAGAATGTGCCAATGAATTTCCCTCTCAGTAAATGTGAGAAACACGAGTTTCCTCACAAGATCTCAACATCATAATAGCATCTTTAATCAAATTATTGACACTTCAGCTAGGCTTATGGTTTCCACATAGGTAGTTGATGATGTTTAACGAGTCTCCTTCCACCCATAATTTAGAGTAACCCCTATCCATAGAAAATTTAATACTTATAAATTCAGCCTCTACCTTAGCGCAATGATTTTTCTGACTTCCCAATGAGAGTGCCACCATGCCTAAGAGCCTACCATCTTCATTCATAATTTAAGGCAATGTTAAATATAAAATGTATGATTTTTTATTTTATTTTCAAATATGTAACTTACCTTAATACCTAGATGATAAAACATGGTTTTGTATAGAATGCACAAAAGTGACTTTTTGGAAATCATATGTTTTGGACCAAAACATGTATTTGTATAACTGATGTAAATTGACCTAAATTAAATTATTTTTTAAAATTGATGTGTATTATAGTGAAGTTTGGTGATAACATTTTTTTAAAAAAAATTATAATTTTTTTTAATTATTTTAATAACTCTTATTTATTTTTTATAAAACAACTAATGTATGCCCAACATGTTTTGATATAATAATTTTTTAACGATGTAGATAATGATATCTAGATTGGTAGACATGTTTTTTTTTTAATAAAATAAAATATAAATTTACTAAAAAATATTGATATATATCATTTCAAGCTTATAATTCCTTTTGTCTAAAAATTAATAAATAATAACATATATTCAATAACAAAAAAATTACATATTTGAAAAATACACATTATCATCTATAATGGGTTTTAATTTGATTCAAAAATTCTAGAAAAATTGTAGTCAACATTATTATTAAAGTTATTTTTTATATTGCTATTAACATGGCATTTTACTTGTAGGTCCATGGTTGAGAGTTGAGTTTCCAAGCCTATTCCAAGATTAAAATAAAGGAAAAGTCATGTATTTTCTTTTCAAACTTTTATGGAATGCATTTTTTCTCAAAAAAGCATATTTGTTCTAAAAAGGAATGGATACATGGTCTAAATAGAAATAAGTGCCAGTTTTTTTAAATGTGTTTCCATTTTAAAATATGTACCCATTTATTTTTAGAGCATAAATACCCATATTAAAATGGGATATGAAACTAGAACGACTACCCATTCAATATAAGTAAGAGTTTAGGCTCAAGAACCCATTCCCAAATAGGTGCACATTTTTTATGAAAGACATACCCATTCTTATTAGGATTTTTCCCTGTGAGTCTTCCTCTAAAATTGGACTCAACTTTTTACTTATCCACCATTTAATCATGCTACATGCCCAAGTTACCATAGAATGATTTTTACTTATGAAAAAAAATATCTTGAATTTTTTTTATGTATTTTGATTTTGATTTTTTTTAATTTAATATTTAGATTTTCTTTCATGTTAAGCTATTTTTTTCCCACTTTGAATAACTATATCAAGTGTACCCTAGTATTTGCATGGAAATAAATATATATCATTATAAAATTCAATGAGGTATAAGTTGACTTCTCCTAAATGCAATCATCTTAACATGGTATAATAATAATCCCCATGATAGAGGGAAATACCAAGAAAAATTGGAGTGAAAACAATGTTATGTAAAAATGTACAACATTTGATAATATAAAATATTAGATGGTAGGTATGTGGCTTTAAAAGTATATTGGATGTGGAATTTAAGGGTATGAAAATATGGGATGGAAGTGTGTAGTAGTTGAATGGTGAACTACCAACACCCAAAGATTAATTATGAAACCAAAATATCTTCCACAAGAGAGAAATGGAAAAAAATATCTTGCTATGATTAAGGATGCAAGATTTGATTGATTGAATATGTAAATGTACATATGATTTATTTCTTGTATAGATAAGGTTTTGAGATATGCTTATAAAGGATCATGAAACGTGTCTTAAACTTGTCCAATTAGACAAGTTCTACCTAAACATTATTAAATATTTTAAGGAATAAGTATTATGTTCCATGATACTTGATAAGATCACATGACACCTAAGTCTTCTAGAAGTATTCTTAGGACCTAAGTGGAATTAGCATGTAAATAGAATCCACTAGTGAATTAGTTAGGAAAAACACCTATTTATACCAAAACCCCCCTTAAGTGCAACTTAGGGTGTATACTATTATGAAAATTATGCAAAACATGAAGATGATTATGGGTCTCGGCTACTAGGCCATCTTAGGTACCCATGTATAAATTCAATCTCTCACAAACAAATAAAAGGAGAAAACCTAGTGGGAAAAAAAACCTCTCCAAAAGAGACAAAAGATACAACAAATTTCCTCTCCATAGGAAGAAAAGAAGAGAGACCATATAGCCCCCCATAATGAGATAACCTATTGGAAATAAATAATTGAAGCACACTGGCGAAGTAACTCTACAACCTTAATCCAAGGAATAAAATACACGATGAGTATGATTCCTTTAACATTGGAAACTCTTTGTTGGAGAAACTCTGGAATATTGATAAAGCGACAAAAATAAAGATTGTATGTCATGATGCTTAAAAACACTACAAAAATATTGATATAGATCACACCTAGAATATGATTAAAGCAATAGGAGATAGAACCATTTTATAGAATTGAAATAAAATGTAAGGATAAAAAACACCTTCCCAAGTTTCAAGATATCCGAGTAATCAACCAAAATTTCAATACACACAAATTTGAATAAAAGATACATGGGGCTAAATTCGGAAAAGTTCATGGATGGCATCATAGAACTCCTCAATACCTTTCCAATATTGCAAGAATCATGAAAATTAGAGATTCTAGAAATAAGTTATTAGCTTAGGAGCCAAAAATCCAAACCTAACTTCAAATAGAAAATACAAGTACCAAATAGTAGAATCTAGAAAAAATAACCTTCACCACTACAAATTACATAGATCCAGATTTTTAACAATATCTTATTTTTTTAAATATAATATCATGGAAAAAAGTTATGGCCATTTCAAAAATTGCTCGATTCAAGCATTATGGGGCCAAAAAAGTGCCCCTAGGTCTTAAGCCCCCCGGCACCCATATGACCAAGCAAAGTCTAGGGTTTTAAAAGTACCCATTGCCCTCAATGGGGGTGAACCTAGTGGGGTGGAGTTGTTTGGGTCAGTGGGCCATAAGCTACACCACGTAGGGCTATAAGTCACCCCCACACTAGGTAGAGTTGACTAGGAGATAAGCCCCATGACAACACAATATACACTACTAGGTTAAAACAAACCATTAGCACAATACCAATGAAGATATGACAATAAATAAAAAATATTCTTTTAAGAAAAATTAATAATAAAAACTATAATTTACAATAAATTTTGTACCAATAATGATGTGACGACTTGCTCATTCTAACAAAGACTAAGTACCATATGAAAATAGAGGAATATGAAGAATATTCACTTAATGAAAATACCAATGACATGTTGAAACAAACTTTAAGTTATATGATGTTGTGTGGACTATAGAATACAATTTGTTTTATGACTACATGGATAGGGAATGATGAATGTTCATAAAAAATCCTCTAGTGCCCTCAGGACAAAGTGTCCAAATACCATGATTTGATAGGAAATATTTATGTTTTTAGGCCTTTTGGATGCAATGGTAGGGTCTATTTTGGCCCAAAGTGCTTTGAAAAATCAGCCATAGTTTGGATTTGGTAACCTTCACCCAACTTAAAACCCTTGTAGATCTAGTCCTATATGACATATATTGATTAAACAAGAGCCAATTCTGACATTCTCTGATGCCTTGATTCAACCTAAGGTCATTGGAACCAAAAACCACACCCAACAAATACTTCAAGCTAAAATTTTTCCCTCAAATCTAGGAAGTACTCTAAAACATTGGACCCTTGAAACCATGTAGGAGTTGAATAGTGAACTCCCAACACCTTAGGATCAACTCCTAAACAAAAATATTTTCTAAAAAAGAGAAATAGAAAGAATGTTTTTCTATGATTAAGCATGGAATATTTTATTGATTGAATATGTAAATTTATATATGATGTGTTGTGTATATATATAAGGTTGTGAGGTAGGATTAAACAAGATCATCACATGTGTCTTAATCTTATACAATGAGACAACTACCTCAACATTATTAAATGATTTAGGACACAAGTATTAATTTCCATGATAAGATAAGTTAAGATCATATGACACCTAATAATTCTAGAAATATTCATAGGACCTAAGTGGACTTAACATGCAAATAGGACCCACTAGTGAACTAGTTAGGTAAAACACCTATTTACACCAGCAAAGTGTACAATTGGAGAGGCATGAATATTTTTCACTAGAAAAGATTGACTTAGGAATAATAATTTTAAAAACCAAGCTAGATTTTGAGAGGGAGTTTATTTTGGATTGGAGGGTAGATTTTGTGTTTTTTTTATGTTTTATCACAAAATTGTGAAATTCAAAATTTAGATGTTGGATTTATCATATGTAGGATTTAGGATATTTTGAGATGTTCAAGCTTGTAGAATTCACATTTGATATTTAGGGATGTATATGATTTTTTACTAGCTATTTGTATTTTTACTTGGATATCTAGATTGGTTGTGGATAGGTTTGATCATGATTCGAAAAATGACTTTGATATATACTTGATTTATGACTTTTATGTAGATATATCTCTCATCAATTCACTATCTTCAACCTTAATATCTCAATTATCAATTAGATATTTGATATTGTTCTTTAAATTTGAGTATCAATGATTTGAATATACTTTATGTCATGATGTTTATGGATCATGGATTTTTTTTTATTTATGGATCTTCTAAAAAGGATGATTTCCTTCATTTATCTTGCTAAATTTTTATAATGGAAGGAAAAGGGCTACAATAAAAATCCTCATATTTTAAAGTTTTATTATGATTCCTTGCATGTAACACTTAGGTAATGTATTCATCATACTTAACTTCGCTTGACTAGATGGATTAGATTTATTTTATTGATTTGTAATTTTCTTAGGTTGTAAAGGTTTATGTGATGAAGGACTAATGAAAAAGGGAAAGGATGCTAATTACTTATTTGAGGTTAGGAATTGATCAAGAAAACCCTATTTTTGACATTTATATTAGTAATAATGAATTTTTGATGTTGGAAAAATATTTCTTGGTGAGGGTAACACATGGGTCATTCTGACTAGGAGCTCAATTGGCTGATTAGTTAAGACCTATGGGGGTTGATGGATTAGGATTACGATTAATATAAATGGAGGGATATTTTTATGGATGACTCAAAGGGGAAGGATTGCATAGAAGATCTACTATATGGATAAATAGATTAGGGGTATGTGTAGGATCATGATGGGCCAAAAAGTGGTGATATGATGGGTATGTGTAGGGTATGTGGCTGACGACTTTTTTCTTATCCAAATTTGATGAAACGAAAAGGGTTTTTAAAGGAGATTCTCAGCTTTCCACCAATATAAATTATGCTTTACTTTGAATTTAATAAATAATTATTATTCATTTTCTATTTGAATTATGACTAAAGTCCTGATTGATAGGCTATTGAAAAGAATCTATAGCTTTCAAATGGTATCACATTTTTTGAATCCGAAACATGCATCACATTCATGCTTTGCATACTATAGAATTAAAAAAAAATATTGAATTTCATGAAGTTTTGACCAAGTTAGGGTGGTTAGACATATGATTTTTATATTTTTTAAAAGTTGTAATAAAAAATTCATAATTAATTATTTACTTGGAAAAAAATTATAAAAAAATATGCATCACATCTGGACATGAGTCCTCTATTTATATCTAAAATATTAAATAAAAATATATTATCATTTTATTGTGGTTAGGGTGGTTAGACATACACCTACTTCTTTTTTCCCGAAATTTAAGTACTACTACATTGAAATTTCAAATTTTCACCAAATAGATTTAAAAAAAAAATAAACCTAGTAGTTTAGAAACTACATTCAATTTAATACAGATTCTATTCTTACATATTTTTGAAATAATACAGATAACTTATTCAAATTTTTACGTCAAGTTTCCTAACTCTGATTTTTTTGAATTTTTAGCCACTTAAGGGCCTATTTTTTCCATGATGATCCTGCACATACCCTTAGGATAAAAATTAATGAGTGAGTTAGAGATGTATTTTTTTATTTGTTCAAAAGGTTTCCTCTATGTAAGCTTTCAATGTCATAATTTGTGGCAAGCTAATACCAATACTTATAATGTACTTCATCATATAAATTTTATTTTCTAGGATTACGTAATCTAGTTGGGTACAACCTTATTTAGTATTAGGTTGAACATTTTAGTTGTCTCAATATTCATCTTGATCCATAAGGCTATCATCATCATGGTATTTATCTCGATCGACAAATCTATATTTTTCATGATATTCATCTCAATCTATAATGATTTCATCATCATCACTATCAAAGGAAATTTTAGATATTTCAAATAAGTATTTATGATTTGGAACTATTTTTGTATTAGTTTAATAGCATAAACAAGAAAATAAAGATATAAGAATTTCATAACTATTCAAGTGTGAGTGTTTGATTCTTTAGGCCCACAAATATACTTTGATCTAGATATAAATAGTATGGCCTATTGATCTCAAGGTGATGACCACTTTGTTGGTGTAAACATGGTATTTTACCTAACTAGTCCACTAGTGGGTCCGATTCACATGTTAAGTTTACTTAGGTCCTATGAATCTTTATATAAGTCTCATTTTTCATGTTTTAATCTTATCTTATCTTGTGGAATTTAATTCTTGAGTCATAGGTCATTTAATATTTGTTGAATTGGTTGTCTCATATTATAGGATTAAGACAATTTTCATGATCTTATCTAATGCTATCTCTCATCTTACCTATATAAACAAGGCTTATCTTGCATATTTCAAGGTATAAATCAAGACATATCAATATATCTTGTATGATATTGTATTAATGTTTGGTGGAATAGAATATTTTTGTTGTTGCTTTTCTTTTGTATGTGGAGGTTATTTGGTGTTGTAGGTTAATGATCCTAGTTTGATCCTACCTACTCAATTCAATAATGTGGTATAAAGTGTGAGTGACTCCTGTTGTCATGAAGGATTGTGCCTTGAATGCTAAGCTTTAAATCCTAGAAATCATATGCAACATGGGGACATCCTCAGTCCTATGGGTTGCCTAAGATGAGGATGAACCTCCAGATTATGGGCTAGTTCCCTTTGAAAACCTCCTACAAACTACTAAAATTGATTTGGAAAAGGGGAAGAGATTACTTTGGAAATGAAACTCTACTACTTCTAGGAGGTGATGCACTAATTTTTAAACTCTATTAGTTGCTCTAAACTCACTATCAGATTCAAACAAAGAGGTTTGTTTGCTCATAACTCAAAACTAATCATAAAATACATAAATGTTATATGAGAATCTTTGTATTGAACCTGTGTATAAAGGAAAAAATATTTCACAATCCCAACTACTAAAAAATCCTAAAACAACTCATAAATTGTATTTAACATGAATTATTTTGCTTTCACAATGAATAAACAAGACAAATTTAAAGGTTTTATCAAGAAAATCACAATAAATGCATCAGATCATTCATTTGTCATATTGAAAAAAAAAGATGTTTGAGAAATAAATACTTCTCTTTATTCAACTGAAAGGAATCTTTGTTGTTACAAACTGAAAATGATTTTAAAATACTAAAAATACTTTGAGAAATATGAAATACAATGCTCTATGCTTTGTTGTGTATGCAAGCAGAAAGAAAGAACTAACTCCAAAGAGCTAAAATATTTTGTTGTATCTAGAAAGATATCTCAGATAACTGATGTTGAAAGAGGTTGCACCTCATGAGATACTTTGAATGTGCATGAAGAGTTTAACTAGACATGTAAACTCTTGAGTTGAAAGTTGACTCGATCTCATTGACTTGTGCATGCTCCATGAAGTGTGCTTCAACCAAACTGGAATTGAACCTCCAAGAAAAGCATGAAGATGATTGAAATTTTTTGAGTTTAACCTCTTTGCATGAGGCTTTCAATCTGCTGGGTGTATAAGGAAAAAAGGATTGTATTTTAGGGACCCAAACAACCCAAAAAAGGCTTTAAATTTTCTTGTACTAACTCTTAGTACAAGAAAATTGAGTAGATAACTCAGTCTAATCATATATTTTTCAATGGTGATAGTTGTCTATTGTTATGCTCTCTACAAGATGATTGCTCTCGCGAACTCTTTGAAGGGATACAAAAACTATTCATTGTGATATTGATTGTTACCTAGGGTTTGATTATCCTTTTCATGGATTTTACTCCCTTGTGTGATGACATCTTCATTATGCTACCCTTTTAATGGCTATATCTCTTCTACATCTATAACAATGCATTTGTGGATCTAGTGATTATCCTTTTGGATGCTATAGGTCTACACATTTTGATACTTGAAAGTCATCCATATGTTTTCATTCAATCAACATTTATGACTTTTCCTTATACTTAGACCTGCTTGAGCTACATGTTTTTGACTTTACTAAAGTCTTAAAAAAATGACTATCTTTTAGCCACTTGACTATCTATGTAATGTCCTTTAACCTCTTTAGTTCACATAGCTATCAAAACATAACATTGTCCCCTTAATGTTTCTATATTGTCCTTCATTCATGAGCATTGGTGACTTCTTGTGCAATACTACCCTTCCTCATCAATGTACCATCAAAGAATACACCATCTCTAACCTACCCAATGAGTATGACATAAATATCTCTATCCTTTGTCCCTTTAACATCACTAAGGACTATCAAACTTATTCTATGAAAGGTCACAAAACATAGATATAGACTATCCTCATTGCTTGTATTCATACCTTCAAGTTGCTCCTTTTTCATGCTATTACATATGGCACTTGGTGTATTTATGAAATTTTTATACTTTAAAACTATGGCCTTTTGATGCTTGAAGACCTTTTATCCATCAAATAATGACTGTATTTTCACATTCTTTTCCAAAGACTACCTTAGGAAAACAAAGAATTGGTTTTCCTTTGTTGATTCAAATAGACTACCTAAACTCTGATTTACATCATGACAATACTATGCTTTCATTTTTTTTTTTATCTTTGTGTAATATTTTCCCTCATTGATTGGTCATTCATAGCTATATTATTATGAGGAATGTCTTTTTCTTACATGATATTGTCATATTCCCTCATTTATAATCCATTCAAAATTGCTTTGCTACCCCATAACTGTCAACCTTCATTTATTAATTATGGTTGCCAACTCATTCATGATTGATGCATATTTCTTAAGTCATTGTCCACTTTATCTAAAATTGTTTTTGACAATTTTTCTATCCGCTCATCATTGAAATTTCTCTTCTACTATATTTTCTACTCATACTCATATTTTTTGCTCATAAAGACTTGTTATTACTACTAATTATTTACTCCTCTTTCTACTAATTTATGACAGTATATTCTGCTCCTTTACTGTCATTAATTCTGCACTTTTAATGTATTGTTGCTACACTTTTTATTGGCACATTTTGCTATCATTTTATGGAAAAATCTTTCACCTTATTGCTATATTTTTATAGTCACTTTATTGCTACACATTCACATTATTTTATTGTTGCACTTTCACATTATTTTATTGTAAAATATGCCCTCAAATTATCATCTTCAAACTTGAGATTATCTCCCTTATTCTTTGGATCTCCATTTATGATTGTCCACCATTTATGACCTTTCTTTTAAAAAATGCAGCAATATATTTGATAATATTTGTCATTGTCCTTTTATTGTAAGACTTTGCATTGACCCATTGTCATTCCTCCAGACCTATAGGTTAATTTCTACCATTGTGGACTACCTTCCATATGATTTTCCCATGATTATATGTTAACTATCCATACATGACAGTGATCACTCTCATGATTTTTGGCTTTCTCATTTCTTATTTTCTTTCTTCATTGGTTTTTCCAACTATCCTCTTTTAAAAGTGGCTACCATACATTGAATACATGCCCTTACTTATTGCACAGTTGAACTATCAAAGTTACCTCCTCAAGGTAGTCATGATGTTGTCATGGATTTTCCTTAGTATTTCACTTGCAAACTGTCCATTGCATGTGGTTAACTTTGTTTTTTTGCCCATTGAAGTTAAACATTGACTATCATATCATGAGAAGGCTGCCCCTTAGTTTTGTGAAGGCTACCCTTATTTGATTTGTGCCTACTAAACTTAATCTGCACAATTTACTTTACCTATTACTATAATGCTATGATTTGTTGACTCCCTAAGTGATACATAGTTTTATCCTTAAGCTCTTTCTAAAGGCCACTTCAAATGTGCAAGATATAATTATAGGACTATAACTTTGACATCTTTTATTGTTCTTCATGATTTTGTGGATTACCTGTTGTTATATTTTTGGTGAAAAGTGTATAGGATTGTCTTGTTGCAAGTATGAAGGTGTTGTCATTGATGTCAACATAATTGGTTATTGCTTGTATATGTGAAGGATATTTAGAAAATTGTAATAAAGAAAGTTTGTAGGTCTTATGTGTGTGCTCTAGGATATGCTCTAGGATGTGCTGCTATGCTTGTGTGGTTCAATTTTTTTTCATGTTTGTTGGTAGTTGCTATATCTAGAATTTGGGCTTCTGGATCATTGTATAGTGTGATATATCATCACCAATTATGAACTATGCATTTTGGTGTGTCTGGCTGAGGTTTGGGAGAAATTTAGTTGCTATATATTTCTTTGTATTTTGGTTTCAAGACTTACAGTTCTGAGAGTAAGCTGATGACGTTGTTTTCAAGTGAAATTTGTTGTTTGCGAAGATTGGAGCGAGTTAAGGTTGTGTGTGCTTAACTATTTCACTAATATAATTTAGCAAATAAATTACTAGGTGACTAAAATTTTTAGTCACAACAACTAAAAATAACTAAATTCTACCAATTTTTTGCAACTCAGTTATAAATGAATGATTGATTTGGTTATTGACTAAAAAATTATTTAGTCACAAAAATAAAAATGATTAAATAGTTAGTCACCAAATAGAAATTAGACATTTTTGTTTAAAAACATTTCGGCTAATTATTGGCATGATGTATTGGCACGATTCATGAATTCACATTTATTCATGTTTATTTATGTTCATTCAAGACCTCATTCATTGCAGAGCTCAAACACATTATTGCAGCTAGTTATCCTATAATTGAGTTGTATGGTTTTTTATTTTGATGAATAGGCAGTTGTCTATATTAATTCAAATATAAAGATACATATTCACAAAAAAGGGGTGGGTGATAAAAAGGTACACCCCGAGAGTCAAATGGGTAGCGCCCAGAAAAACCAACAGATCACATGGGGAAAGCCAAGAAGTCCTAAATTAAAAAGTAAATAAAAAGGCCATTAAGCGGCCAGAGTAGTGCTAGTAGAGCTAGGAGGGTCTCTGTCATCCATTTTTTTCCCCATACATCAATGGGGTCTGGAGTGACGTCAGGAGGAGGACCCCAACCATCATCAACATCTTTTTTCTCTTTATCTTCTCCCTCGCATCGGGGTGAGATTGCAAGTGCCAAATGTGGAAAAATTTTACCAGTGGCTAGCCAAGTAGAGCAAGAAGCAGGAGGGTCATCAGAGGGCCACCCGGAACCACCACCAGAAGGCCACCCTTGGCTAGCCCATGACGGAGGAGAGCAATTTCACTAAGGAGTGCGAGAATCCTGCCAAGGCAGAGGCTAGGAATGGGGACACACAGAGCCACTCCACTGTCGGCCTCTAGAGGGTGACCGGCTACAAGAAGAGGTGGGTGAAGTGGGGACCCAAGCAACAGTACAAGGGGCATTACCCTAAAGATCCAAGAGAACATGAAGGTGAGCAACCTCAAGTGCAACTTTGTTAGCTTGTACCTGAACCTATAAAAGCACATTAGAGAAAATCATAGCTTTAGAATATAAAGATACATGAATATCCATTTGAGTATGTAAAAAAATGCAAGCATTTATGTCTTTCCAAATATTGAAGAGAATTTCCACCCTGAAAGTGTGCCAAAGCTGGGTGAATTTTGTAGGAAATCTGGGAGAATCTCCTAGCAACACCATATGCCACGAGAAAGGCTCTGGCCTAAAGGGCCGAAAAAATTCATGAATCCAAGTCCAAAGTTGTTGGGCTCTAGGAAAAAACTAGAAAAGATGCTTAAATTTCTCAACTTGCCCACACAAAGGGCAATGAGGATCCCAGACCCCCAGGTGAACCAGCTGAGAACCCACAGGCAAGCCTTGGAAAAACATACACCAGGAAAAGTCGGAAATTTTTGGCTCAACACTTGCAGACCAAGTGGCAACAAATATTTTACGCCAGACATGACCAAGGGTGATCCCACAATAGTGGTTTACAATTTTTGGCCAAACTGGACACTTAAATTATTATTTTTAACTAAATCTTCACATTCGCACACCTATAGCGGCTAAACTGTGAGGAATTTGAAGATGATGCAAACTAGAATCTCGTCACATTTTGTCTGTAGATTTTAAAAATATTTTTTTCAAAATTTTTGGAATCAGATTGCACTTTTTTTTCCATCTCCCACGAAAATTGGTTTTTTTCAGAAAACAACATTTTAAAAAAGTGACACACACCGTATAATGCATAAATTTTTTTCTATGAGGGATAAAATTCTAATTCTTTCAAATTTAGATTTGTAACTCTGATATCTAGTGCTTCCACTTGGTTAGATAGTTTTTTTTGAATATTTTTTCTTTAATCAAGTTTCGAAGTCAAACCAATTACAATTTAGACATAGCGCGAGTGTATAAAGCGTAACATTTTTTCTATATATCAAAATTCAAAATTTTTTTTGTTGGATCAAGGACTTCAATATTTGGTGCACTCATATTTTTAATTTTTTTTTTGATAATCTTCTATTTTTTTCCACGTAATGAGAACATAGACCTTCATTTTAGATGAAAACCTATGTTTAGTAAAAACTAAAAATAAATACATAATAAAACCAAAACATATTAAGTTTACATTCGTTGGATAGCTCATTCAAGGACTACTTGATTCTAGTTGGTTTTGTAAATATTCTTCCATTTTTATCCTCAACCCGAGCTTCAAAGCGTAAAAAAATAGGTTTTTTTGTGAACAAGGTCAAAAATTAGGGAAAAGGGGGTTTTGCTAGAATCAGGGGGGTTCTAGTGAATACAATCTTTTCTTTGGTAGAAATGTGGGCCCAGTAATTAATGGGTTCACTCCAACCCTAGTTCGATCAAACCCCTTTTTGGTTCCGTCGAACTTGTAGGTTCATTCGAACCCCTAAAACCAAAATTTTTCCATGGGGTCATTTTTTCTCAGTTTTCCTTCCTCCATCAAATTGTAAACCACTATTGTGGCTTCACCCGTGGGAGATTGAAGAAGCCACCTCTAGTTCAAACTCTAAATCATAGGAAAATGTGGTGAAAGCCACCTGTAACCAAGCCGAGGCTTGTAATTCCTGAAAGGGGTGTCTGGATATCACTTCTAGTCTTTCC
>VDFB02358134.1:49017129-49046369 GCA_007258455.2 Sequoia sempervirens
GAGAGAGATACTTTAGAGAGATGGAGAGAGAGAGAGGGAGAGAGGGAGAGGGAGAGTGAGAGGGAAATGGAGAGGGAGTGGTAGGGACCAGAGAGAGAGAGAGAGAGAGAGAGAGAGAGAGAGAGAGAGAGAGAGAGAGAGAGAGAGAGAGAGAGAGAGAGAGACTTGGGAGAGGGAGAGAGGGAGGGAGAAGAGGAGAGAGTGGGAATTAAAGAGAGACTGAGAGGAGGGACGCGTTGAGGAGTCAAGGCCAGAAAGAGAGAAGAAGTGAAAGACAGAAAGAAAGACCTAGAGAGGCACAGAAAGAAGAATTTCAAAAGGAGAGAAGAGAGAAGTAGAAATTAGAAGAGACTTGAGAAGAGAGAAAGAGTAAGTGTAAATTGAGAAGATTGAGAATTAGGAGAATTTCTCTAGAAGAGAGAGAGTGGGAGAACTGATAGAGGCCCGAAGAGGAGGAGAGGGAGTCGGAAGACCTGAGAGAGAGACCTAAGAGGGAGAGATACTTAAGAGGAAGAGAGATTTCAAAAGGAGGGAGAGAGAGAGGGAGAGTGAGAGGGGAGATGAAGAGTGAGAGGGAGATAGAGAGGGAGAGGGAGTGGGAGGGACCAAAGAGAGAGAGAGAGAGAGAGAGAGATGGGGATATAGGTTGAAAGATAAAGATAGGTATAAAGAGTGACAAAGAGAGAAGAAAGCAGGGAGGGATAGGTCTAGAGTTTAATGGGAGATATAGTGATATATAGAGAGGTAGAGAAAGGGACACAAAGATATGATGATTTATGAAGATATTTTCATTTCTTTGCAACAAAAAATATAAATATTTCATTATTCATTACTTTTTCTAAATTTTCAAGTATTTTGAGATGAGTGTTACAAAAAAATCATGAAAAAGAGATTTGTATGCAAAAATAGTGAGCATTTGATGTTTCAAAAATGAAATATGAAGTTCAAATGATTATAATATTTTTGTGTACAATATAAAAATACCACCTATTCCATTGCGTAGAGCTCTTAATCACCTTTCCAACACCTATAAAAAGTTAAAATTTTGATAAGAAACACAAAAGTTATGCCCATTTTACTAAAGAGGGTTTTTTAGGTCTTCAAAACGGTGGATATCCGTTTGATTTTCAAAACGGATATCGTTTTGTTTTTCAAAAAAATGGGTTTCCACTTTCCAAAACAAATATCCGTTTTGAAAAACAAAACAGATATCCCTTTCAATCTGGTATTAACAAACCAAAATGAATATTGGCTTGGGATTTGGTTTAGGATTTCCTGACCTAAAGTCAACCTAAAAAATGTGTTTTGAAAATTTGCTTAGTTTTCTGAAGTTCTCCCTTGTGGCTAATGATTTTTTTTTCATTTGAATTTCATCAAACAAAAAAAATTTGTAGAAAAAATTGTCAGCTTTCGACCAATATAAATTTTCCTTATTTTGAATTTAATAAATAATTATTATTGATTTTCTACCTACACTACATCTAAAGTCCTGATTGATAGGCTGATTGAAAAACTTCTATAACTTTCAAGCTACTTAACATATTCTGAATCTTCAAGATGCACCACATTTTATGCTTCACATACTATAGGATAAATAAAATGAATTTCATAAATTTTTTGACCAAGTTATAGTGGTCAGATACATACGTTTTAATAATTCTAAAAATTTATAATCAAAAAAATCATAACTAATTATTTAAATGGAAAAAAAATACAAAAAAAAATCTGCCACATCTGAGCATATGTCCTCTACTTATATTGAAAAATTCAAAAAAAAATATTATCTTTTTCTTGTACTTAGGGTTGTCAAACAGACACCCGCTTCTTATCTTTTTCTTGAAAATTTAGTACCACTACATTGAAATTTCAAATTTTCTCAAAACAAATTTACTTTTTTCCAAAAAGGGACTAGTATCCTAGAAACTACATTCAATTTGCTACAAATTTTGTTCTTACATATTTTTCAAATTATGTTAATAACCTATTCAAATTTTTATGTCAAGTTGCCTAACTCTGATTTTCTAAATTTGCATCACCACTTACAGGCCTAGTTTGGACCCCCATGATCCTACACTAACCCAAAAGAAGCATGTAATTAAAATTTTAATGGTGTTTACATGAGTATCAATTGACCTTGGGTTTTACACTACTTGTGAAAATTATGGAAGCATGGTGTGGAATGTACAAGTGGATTTAGGTCCTAACTAAGGTGTGTTGTGGTCCTCTTTCATTCCTTTCCATCGCACAGATTTTTTGACACCGACCTAATTTGAATTTTCATAGTTGAGGTACATAAACAACCTTGGAGAATGTTTTCATGGTTGAAGATGATATAAATATGAGTTGAGTTGTTGAGGGATGTGAAGATAGATAAGTATAATGTGAATGATGTGAATTGCAAAGTGTTAGAGTGAAAATTTGAGAAGTGTAGGGCAAGCTTTCATGTGTTAGATTACTGGATGGAGTGAGTAGAAGGTTTCTACAATTCTTTAGTCAAGCTATGGAGGTGTTGGTGATATTATGGTGGATTTCTTTATTATATTGAGATGGATTTCTCTATGTATCATTCTTCTTGATCTTCTTTTCTATTATGGTAGTGAGTATTTAGTAGTGAGCCTTTCTTTCTCTTGGGTAGTGAGCCCACCGGCAGTGATCCCACCAATAGTGATCCCTTTGTAATCAGTGTTGATATTACTTTATATTGTGACTTAATCCTCACCTTGGTTTTTCCCATCTTGGGTTTTCCATATAAATCTACTGTTCTCTTGTGCATGTTGTTGATTTGATTCAATTTCTATTATTTTCTTTTCATGCTAAATCATTATAAAAAAATAACTATTAATTGAATGAATATAGACTTGAATGTTTATGAGGGTTTTAAAGTTTTAAGGTACAATTGATTCACCCCCCTCTCAATTTTCTTGTGCATTCAACAATTAGTACCAGAGAAAGGTTCCTTGCAAGAAATATTAACCTCTTGAGGTAGATCTGCCTGATGATGCACAAGAATGAGATTCCAATGTTTGATGGAATCGACTATGCATTTTAGAAGACAAGGATGGAAATTTTTTGGTTTATCTAGGATTTAATGTTTGTAATTTAGTTAAAAATGGATATATTATGCTTGGAAATGGTTCAAGTGCTAATTATGAGATCAAGGCATATGAAAGAAATGGTAAAGTAAGGTGTGCTCTCTTAAGTGGTCTTACTAATTTTGAATTAGTGAAAGTGATGGGTTTGAAAACTGCTAGAGATATTTGAGTAAAGTTAGAAAGTGTTTATGAAGGAGATGATAAGGTCAAAGAAGCTAAGATGCAAAATCTGAAGATCATATTTGAGAACCCATGGATGTTTGAAGATGAAAATGTTACAAGCTATATGCAAAGGGTAGATGCTTTTTTCAGCTCCATCAAAGGTGTTGGTGGAAAAATCAATGAACCAAAAGTGGTAAAGAAAATTATCTGAACTCTTCCTAAATCTTATAGTCATAAATTTTCTGATATTGAGGAATTTGAAAAATTAAATCAATATACTAGAGATAAGTTATATGGTTCTTTAACTGCTTTTGAGATGAGATAATTTGGTACAAATAGTGGTACAAAAGTTGAGATTGATTTTAAAGTTGGAAAATAAGAAGAGATCAAGGAATCAGATCAAAAGGATCTTTTTATCAATGTAGAAGCCAACTTTGTTAAGAGAATGAAGAAGGGTACTGGTAAGTACAATGGTAATTTTCCTTTCAAATGTTTCAGTTGTGGAAAGATAGGTCATTATGCTTCAAGATCTATCCAAATAGAGCTTTGAATAACAAAAATAAGGAGAACAAAGGAAATATTCATATTAAGAAAAGTTATTATGTTAGAGAAGATGCAAGTATTTTTTATGATGAATATGATTGTGGAGATGATGATGATGATGGTGAATTCTTGTTCATAACTTTAAAAGATGAATCTATTTTTGCTAACTCTAAGAGATGTGTGAAGGAATGTCCTCTAGAGCTAAAGGATAAGACTGAAGGTACTTTGGTATCTTGTTTTTATGCTAGATAGGAGAAGAACTACTAGATCATTGACAATGGATGGTCTAATAATATTACCCATGACAATAGTAATTTTGTTAAACTTGAAAAATATTATGGAGGATGTGTTAGATTTGGTGATGATACATCTGCTACGATATGTAGAAAAAGGTTCTATCAGTTTTGATGGAAATCATAATACTATGATGTTTACTATGTTAAGGGTTTAAGGTATGACCTCTTGATTTTTGGGAAAATGTGCAGAAAAGGATACAATCTTACATTTCAAGATGATGGATGTGAGATTAGAAAAGGATTTGCAACTATGGTTGCTACTAGAAGAAGCACAGATGGAAATTTTTATCAGCTTAGGGGTGCAGATGGTCATTACTTTATGACTCAGATTGATGACAATTGGTTATGGTATAGGAGTATGTGTCACATCAATTTTGATAACTTAGTAAGATTCAATACAATTCAAGCTATGAGAGATCTTCCAAAGATTATAAAGCTTATCAATGTTGTCTATAAAGAGTGTCAAATTTGAAAGCAAGCAAGAAGAAGCTTCAAAGTCAAAGAAAAATCTACTACAAGAATGTTGGAATTGGTGCATACAAATATTTGTTGTCCTACAAGAGTAAGAAGTCTTCAAGGTGATAGGTATTTAATGCTATTGATTCATGATTATTCTAGAATGACATGGATTAATTTTCTCAAAGAAAAATCAAAAGCTCTAGATAAGTTGAAAGCATTTAAAGTTATGGTTGAGAATGAAATAGATATGAAAATAAAATGTTTGAGGTTTGATAGAGGTGGAGATTTCACCTCCAATGAGTTTAACACCTTGTGTGAGAATCATGGCATAAAGAGGCACTTTTCTATCCCTAGGACTCCTCAACAGAATGGAGTGGTTGAAAGAAAGAATATGACTGTTCAAGAAGCTGCAAGAATAATGATGAACAAAGAAAATACACTGAAGGTCTACTAGAGAGAAGCAATTCATACTAATATTTATATACTTAATAGAGCTCAAGCAAGAGCAAAGAACACAAAGAATCCATATGAGCTATGGTATAGAAGGATCCCTACTATCAAGTACTTCAGAGTGTTTGAAAGAAAATGTTATATTAGAAGAGATGAAGAAAAAATAGGAAATTTTGATGCAAGGTTTGAGGAAGGTATCTTCCTTGGATACTCTATTAGAATCAAGGCTTACTAATACTACAACAAGATATTGAGAAAGATTGTTGAGAGTGTAAGTGTCAAGGTTGATGAAGATTTACAGAAGAATTTAGTAGTGATAGATGCATATGAATTAGATGAGTCTTCTTGTAGAGAAGAAGAAAAAGATAAAGAAAAAGAAGTGTAGTTTGAAGAGGAAGAAGCTCTAGAAAGGAATCCTAAAAATCCTAAGTATGTGCTGAAGAATGATTATGAAGAACAAATCGTTGGAGATAAGAGATGAGGTATCTTGATAAGAAGGAAAGTTGCTAAAGAACATGTAAAATATATGTTTAATTTTTGAAGTTGAACCTAAAATAGTGTTTGGGGCATGCAAAGATGAATATTGGTTCAAGGCTATAGAAGAAGAGTTGTTGAAAATTGAGAAGAATCAGACTTGGGAACTTGTCCCAAGACCAACAAACACAAATGTGATTGGAACTAAGTGGGTATTTAGAAAAAAACTAAATGAGAATGGACAAGTTGAAGGAATAGATTTTGAGGAGACATTTTCTCCAGTAGCAAGAATGCAAGCTATTGGGATGTTTTTTTCTTTGTAATAATGATTTCAAGGTTTATCAAATGGATGTGAAGTCTAATTTCTTGAATGGATAAATTGAAGAAGAGGTATACATAGAACAACTAGATGGATTTGAGTTATCAAACAAATCAGATATGGTCTATAGATTGAAGAAGGAATTGTATGGATTGAAGCAAGATCTTAGAGCCTGGTATGCAAGGTTGGATAGGTACTTAATACAAAAAGGATTTAGTAAAGGTACCACATATAGCAATCTTTACTGTAAAGTTAAAAAAGATAAAACCTTGATTGTGGTTGTATATGTTGATGGAATAATCTTTGGAGGATCAAGCTATGTGTAAGAAGTTTGCAGAGGAAATGCAGAAAGAGTTTAAAATGTCTATGTTTGGGGAGATGAATTTATTCCTTGGATTACAAATAAATTAGATAAATAAAGGTATTGTCATTTTACAATCAAATTATTTCAAGAAAATGTTGAAGAAGTTTGGAATGGAAGATTCTAAACTAGTATGCACTCCTATGGTTATTGGTTGCAAGATGAGCAAGAATGATGAATCTCATAAGGTTGATCAGAGAAAGTATAGATTAATGTTTGTAGGACTGCTATATCTAACTACTACTAGACCAAATATCATGCATGCAATTTGTATTATGGCTATATTTCAAGAAGATCCTAGAGAGTCGCATGTAGTAGTGAAGAGGATATTCAAATACTTGAAGGGCACTATGGATTATGGCCTATGGTATCCAAAGGATATTGATTTTACTTTGAGTGCTTACACAAATTTAGATTGGGTTGGTTTTGTGGATCAAAAAAAATTAAAAGTGGTGGTGCATTCTTTCTTAGATGTAGATTGGTGTCATAGATGAGTAAGAAATAAGATTCAGTGTCTTTATCTACTATAGAGGAAAAATACATTACAACAATATCTTGTTGCACACAAGTGTTGTGGATGAGGAAAATACTAAAGGATATTAGGGTGGTATATGATGAACCAATTTCTATATTCTATGATAATACAAGTGCTATCAATATTTCAAAGAATTTTGTATTGCATTCAAGGACAAAACATATCTCAATCCAATATCCCTTTATGAGAAAGAAGGTTGTAAAGAATGAAGTAAAGCTTGAGTATGTGACTAAAAAGGATAAGGTTGCTAATACATTCTCTAAGGCTCTTCCTAAGGATACTATTGAGTTTCTTTGGGAGAAGTTGAGGGTTATTGGCCCTTCTTCTTTGAACTAGATGCATAAGGAGATGCATTAGTCTAGTGGATTTCAAGATTCATTATTTGGTCTAGACTAATGTTGGTGACTACCTCTCAAGGGGAGTAGGTAGTGGAATTATTGGTTGTTATAGTCAGGGAGAGTGAGTGTTGTCATTATGTAAAGGTTGTTGATTAGTGTAGTATGGTGTGTACTCCTAAGGGGGAGTATACTGAGCAGTAAAGGAAAGTAAGTTGCAAAATTTTTGTGAGAAGGCTAATTGATCTCAAAAGGAGAATCATAAGTAATAAAAATATTTTTTCCTTTTCCATTGAAGTCAAAAGGGGAGAGAGAATCATGTGAAAAATGTTCAGTTGTCAATTAAGAAAGGAGGAGAGAACAATACAACTAGGAGAATGAATAGTATGTGAAAAAGATAAGTTGAAAGGGGGAGAGTGAGTAATGAGAAGAAAGAAAAGGAAATACGTATATGGAGAAAAGCTATTGGTGTTGATCTGGTTTTTCACATCATGTATTTCAATCAATGATAGAGAGGGAGATTGTTGCAAATATTAGTAGTTGGTGTTGTCATTGGTGTAAACTATATGAGAAGAAGATTGTTTCAAGAGTATGTGTAGTTGCTGGTATTATCTATGTTGTTTGCATTAATGATGCATTGATTAGTTGCATTATGTTGTCATTAGTAAGCTACTGTTGTCAACCTATAGTGTTGCTTTGATAAGAAATAGTCTATGGATGTATGGTTGAGGAAGTGATGAATATCATCAGGATGTGTTTCTAGTGCTTGGTTTCCAAGTGCTTTTGGGAAAATTTGATAAAAAGAGGAAATAATGAGTTGCAGTGTTGTTCTGGGTTGCAAAGTAGTGCTCTAGTGTTTCTCCACATTTCTTCCAAGTTGAAGATTTTCCTATGTATTTTAGATATGTTGATCAAAGGTGTTCAGAGGTGTTGTATTTAGAATTTGATGTGTTGGATCACTGTGTAGAAGAAGTTGTGTTCACTAGTGTGTGAACTATGTATTACAGAGGTGTTCGGGAGAAATGTTTTTTCTCTTAGTTTATCTGTTGTTTGGATTTAGGTCTTGCAAATCCAGAGGAATGCTGATAGTGTTGGTGTCTTTCTTCAGTTAAATTTTTTCAAGGTTTGGTGCATTCAAAGTTAGTTTCTTGAGTTAGAGTGTGTGGCAGAATTGTTTAAGTGTACTGGGTGTGTACATTCTTCAGGTGAAAGTTGTTGCAAAGGAGTTTTATTGGATTTTAGGGTGTCTATGGAATATTCCATATTTTTTAGGTGACATTTTTTATCCATGAGTTGTTATTGATCAAAGGAAGCATGTACTTAAAAGTTTATTGGTGTGTACATGGGTATTGACGATCCTTGGGTGTTTATACTACTTGTAAAATTTGTGGAAGCATGGTGTGGTATGTATGAGTGGATTTAAGTCCTTACTAAGGTGTGTTGTGGTCTACCTTCATTCCTTTTCACCATGGGAATATTTTGGTGCCAAACTAATTTGAATTTGTATGGTTGAGGTGCATAGCTAACCTTGGAGAGTGTTTTCAAGGTTTAAGATGATATAAATGTGAGTTGAGTTGTTGAGGGATGCGAAGATAGATAAGTATAATGTGAATGATATTAATTTTAGAGTGTTAGAGTATGAATTTGAGAAATATAGTGTGAGATTTCATGCATTAGATTGCTACATGCAGTGAGCAAAAGGTTTCTACAATTCTTTAGTCAAGCTATGAAGGTGTTGGTGATATAGTGGTGGATTTATCTATTGCATTAAGATGAATTTCTCTATGTAACATTCTTCTCTATCTTCTTTTCTATTCATGAACTAAGCCTTTGGTAGTGAGATTTTATTTCTCTTGGGTAGTGAACCCACCGGTAGTGAGCCCTTTGTAATCGATCTTGATATTACATTATATTGTGAGTTAATCATCACTATGGTTTTTCACATCTTGGGTTTTCCACGTAAATTTGGTTTTCTCTTGTGCATGGAACTAATTTTATTTAGTTTTTTGTTATTTTCTTTTCATGCTATATTATTGTAACAAATTAAGGGTTAATTGAATGAATATAGACCTAAATTTTAATAAGGGTTTTAAAGTTTTAAGGTACAACTGATTCAACCCCCCTCTTAGTTGTCTTGTGCATTCAACAAGAACACCATTGTAGAACACTATTTCCTCTTTTTATTAAAATTTTCTCAAAATCACTTAGAAACCAAGCACCAAAGACACATCCTCAACATCAATCCAACTAAAACATAGCAACTCAACCATACATCCATAGGAAAAAGCTTATTAAAGCAACACTAGAGGTTGGCACCAGTAGCTTACTAGTGACAACATAATACAACTAATCAAAGCATCATCAAAGACAACATCAACTGAATACCAACTACTCACACTCTTGCAACATCAATAAGAATGAATACCAATGTCAAGGTCCAAACATTTATAATGATGATATAACGAGTAAAAATTTTGCACCACCCAACCGTATTGGCATCATGAATCTGTGGGGACTCTAGCCAAACCCCCAAGAAAGAAATAAACTATAGATGGACTTGGTTAATTATAGATAATCAAATAATCTATGCTCTATAATAGCGGGTATGCAACCCTTTCTAGGACTCAATTTTTCCTAGACAACACTTTGTTAGTTGCCACATGGAAGCTTCAAATAGTGCATTAAAATACTTATTATATATTTGCTCAATTGCATACTTGGGTACTTCTATCTATACATGATAGGAATTTTTCCATTCAAGACAAGCATCTAACCATATGGGTTAGGTATCTGTCCATATGGGAAAGGAGTTCATCTATCTATTTGGGATAGGAATCTATTCAACAAAATCGGGATCTATCCATATAGAATAGGAATTTGCTCTAGCCAAAGACTTAGACTCATTGAGATCATCCAGATCCTGAGTCGCTTCCCTAATGAGTACACTTCCTACTGAAAGTGTACCGAGGTTGTCATCCTCATGGGTATATAAATTATAATTCTAGGCTTGAAACGTGCCTCGGAATTTGGCCAAAGGCCTCAAGGAGTCAAGTGAATCCATCCGAGTTTCCTTCTAAGTATACAAGGAACATATATATCTTAAAAGGTTTCATCCCCTATTTTAATTCTTAAAGCTTGATTATAATTCTTATTGTTTTAGTCAACAGGGTCCTCTTTCAAGAAATAAAAATTTCAAACCCAATATCTAACCTTTAAATCGATTCAATTAAGTGAATGCCACTTATTCCTTTTCTTTTCTTCCTTGCTTTTTGGATCATACCTACAATATAAAATTCATTAATTTCTAGACCATAGTAATAATAATAATTTAGTTTTGTAGCTTGAGGATTGGTACTAGATCATTAGGCCTAGTGTCTGAACCAAATGCTTTGATACCACATGAAACAACCAAGTCAGATAACTTGAAAACTTCTACAATTTTTTTTTGTTGAAATATTTTTTTATATAAAAACCTCCTTTCCAATATAAATACATAACACTTTGACTGCAACATCAATAAGAATGAATAACAATGTCAAGGTCCAAACATTTACAATGATGCATACAATAAGTAAAACTTTCTCACCACCCAACCATATTGGGATCATGAAGCCATAGGGACTCTGGCCAAACCCCCAGCAAGAAATAGACTACATATGGACTTGGTTAATTATAGATAGTCAAATAATCTATGTTCTGTAATAGCGGGTATGCAACCCTTTCTAGGACTCAATTTTTCCTAGATAGTACTTCGTCAGTTGCCACCCACTTAGGTGAAACCGAAAGGGATTACTTAGACCATACATTCCAACAAAATAATTAATCTATAAGTTTATAATAACACAATTCACTACTTAAGTAATCACATTAGATGGAAGGTCTAAATTAACCTCAAATGAGAAAAAAATCTAACAATCATAAGTAATTCCCAATCTCCTCATTCGATTATGTAGATTAAGAAAAGGTAATGTAAAAGTATAGGATTCCCATAAGGTTTGTGACCTCCTTTTAAGCTATTTGATCATAACAATAGATATTGTGCGATATTCAATATCCGTGACTATACTTTACTAGTTGTACATGTTAACTTGATAGGCGAAAAAAATAACTGGCTTGGCAAGTATACAATTACAATATTAATTAATCATATTATATCTTCCTTCTCCTAAGATGATTGATTGACATAATATAATGTTACATATTTACCTTCCTCCCAATATGTCCTAGTTGGATACCAAATTATTTAGAAGATATTCCATGCCCTGTCACTTGGATTCCTTGAAATTCCTCAACTCACCATTAATATTTCATGATCCTCAAGCAACTCAGGATTACTCACTAACTCAATAAACAATTTCACTTGATCTAATTGATAAAAAGCTTCAAATACAGATACAATTAATTGCTACTAGGAATGTGATGATAAGAGTAACACATTGATTCAAAAAGGAATTGAAGTTGTTCTAATGAATGTTTCTTCTAACAAAAATATTGATTAACTAAAATTTTGACATGGTTTACTAATTAAATACTTAGCAATTTAATGGTAAAACAATATGGTAAAATAAGTACCTATTGAAATAATTCTATTCTTTGCAAAGATTATTTCTACCAAGTCACCAACTTACCATTGATTAATAATTTTAACAATAATCTAATTTTTGCAAATGATTATCAAGCCATATTAGGAATCCAAAATCTAAAGGTTCATATGTAATGATCATAGAATGAAATATTCATTACCAAGAAGAATTTAAATATAACTCATACATCTTTCAATCATCCATGCAATGGCCATTGGGTATCATTGGTATTTACTAATCAAGGTTAATGGTATATTACTATCATCCCCTTCTACATCTAGACCAAGTCACCATTAGTTCAAGTTTTGGAAAAGAAATATTACATAATTCGTGATCATCATGTGAATTGAATAGTGGATCTCTAATTACCCTTTTTGCAAGTTAATCAAATCACAATGACTTCTCTATCAAATTACCATGCCATGTAAATTTATAGAAAATTATAAAGTCATAATCTATGTAGAACATAATTGTAGATGATGGAATACAACACATTGTGGAATTTAAAGAATTTATTATCTTGTTCAATCTTTAATACCTAATTTGCGAATAATATATAATAATGATCATACAATATTTTTGAAGTAATGTATCTCGATTTCTATCTAAGATAATCAAACTATAAGATTGTGAATGTGCATCATGATTAATTCAAAAGTAACCATATATTATAAATCTAATCTATTTTTGATATAATCATGAATTAATGGGATTTCATTTTACTTGCTTACTTCTTAGTCCCTTGTAAAATTTATTAAATACAAATAGAAGAGGAACCAATTCTACTAAATGTTAATTAAATACTCATTGATATACGTACCAAAAGTAAAACTTCTAAACCAAGCAATCTTCTTATGATAACAAGGTTTTAATACTTCAATCGTAACGTTTTAAGGTTTAACTCAATGTGAATCTTCTTATTATTAAGTATCCTTCCAAATATTGTATTTTTCAATTGATACTATTAGTAATAATGTTAATATCATAATTTCTTTTATGTGTTACCAATCACTTGAAAAATTCAGTTGGTATTACTTGAGAATTAGATCTTCCTTGATAATTCACACTATTATCTTTATTATTATATTACACAATTTAAATTATGTTCCCACTCACAATTAGACTTGATGAATGCAATTATTGAAAATTTAATTTAACATTTAATATTTTATTATCATAAGAATTATCCCAAGTATTATATATACATATATTTACCTAACTTTTCACTTTTAATTATTTATATAGTTTCCTTTATTTTAAAATACTTTGAAAACTATTTTATTTATTTTTCAATACTTACTATTTATTTTAAATAAAATAAAATAAAATAACTAAATCTGATTGCGTGTAATTTATAAATCAACTAGATTTTATTTCTTTCTAAATATTTAACATACCCAAAATATTCTAAAAAAAAGGTCAACTAAAATTTTATTTCTTTCTAAATACTTAACATACCTAAAATATTCTAAAAATCTAAGGAATCTTAAAAAAACATAAGGCATCCTTTTATTCATCTATCTTTCTATCTTTTAAAAAGAAGACTAAAGATCTTTTAATTTATCTACATTTCTCTTTTTAAAAAGAAAGACTAGAGAAAAGCAATTTAGGTGAGACTAAAGGAAAGAACTTTAAATGCATGTCTATTCCTCTTTAATGAAGTAGAGTTTTAAATTTTCATAAAAGTGAATAAGTCTAGCTCAAACGATTTAGTTTTATAATGGCTATACTATGCTAGAGGAAAATTCAATGGTTCTGACTATGGTTCACAAGGTTAGAGAGTCAAGAACAACAATATCAGTGCATAAGTAAGCTTCTACCCTGGATTCTAAAAATGATTTGAGAAAAATTATGTCCAAACATGATCAGTGAAATCCAAAACTAGGCGAGCTTAATACCCAAGTGCTCTACAATACAATGTAAAACAATTAGCTCATTCTCCCTAGTCTCCACGAGCTTCACTAGATCCTTGTAATGAGGAAAGCGAGTGATCACTGCAAACTTCTTGCATCTAATGTTTCCTATGCCACTATTGTTCTATTCTCAATATTTTCTACCACTAAGTTCTCTCAAGGCTCAATGCCACACATGGCAATACTGTAACATTATTTCTTGCAACAAGACTTATCATATTCGGGAGATTAGACTATACAAACACGATCAACTATTGCGGGATATGCACAATATGTGATTGAATGAAATCTTTTTGGGAACTTCCATCCAACACAAATGGGTAGTTGGTAAAACTAAATTCCAAAGACATACTAAAGAGACGGGGTTGGGTACATTTAAGGAGTATGTAGACTCAATCAGAGTACAAAGAATATGTGAAGAATAAGGAAACTTGTGGACTGTACTATATGATGCTTCAAGAAGAGTGATTATAATACCATGGTCGCTTGATATGCACAAACCGATTTGTTGATTAGCCAAAAGAGATTTATAGGCAAAGCCAGGGCAAGAGAGAGAAGCAAAAAAATGAATTTCATAATAAGACTGTAAAAACTTCAAGTAGGACGTGTTGATGCAGTCAAATGAAACAAATGGAGAATTCTAAGGAAATGATGAAAGTAAAAGGAGACACAACAAAATAGACAAGACACTGAGAACTCAACAAATCTAAGCAATGTAAACTACAGGCCCATCCATCAAATTTATAGATCAAAAGCATTAAATTCATTTTACACTATAGAATTTCGGTTAGATATGAAACTTATTATGGGCAGTTGAAATAGGATTCAATGTGAAGGTTCTAGATGGGGAAGGTGGTAGTATTCAGTATGTGTATGATTCTGGAAGATGTTTGGTTGGCAGGTCTGTGTCGATAGGTTGCAATAATTAATTTAATTTCAACAAATGAAATGATGAAAACATGCACATATACAGTAAGATCTGATATCTAATTTCCACCAAAAATCTTGGTAATAACAAAGCCTGGAATGCATTTACAACCAGTAGAATTTTTTTTAAAAGGAAACAACTTGCACAAGTGGCGCGCCCCTTTCATACCAAGCTCCCGTTGAGAAACACCTCTCTCCAAAAATCGAATGGGTCTATTCCTTGTCTCTTTTAATAGGAATGAGAGGTGTAGAAGCATACAAATTGCATTACAACACAAGATAAGAAGACATAATAGAGCACAAAACTCAATTCGCAGACCAGTAAACGATCCCTCAATACACGTACTTGATAAATTCTTAAGAATTGAATAATGTTAGCTTATAGAAACCTTCCGCTCTAGAACAAGGACTCTATTCTATGTTTCCCAAGTTCTTAGAATAGATAAAACTATAGTCTTAATGAATTATTCTCAGAAAATATATGTAAAGAACAAATCAAGGCCAGGATAATTATCCCCCCTTCGCTTCTATTTTTTTAAACAATTGTTGTTCTTAATAGTTCACGAAATCATGCATTTTGGGAACGTTTCTATATTCATTTTTTTTTCTTTCTTTTCTTTTTTCTAAATGGAGAATAATGTGATCATATCAATATTCAGTATTGTAAGCGATCATTAATTGGTTAAGATTTGATTGTGGGTTTTCAGAAGACTCTCATCCAAAAAATGTCTTTAAGCGTGAGATTTTATGATAGATCATTAAGATAATGGTGTAGTGTTTTCTAAAATTCTAGTTATAAGCATTCACCTTCTTCATTATAGTCTTGTGTGGTTTTATATTGTAACGTATTATTTTATGCACTTTTCTAACTGATAGAAGATTGGATATTTAATTTATATAATGGATTGCTCCCAAATACTATCCTAGATTTGCATTAAGAAAAAAACATTATGAAATATGAGTGTTCTTATTATTGAATTAAATTTGTATTTAGACTTGCATAGTAATTGTAAATAAATATATAATTGTTTGATAATTTGAGTTGGTATGTTTTAAAGACTAAATCATTTGTACACAATTACTGATCTAGTTTTCTATAAATTGAATTAATAGATATGAAAATTTCTTTGTGGTGATAATATATACATATTCTTATAAACATATAAACCCTTGAGGACTCTAATTAATTTCATTTAAAATTTGTTTCTTCATAAAATATTTGTTAAATTACTGTAAATTTATAGATTATTCTTGGGAAGGGCATTACAAGATATTGCCTTTAATCAATCACCAAAGAAATGAAATAATGATCATTCATATTAATAATTTAAATTGAATGATAACTGAGTTTTTAACATAAATTTTATGATGATATATATATACATATATTTATAAATACTAAATATATAACAACCTATATCATTGTTTTTTAATCTCCCAACCATTCTTGTTATTAAACCTTTTGATTTATATAATTATTCCAAAGAAGTTTTAACCATTTTCATAACAAAAATAGTATTGTTATAAAAATGTAAATTTACTTGTTAAATATTAATTTTTGCACAAGGAAGGTTGTGATAGATCTAGATGAAGTTCATTCAGTGTTGGATAAAGGTGATATGAAAAAGATTAGTGAAATGTGGTATGCCTACTCTCTGGTCAGTAGGCTTAGAATTGATGATGCCTTTGTTGATTATCTACTCAAAAAGGGTATTATTGTTTCAAATGTTTCTGACTCGTTACCAAATGATCTAGTAGAAGTTGTTGAAGAATGGTTGTTTTGGGAAGGATCTGAAGGAAATAAGTTCCAAGCTATGCTTGAGAGAAGGTGTTTCAAAGCCAAAAAAAAGTTATCCAAACACATTGGTGAGACAAGAGAATGCATTAAGGAGATGCCTGGCACCTACAGGTATTGTCTCTGGTGGTTGGCTATTGTTGATAATTTTAGAAGCAAAATTGAAGCTACTGAATTTGAATTTAATAATATCGGGAAGTGTTTTGACTTCTTCAAAGATAAAGGTGGAAAATAGAGAATAAGAGTTAGAGTTGGGGTGATCCCACAATATAGGTTTACAATTTTTGGTCAAACTAGACACTGAACTGATTTTTCCTAACTAAATCTTCACTTTCGAGCACCCATAGCGGCTAAACCGTGAGAAATTTGAAGATGATGCAAACTAGTAATTTGTGAAATTTTGTCGGTAGATTCTAAATATATTTTTTTCAAAAATTTTGGACTCATATTGTACTTCTCTTTCCATCTCCTTTGAAAGCTAGTTCTTTTCAGTAAACACCATTTTTTAAGGAGTGACGCTCACTGTATAACAAATAATTTTTTTTCCATGAAGGATAACATTCTATTTTTTTCGAATTTAGATTTGTAACTACGATATCTAGTGCTTTGAATTGGTTTCATAGTGTTTTATTGAATAATTTTTCCTTAATCAAGTTTCGAAGTCAAACCAATTACAATTCAGACATAGGCGAACTGTATAACACATAACTCTTTTTGTATGTATCAAAATTCTTTTTTTTTTTGTTGGATCAAGGACTTCAATATCTGGTGCACTCATATTTTAATTTTTTTTTTTGATAATCTTCTATTTTTCCACATGTGCAGAAGAAAGAGCGTGTTTTTTGGTGAAAAACCTACATTCACAAGAAATAAGAAATAAATATAATAATAAAATTAAATTTATTTAAAATTATACTTTTTGGGAAGCTTATAATAAGGACTACATACTTACAAAAAATAAATTTTAAATGAATTCATTTGATCTGTTGGTGTAAATAAAGTCTTGTACCTAGTTCATTCATTACTACGAGACTTATTTACATATGTTAAGTTTACTTAGGTCCTAGGAAGGAATCTTTCTAGACGGTGTTAGTTGTCATTAGTTGTTATCTTATCTTTTGACTTGTAACACATGTGAGCCTAGGTAAGTGTGATTAGTCGTCTCATGTCATATGATTAAGACACTTGTCATAATCCTATGACATCTTGCATCTAACCTTGGCTATATAACCAAGGGGTTTCTACTACATTGCATAACAATCATATCATTGAATCATATTGATAAGAATATAGTTTATTCTTGTCACATTCTATTCTCCCTTTTTGTGCTTTCCATTTGGTCTCAAGATCTTGGCAGCCATAGCTAATTCTAACATGGTATCAGAGGTATATCTCAGCTCTAACATGGTATCAGATTGGGTTGGGTGCCATTGGAGAGTCTTTTTCTAAAGAGAGATACCAGATTTAGGGGTGTTCCATTTTGTGACTCTTTATTGTAGGTTCATATCAGAGCTTGTTGGTACAAATCTAAGCTCACCATTGCGTCCGAAAGGTTCAAGAAAGTCAATTTTTCCTTTTTTTTCGTCCAAATTGGACATATGAGGCCAAATCTATGAGGGTTTGAAGCTGAAGGGTGGTTGCTAGATCCAAAAGGTAGTTGCATTTTTGGAGCATTTTGGGTCAAATTTGACCCTGCCATTGCATCTAGAAGGGCCATAAATGCTAAGATTGATTGCCAAATCATCCAAAATAGAGCAGTTGTCTGGTGAGGAAATTGCTTTTTTCCTAGAGAGTTGTACGACCCCCCAGGCGTCATAATGACGGTGACAGTACGATTTTTCAAAATATAAAAATAAAAAATTTTGATTATTTTTTTTTTAATTTTTGATTGAAAAATTAAGTTTGTACCAATAAATTTGATTGCAAAAGTTTTTTTTATAAAAATCAAAAGCAAAAAAAAAATGTTTTATGTGGATTTATCTGCACACTGTACCTGCATCCTTCGCAGAGTAGTGCTAGGTACAACGAGAATCATGCGGCACCGCTAGTGGACACCACGCTGCCCTAGTGGCCCCCACACTCTTTTGCCACCATAAAAAGAAGCTAGTAGTCTATTAAAAATCCGAAAATGTCCATTTTCAAACCAACGAGTCAAATCAGCCACAGAATATTCCACAGGAATATTCCATCGCAGGGCATATACCAATCGTACAGGGAATATTCTGGCAAGGAGGACTGACGATGATGGTGATGGATAAACAACCATCAAATTTAAATGGGAAAATTGCTGATGTCATCCATATGTCAGCATTTTCAAAAAAAATTCCCCCCTCCAATTGAATTTTCATTTTTGTAGGCGAACTTGGGAAGCCCATAACTTGAGCTCACGACCTCCTTTTTCTGAGCATTTTTTTTTTATTTGGGCTAATTTTCCGCGCTCTTTTTCATGATGCAATCATTTTTAATTTTTAATTTTTTTTCTTATATAAGTTTCATATCCTCACAGGTGTTGCTGCTTCATCCTCATTTTGGGAGCTTCAGGAGCTCATAGCTTACTCCTACAATAACATTTTTGGGTGCAATTTTTGTTGAAAGTGCATAATGTTTTGTGTACTTATCAGTGGTATGATCAAATTGATCTCAATTTTTACCAAAAAATGTACTTGGATCTATGACCTATTTTGGCATCTGTAAGGACTAAGATCAAGTCTAGCTAGCTATTTTTGGAATCTAGCAATTGTAAATGCACTAAATATTATTGGAAACACAAGGGTAGACAACTAAGAGGGGGGTTGAATCAGTTGTCACAAAAATTTAAAATTGATTAAACTTATTAACCTTATTCTCATATCTGATTAATAACCATGAAATCATAAATCATCAACACATCAGAAACACAAATAACACCAATATTTTTTTACATGGAAACTTTGTTAGGGGAAAAACCATGGTGGAGGTCAGTCCACAAGATTATACCCTATTAAAACTATAAAGAATAAAATAGGGAATGCACATGCATTCAGGCACACTACCTAGAGCTCACTGCTCAAATAAAACAAGGCTTACTACCCAAAGGAAGAAACATTGTCTTACATAAACATTCAGATTACATCTGGAGGATTTTGAACTAAGAAAATAGCATCTGCTAATGCCTGATTACAGTTCCGGTTAAGCACATGGACACTTCTTCACAGTTTGCTCACTCTTCTTCACACTTTGCTTCTACCTTTGAATTATTAGGACATTATTCGTGCATCTCATACACTTGCTTGCCTTAAAATGAAATAAAAAATCACTTATATATATCCGCAATGAGAGATTACATTGCTACATCTCGACTTTAACAAAATAATAAAATGAATAGAAATTGTCGGCCCAAAACATTAAATATTATGAATGTGAATCAACCAAGGTCAGCCACAACATAGTGAGGACCCAAAATAAAATCCTCAACTAGGAAACACCTTCAAAAAATTATTCTTTGAAGATCCACAACACGCTACAATCACCTTGTCGATTATGTACATGAACACGCAAGAGAAAATCACCAATAGTGAGCACAATGATCAATGCAGACATGAAACACATATAGAGCATGATCTAGAAACATCCATAAACATCAAGAATCACCAGAGAAGCATCTGCAACGACTGAAATTACTAGTAGAAGTTGTTGAAGAAAGGTTGTTTTGGGAAGGATCTAAAGGACATAAGTTCCAAGCTATGATTGAGAGTTCTAAGGTGTTTCAAAGCCAAAAAAAAGTTATCCAAACACATTGGTGAGACAAGAGAATGCATTAAGGAGATCTCTGACACCTATAGGTATTGTCTCTGGTGGTTTGATGTTGTTGATAATTTTAGAAGCAAAATTAAAGCTATTAGATCTGAATTGAATGATATCGGGAAGTGTTTTGACTTCTTCAAAGATAAAGGTGGAAAATAGAGAATAAGAGTTAGAGTTGGGGTGATCCCATAGTATTGGTTCAAAATTTTTGGCCAAACTAAACACTAAACTAATTTTTTCTAACTAAATCTTCACTTTCGAGCAACCATAGTGGTTAAACCGCGAGGAATTTGAAGATGATGCAAACTAGTGATTTGTGAAATTTTGTGTGTAGATTCTAAAAATATTTTTTTAAAAACTTTTGGAATCATATTGTACTTCTTTTTCCATCTCCTTTGAAAGCTATTTTTTTCCAATAAACACCATTTGTAAGGAGTGACGCTCATTGTATAACACACAAAAAAAATTCCATGAAGGATAAAATTCTATTTTTTTTGAATTTAGATTTGTAACTATGATATCTAGTGCTTTGAATTGGTTTCATAGTGTTTTATTGAATATTTTTTCCTTAATCAAGTTTTGAAGTCAAACCAATTACAATTTAGACATAGGTAGACTGTATAGCACATAACTCTTTTTGTATGTATCAAAATTCATTTTTTTTTGTTGGATCAAAGACTTCAATATCTGGTGCACTCATATTTTTAATTTTTTTTTTGATAATCTTCTATTTTTCCACATGTGTAGAAGAAAGAGCGTGTTTTTTGGTGAAAAACCTACATTCACAAGAAATAAAAAAGAAATATAATAATAAAATTAAATTTATTTAAAATTATACTTTTTGGGAAGCTTATAATAAGGACTACATACTTACAAAAAATAAATTTTAAATGAATTCATTTGATTTGTTGGTGTAAATAAAGTCTTGTACCTAGTTCATTCATTACTATGAGACTTATTTACATATGTTAAGTTTACTTAGGTCCTAGGAAGGAATCTTTCTAGAAGGTGTTAGTTGTCATTAGTTGTTATCTTATCTTTTGACTTGTAACACATGTGAACCTAGGTAAGTGTGATTAGTTGTCTCATGTCATATGATTAAGACACTTGTCATAATCCTATGACATCTGCATCTCACCTTGGCTATATAACCAAGGGGTTTCTACTACATTGCATAACAATCATATCATTGAATCATATTGATAAGAATAGAGTTTATTCTTGTCACATTCTATTCTCTCTTTTTGTGTTGTCCATTTGGTCTCAATATCTTGGCAGCCATAGCTAATTATAAAATGGTATCAGAGCTATATCTCAGCTCTAACATGGTATCAGAGTGGGTTGGGTGCCATTGGAGAGTCTTTTTCTGAAGAGAGATACCAGATTTAGGGGTGTTCCATTTTGTGACTCTTTATTGTAGGTTCATATCAGAGCTTGTTGTTACAAATCTAAACAAACCATTGCATCCAGAAGGTTCAATAAAGTCAAATTTTCCTTTTGTTTCATCAAAATCGGACATATGAGGCCAAATCTATGAGGGTTTAAAGCTGAAGGGTGGTTGCTAGATCCAAAAGGTAGCTGCATTTTTGGAGCATTTTGGGTCAAATCCGACCCTGCCATCACATCTAGAAGGGCCATAAATCCTAAGATTGACTACCAAATCATCCAAAACAGAGTAGTTGTCCAGTGAGGCAATTGTTTTCTTCCCAGAGAGTCGTATGACCGCCCAAGCGTCATAATGATAGTGACAGTACGATTTTTCAAAATATAAAAATAAAAAATTTCAATTAATTTTTTTTGAATTTTTGTTTGAAAAATTAAATTTGTACTGATAAATTTGATTGCAAAAGTTTTTTTTTTATAAAAATCAAAAGCAAAAAAAAAAGTTTTTTGTGGATTTATCTGCACATTGTACCTGCGTCCTTCGTAGAGTACTGCCAGGTACAACAAGAACCATGTGGCACCGCCAATGGACACCACGCTACCCTAGTGGCCCCCACACTCTTTGGCCACCATAAAAAGTAGCTAGTAGTCTATTAAAAATCCGGGTAGTGTCCATTTTGAAACCGGTGAGTCAAATCAGCTGTAGAATATTCCACAGGAATATTCCATTGCAGGGCATATACCAACCGTATAGGGAATATTCTGGCAAGGAGGACTGCCGGTGATGGTGATGGCTAAACAACCATCAAATTTAAATGAGAAAATTTCTGATGTCATCCATACGTTAGCATTTTCAAAAAAAAAAAATCCCCCCTCTCCAATTGAATTTTCAGTTTTGTCGGCGAACTTCGGAGGCCCATAACTTGAGCTCACGACCTCCTTTTTCTAAGAATTTTTTTTTTATTTGGGATAATTTTTCGTGATCTTTATTGTGATGCAATCATTTTTTATTTTTATATAATTTTCATATCCTCACAGGTGTTGCTACTTCATCGTCATTTTGGGAGCTTCAGGAGCTCATATCTTGCTCCTATGATAACATTTTTTGGTGATTTTTTTTTGAAAGTGCATAATGTTGTGTAATTATCAGTGCTATGATCAAATTGATCTCAATTTTCACCAAAAATGTACTTGAATCTGTGGCTTATTTTGGCATTTGTAAGCACTAAGATCAAGTCTATCTTGCTATTTTTGAAATCTAGCAATTGTAAATGCATTAAATATTATTGGAAACACAAGGGTAGACAACTAAGAGGGGGGGTGAATCAGTTGTCACAGAAATTCAAAATTGATTAAACTTATTAACTTTATTCTTAGATCTGATTAATAACTATGAAATCATAAATCATGAACTCATCAGAAACACAGATAACACAAATATTTTTTACGTGGAAACTCTGTTAGGGGAAAAACCATGGTGGAGGTCAGTCCAAAAGATTATACCCTGTTAAAACTATAAAGAATAAAATGGGGAAAGCACATGCATTCATGCACACTGCCTAGAGCTCACTGCTCAAATACAACAAGGCTTACTACCCAAAGGAAGACACACTGTCTTACATAAACATTCAGATTACATCTGCAAGATTTTGAACTAAGAAAATAGCATCTGTTAATGCTTGATTACAGTTTTGGTTAAGCACATGAACACTTCTTCACACTCTGCTCACTCTTCTTCACACTATGCTTCTACCTTCAAATGATTAGGACATTATTCATGCATCTCATACACTCGCTTGCCTTAAAATGGAATAAACAATCACTTATATATATCTGCAACAAGGGATTACATTGCTACATGTCGGCTTTAACAAAATAATAAAATGAATACAAACTGTCGGCCCAAAACATTAAATATTATCAATGCAAATCAACCAAGGTCGAACACAACATAGTGAGGACCCAAAATAAAATCCTCAACTAGGAAATACCTTCAAAAACTATTCGTCAAATATCCAAAACACGCTACAATCACCTTGTCAACCATGAACATGAACACACAAGAGAAATTCACCAATAGTGAGCACAATGATCAATGCGGACGTGAAACACAGATAGAGCATGATCTAGAAACATTCAAAAAAATCAAGAATCACCAAAGAAGCATCCACAACAATTGAACTTACTAGAGTCACATCATCTTCATTCAGGAACACCAATTGAAGCAACAAAACAAATGTTAGAACACAACTGCTCATAACCCCATCAAATCTTCATGCGGATATCTAAAAATTAATGTGGATAAAATAGATATACTAAAAAAAAACCCTTTAATTCACAACCTCTTATCATCAACGTATTGAGCTTGCCAATAGACTGAAATTCACTTCACCACTAACAACCTGTAACTCATTTCATTACAATTTTCTCAATATCCTCGACATATATAGCCTCTAAGACATTAATTCCAATAGTGTTGACATCAATGACAACCACATATCAAAAATCTAACCACAACATCCAACAATCTCCCCCTTTGGCATTGATGGCAACACATGATGTGAAAAACACCATCAACGCAACTTCCTCTTAACATTTTCTCTCCCTAAGGTTTTGACTCTTTTCTCCTCAACTCTTTCACATGACTCTTCTCCTCACAATTTTTTTCACATTACTCTTCCCCCCCTTTTGAATCAATGAAAAAGATACACACAAGCTATGAACCACATATGTAAACATCTGACTACTCCCCCTAAGTAGCAGCCATCACAACATCAATCTAGATCAAGATATGACTATGAAATGAATGAACTGATGCAAGTTAATGCATTTTAGTTCTGATTAAGAGGGGTAATCATCCATAGCTTCCCTCTGAGATACTCAAAAGTATCCTTAGGAAATGACTTGGTAAAGATATTTGCAATTTGTTCCTTAGTAGGAACATACTCCAATTTGACTTCCTTTTCACTCACTTTCTCTCTCAGAAAGTGAAATTTGATAGATATATGCTTGGTTTTTGAAGGCAACACTAGATTCTTAGAAATGTTAATTGCACTTGAGTTATCACAGAATATAGCAATAGGCTCATCATACACAACTCTGATATCTTTGAACATTTGCTTCATCCACAATACTTGAGTACAATTGTTAGCAACAACAATGTATTTTTCCTTTGCAATAGATAAATAAATGACATTTTACTTCTTACTTAACCATGAAATCAACTTATTTCCCAAGAAAAATGCACCACCATTGGTACTCTTTCTATCATTCACATCTCTTGCCCAATCAACATTAGTAAAGGCACTCAAAACAAGGTCATCATCTTTAGGATACCACAGGCCAAAATCAACTATCCCCTTCAAGTATCTAAAAATCCTCTTCACAACTATCACATGAGATTCCTCAGGATCAGCTTGAAATCTTGCAACAATAAATACAACATTCATGATGTCAGGTCTAGTTTGTGTCAAATAGAGTAATCCACCAATCATCAATTTGTATCTAGTCTTGTTTTCTTTAGGAGAATCGCATCTTGTGTCAACTTACATCCGGTGACCATGGGTGTACCAACTGGCTTTGAATCTTCCATACCAAACTTCTTTAACAATTATTTCAATACTTGGAATGAGATATAAAGATCGCTTTATCTAATTGAGTAATTTTTAATCCCAAAAATAATTTCATCTCCAATCATAGACATCTCCAGTTCACTCTACATCTCATTAGAAAAATTCATGCACAAACTATCATCTCCTCAAAAAATGATATCATCAACAAAGACTTCCACAATCAAATCTTTATCATGATCAATTTTGAAATACAAATTACTATCATCAGTACCTTTGTTAAATCCAAGCTTCAACAAATACTTGTCCAATTTGGCATACCATGCTCTAGGGGCTTGATTAAGTCCATGCAGTGCTTTCTTCAACCGACAAACCATATCTCCCTGATCAGTCAATTGAAATCTATTAGGTTGCTCAACATACACCTCTTATTCTAGTTCGCCATTTAGAAATGCTGACTTGACATCCATCTGATAAACCTTGAAGTTTTTGTAAGCAACATAAGCAAGAAATAGTCTCATAGTTTCAATCCTAGCAACAATAGAAAAAGTTTCTTCAAATTCAATTCCTTCCATCTGAGAATATCCTTTACACACCAGTCTTGCTTTGTTTCTAACTACTTCTCCTTGCTCATTTAGTTTTTTTCTAAAGACCCATTTAGTTCCAATTACATTTTTGTCCTTAGGTATAGGAACAAGAACCCATGTATCATTCTTCTCAATCTGTTGTAGTTCTTCTTTCATTGCTTCAACCCAATATTCATCTTTGCATGCTTCATTCACACTATTAGGCCTAGTCTTTGAAATCAAATAGTATTCTTCTACAATTCTTCTCCTAGTCTAAACACCTTTGTTCTTATCACCTATAATTTGATCTTCTGAATGATTTAGTCTTACATACCTTGGAGTCTTGGGATATTCTTGAATTTTAGGCTCTTGTAATCTTTCTTTTGCACTTTCACTAGCTCCTCCTTCCTCTTGATTTTCTTGATTCACCAGAATGATATAAACTTGATTTGAAGTCTAAACTTTGTTTCCTTTATCTAAATTGACATTCCAATCATCTGAATCATATTCATAGGTTTTGGATGGTCTAACTATGTATTCATAAACCTTGACATTTGCACTTTCAACCATTTTCCTTAATCTCTTATTGTAGCACCAGTAGGCCTTACTTTTAGTAGAATAACCAAGAAAGATTCCTTCATCACTCCTAGCATCAAACTTTCCTATATCTTCATCTCTTTTGATATAGCATTTAATCCCAAATATTTTGAAATATCTAATAGTAGGCTTATGACCATACCATATCTCATAAGAGGTCTTACCAGTATCACCTTTGATTTGTACCCAGTTGAGAGTGTAAACAACAATACTCACAACTTCTCTCTAGTAGATATGAGGAACATTTCCTTCCAGTATCATAGTTCTAGAAGCTTCTTCAATTGTCCCATTCTTCCTTTCCACAACTCCATTTTGCTGAGGGGTCCACGGTGTAGATAATTGTCTCTCTATTCCATGTTCTTCACAAAAAGAATTAAACTCACTGGAAGTGAATTCACCACCTCTATCAGACATTTAATCTTCAAACCTGTCTCTATCTCAACCATAGTCTTAAAGATCTTGAACTTCTCTAGAGATTCATATTTTTCCTTTAATAAAGTAACCCACATCATTCTAGAATAATCATTAATAAGTAACATGAAATACCTGTATCCTTGTAAACTTCTGACTCTAGAAGGACCACACAAGTCAGTATGCACAAGCTCCAACAATTCATTTGAACAATGATGTTTGGTCTGAAATGAAATTCTAGTTTGCTTCCCTAATTGATATTCCTTGCATATAGCATTAGTAGGTTTCATCAACTTAGGAAGATCTCTCACAGCCTAAGTATAACTTATCTTGATAATATTGTCAAAATTAACATGACACATTCTCCTATGCCACAACCAACTTTCATCAACTTGAGCAATTAGACAAATTTTACTAGTAGCATTTAGGTGAAAGATATTACCCTTTTTTTTTGTACCTAATGCAATCACATTTTTAAAACTTCCCAATATTCTACACCTTCCATCCTTGAATTGAAGATTGTAACCCTTATCAACCATCTATTCAACACTTAAGAGATTATGATTTAGACCTTCCACATATAGGACATCATCAGTATTATGCTTACCATCAAGAGAAATGCATCCTCTACCACAAATTACACCTACTTTGTCATCACCAAATATTACAACACCACCATAATATTTTTCCAAGCTCACAAACTTACTTTTATCATGTGTCATGTGATGAGAGCATCCACTGTCAATCACCCATTCATCTTTTTCTTCAATTCTGGCCAATAGGGCTTTCTCCACATTTGTACAACTAGCAGATTCAGTAGGACCTAGATCATTTTACTTGATAGCAATAAATACCCATTCGTCCTCACTTACATTCCCTTTATCAAATTCATCATCTGTCACACCTTCATCAACATCATAATAACACTTTCTTTGAAATCTAGGCTTGTTAGGTCTTGACTTAGGGACTCTTTCAAGAAACCTTGATGCAAAATGACCTGTCTTATTACAAGAAAAACATTTAATAGGAAATTTCCCTTTATAATTTCCTTCTCCTTTGGCTTCCCTCTTGACAATAAGTGCTTCAAGCTCGTCCAATACTCTCTCTTCTTCTTCAATATTTTGCATTTCCTCCTCATACTTGAATATCTTTCTAGAAGAACTTTCTCCTGGATCATATCTCTGCTTATCTTTTCCGGATACAGTAGCTTTGAATGCAAATTTTGTCTTAGGAAGAGCATCACCAAATTCACTCAACTCAAAAATAGTAAGCTTACCAATCAACATATCTCTGGTTACAATTGTTATAGTCCGGAGCTGCTCAATAGCAATAGCTTTGACTTTGTATGCAGTAGGAAAGGATCTAAGCACTTTAGCAATAATCTCTGATTCTTCCAATCGTCCACCAACACATCTGATACCGCACACAAGTGCATTCACTCTTTGCATGAAAGAAGTAATGTTCTCATCATCATCCATTCTCAACATTTCATATTTCCCTTTTAGACTTTGCAACTTGGCAATCTTCACATTAGAATCACCTTCATACAAAGTTTCCAACTTTTTCCAGATCTCATAAGCAGTCATCAGATCCATAACATTTGTCATCTCAGAATCAGTTAGAGCACTCAACAATTCTTCCTTAGCCCTGATATTGTACTCAACATCCTTAATCTCAGTAGAAGTAGAAGGACCGTTATGTGGGATAACATACCTATTCCTTGTAATGTTCTAGTAGGGTTCACTAATGCATCTCATATGACACTCCATTCGAGTCTTCCATAGAAAATAGTTTGTTCCATCAAATCTCGGACTATCCTTCTTGTATGTCGCCATCCTGGATCACCTCAAGCTTTAAAATTATTCCAAGGAACTTGCTCTGATACCAATTGTTGGAAACACAAGGGAAAACAACTGAGAGGGGGGTGAATCAATTGTCACAGAAATCCAAAACTTATTAAAATTATTAACCTTATTATCAAATCTGATTAATAACCATGAAAGCATAAATCATCAACACATCAAAAACACACATAACACCAATATTTTTTACGTGGAAACCCTATTAGGGGAAAAACCATAGTGGAGGTCAGTCCACAAGATTATAGGGTGAAATCACAATACTGTGTTTCACTTTTTGCCCAAGATGGACATTTACATCAATATTTTTAACTGAATCTTCATCTTTTGAGACCTATAGCAGTTAAACCATTAAGAATTTGAAGATGATGTGAACTAGTGATTTGTGAAAATTTGTACATAGAATCAAAATATATATTTTTTCAATTGTACATATGTGTGTGTCGTAAAACCTAACTTTTTGTGTATATATCAAAATCCAATTTTTATTTTTTGGGTGAAACAAGGACATCAATACCTAGGGAATGGGTATTTTTTGAATTTTTTTTACAATGGTTTACTATTTTTTCACCTCTAGACAAAAAAGAGCTTGATGTTTAGAGAAAAACCTATGTTTAGTAAAAATTGAAAATTAAATACATGATAAAATGAAAATATATCGAAACTTATACTTGTTGGAAAGCTCATTTCGAGGGATACAATCTTGCAAAATATAATTTTTTAATGATGTTAATTTAATCCCTTAAAAGATACATAAAAAGTGGTGTTTTTCCAGCATTTTGATAGGTGTGAAGGAGACTCCATTGTGGATATGATTTAATACAAGAG
>VDFB02358134.1:49046469-49110790 GCA_007258455.2 Sequoia sempervirens
AAAATCTTGATCACTCTCTAGAATAGCCCATTAAACATGGGTTGTGCTTGAATGAACTACATAATTGATATAGCACAACCACTCTGCATATCAACCAAAGTTATAGGCTCTTTATTGCAGCAAGAGGTAATCACTCTTCTATCATGCTATAATTACATCCTAACTTGTTAAACTTGAGACAACCTGAATGCACCCAATGATGATTGACACCTACATTATACAACCTGAATTAACTACATTATATGAGTGCCTCCATTTCTATCACAACATAGCCACATTAAACTTGGGTCACATGAATGCATCCGTATTTGTTATAGCACAACCGTACAAATGACCATCACATGCTATGGATCACATAATTACATTCACAAGAATCTGCTCTCCTACAGGGACCTTATGGTGATTCCACACAACAAAATCTAGACATGAAATTCTCAAAACTCTACAAATGAAATCTGATGAGATATTGCTTTAAAATATGATTTTCAAACCTCGAACTACAAATCTGACTTACTGAATTCTGCAAAAAGACAATGACTATCCTCAACCTGGTGATATCTTCTTGAATTTTTTCTGATTTTTCCCAGGAAAATCGTCCGTAGTTCTCCACAAACTGTCTCAAGTAGAGCAAAACACTGCCGCAATACATCAGGCGCGAACTCACTTTTCTTTATGTCGGCCACAATTTGATTTTTTTTTAATTTTTCATGTTTGTCGAACATTCAACGAAAATAATAGCCGACATTTCGACGAACACTAGGTTCGTCGATATTTCGACGGACGTCGGGGATAAACTTTCGAAACAATTGGAAATTACACATCAAATTTTACAAGCACCCGACGAACATCGAATTTTACATATTTTGTCGGACAGTTTCGTCGTATTTTGCAGTCAAATGTATTAGTGTGGGCCTACCAGTTATCTACTCTAGAAGGTGAACTACTTAGTGATCCCATTAATAGTATGGACATCCACAATTTTCATACCTGAGTACTTTAGAGGGTACACTCTTTTAAAGTCCTAAAAAAATACAAAAAAAGGAAAAAAGTCTTTAAAAAATAAATAAACAAATAAAGATAAATCAATTCATTCAAGGGTGAAAATCACTTCGGTGGCGCCTTGAGCAAGTACCATGGTGAAAACCAAGAAAGTGGTGCCATGTGTAGAGGCTTTGCTCCTCTTTCCTTTGGATCTCTACTTGATCTTTTCATCCCATTTTCATTCACCCTCCACTTCATAATGGCCTTTTCACACTCTTCATGGCTTGTGAATTGTTTGACATTCCCCTCACTTGCTCCCTTTGCCATGCGTACTAGGTTGGTCCTATCCCTCACTGGGGAATCTCCTCAACCTTAGCTATGGGTTAGGATACTGAGCATCTCATGGTCAAAGAAACTACCTCCTTTGTCTATCTACTTGCTTGTGAATCATCTCTTTCCATCATAAAATGAACTGAAAAAATCCAAAAAAAATCATAAAATGTCCTTAAAAAATCATAAAATGTCTTGAAAAATTTGAAAAAAATTGCAAAATGTCCTAAAAAAATCCAAATAAAAAATCATAAAATGCCCTAAAAAAATCCATAAAATCATAAAATGTCCTGAAAAAATTATTTTTTTTTTCAAAAATCCAAAAAAGAATCAAAAATTTTCAAAATAGTGACACTTTCAGATCACCACACAGCTTTGAACTTCAACAAAATCAAAATAGGCCACGATTGAAAATCAAACAAACATTGCAACATAGCTATCAATCCATCTTTTCAGATCCAACCAAAACGCATAAATTGTGACAAGAATCAGATTTACATTGAAACATGATGCATGTTTGTTTGTTGATCTTTGATTGATTTATGATTTTATCTTTGGTTGCATGTATTTTAGCTTCTCCATGATTTTTGGGACTAGAGAGGCGAGGATGGGGCATGTTCACTTGTTTTTTGTGTGTGGATTGTTTCTTATTCATAGGATGACTCATCTTAAGAAATGGTTATCTAAAACCATCGAGGACATATGAGTCTCATGTGGGTAAGAAAATTCCTTGTCTGATAGTGTCTTCCATGCAATATGTATTCAGGTCATCTAAGGTCCTTATACCTATATGCTTATACTTTACTGCTAAATAAAAATGTAAACAGTATTCAAGTCGTCTAGATGTTCATGTTATCTAGATGCTTATACTAATTTGTGAAAAAATAAGCTCTTCATCATTTTGTTCATCTTCCTTGTCGCAAAAATTCAATCAATTGTTGTATTCAACTGATGTATGTCTCTTGAATCAAATCTCAACTCAATAGGCTTGCTTATCAGAATATCATAACCTCGGGTAATCTATCAATCAATCAATCATTGTATCAACTTGTCATGCACAATCATCAATCTCAATTAGCTTAATCAACTCATCAACCTGGCTATATTGATCATTTCCATCAATTGTTCAGTTACACCCATCAACTGTGCATTTCCATGAAATGTACATCACTGCTTAATCACTTCTGCAATATCAATCATCTAATTATTTTCCTATAATCTATTGAGAGATCAAACTTCTTACAATCCGTTTGATTAATCTCTCGAAGGGGCATATCATATTTGGCATCATCCTTGCCAAGATATCCTTGGGGCATGTGTTAGTTGATCAATTTTTCTTTCAAACAATGCTACAAGTTGCATTGTCTCAAAGAGAGGCAAAATGTAGACACATAAAAATTTCCTCTAATAATATTTAAAAAAATATCAATATTTGGATCCATTATTAGTATCATTATCCATTTCATATTCATTTCATATTTATATTTCATGCATAACCATTTTATAAATATTAATCCATCTCATTGAATCATTTATAAATCCATAATCATTAAAATATTTTATTCGTAAAATCCATCAAATCCATTTGCATAATATATGATCATTAAAATATCCATGCATTAATATATTTGCATATTTATAAATCAATTCATATATTTATCCGCTTTCTTTATTTACCATTTTGCATATTTAGCCCACATTCACCCTAATATTGGATCCATCCCTAAGGAGATCTATTTTAACCTTTCCATCTCTCATTTCTCGATCATACACAACATTCAAGATCTTTGAATCCTTATATTTGCTCTTATCATTCTTGGCACTCTTTTGATATCATTTTAGCTTATAATATGGTTGCATGTAAGCATTTTAGTTCACCATATTTCCTTTTGATATTGCATATCATTTGTACTCAATCTTTTAATCTCCATTCACCATAGCCTCTTTTGCATAGTGCTCTAAGAGAAAATTCTTTTCAGAAACACAAGATCTTGGATGATAGGAGGGAAATGGAGACAAAAATCCATTTGCATGCATGTGTGTTAGGTTATTTTATTTTATTTGCATGTGTGTGTAGGTGGGAAAATACTCCATTGTTTGATGTTGGAACAAATCTGAATCTTCGAATTCAGATACCCATTTCCTTCATCAGTAGTTAGTAGCTTACCTTTCTCGACATGCTAAAAAAAAGGTTCATATCCCCTCCATATGAGAGTGTTTTAGTGAAAGAGAATACAACCTTGGACAATACTAATGATCATATTTACTATTCTCTTAATATCTCTCTTATTGGCGAAGAAGATATTTTGGTGTTAGAAGAACCAATCAATGAGAGTTTTGAGAATCCTAGTTGTTTCTCTCCTTCTATCTCTCTTATTAGGAAACAAATTAATGAACAAGAAGAAACAATAATAAGTAATCATGATGATCACATAACACAACAAGAAACCATTGAAACTTCAACTAGTCTATATTCATCTCCCAAAATCTTCCCCTCTTGTGATAGTGAAATTGAAAGTGAGGAAGATATATTGGCATTAGATGATCAAACCTTTAAGATGTATGACAACCCTCTATATCTTTCTTCCCCTACCTATCCTATTTTGGAAAACATTATGGGACAAAGGAATGAAATTATGGACAATCATGAAAATTACATTTGTTCTTCTCCTAGTATCTCTCCTAGTTGTGAGGAAGATGCATTGATTTTAGAAAGTACAACCAATGGGAGTCATGAGAATCTTATGTGTCTCTCTTCCCCTAGGAAAAATATTATTAAACAAGAAAATTCCATCATTGATAAAAAAGAAAATTCAACCATTGATTATTCCCCTACTTGCAATGAAGTCATTTTGGAAGAACCAATCCTTGAATGTCAAGAACATTTGATTTGTAGTTCTCCTAAAAACTCTCCTCATAGGGAGGATATCATGGTGCAAGACAATGACAATAATAATGATGTGAATTCTTTGGATTATGGTGAAAATATAATACTATATGTAGACATGGAAAATGTACCCATCACACTTGATCTTGATTACTAACACCACTTTGTCTAGAATCATCTACTTTGCTAGTCATTTAATCAGATAATTCTTATTTGATCAAATTCATCACCTTTTTTCCCTTAATTAAATAAATCAAATTTATCTAATTAAGTTGTCATATTTTTTAATTAAATAAATCAATCTTAATTAATTAACCCTATACTCTTTATTTAATTAAATAATCCATTTTATTTAATTAAATCTCTAAAGTCATTCTATTAAATTAAATAAATTAAACCTTATTTAATTTAATCTAACATCATCCCTCTTTAATTGAATAAACCAAAATATTTATTTGATTAAATCTAAATCATATCCCTCTCTACTTTGATTTAAATCAATCCAAAAATATAAATCAAATTGTCACATCAACTAATCTCCTTTAATTTAATCAAATCTTGATTAGATTAGTATAAATCACCTAAATCCTCTAGATTTTGCAACTTTCTCAATAAATCATTTATTTTGATTTATTAATTCCCCTAATTACTTTCAACATGGCATCAAAAGGGGGATATTCCTCCAAGTTTTAAAATCCCTCCAAATGGATTTGTCCTTCCAACAAGGCATTTGTTTCCTCTTTCATGTCCTTGTGCATTGAGCCAAGTGGCATTTAATTCATTCCTTTCTCCCTCCAACATGTCATTTCATAAATTTGAAATTCCACCTAATATCATTTATTGTTCACATTCACCAAAATGTGCTCATCCTTCATTCACATCTTGACAAGTGGCATTTGGGCATTGGATGTTGAATGATCCCACATTCCTCCACTTTTCTCATTCTTCCATCTTGTTCTTCTATAAATATAAGGCTCTACTTCTCATTTTGCATCCACAACTTAGAGCAAAGTTACTATCTTCATATTTAGAGAAAATTTATCCATTTCCATAGCATTTTTCCATCATCATAGCTAGGTTATTGCATGTTTCATCAAGGAAGCACATTGTTCATCATCATCAAGTGGATCAATCTTCATCAAGATTGCAAGGGATTAGGAAAGGTCCATTTTCCACATCAAAATGGCACCAACTCCCCCATGGGATTGAGAGTTTCCATGCTCCAATAGGATTTAATATATTTTCTTGTTTTGTTCTTCATTTCTTTCCTATTTTGTGCATTGTGAATGAATTTCATGGGGAATCTTAGTTCTAAATTGCATATGAATCTAACATTGTGTTTGCTTATTGTGTTTTTGCAGGTCTAGGATTGGGGTTCACATTTTGGTGCTAGGATCATCATCATCATCATCATCATCATCATCATCATCATCTTTTGACTTGTTGGAGTCTCTTACTTTCTTTTATCTTCTTTCCACACTACCATGGTACCATGATAGTTAATCACAAATAATCACCATTGCATCCATCCTGCATTCATAAACCATCAGCATAATGCATATCATATCACAACATACAAGAAACATTGGCCATCTCACATGCATTGCATTTCAGCATTGCATAATGTAGATTGGTTATTATAAGCATCTCAAAAATAATAGATGTGCATTCATTGCACAAGTATAAAAGGAACCATCACATAATAATTTTCAACTCATATCATATGCATCATCAAAGCATCCATTGCATCATCATATATTCATCATAATAATACTCATTTGCATCTATTGCATAATAATATAACATCATATACATATTTAGCCACAGAAAAAAAAGGAACCTTTGCTTGACATGGGATTAATTCATGATAAAGTGGACTTAATGAGGCCTTGATTCAATTGTTGTGAGGAATTTTATGCATCCACACTAGGTCTTGGACCCTTGCAAATTCAATAGCATGATTTTAAGAATGTCTTGTAAAGGTGTTGTAGAGTCTTGTAAAGGACTTTCATGCTTTTCTAGACTTAATGAACCCATTTCTCCCTAATTCAACATTATAAAATGTATTCAATAACATTATCACATCAATTTAGAAGGCTTGTAAAAAATAATAATAATAAACTAGTGTTGTAATGTGTCTTGCACATTCACATTGGTTCTTGTGCCTTTCTAGGCTATGTGGACCTCATTTTAGTGTTGTAAAGTGTACTTAATTACTCTTTCACATTGAATTTTTTGTCCCAATCCCTAAATTAAATTTATATCATCACTAATAGGCCCCTATTAACCTATATTGTGCATCACGAGGCTTAATTTGATCAAATAACTAACATAGTCATCATATAAGCCTAATTTTCTTACTTCTCGGCATTCCAACTAGCAAAAATGGCCCCTATGGGACCCATTCACCATTAGTGGAAAATTAGTCCCATCTAGGTGGTGCCAATTCACCATTAGTGGCTAATTAGTCCCATCTAGGTGGGACCCATTTTCCATTAGTGGAAAATGAGTCCCATTTGAGCCATTTTCAGGATTTTGAGCAGGAAAAATTAGGTTTTAAGTTTAATTTTTCTCCATGTCAGCCTTAGCGATCTAATTAATAGGAAAATAAGGTGAATTTCCTATAAAATCACCTCTCCAAACTCATTTTTACATATATTTATCCATTAACACATTCACATCATTCATTCATCATCTATCTTCTATCTCAAGTCAAGCAAGCTACGACTTTCACATTGCAAGTTATCAAGTTAGCTTCCTAAGACATTCAAGGGTTGATTCTTAATGTTTTGTCGCATAATTTTAAGATCAATCATCATGGAAAGGTAAGACATTCCATTGTTTCATGTTTCATTCCTTTCTTTCATCATTTTGGTTTATTTACCTAAACGGGGTTTGACCAAGGCAAACCCTGATGCCCTAACATTCAACATCTCTCTCTCTTATCTTGTGTGTTTGTAGATTTAGGTCTCTTGGAAGCTTGTAAATCATTAAAGATAAATTTGAAAGGTTGCTAAAGTCTTCTCCTCATTCATCAAGTCAAAATATCAACAAAAATCCATTTTCAGACTCATAAATTAGAGTTTCGAAAGCAGACACCTGTAGGGCATCAAATTGTAGATTGGAAGCTTCATAATCCACATTTGAAAATCAAAAAATTCAAAAGTGGACTCATTCACCATGAGTGGCTAATGAGTCCCACTCCAGGGTCAATTTTCAGTTTTCTACATTTTTTAGTACCCTTTTGTTATAAACAAGTTTTGGTACAGTTTGGCAGAACTGGGATTGATTTGTCCAGAATGGCGAATGAGTCCCTCCAGGCCTAAAAATCAGCATCAATAATGTTTTAGAAGCAATTTCCAGTCTCCTTCAAGGTTCCAAGTGCACACTTCAAGTTTCATCCATTTTTGTTTAGCTTTGCATTTGTTTTTAGTTCATTGTAGCATTACACAATGTGTTTTAAAATGAGTTATTTTCCTTTAGTTTCTATTCATTAATCAATCAATCTTGTTGGTTTCTTGCATTCAAAAATTGCATCTAGACATATTGCTTCCTTATTCTACCCATATTGCATTGACTTTGAATGTAACATGAGCATTTTTGGCCCATCTTTCTCCTTCTAGGTGAAAAACCCTAGGAGAGCTAGAAAGCAAGTTGGTGCCAAAAATCTATGCTACATTTTTGTGAACCTTCTTTCCGAATACTTCTTTTTTCTGATTTGGAGTCCTTCATTATCATATATCTAGCTTGCATTAGGGTTTGCATGATTCATTTGCATGCTAGGTGTTAAATTTTGCATTCATAAAAAAGTGCATTTAGGTTGCACTTTTGGCATCTAAATTAATTTAAATTTTATGAAATTGTGCATTTTTCATTTAGGTATACATCACAGCACTCAAAAACCATCAAAATCCATCAATTTTTTTTGAAAATTCTAAGAAATTCCATACTAGGATTCATTCGCCACCCCGGGCGAATCAGTCCCTTCTGACCCCTAAAATTATCTCTTACAGAGCTAAAAATCCTATTTTTAGGCTTTTGTTTGGTGCCCTTTCATACCTGTATCAGTTAGTTGCATTTCTATAACATGCATTTCACTATATCTCACTTAAAATAGCTCATTTCATGCATTATTTAGTTTCAAATTTTTGCATTAGAAAAAAAGTGCATTTAGCTTGCATCTTTGTAGACAATTTCCTTCAAAATATCTAAAATTCTGCATCTCCATCTTAGGTCTACATCTTACAACATTAAATACATCACAAACACTTCAAAAAATTTGAAAATTTTGCAAAAAAATAGTATTGGGACTCATTTACCATACTAGGCGAATCAATCCCTATCCAAACTTTTGATTGTTTGTTCCTACATCAAAAACCTCATTTTTGTGCTTTATAAGTCTCCTAGTATCATATATTATAAGTCTAGAAAGTTTATGGACCATTTTTTTTATGCATTTAGCTCAAAAACATCATTTTAGATTCCTCATTTTTCAAATCAATTCATTTGCAAACACCATTCGATCTGAAAATGCTTACATTTCTGCAATTTTACATAACATTGATAAAAGTAATTTTCACTTGTGCATATACACTATTTCTATTCATAAAGCTTTTCATTATTTTGATAAAAGTACTTTTCATTCTTGGATGTACATTGTTTGCATTCTTCAAATCTTGCATATATTGGATAAGATTGTTTTTTATCTTTGCATATACATTGTTCATATTGTTGAAACATTGCATGGAATGGTTACATGTGCTTTTCATTCTTATTCAAACAATGCTAGTACCCTCCATAGTTAGACATGTTAAGAAATATTTCCTATCCCCTCCCTATGAGAGTGTTTTAGTGAATGAGACTACAACTTGGGCCATTCCTAATGATCATAATTGTTCTTCTCATAATATCTCTCCTCTTGGTAATGAAGATATTTTAATAGAAGAATCAATTAATGAGAGTTTTAAGAATACTAGTTGTTTCTCTCCTTTTACCTCTCTTAGTGGACAACACATTCACAACCAACATAACACAACCTTAGATGATCATGCAAACAATTTTTTTTCTTCCTCTAGTATCTCTCCTAGTTGTGCAATAGATACTTTGATGTTAGACAACACAATCAATGGAGGTCATGAATATCTTAGTTGTCCCCCTTCACCTAGGGAAACCCCTCTTGAAAAAAAATATTCCACCATTGCTCATTCCCCTACTTGCAATGAAGTCCTTTTAGAAGAACCAACCCATGAATGTCAAAAACATTTGGCTTTTTGTTCTCCTAAAAACTGTCCTTTTAGGGAGAATCTCATGGTGCATACATAAATGAACATTGACACATCTCCTTTAACCACTAAACCTTCCCTTGGTAAGGATACTTCAGTGGCATTAGACTCCCCTTCACCACCATATCATGCCAATCATGACAAAATTTTTGAGGTTATGATGACACAAGTGGGATCTCCTTTAATTAGTGAGATTCCTAAGTCACCTTCCATTAGTGAAAAACACAAAAAGTTCAGAGATGTCTTGAAATCCTTGATGCAATCTACTCATAACAATGTTTTGCAGCCCCTAAGTTGTAACTTAGTGACTCAAACATCATCTAGGGGACCACACAACAATCCTACATGATTACCTTTTACTCACAAAGTGCCTAGTGTTGAAGACCTTAAAAAGGCTCCTCCTAATATATCTGTATGGGAACTCATTCAACTCTCACCAACAGTGAAACTTCTCTTTCATGAAAAGTTGGAAATGTAGAAGGAAGAGATCCAATCTTACATAAAACTGAATCATGTAACATCCTCCTCTCATCCCAGACAAGCCACCCAATCATAAATCACATTCCCTAAACATGAATTACCCCACCTGAGATTCAACACAAAAATGATCCCTTGATGATAAAGGTGATCATTAATGAAACTTTAGTTCAACACACTCTCATTGACAATGGATCAAAAATTAATGTGTGTAGCATGGACCTCCTACACAAACTTGGCATGGACAAAAAGATCATTCAACTTAATGACGTTAATATTCATGGATTTGAAAATGTTCATAGGCAACCACTTGGGATGATCACATTACCTATTGAGGTCAGACTTGTATTGTTGCTTACCTCTATTCATATCATGCAAGAACCCCTTCAATACAATCTTATCCTAGGGAGGCCATGGATTCATGCAATGAAAGGAGTCCCATCTACCCTTCACTATGTCATGAAGTTTGAATACAACAACAAGATATACTTGATTGATGTCGATGAGCGAAGTTATACATCGACTAATCACAACACTTCCAACTCCCCTAATCCTTTCATTCCTTGATCAAAACTTGAACCTATACATGTTAATGCTAATTCGTCACCCACAAAAAAAGTCTTTCATGATAATGGGGGGTCGTTAGATTCTACACCTCCTTTCCATAACATTTCCAAAATCTCACCCTCATGGTCCAAAGAGTCATATACAAACGATTCATTTTTAGGAACAAGTTCTAGCAGTGATTGGAGTTTCACACCTACCTTTAAGAGAGGTTGTACAATATCTCAATCCCAATCCACACAACCTTGTGTTTCATTTTCTCAACTTAGTTCTACCAAATCACCTCATAGTGGTGATGGGGACAATATAACTCCCATCCCTCATGCAACAATGACACATAACAATAAAAAGGATTTGTGTTCTTGTAAAGAAACCAATCCTTCTCACAAAAACACACCCCCTTCAACTCACTTGGAAGATTTTTATGGTATCAGTTACAATATTTCTCCTACAAAACATGACATATCATACTAATCAAAGACTTTTCACACCAATAACATTCACCATCTAAAGGAGTGTGGTGTTCTTCCTTGGGTGGGAGCACCTAATTCCTCTACTTGATCCTCACCATTATCCATTTCAGGCTCACCTTTTTCCTACACTCAGTGGGGGCAAGGGGTTCAATAACCTTGACCTTGTATGTCACTTGTCATTGTCTCTTTTGGCTAATTGTTAACCTTTCATGAATGTATCAAGAACAAGCTTGGGATGTGGATGACATGTCTTAAGATTGACTTGCATGTGACATACTTCCTCTCTTTGTTTTACTTTTCCTTGACATGACGCAACCTCACTTCAAAACATATGACTTGGCATAGGGCTTTCCAAGTTGGCTCGCATTTCTTATTGCATTTTCTTTTCTTCTCTACTTTAAAGTAATTGCTCATAGAACAATGTGTAGAAATTCCTTTAAAGTGGTGGGAATACATTACCATTTTTTCATTTGTATTATTGGTTCCTAGTGCAGCCTTGTCATTTATATGATGTGTTTGTCACTTTGAGGATGACATTGGGTGTAATGTCCTTCATAAGTGTGATATATATTAGCATATTGCATTCCTCTTGGTGGCCTGATGCAACGCATTGCATCCCCTAAGTTGTGAATATACTATTCTTTGATTGTTCCTCTCTTGGAGACATTAGACACAATGTTCCCTAAGTGACTGACCTTGCATGAACCTAACAAGACTCCTTTGAACATCTTTTCACATTTCACACTTTTTCATTTTACATTTTTGCATTTTTGCATCTTACATTTTGTACCTTTTTTCCAACTCACATGTCTGTGGTACCCTTCCTTTTTGTTCATGAGCATTTTCCTTGTGGTGCCTTGTTAAAGTTATCAGGAGCTATAACTTTAATATAGTTGAGCGAGAAGCCCACCTAGCGGCATGACTTTTCCCCATAGCCACCTTTGTGTTTGTAATTACATACCAACTAGCGTATGTATCTTACCTTTTGGGATTTCTCACCCTGTGGACAACTAGTTCCAAGGCCCTAGAGTGAGTACATTTGGGCCTTCTCACACCACAGACAACCTGAAGTTCTATGGCCCCAGAGTGAGTACATTTTTTTTCTTTTCTAGTTTTTACCATTGCATGATTTTGTATCTTGGGGGCTTGACCTACATGAGGTTCTCTCTTGAATGTCTACTTTAGTGTGAGTTTGAAGCAGGTTCATCCTCTCACTAAAGTGGGGGCTAAATGTGTCATAGAAAAAAGGAGCCTTTGATTGACATGGGATTAATTCATGATAAAGTGGACTTAATGAGGCCTTGATTAAAGTGTTGTGAGGCATTTTATGCACCCACACTAAGTCTTGGACCCTTGCAAATTGAATAACATGCTTTTAATGATGTCTTGTAAAGCTGTTGTAGAGTTTTGTAAAGGACTTTCATGCTTTTCTAGACTTAATGAAACCATTTCTCCCTAATTCAACATTATAAAATGTGTTTAATAACATTATCACATCAATTTAGAAGGCTTGTAAAACAAATTTAATACTAAACTAGTGTTGCAATGTGTCTTGCACATTCACATTCATTCTTGTGCCTTCCTAAGCTATGTGGACCTCATTTTAGTGTTGTAAAGTGTACTTAATCACACTTTCACATTGAATTTTGTGTCCCAATCCCTAAATGACATTTACATCATCACTAATAAGCCCCTATTAACCCATATTGTGCATCCCGATGCTTAATTTGATCAAATAATCGACATAGTCATCATATAAGCCTAATTTTCTTACTTATTGACATTCCAGCAAGCAAAAATGGCCCATGTGGGACCCACACACCATTCGTAGTGAATTAGTCCCATCTAGGTGGGACCCATTCACCATTAGTGGCGAATGAGTCCCATTTGAGCCATTTTTGGGGTTTTGAGCAGGAAAAATTAGGTTTAAGTTTAATTTTTCTCCATGTCGGCCTTAGGGATCTAATTAACAGGAAAATAAGGTGAATTTCATATAAAAATCACCTCTCCAAACTCATTTTTACATATATTCATCCATTAACACATTCACATCATTCATTCATCATCTATCTTCTATCTCAAGTCAAGCAAGCTACGACTTTCACATTGAAAGTTATCAAGTTAGCTTCCTAAGACATTCAAGGCCTGTCTTCATGTTTTGTTGCATAATTTCAAGATAAATCATCATGGAAAGGTAATCCATTCCATTTTTTCATTTTTCATTCCTTTCTTTCATCATTTTGGTTTAATTGCCTAAACAGGGTTTGACCAAGGCAAACCCCCATGCCCTAGCATTCAACATCTCTCTCTCTTGTCTTCTATGTTTGCAGATTTAGGTCTCTTGGAATCTTGGAAATGATTGAAGATCAAGTTGCAAGGTTGCTAAAGTCTTCTCCTCATTCATCAAGTCAAAATATCAACAAAAATCCATTTTCAGACCCGTAAATCAAAGTTTCGAAAGCAGACACCTGTAGGGCATCAAAGTGTAGATTGGAAGCTTCAGAATCCACCTTTGAAAATCCAAAAATTCAAAAGTGGAATCATTCACCATGAGTGGCTAATGAGTCCCACTCTAGGGTCAATTTTCAATTTTCTGCATTTTTAGTACCCTTTCAAATGTTATAAACGGGTTCTGGTACAGTTTGGCAGAACTAGGACTGATTCGCCTAGAATGGAAAATGAGTCCCTCTAGGCCTGAAAATCCAGCATCAATAGTGTTTCAGAAGCAATTTCTAGTCTCCTTCAAGGTTCCAAGTGCACACTTCAAGTTTCATCCATTTTTGTTTAGCTTTGCATTTGTTTTTAGTTCATTGTAGCATTACCCAATGTGTTTTCAAATGAGTTGCTTTCCTTTAGTTTCTATTCATTAATCAATCAATCTTGTTGGTTTCTTGCATTCAAAAATTGTATCTAGACATATTGCATCCTTATTCTATCCATATTGCATTGACTTTGAATGTAACATGAGAATTTTTGGCCCATCTTTCTCCTTCGAGGTGAAAAACCCTAGGAGAGCTAGAAAACAAGTGGGTGCCAAAAATCTATGCTACACATATCATCTAGTTATAAGTATTTTCATCCGTAAGCAACCTATCATATACATATACATCATCACATCACGTCATAAGCATCATTATTACATAGGCATTAAATACATCATTATAAAATGCATCATTGCATCATATCATGTGCATCATCATAACATCCATAAATCCATCACCATATACTACATGAGAAAGATAATGAAAAATATTGCATCTCATACATTTTATCATCATCATCCATTTAAATGCATAATATAGATTTGTTAGTCTAAATATTCACATATCATAACATTTGCATACATCATCATAAAAAGTGCATAGAAAGATATTGAAAAAAACTAAATGCATCCATAAACATTTGCATAATCATTGCATCGCTTAAAACCATACATTGCATCACATATAGGAAAGTACATAACATTGCACCATGCATAAATAAAATAAAACATCATACATCACATAGAATCATCTCATATATGGGTATGTGCAGGATCATGATGGGCCAAAAAGTGGTGATATGATGGGTATGTGTAGGGTATGTGGCTGACAACTTTTTTTTTACGTAAAATTGATGAAATGAAAGGGTTTTTAAAGGATATTCTCAATTTTCCACCAATATAAATTATGCTTTACTTTGAATTTAATAAATAATTACTATTCATTTTCTATTTGAATTATGACTAAAGTCTTGATTGATAGGTTGATTGAGAAACATCTATAGCTTTCAAATGGTATCACATTTTTTGAATCCAAAAAATGTGTTCCATTTTATGCTTCGCATTCTATAAGATTAAAAAATAAATAAAAAATCATGAAGTTTTCACCAAGTTAAGGTGGTCAGACATACAAGTTCTTTATATTTTTAAAAATTTGTAATAAAAAAATCATAATTAATTATTTACTTGGAAAAAAATTACCAAAAAATATGCATCACATCGGGACATGAGTCCTCTACTTACATCTAAAATATTATAAAAAAATATTATCATTTTCTTGTGGTTAGGGTGGTCGGACAAACACCTACTTATCTTTTCCCTGAAATTTAATTACTATTGCATTGAAATTTCAAATTTTCACCAAATAGATTTTTTTTTTAAATAAACCTAGTAATTTAGAAACTACATTCAGTTTTCTAGAGATTATATTCTTACATATTTTTGAAATAATATAGATAACTTATTCAAGTTTTTACGTCAAGTTTCCTAACTCCGATTATTATTTTTAACTTAAAATTGATGAAATGAAAAGGGTTTTTAAAGGAGATTCTCAACTTTCCACCAATATAAATTATGCTTTACTTTGAATTTAATAAATAATTACTATTCATTTTCTATTTGAATTACGACTAAAGTCTTGATTGATAGGTTGATTGAAAAACATCTATAGCTTTCAAATGGTATCACATTTTTTGAATCCAAAACATGTGTCGTATTCTATGCTTAGCATTTTATAAGATTAAAAAAAAATGAATTTCATGAAGTTTTTACCAAGTTAAGGTGGTCAGACATAGAATTTTTTTATTTTTTAAAAATTTGTAATAAAAAAATCATAATTAATTATTTACTTGGAAAAAAATTACCAAAAAATATGCATCACATCGGGACATGAGTCCTCTACTTACATCTAAAATCTTATAAAAAAATATTATCATTTTCTTGTGGTTAGGGTGGTCAGACAGACAGCTACTTCTTATTTTTTCTCTGAAATTTAAGTACTACTGCATTGAAATCTCAAATTTTCACCAAATAGATTTTTTTAAAAATAAACCTATTAGTTTAGAAACTACATTCAGTTTTCTAGAGATTATATTCTTACATATTTTTGAAATAATATAGATAACTTATTCAAATTTTTACATCAAGTTTCCTAACTCTGATTTTTTTGAATATTTTGCCACTTAAGGGCCTATTTTTTCCATGATGATCCTGCACATACCCATATCATCAAAATAATATACACTATCATGGCACAAATCAGGATCAAGTGTATAGTACAATTAATATAAAGTACAATCACCCACGGGGCTATCAAAAACGAGCCCGTGAAATGCAAAATGAATCATGTCTCTGATAAACAAAGAGCTAACCCTGTTGGCTGCTCCCCTCGTTGGGTGGTATCTCTCCATGATCCTTTGGAGGTCGGTACTCTGTCTGCTATGAAAAATATAGAACCCAGGACACTCAGGGCACAACCTAATGATAATGAACTCTGTAATAATTAGCCTCTCAGACTACCTCCCTATATTCTTGTAAATAAATTGTGCTCTAGGAGGAGGATGTGGCCATGCTCTCAAGCTACTACCAATGGCCCATCTCCTACATAGCCCTAAGCTCTACAACCTATCTCTGTTGGACAGCCTGATCCCGATCTGTCCGCAGCTAGTCTCTCTCTGATGTTAAGGCTACGATTTGTCCCTGTAACCCCCACACCTATTCCTGTAGTTGTTGGATGAGAGTGTCCCTCTGATCAAGTGGAGGTGGTGGTGGAGATGGTGGTGGAGGTCCCTGATCTCTCTGAGCTGGCTAATATTCATGGTTGTCCTGATCTTGTCGATCCTGATCCTAATCCTACCTCAGAGGATCCTATCATACCCTATCTTGATCGGGTTGCTGGTGTGGTCCACCTCTTCTCCAGTCCCCATCTCCATCCCTATCTCCATCTCCTCAGCCTCCGTGGCCCCGACCTCTTCCTCCTAATCTGTCCCTGGCTCTCTATCATGCCGATGGTGTCTGTGGCATTGTCAATCTAAGGGGTGGCCTGAACCAGTCCCTATAAGCCTATGTAGTCCTTATGTATGTGTGGCCTTGATCATATGGCCACAGCCTAGCCAACAGCTATCTGAAGCTATATGCTTCCTTGTCTGCTGGAATGTATCAGCCCCAAGTTGTCTCCCTCTAGTACATGCAATTACCGCAATGTACTGGTCATCAAGTCTATCTTGTGGCTCCCCGAACTATCTAAGAACTTAGTCAGGCAAGTACTGCTCCACCATGGTGTGCTCCTGACCTGCATCAATCTGTTCAGTCTCATGAAAAACAATTGTTGGGCATCATCGTACCACGCTAGCCATCCAAGGTATGGTCGACATGTGAACACTCTCATATCATCGATAACCCTCCTCCAATGAGGAATTTTGTGCTATCCAGTATGTGGAAAAGAGAGTCATCCCCTATACCTCCAGATGACTGGGTCATCGAGCTCCATATGAACCACTGTAACTCATGGGAAGAGCACTATAATGTGCTCCTAGGCCCAAATATGGAGGAGTGTGACCTCGGCCCTGATGGCTCTACCGTCACAGTATGCGAACTCATGAAGATCTTGATATAGCGAGTCTAGCAGCACTAGCCCCCATGCAAAGCATACTCTTTGTCTGACCATAAATTCCTAAGCGAGCCCCCATCTTGAACTAAAGTATTGGTCGCACCGATCTCATGCCACAAGTCCTAAAATGATAGTCACAATGACCAGGAAAAATGATGACATGATGAGCCTGTAGCGCTCCAACTCATTCTAGCCCTCTACAGAGATAATCTCACCTAGGCCCATCAAGTCGTAACAGACATCTCTCCAAAATCCACATCATAGATGGGTCTCTCCATGGATTAACAATCACAGTATGCACCTAACATCCTCTAGGGTCATTGTCGCCTCGCCTATAGGGAAGTGAAATGATGGTCTTACTGTGCCATCGCTCTGCTAATGTTGTCATCATCCCTAAGTGCGTCCTCACTTGCGGTGCATATGCAATGTACCAAAGTCCAATCACCCCCAGGTGCTCCTAGAACCACTTGTGCATACCAACTAGTCTGCCCAAAATGGAGGATCTGTGCTCACACAAATGAAGAATCTTTGTCTCCTCTTGCATCAGGAAAGTCACTACGTCAAATTTCATAAAAAAAATTATGATCCTATTTGTAGTCTGCGCCTCTGAAACAACATATGCGTTGTTGTTTGTAGGTGCAGGGTTGTTTGGAAGCTCCAAACTGCACTGCTGGAGGCCCCAAATTTCCAAACTTTGCCACCGTGGCACAGTTTGAGGGCAACCTAGTTTGACTCTTAAACCCTAAATCACTAAATGACCCGCCATGATGCATTTTCAATATGCGGTTCAGTTTGGAGTTTGAACCCTAACTTCAAACTGTGACGCCGCATCTCTATCTATGGGAGCAGCGTATTTTAACATTGCCCGACACTGAAATGAAGTTTGTAGCGGCACTATACAGGATCACTTGACCCAATTTGACTTTCTAAGCTAATAAATGTGCTCAAAAATTGAAATAAAAAGTTAGGGCAAGTTGACTCACAAGTGGTCCTATGTGGGGAAGCCTCTTGTACACTCGTGATCACTTCAAAATGTGCATGGAAGTGGTTGTTGCGCCATCTCTCACAGCGGTCAAAACTCAAGTTTGTAGAATCTCTAAAGGCTAAATGTGAAAATGAACTCGAAGTGGTCCTCCTGGGCCTATTTAAGCCTAAAAAACTAGGGTTTTTTTACCCCGTTTGGTCGTCCAGCCAGGGTTTTGGACCCCCGACCCTATTTTTGCTCAACCAAGGACTTTTTTGCATCACTTTTTCATTTTTTCGCACATTTCTGGCATCCCGGAGCCTTTCAAGACTCGTCAAGCACCTTCTTCTCTTTTTTCACAAGTTCACCCAAAAATTTAAAAAAATTGTCTGATCTCTCAAGAGGGCAGTATATCGGCATGTTTCTTCTTTTCTGTGTAGTAATGGGGCAATTTTGAAAATTAAAAAAAAAATGAATTTTGATCAAGGCAGTTTATTCTTTGAACCAACGCAATGAGTACTTTTCTTCAAAGAGGGGAAAAATTTAGACATGGAATATGTACCCATCACACTTGATCCTGATTACGAACACCGCTTCATCCGGAATCATCTCCTTTGCTAGTCATTTAATCGGATAATTCTTATTTGATAAAATTCGCCACCTTTTGTCCCTTCATTAAATAAATCAAATTTATCTAATTATGTTGTCATCTCTTGTTAATTAAAAATAAATCAATCTTATTTAACTAACCCTATAGTCTTTATTTAATTAAAGAATCCATTTTATTTAATTAAATCTCTAAAGTCATTCTATTAAATTAAATAAATTAAACCTTATTTAATTTAATCTAACATCATCCCTCTTTAATTGAATAAACCAAAATATTTATTTGATTAAATCTAAATCATATCCCTCTCAACTTTGATTTAAATCAATCCAAAAATATAAATCAAATTATCACATCAACTAATATCCTTTAATTTAATCAAATCTTGATTACATTAGTCCTAATCACCTAAATCCTCTAGATTTTGCAACTTGCTCAATAAATCATTTCTTTTGATTTATTAATTCCCCTAATTACTTTCAACATGGCATGAAAAGGGGAATATTCCTCCAAGTTTTAAAATCCCTCCAAATGGATTTGTCCTTCCAACAAGGAATTCATTTCCTCTTACATGTCCTTATGCATTGAGCCAAGTGGCATTTAATTCATCCCCTTCTCCCTCCAACATGTCATTTCATAAATTTGAAATTCCACCTAATATCATTTATTGTGCACATCCACCAAAATGTGCTCATCCTTCCTCCATTCACATCTTGACAAGTGGAATTTGGGCATTGGATGTTGAATGATCCCACATTCCTCCACTTTTCTCATTCTTCCATCTTGTTATTCTATAAATAGAAGGCTCTTCTTCTCATTTTGGATCCACAACTTAGAAAAAAGTTACTATCTTCATATTTAGAGAAAATTCATCCATTTCCATGGCATTTTTCCATCATCATAGCTAGCTTATTGCAGATTTCATCAAGGAAGCACATTGTTCATCATAATCAAGTGGATCAATCTTCATCGAGCTTGCAAGGGATTGGGAGGGACCATTTTCCACATCAAAATGGCACCAATTCCCCCATGGGATTGAGAGTTTGCATGCCCCAATAGGATTTAATAGCTTTTATTTTTTTGTTCTTCATTTCTTTCCTATTTTGTGCATTGTGAATGAATTGCATGGGAAATCTTAGTTCCAACTTGCATATGGATCTAACATTGTGTTTGTGCAAGTCTAGGATTGGGGTTCACATGGTGATCCTAGACCTACACAAACAAAAAGAACAAACACATTATTTTTCCAATATGCAAGTTAGAAACAACATTCCCCATGAATCTCATTTGAAGTGCAAAGAACAAGAAATAACATGAACACAAAATAAAAAGCTATCAAATCCTATTCAATGCAAAAAAACTCTCAATCCCATGGGGGAATTGGTGCCATTTTGATGTGTAAAATGGTCCTTTCCCAATTCCTTGCAAGTTTGAATGATGATTGATGAAGATAGATGCTGCTTGATGAAATTTAACCATAACCTAGCTATGAAACTTGATAAAAACTATGAAAATGGATGAACAATGGATGAACAAATTCAAAATCTCAAGATAATGACTTTGCATAAAGTTGTGGATCCAAATGAGCATGGTGATCTTACATGGATTGTGGATGATCAAAGCAATAGAGGAGGCATATATTTATAACAAAGAAGTATGGAGGATTGAAGAATAAGATGAATGTGGGATTAAAGATGGACCAATGGCATAAACCCACTTGTCAACATGTGAGTGGACATAGGTGTAGCACATTTTGATCAATGTGCATGCATTTGAAATTTTAATTTGAAGAAGTGACATGTTTAGGGGGAATGTAAGAAGAGTTAAATGCCACTTGGCTCAAGGAAAAGGACATGTAAGAGGCTTTTAATCACTTGTTGGAAGGGACAAGTCCTTTTGGAGGTACTTTTTGAATTTGAAGAATACTCCATCCTTGATGCCTTTTTGAATGGAAATAGAGATTTAATAAATCAATTAAGTGTATTTTATGTGCAAGTTGCAAAAGCTAGAGGATTTGATGGATTAGGATTATGATTAATCAGGATTTGATGGATTAGGATTAGGATTAATCATGATTTGATTAATTTAAATGAAGATTAGCTTATTTGACAATTTGATTTAGATTTTAGGATTTAAATAAATCAAAGTGAGAGGAATAATGAATCTAGACTAAAGAGAATGGTGTTAGTTTTAAATCAAATAAAGATAAATTTATTTAATTTAAATGAGATGACTTTAGAGATTAATTAAATAAAATGAATTATTTAATTAAAAGAGGTCCACTATATGATTAATTAAATAAAATGACTTATTTAATTAATAGGAGATGATGACTTAATAAGATAAAATTGATTTATTTAATTAAGAAATGAAATGTGATAAATTTAATTAAACAAAGATTATTTATCTAAATGATTAGCAGAGAGGTGATTTAGGCAGAATTGGTGTTAGTGAAATGAAGATCAGTTGTATAGGATCAATCAGTATATTTTGTGTCTACATTTTTCCCCTCTTTGAAGCAATGTACCTGTTGCGTTGGTTCAAAGAATAACCTTGTCGCGATCAAAATTCAATTTTTATTTTATTTTTTCAGATGCCCCAATAGAAAGATGTATACTAGTACACTACCCCCTTGAGAGATCAAGTGAAACGTTCGATTTGAAGGTCGATCTCACGATAAAAGAGGTTCAAGATCAGTTCAGCTCATGGAGGACTAGAAAGCTTGAATGTTTGATGTAGACAGATTTGATGAAGTACAGACAGTCATCAACCATGGATAGCCTCATGTATATTTTGATATAACACACAGATTTAATACTTGGATTGAAATGTTAGTAAAGATAGAAGAATAAGAAGAAATGAGATGGTGAAAGAGACAATCCAACAAGTCCATGATCTAACGAGACTTTATTAGAGATGAGATGATGGTGATGATGATGATTTTCTTATCAAGAATTTGGATTTTAAAAGGGCTATTCACCTTATGTTTGATAGCACACGTAGGCACGATGCATCAAGGTATAAAGAACCAGGATGGTGTTGCACCTAGTGTGATGGACTTTGACTCAAAAATTAGATAGGAGTACTCCTGTTCACACTTAGCATAGAGAACCTCATTTAGAATGCAGTTCAGATATTTTGAATATCTCAGACCAAAACATAGAAAGACAAGCCTTCCTATGTGGTCAACAAGACACCTAAAACACCCTCCCTACACCCAAACAAAGCACGCATGACGAAATATATATTACAAGAATATCCAACAAGCATAATAGATAAAAGATAATGATCGTTGCCCCATTCCTTTCTCTCTAAATCATTTTGATTAGATATCATCGAGAGGTCATTGGAATGAGCGTAATAAGATAAATCAAAAATAAAAGATCAAGTACACAAACAAGCCAATGTTCTTCATACCTCTAGCCAAGGGGATGTGTTTTGAGGATAAGGATCTGAAGTGATTGCCAAAGATAATGCCCATTATAGGAAGGATGCATCCTAGGACATGTTAGTGGATGGTGGCAAGTTGATAAGTTATTTTGAAAGGTTGTTGATATGAGGTCAATTGACATGTTTGCGAATGATCAAGAGTTTGATTTTGCGTTTAAAGGTTTTTTGTTTCGATTTTGATTTTAAGTTTGAAGTTTAATTTTGTTGATTATTGTGGTTGTTTTTGTTTGTATTGCCAAAGGGTGAGTGTGACGATTTGTTTATTATGGATGAGATTATTGTGGGTGAAAGCGAAATAGGACAGATGGATTCTTTCAAATATTTTGATGTTTTTGATGTTTTTGAAATGTTTTGAGGCTGTTTTTGGGTTTTTTGTAAGATTTTGCAAATGTTTTGATTTTCAAAATTTTCAATGCTTTTGGTGTTTTCTGAGATTTTATGAATGTTTTTGGATTTTTTGTATTTTGAATGTTTTTGTGTTTTTGAGTTTTTTGAATGTTTTTGGATTTTGTGTTTTTTGAATATTTTTGGATTTTGTGTCTCGGGGGCTGATCAAAGATGAGTCTTGCCTACGTTTAAGCTCAGAGACGATGTAATTCAGATAGCATGTTTTTGATATTTTTTGGACTTTTTGACTTGTTTTTGGATTTTGATATGTTTTGGATGTTTTTGGATTTTCGCATGATTTTGACAATTTGGACATGGATATGTGTGACAATATTAGTGATCTGTTTTGATATTTTTTTGAAAACCAAGCTAACGTTGATTGATCTGATTGATGGATTGATGATGATAACATTGTTGATGATATACAACAATGCAAGGATAATGTTAAGCAACACAAGGATTAGGATGGATATCCCCAGATGATGAGGGATTGATGATGATAACATTGTTGAGGATACACAACAATGTAAGGATAGTGTTAAGAAACACAAGGATTGGGAAGGATATCTCGAGATGATGATGGATTGATTGGATTTGATTGATCAGGATTTTGAAGCTTGATTTTGGAACAACATTGTTTTGAATGATTTGATATGACATTGAAGTGAAAATTAGATGTGACTAATAGTGATTGTTTAGATTGATGTTCAATGAAAGATAATGCTTGATAAGGAACATCTCCTTGTCAAAATATGCCATGAGTTAGTGATTTGGATTTTTTGGCTCACAAATGCTTTGACCAATTTAATTTCACATTTTCCAATGTTCAGATCACATAAGTTGGAAGATATTGATCAAGATTATTTCCTGAAGGAAGATGTAAATATCTACCCCCAGTGTCTAGCAATGTATGTAATGCCATAGGTGGATGCTTGGATAGGTGTGTGGATGGATGGATATGGTAAGCATGCAAAGGATTCCAAATATTATCCTATGATAAGATAAGGTGTTCGAATAGAGGAATGCTCATTTGGATAATGCTTCATGGCTCAGATAATGGATTGGATAAATGGTTCATGGATGAATGGAGTTATTATGGATGATATGGATGGAATGTTGGATTTATTATGGATGAGATGAGATGCTTCCACCTAAACTAGCACACACAAATGCTTGATTCTACACATGATGCCTATTTTCCAGGTTTTAATCATGGTACTATTTTCTTGAGTTTTTTATTTTATTTTTATTTTTATTTTTTTGGTTTTTCATATTGTTTTATTGTTTTGGTTTTTTGTGAAAAATTTGTGTTCATGCTAAACCACCTTGTAGTGTTGATGTAGATTCTTCTATCATAATGTTCCATCAATATCCTACTTAAATAAGTTGCTTTGCCAAGATATGTGCAATTGAATACAACTTTTGAGATTACTGATCTTCTTTGTTGATACCAGAGTTAACTTTCTCTTTATGTGGACATCGCAATAGAGTGCCTTTTGAATCCTTATGATGAAGGGTCATTTCCAACACATGGTAAATGTGAGAACTGGATATCATGAGCGGAGGCATGGATGGAGTGTGTTTAGGAATAAAAGATGGATTGGTTGATAGTTTGGAACCTTTGACTCTCCAAATGTGGGAAGATGAGCAACGATGGGTGGATACAAAAGTGTGAAGGGAATTAGGACCAACAACTTGATATAATTTGTATGTTGCTTGAGAAGTCTACATTTTCCTTTGTGGACATCTTTGATGGATACTTTTCCCTTTTTATTTTCCCCATAGTTTCTTTGACTAATGGAGTTTGATAGGGATATTCTTTCTTTGTATATTTTGGTATCCATGTGTATTTTATTAATCCATTATGCTTCTCAACTTCTTTTTCTTTGATAACTTTCTTCATGCTTTGATTCAAATCCTTTTTTTGATATTGGTCCCAATTCATGGATGGGGTGATGGGTGGATGAAGATTCATCACATGGTTGGTTGTAGTATTGGCATTGGTTTCATCATAAGGATTCTTCATGCTCCCTATGTTGATGCTTGTGCTAGATAAAGTTTCCCCAGTATGGTAGTAGTAGCACCTTTTTTCTTTCATTCTACCTATTTTTAGATGTCTTGTTCAGTAAGCATTCTCTGATAAGTGACTACTGCAAATGACGTTATTTCAATTTGTTGCTTTGCTGACTCTTGAATATCATGTTCTTTCTGACCTGCTTCCTTGAGTGGATAATGTTGGATATCTTCATACATGATGTCCTCAATCTGAATTTGGGATATATCTGATGCTAATGTTGACAATTCAGTTTGACTGTAGGAATCAATAACCTACTTTTTTTGTGTAATAATGTCAAGAGTAAAGGAATCTTGTTATGAATGAAGATCATATATGTGCCCATCCAAAGAAAGAATCCCATGGGTAGGTGGAGGAGTATGTGCTATGTGGATGTGACAATAATTTGCAACATCTTGTACAGATAGGAGAGTGTCCATTAGATCATTGTAGTAGCTTGGAGATACAAATTGTTGATCTTGAATGATTTTGGAATTTCTTTCAACATTCTTTGGATCAATTTCTTGACATGGGTCAGTTTCAAAGGATGGATTTCTTACAAAGGGTTCTTGGATGTCTTCATTAGGCATGGGAGATGGATCAATATCCTCTTGACCTTTGAGTGGGCTTGGATCAAATGTTGAGTTGAGGATCCCTTTAGTATTTTCAACCATGAAGGATGTCAATAGGTCTTGGAAAGGACCATTGCTAGACTTTGGTGAAAGATGTTGATCATGCTTTGGAATAAATTCCTGAGATATGTCCTCTAACTCATTAGGTAATGTAGAGATATTTTTAACAGGATCATTGGTCAATGGATCATGGATGATGTCAATAGGATCAAATAATTCTAACACTCCTTGTAATAGATCATTGCCAAATATTATTGAAGTATTTTAATCATGACTAAAAAATGACTCTTGATGCATGTTGATTTGATCATCGGATGAGGTAGAAACATCTTCAAGGTACTCATTGATGGATAAATCTTGATCCTTGTTTTCAATAATTGTGGTGGAGAGATTGTCAATGCTATCACTAGTGGTTGAATCCTGATCATTGTCCCCAATAGTTTTTTTTTTTATCAATAAGGTCTTGGATGAGATTTTTTATTCGAATGCAATTTGATGTTGTGTGTCCCTTTATTTTGTGATAATCACAAAGGTGCTTCTCGTTATACCATGGTGGTTTAACTTGAGGCTCTTGATAATTTTCATACATGGGGATTTTGATGAGATTTTCTTGTATCAATTGTTGCATGACTAATTCGATTGGTTCCCCAAGTGGTGTGTACTTTTGTTTGTTACCTTGGGAGATTTGTACTTTAAATTGACCTTGTGGTGATTGATTTTGGAGATGTGGTGATTGATCTTTGGGATGTGGAGGTTGGGTTTGTTGTTGATGTTGTTGATCTTGATATCCAACCTCTTGACATTGGAGATATTATTCTTGATGTGGCTCTGGAAACAACTCAAAGCCTTGATGACATGGTTTAACCAATGGAAGAGTGTATTGATTTTGGGGTGGAGAGGTCTCTTGGCGCAATGAATCAACTATTTTGGTAAGTGTAGCAATTTGATCTTAGAAAATTTGATCTTAATTTTGATCTTGACACCCTTGATGTAGTTGATCTGGTTTTTGTTCAAGCATATTTGGAATGCATACTTGTGGTGTTTGTGTCAGATTATATACAAATTAATTTTGGACAATGTTTTGATTTGGGATGATGTTTAGATTTGGAATTATAGGTTGAAATTGAACATTATTGTGGTTGGGAATCACATTTCCTTGATTTAGGTAACTTTGATTTTGCATGGTGTTACCTTGACTTGGATCAATACATGGAGTTGCTAACATATTGTTTGGACTTTGAACAATATTTGTGTGATTTGAAAACATATCTATCCCAAAGTTTACCAAGTTTGGATTTGAAATGTTCATGTTTGGTAAATTTGTACTTGGTATATTCACATTTGGAATGTATGGATTTGGTGGGATAATGTTGTTTTGTTGAAGACTCATGTATTGATTGTTTGGTTGATAGATTTGTAAGTTTTGACTTTGATTTAAATCTATCATAGGGAAAGGTGTTCCAAAATTTAGATTGGGCATACTCACATTTGTTGTATCATTGAGGTTTGTAGGGGATAATGATCCCATGTATAGATTGTATAAATGTGAGTTTTGATAATCCATTGGTTTTGTAGGGCTTTGATAGTTTGGTTGACTTAGATCACTCATGATGTATGAATCAAGTTTATATTCCATGTTCTTCTTTTGTTTTGACTTTGTTGACCTCTAAAGAATTTAGGACCAATGATGAGATGAAGGATGAAAGGGGTGAATGATATGGGTGTTGAAATTTTAGAAACCTTGGAGGGATACTAGACTTTAGGTCTTTTGGATTTTGATTTTGGATTTGATTTGGATTTTGATTTGGATTTTGATTTGGATAATGAACTTATAAACCCCAAGATGTTGGGTGTTATCTTGGAATAAAATTGTCCACAAGGATGATAATTTAATTAGATGTATGAGGAAGGATTCATCCACACACACTTAGCCAAACATGGAGATTTTGATGTTGATTTGAAGGATTTTACCAAAAGTCTAGTATGAATTATTTTTCAAATGGTTCAAAAGTTGTTTGTGAGATGGGATTTGATTGATGTTTGAGATGGATGAAGTGTTTTATTTGATCCTAAATGAACCTAAAAGAACTTTGTTTACAAGACCAAGATATTGAAGAACATGATTTTCCCTAAGAGTAGTTCAAACCAAAAGACCAATGTTTTGCTTGGAAGACCATAAGAAAAATGATAACAAGCACATGTGTGGGGTTTGATTGATTTAATCTTGGTTAATGAATTGCTTTTACCACAAATACTTTCTTGATTATATTTTCAAAATGAATGTCTATGTTTCAATTTCTTTTCATCCCACAAGGTCCATTATGTGGAAATCAAGGGAATTAAGGAAATAGTTCCCTACTATTGACTTTAGAGAGATAAAGTAGAGATATAAGTCCAAATACTTAGAAGCCTCTAAGGATGAAATCCCTAGGACAAGCAATAGCACTTGGATTTTTTTAAAGGTATTTGCTCCTCCTAAAGGGTTTGAAATTTTAATGATTTTGTTGAATGATTGTTTTCCAATGTTTTAGATCCAAGCAAAGTGTTTTGATTCCAAAATTATGCACAACCCTAGGATAGAATGAGACAATATTTGTTGAGTTCCCACTTGGATAAATCCAGCTATGCCTACTCTTAGTGGATGATTAGATGCTTAACCACACTGGCTCCCCTCCACGACTCACACTTCTCGGGTCAGCCAAGCATTAGTACCCATGAAACTCTCATGGCATACTTCTCATCTCTACTAAGAGTCATAAAAATGTGGGATGGCTTCAGAATGACTGTTCTTGCACCAACAAATAGATAAGGATTTGGGCTTCACAACAAAAGGTTCTACTATAGGAATTGTGTTCATGGGGGATCATCCATATGGCAAGAGACCATCGCTTCTCTTCTTGTCAGAACAATCCTCATGATACTTGAACTTTCCTCAAGTACCCACACTTATATACCGAGTGGAAGTTGCTTGGCTTTAGCGTGTTCTTGGTTGGGTCATTCCCTGGGGTGATTACTTTTTCCCACTAGGAAGGCCCTCTAAGGATAAAAAAAAGTGAGCAAGCACATCCGTAGTTTGATCAATCTTTGTTTGTGTGAACAAAGAGAGAACACACGCAATATACTCAACTCACACTTGCAAACTTTATTCAATTTTAGGAACCCAAATTGAAATATGGATGAAATCTTTTATACAACTTAATGTCACCAAAAGGACTTTTGACTCTCAAGATCATCATGAGGCATGAGAGAAGTGCATACGCCCTTTCAAATGAGATTACTTTGTAAAAAATATTACAAAACACAAATGACACATGTTCATTTTAACCTTCAAAGAAAAAATGGATTCTTTTTAAGCACCAAAATTAAATTGTGACATTTGCTTCTTCAATTTTTAAGCCCAAAAAAAATGTAGTAAGTTGCTAAAGTTTTTTTAATCCCTTTGTTTTTTTATTTTTTAGCCTAAACAAAAATTATTGAGTCCTAAAAAGCTTGAAAATGGAAAAGTCCTTACAAGTGGGAATATAATTGCTCCCCAAAGTGTTCAAAAACACTTGATACAATCATGTGATAATTATTTTTCTCGCTTCCATGCTCCATGATCCTTTAAAACCTACAATCTAAGCTCCAAATGTTAGATGAAATCAAGAAACAAGAAGATATGAGGGTTAGATAAATGATTAAGCATAAAAGCCCTAAAATTTAGACCAAGTTTCATTGTGATTTGACATTAGGTGAAAATTTGAAAATTATAACTCTGTCAAAGTTTAGAAACTCCTACACCATTAGATAGCTTATGAAATTCTACCCCACTTCAAAAAAAATAGATTCAAAAAATACCAAAATATGACCAAGATACAACCATTTTAAGATTCAATGAAAAAGTAAAAAAGAAAAGGCAGTGCCTTTTGAAACACAGAGGCAATGGTGTTGTTTGAGTGCAAACAACGACGTTGGAATGAAAGCGGTGTTGTTTGAGGATTTGAGCAATGCTTTGGTAAAAATAGCGGTGTTATTTATAAAAATAGAGACCGCATATGCGTCGCTATTTCCTCCAGCGATGGTGTTTGACCTGGAAAGACAAAAAAACATAAAAAAATGACAGAAATGGCCAAAAAACCATGTTAATTTTGAGATTTATGCCCTCCTTCTAGTGCCAAAATGTGAATGGTGATCCTATACCTATACAAACACAAAGAACAAACACATTATTAGTCCAATATGCAAGTTAGAAGCAATATTCCCTATGAAATTCATTTGAAATGCAAAGAATAAGAAATAACGTGAAGAACACAAAATAAAAAGCTATCAAATCCTATTCAATGCAAAAAAACTCTCAATCCCACAGGGAATTGGTGCCATTTTGATGTGGAAAATCGCCCTTTCCCAATTCCTTGCAAGCTTGAATGATGATTGATGAAGATAGATGCTCCTTGATGAAATTTGACCATAACCTAGCTATGAAACTTGATAAAAACTATGAAAATAGATGAACAATGGATGAACAAATTCAAAATCTCAAGATAATGACTTTGCATAAAGTTGTGGATCCAAATGAGCATGGTGATCTTACATGGATTGTGGATGATCAAAGCAATAGAGGAGGCCTCTATTTATAACAAAGAAGGATGGAGGATTGAAGAATAGGATGAATGTGGGATTAAAGATGGACCAATGGCATAAACCCACTTGTCAACATGTGAGTGGACAAAGGTGGAGCACATTTTGATCAATTTTCATGCATTTGAAATTTGAATTTGAAGAAGTGACATGTTTAGGGGGGGTGTAAGAAGAGTTAAATGACACTTGGCTCAAGGAAAAGGACATGTAAGAGGCTTTTAATGCCTTGTTGGAAGGGACAAGTCCTTTTGGAGGGACTTTTTGAATTTGAAGAATATTCCATCCTTGATGCCTTTTTGAATGGAAATAGAGATTTAATAAATCAATTAAGTGTATTTTCAAGTGCAAGTTGCAAAAGCTAGAGGATTTGATGGATTATGATTAGGATTAATCAAGATTTGATTAATTTAAATGAAGATTAGCTAATTTGACAATTTGATTTAGATTTTAGGATTTAAATAAATCAAAGTGAGAGGAATAATGAATCTAGACTTAATTAAATAAAGTTTGATTTATTTAATTAAATGGAATGGTGTTAGTTTTAAATCAAATAAAGATAAATTTATTTAATTTAAATGAGATGACTTTAGATATTAATTAAATAAAATGAATTATTTAATTAAAAGAGGGACTATATGATTAATTAAATAAAATGACTTATTTAATTAATAGGAGATGATGACTTAATAAGATAAAATTGATTTATTTAATTAAGAGATGAAATGTGATAAATTTAATTAAATAAAGATTATTTAATTAAATGATTAGCAAAGAGATGATTTAGGTAGAATTGGTGTTAGTAAAATCAAGACCGGGTGTATAGGATCAACTGGTATATTTTTCATGTCTACACTATATTTCCCTTTATTAGAAATACATCAAACCAAGAATATAGAGGTTATGAATGCACAAATGTCTTTTAAATCCCCCTTAATAATCATATCTCCTATATACCTTGCAGAACATCCTAAGAATCCTCTAATCCTTTACCCATCTTTAGACAAACCTCAAACTCAAAACAATCATGAACTTATCCTCCACCCACCTAAGAATACTATGTTGCAGCAGCCGATTCATAATACCATTTCTCATACATATAACACTAGAAACAATCCACAATCAAGATAAACACCTTCAACATCCCTTCTCTTACCTAACCCCGTCTTACTTGATCCTCCTTGTTTTTCTTCACAAACTAGAAATGAGTACAATCTTGTTGAACAACTTAAGAATACTCCTACTAAGATATCATTATGGGACCTTATTCAAGCCTCACCTCATTACCACAACATGATTCAAAGTTCCTTACAATGATTTCCTATCCCTTCTAATGTGCAACCAAATGACATAGCAGCCATGATTCAAGGAGTAAATGTAACATTGTTTTCCACCAAAGTGAGCTCCCTCCTTTGGAAGTACAAAAACAATGTGAGGATTTCATGATAATAGCTCAATATAAAAGAACTGGCATAAACAAAACCCTTGTCAATAATGGTTATGCTCTTAATGTGTGTCGTGTATCCCTTTTAGGTAGACTTGGTGTGGATAAATAAAAAATTGAACCCGACTCTTTATCTATTAAAGGATTTTACAATGTAGGAAACCAACCACTTAGTGTGATCACTTTCCCTATTATAGCTAGAAATGACACATTAGAAACATCAATCCATGTTATGCCTCGTGATCTTTCATATAATCTCCTTTTAGGAAAGTCATGGATTTATGCAATGAATGGGTTCCTTCTACTCTTCATTGTAAAATGAAGTAAATTTACAACAAAAAAGTGTACACACTCCAAGATGACCCCAAACCAATGTGAAAAAAAGTGAGAAGAGGGAAGCAGTTTATTATAGTTGGTGCATGTATGCAATAGCTTTTTTTTTCATGTATAGTTGAGATATTGAGGAAGTGTTGTGAGTACATGGAGCTATCTTCATGTTGCAGTGTCTGGAGATGTGTTGGAATGATGTAATGTGCTAAGATGGTGCCTTTGGTGCTTGGATTCCAATTGCTTTTGAGAAAATTTGATAAATAGAGAAAATTATGTTGTGCAAATGTTTAGAACATGCTCGAGAAGTTCTCCACATTTATTTTGTGTTGATTCTATGCCTATGTGATTTGATATGTTTTTCAAAGTTGTAAATAGCTGCTATAAATAGAGTTTTGGCTTTTCGATCATTGTGTAGAGTGAGATATGTTCACCTATGTGTGAACTACGTTTTTAGTGTTGTTTGTTGTGATCTGGGATAAATGTATTTCCTCTGCATTTCTCCCTATTTTAGTCTTTTTGAACATTCTGGATAACTGAGAGGGGGGGTGAACTAGTTATCATAAAACAATTTTATTTTCTTTAATTAATCTAAAGTAGGCTTATATCAATCAAAAAATAATCAAACATATATGAACATGAAAGCACACAACACCATGCACAATAAACACCAAAATTTACATGGAAACCCAAGAAGGGAAAAACCATGAAGATTGCTAATTCTCAATTATAGAACACTGATTAAGATGACACTAGTTAAGGTGATTTTTACAAAGGCCCACTACCAAAATGCTCACTGCAAGAAAGGCTCACTGTCAGTGGGCTCACTTCCTAATTAATATATCTGATTACAAGATAGTATCACTAACAAAAGTGAATTGATGAAGTTGCATCTACACATGCATGAATTCAATTGTGGTTAAGAGCACAAGATCTGTCTAAAACATATCCATTCAAGAATCTTCTACACACCTTCCTCGCACAATTTCTGCAAATCAGATTACTTCTTCTTTTGCACCCTTTTATCTGCTCAAACACATCATACTCCACAATTCTTGTTTCATCAAACAAAAATAACTTTTACTTATAACATTCCATGCTTCCATAAAATCCTAAGTCATCCAAACAAAATTTGAATTTAGATCACCACAAAACATGTCAGCATGAGGAACAACCTTGAAATATTCAATAAGGCCTTGCACGCTAGCACCAGACCCAAAATATAGGTCGCACATAAAGATATTCTTACCACATTACCAAGTGATCCAGAAATAGACCATACATAAGATAGGTTCATTTCATCACATAATTATCAAAAGATAGAAAACTTTGAATTACATGAAATATATTTTGGAGCCGATGGGAATGCCACAACCAAGACCAAATATCGATTATCATCAATTTTAGTATCAACTGAAGAAACAAAATAGCCAACATCAAATTATTAGACTTCATTATTCTGCATTAACTATCCTCCACAGATGTCCCAAAAAGAAGTACTTCCATATCCAGATCAAAGATAACATCCATACTACACAACATCAAAGTTCATACGATATGATAGATCACTTTTGTATATCGTCTGGAGCACAACCTTTTGGATCCAAGTTTTGACATCAATGACAACAATGCTAAATCATCTCAACAACTTTTGAATAGTCTCCCCCTTTGGAATTGATGGAAAAACAACAAAAAATAAAAAACACAAAATTCCAAAACTTCAAGCACTCCCCCTTTGTCAAGCAATTCAATACCTCTTCTTTTTTTGTTTTTCTCTTCATTTTTCTTCCCCTTTTTACCATCAAAGGAAAAGGGAAAAACAAGAACATTCAGAAGATCAGGTAAAAATAACACTTTTCACACAAAAAATATTCTTACATACCTTTCTCTTATAGTTGGAAGAATCCTCTTCCAAGCTAGCACTACAGAAACCATTCTAGCACACATACTATCTAGCAAAGTCAACAACATAAATGAAGATGACCAGTCCAGAGATAGGCATTGTCGTTCACAATCCTATGCATTAGAAAGTATCTCAGATAGATGATCAAACTGGACCTCAACAATTTATTTGACCAACCAGAAAGTTCTAACCAAATATTCCCTCTATCTCTGAACAGACAATAGCTTAGCTTGCAACTCTAGGTGATCCCACAAAGTTGGTTTAAAATTTATGGGAGATTCTACTTTTTGCTGAAATCACATAGTCTTAGAAAATATAATAATTTAAGCATTAAAAATTTCCATTTAAATAATTCCAATTGAAGAGGGTTTGATCAAACTACCTTAGATCAAACCCCCTTGGATAGAACCCTACTATTTTTAAACCATAACTATAATAGATTCTCCTTTACACCTATCAAAATGTTGATAAAAAACCACTTTTGATTTACCTTTTGGGGGATCATGTTATAGCAGAGATATAGCTCTGATTCTATGTTAGAACTAGATATGGCTACCAAAATCTTGAGACTAAATGGAAAGCACAAAAAGAGAGAATATAATGTGACAAGAATACACTATATTCTTATCAATATGATTCAATGATATGATTGTTGTACAATGTAACTTAGAAATCCCTTGATTTTATAACCAAGGTGAGATGCAAGATGTCATAGGATTATGAAAAGTGTCTTAATCATATGACATGAGACAACTAATCACACTTACCTAGGTTCACATGTGTTACAATTCAAAATATAAGATAACAACTAATGACAACTAATACCTTCTAGAAAGATTCCTTCCTAGGACCTAAGTAAACTTAACATGTGTAAATAATTCCTTTAGTAATTAATGAACTACGTACAAGACTTTATTTACACCAACACCACCCCTTAAGTGTAGCTTAGGGAGTAGCAGATTACTATGCAAATGACATAAAGATGCAAAGATGGGTCCTGGCTATGAGGCCATGTTAGGTACCCATGTACATATGCAAATGAAATCTCTCACAAATGGAGAAAAGGAGAAAAACTAGTGGGAGAAAAATCCTCCCCAAAAGAGATATGAAATACATTAATGAAATGCTCTCAATGAAGAATGAGAAGGCCAAAACCCCATGTGAGGAAAAATACTTCCCCATAAGAGAGAATAAGAAGAGAGACAAGGAAGCCCCCCCTCAATGTTGTGTCTCTTGCAATGATGGTAGAAGCTCGGCATTAAATGATGAAGATGATCCAATCTCGCCGAGCAACATTCCTTCCCTTAGGAAGAAACAAAACCATGGATGTATGCAGGATGTCTGGAATATAGATGGTGTATGATGTCTCTGAAGCATGCTCAAGTGTCTCCATGTTGATGTCGAAAGCTAACACACTCTAAACAAACATTCTAGGCCACAGTGTTGAAGAGGACAATCCAAAATCTAGTAGAAATGAATGTAGAACATGATGTAAAGATAATGATATCCCCTCTAAAGATAAAGAACCCTCCCCCAAATGTTGCCCAAAAGTATCCACACTCACGCCAAACTGTGAAGAATGATCATGTCGAGAATGAACAAGAGGTTCAAAGTTTTCCCTTGCAAAAACTAAAGAAGGTGCATCTTCATCAAAGAGAAGATGAATGTGTCAATGATGTCTCCCAAATCTTCAAGATGAGACCCCACAAAAAATTTTGAAATACCTATCAAGAAGTCATCACAAGTAGCCATATATGGAAGACTATGTATGTCTTGTTGCACTGAATCATAAGGAACCCAAATTGTGGAATCACAAGCATCCTCAGCTACAATAGTAGATGGAGGAGATATAATGCATGACTCAAGAACTAGATCTGATGTGCGAACTCCCAAATTCAAGAAGCCAAATGTATCTTTTGAATCATGGTTTGTATGATCAACATTCAAAGGAACAATGTCACCATTAGAAGCAAAATATGCAAAGGTATACAACTGAGATGAATGATCAACCGCCCTAGTAGAAATGATCTCTCAACTCTCCAAGTCACAAATGATGACTGAATTAGGTGTGAACTCCACAATTCTTGCATCTCAACCATGTGTAATATGATATATGGAAAGAAGATTGTTCGTCAAATGAGGAACACAAAAGAAATCCTAAAAAAGTGTTGTCCCCAAAACTAATAGATCCCTTGCCAAGTACACTCATGTATGTATTGTTTCCCATCAAGATAGGAGACATAGTACAAGGCTGAAATGAAGAGAATATTGGCTGCGAAGATGCCATATGATGAGATGCTCCTAAATCTAGAAGCCATCTCCCTGATCTTGGACCTAAAATAGAACAAAGAGCTTGTCCTTTATTTCCTGATGCAGATGCTTGACCTTTGTCCTTTTTAGACTATTTTGAAGAAGGAGGAGATTCAGACATTCTAGAAGGAAAATCAATCTAATTCTTTTTTAGAAGATTTTTCAACTCATCAGTATCCTTCTTATAGCAATAGTGTTCTTCATGTCCATCCTTCTTGTAATATGCACAAGTAGGCCTCTCCTTCTTAGATGTTTCCCCTTTGGAAGAGGATTTTTTCTTTGCTTGATCTGAATGTGGATTATTCTTTGATTTCTTTTGTTTCTTATCTAATTTTGTTTATTTCACCTGACTAACCAACAATTCCTAAGATTTAGAATTCTTGATGAGACCCATTGAGATAATATTTTGTTGCTCATGTATCAACACCTTAGAAAATGATGCAAATGAAGGTGTAGTATATGTATACCCCATAGTCAATCTATGAGTATGAAAGCTAGAAACAAAAGAAGCATAATTAGGACCAAGTTTGTTCATTGTATTGTAGACCAGCTTAATGTCCTTCTTATCAATTCCACATGCTTTGTATTGCTCTCTTAGATAATTAACCTTGGTGATGTAGTCCTAGATGCTATCAAAGTTATTTGGATCAAGGATCATCAATTCATTATCAATTTGATAGCCTCTTACTTCATCTATAGTACCATACAATCTTTTCAATTTGTCCCAAGCTTCGTGAGAATTCTTGTACATGATTCAATTTGGAACAAAAAATCTTGAGAAACAAGTCTACAAAGACACCCAAGAGCTTTGGTATGTTTGATCATCCATTTTAACTTTTTCTCATCATTTGTAGGTTCAGGTACCTTATTTTCAACATATAGAGAGTGACCTTCTATCATTAGAATACTCCATGCATTATGATTCCATGTTGAATAATTATATGATGTAAGCAAAGGAACCTTAGAATGATCCATGAAAATGAGAGAGCATAAGCAAACAAATCAAAAGAATGCACCAAGAGACCCCCCTGCCAAATCACTCAATCAAGAAAGCCCCCTAAGTAATATACGATTTGGAACTTTATATTTGTTGGATGTTGTGGTTGGATTGTTGATATGTGGTTGTCATTGATGTCAAAACTATTGTAATTAATGTCTCAGAGGCTATATATGTCAAGGATATTGAGAAAATTGTAATGAAATGAGTTACAAGTTGTCAGTGGTGAAGTGAAGTTCAACTAGTTGGCGAGCTCAACACATTGATGATAAGAGGTTGTGGATTAAAGGTTTTATTGTCGAGTATATCTAGTTTATCCACATTAAGTTTCAGAGATCTGCATGAATATTTGAACGAGTTATGAGTACGTGTGTTCTGCCAGTTTTTCTATTGTTTCAATTGGTGTTCCTGAATGAAGATGATGTGATTCTAGTAAGTTTAGTTGTTGTGGATGCTTCTTTGGTGATTCTTTATTTTTTTGGATGTTTCTATATCGTACTCTATCTATGTTTCACGTACACATTGATCGTTGTGCTCGCGATTGGTGATTTTCTCTTGCATGTTCATGTTCATGGCCGATAAGGTGATTGTAGTGTGTTGTGGATCTTCGAGGAATAATTTTTGAAGGTGTTTCATGGTTGAGGATTTTATTTTGGGTCCTCACTATGTTGTGGCCGACTTGGTTGATTCACATTTATAATCTTTAATGTTTTGGGCCGATAGTTTGTATTCATTTTATTATTTTGTTAAAGTCGACATGTAGCAATGTAATCTCTTGTTGTGGATATATATAAGCGATTGTATATTACATTTTAAGGCAAGCAAGTGTATGAGATGCATGAATAATTTCCTAATCGTTTGAAGGTAGAAGCATAGTTTGAAGAAGAGTGAGCAAAGTGTGGAGAAGTGTTCATGTGCTTAACCAGAACTGTAATCAGGAATTAGTGGATGTTATTTTCTCAGTTCAAAATCTTGCAGATGTAATCCACAATTTTTCTATAAGACAATGTGTCTTCCTTTGGGTAGTAAGCCTTGTTATATTTGAGCAGTGAGCTCTAGGTAGTGTGTCTGAATGCATGTGCATTCCCCATTTTATTTTTTATACTTTTAATAGGGTATAGGGTATTACGACAATAGTGTGTCTCACTTCTAGGATGTGTTGATTTTTTCCTAAAATCACTATTTTTAAAAAAGCTAATGATTAAAGTCTTGAGAGGCTCTATCTAAAGGGTTTTAATTAAAAACAGATAGTTAAGACCCCCTTGGATAGAACCCCTCTAGTATTAAATCATATCCATAATGGAGTCTCCTTCACACCTATCAAAATGCTGGAAAAACACCACTTTTTATGTATCTTTTAAGGGATTAAATTAACATCATTAAAAAATTATATTTTGCAAGATTGTATCCCTCGAAATGAGCTTTCCAACAAGTATAAGTTTCGATATATTTTCATTTTATCATGTATTTAATTTTCAATTTTTACTAAACATAGGTTTTTCTCTAAACATCAAGCTCTTTTTTGTCTAGAGGTGAAAAAATAGTAAACCATTGTAAAAAAAATTCAAAAAATACCCATTCCCTAGGTATTGATGTCCTTGTTTCACCCAAAAAATAAAAATTGGATTTTGATATATACACAAAAAGTTAGGTTTTACGACACACACATATGTACAATTGAAAAAATATATATTTTGATTCTATGTACAAATTTTCACAAATCACTAGTTCACATCATCTTCAAATTCTTAATGGTTTAACTGCTATAGGTCTCAAAAGATGAAGATTCAGTTAAAAATATTGATGTAAATGTCCATCTTGGGCAAAAAGTGAAACACAGTATTGTGATTTCACCCTATAATCTTGTGGACTGACCTCCACTATGGTTTTTCCCCTAATAGGGTTTCCACGTAAAAAATATTGGTGTTATGTGTGTTTTTGATGTGTTGATGATTTATGCTTTCATGGTTATTAATCAGATTTGATAATAAGGTTAATAATTTTAATAAGTTTTGGATTTCTGTGACAATTGATTCACCCCCCTCTCAGTTGTTTTCCCTTGTGTTTCCAACAATTGGTATCAGAGCAAGTTCCTTGGAATAATTTTAAAGCTTGAGGTGATCCAGGATGGCGACATACAAGAAGGATAGTCCGAGATTTGATGGAACAAACTATTTTCTATGGAAGACTCGAATGGAGTGTCATATGAGATGCATTAGTGAACCCTACTAGAACATTACAAGGAATAGGTATGTTATCCCACATAACGGTCCTTCTACTTCTACTGAGATTAAGGATGTTGAGTACAATATCAGGGCTAAGGAAGAATTGTTGAGTGCTCTAACTGATTCTGAGATGACAAATGTTATGGATCTGATGACTGCTTATGAGATCTGGAAAAAGTTGGAAACTTTGTATGAAGGTGATTCTAATGTGAAGATTGCCAAGTTGCAAAGTCTAAAAGGGAAATATGAAATGTTGAGAATGGATGATGATGAGAACATTACTTCTTTCATGCAAAGAGTGAATGCACTTGTGTGCGGTATCAGATGTGTTGGTGGACGATTGGAAGAATCAGAGATTATTGCTAAAGTGCTTAGATCCTTTCCTACTGCATACAAAGTCAAAGCTATTGCTATTGAGCAGCTCCGGACTATAACAATTGTAACCAGAGATATGTTGATTGGTAAGCTTACTATTTTTGAGTTGAGTGAATTTGGTGATGCTCTTCCTAAGACAAAATTTGCATTCAAAGCTACTGTATCCGGAAAAGATAAGCAGAGATATGATCCAGGAGAAAGTTCTTCTAGAAAGATATTCAAGTATGAGGAGGAAATGCAAAATATTGAAGAAGAAGAGAGAGTATTGGACGAGCTTGAAGCACTTATTGTCAAGAGGGAAGCCAAAGGAGAAGGAAATTATAAAGGGAAATTTCCTATTAAATGTTTTTCTTGTAATAAGACAGGTCATTTTGCATCAAGGTTTCTTGAAAGAGTCCCTAAGTCAAGACCTAACAAGCCTAGATTTCAAAGAAAGTGTTATTATGATGTTGATGAAGGTGTGACAGATGATGAATTTGATAAAGGGAATGTAAGTGAGGACGAATGGGTATTTATTGCTATCAAGTAAAATGATCTAGGTCCTACTGAATCTGCTAGTTGTACAAATGTGGAGAAAGCCCTATTGGCCAGAATTGAAGAAAAAGATGAATGGGTGATTGACAGTGGATGCTCTCATCACATGACACATGATAAAAGTAAGTTTGTGAGCTTGGAAAAATATTATGGTGGTGTTGTAATATTTGGTGATGACAAAGTAGGTGTAATTTGTGGTAGAGGATGCATTTCTCTTGATGGTAAGCATAATACTGATGATGTCCTATATGTGGAAGGTCTAAATCATAATCTCTTAAGTGTTGAATAGATGGTTGATAAGGGTTACAATCTTCAATTCAAGGATGGAAGGTGTAGAATATTGGGAAGTTTTAAAAATGTGATTGCATTAGGTACAAAAAAAAAGGGTAATATCTTTCACCTAAATGCTACTAGTAAAATTTGTCTAATTGCTCAAGTTGATGAAAGTTGGTTGTGGCATAGGAGAATGTGTCATGTTAATTTTGACAATATTATCAAGATAAGTTATACTTAGGCTGTGAGAGATCTTCCTAAGTTGATGAAACCTACTAATGCTATATGCAAGGAATATCAATTAGGGAAGCAAACTAGAATTTCATTTCAGACCAAACATCATTGTTCAAATGAATTGTTGGAGCTTGTGCATACTGACTTGTGTGGTCCTTCTAGAGTCAGAAGTTTACAAGGATACAGGTATTTCATGTTACTTATTAATGATTATTCTAGAATGATGTGGGTTACTTTATTAAAGGAAAAATATGAATCTCTAGAGAAGTTCAAGATCTTTAAGACTATGGTTGAGATAGAGACAGGTTTGAAGATTAAATGTCTGATAGAGGTGGTGAATTCACTTCCAGTGAGTTTAATTCTTTTTGTGAAGAACATGGAATAGAGAGACAATTATCTACACCGTGGACCCCTCAGCAAAATGGAGTTGTGGAAAGGAAGAATGGGACAATTGAAGAAGCTTCTAGAACTATGATACTGGAAGGAAATGTTCCTCATATCTACTAGAGAGAAGTTGTGAGTATTGTTGTTTACACTCTCAACTGGGTACAAATCAAAGGTGATACTGGTAAGACCTCTTATGAGATATGGTATGGTCATAAGCCTACTATTAGATATTTCAAAATATTTGGGATTAAATGCTATATCAAAAGAGATGAAGATATAGGAAAGTTTGATGCTAGGAGTGATGAAGGAATCTTTCTTGGTTATTCTACTAAAAGTAAGGCCTACTGGTGCTACAATAAGAGATTAAGGAAAATGGTTGAAAGTGCAAATGTCAAGGTTTATGAATACATAGTTAGACCATCCAAAACCTATGAATATGATTCAGATGATTGGAATGTCAATTTAGATAAAGGAAACAAAGTTTAGACTTCAAATCAAGTTTATATCATTCTGGTGAATCAAGAAAATCAAGAGGAAGGAGGAGCTAGTGAAAGTGCAAAAGAAAGATTACAAGAGCCTAAAATTCAAGAATATCCCAAGACTCCAAGGTATGTAAGACTAAATCATTCAGAAGATCAAATTATAGGTGATAAGAACAAAGGTGTTTAGACTAGGAGAAGAATTGTAGAAGAATACTATTTGATTTCAAAGACTAGGCCTAATAGTGTGAATGAAGCATGCAAAGATGAATATTGGGTTGAAGCAATGAAAGAAGAACTACAACAGATTGAGAAGAATGATACATGGGTTCTTGTTCCTATACCTAAGGACAAAAATGTAATTGGAACTAAATGGGTCTTTAGAAAAAAACTAAATGAGCAAGGAGAAGTAGTTAGAAACAAAGCAAGACTGGTGTGTAAAGGATATTCTCAGATGGAAGGAATTGAATTTGAAGAAACTTTTTCTATTGTTGCTAGGATTGAAACTATGAGACTATTTCTTGCTTATGTTGCTTACAAAAACTTCAAGGTTTATCAGATGGATGTCAAGTCAGCATTTCTAAATGGCGAACTAGAATAAGAGGTGTATGTTGAGCAACCTAATAGATTTCAATTGACTGATCAGGGAGATATGGTTTGTCGGTTGAAGAAAGCACTGCATGGACTTAATCAAGCCCCTAGAGCATGGTATGCCAAATTGGACAAGTATTTGTTGAAGCTTGGATTTAACAAAGGTACTGATGATAGTAATTTGTATTTCAAAATTGATCATGATAAAGATTTGATTGTGGAAGTCTTTGTTGATGATATCATTTTTTGAGGAGATGATAGTTTGTGCATGAATTTTTCTAATGAGATGTAGAGTGAACTGGAGATGTCTATGATTGGAGATGAAATTATTTTTGGGATTAAAAATTACTCAATTAGATAAAGCGATCTTTATATCTCATTCCAAGTATTGAAATAATTGTTAAAGAAGTTTGGTATGGAAGATTCAAAGCCAGTTGGTACACCCATGGTCACCGGATGTAAGTTGACACAAGATGCGATTCTCCTAAAGAAAACAAGACTAGATACAAATTGATGATTGGTGGATTACTCTATTTGACACAAACTAGACCTGACATCATGAATGTTGTATTTATTGTTGCAAGATTTCAAGCTGATCCTGAGGAATCTCATGTGATAGTTGTGAAGAGGATTTTTAGATACTTGAAGGGGATAGTTGATTTTGGCCTGTGGTATCCTAAAGATGATGACCTTGTTTTGAGTGCCTTTACTAATGTTGATTGGGCAAGAGATGTGAATGATAGAAAGAGTACCAATGGTGGTGCATTTTTCTTGGGAAATAAGTTGATTTCATGGTTAAGTAAGAAGTAAAATGTCATTTATTTATCTATTGCAAAGGAAAAATACATTGTTGTTGCTAACAATTGTACTCAAGTATTGTGGATGAAGCAAATGTTCAAAGATATCAGAGTTGTGTATGATGAGCCTATTGCTATATTCTGTGATAACTCAAGTGCAATTAACATTTCTAAGAATCTAGTGTTGCCTTCAAAAACCAAGCATATATCTATCAAATTTCACTTTCTGAGAGAGAAAGTGAGTGAAAAGGAAGTCAAATTGGAGTATGTTCCTACTAAGGAACAAATTGCAAATATCTTTACCAAGTCATTTCCTAAGGATACTTTTGAGTATCTCAGAGGGAAGCTATGGATGATTACCCCTCTTAATCAGAACTAAAATGCATTAACTTGCATCAGTTCATTCATTTCATAGTCATATCTTGATCTAGATTGATGTTGTGATGGCTGCTACTTAGGGGGAGTAGTCAGATGTTTACATATGTGGTTCATAGCTTGTGTGTATCTTTTTCATTGATTCAAAAGGGGGGGAAGAGTAATGTGAAAAAAATTGTGAGGAGAAGAGTCATGTGAAAGAGTTGAGGAGAAAAGAGTCAAAACCTTAGGGAGAGAAAATGTTAAGAGGAAGTTGCGTTGATGGTGTTTTTCACATCATGTGTTGCCATCAATGCCAAAGGGGGAGATTGTTGGATGTTGTGGTTAGATTTTTGATATGTGGTTGTCATTGATGTCAACACTATTGGAATTAATGTCTTAGAGGCTATATATGTCGAGGATATTGAGAAAATTGTAATGAAATGAGTTACAGGTTGTTAGTGGTGAAGTGAATTTCAGTCTATTGGCAAGCTCAATACGTTGATGATAAGAGGTTGTGAATTAAAGGGTTTTTTTTTAGTATATCTATTTTATCCACATTAATTTTTAGATATCCGCATGAAGATTTGATGGGGTTATGAGCAGTTGTGTTCTAACATTTGTTTTGTTGCTTCAATTGGTGTTCCTGAATGAAGATGATGTGACTCTAGTAAGTTCAATTGTTGTGGATGCTTCTTTGGTGATTCTTGATTTTTTTGAATGTTTCTAGATCATGCTCTATCTGTGTTTCACGTCCGCATTGATCATTGTGCTCACTATTGGTGAATTTCTCTTGTGTGTTCATGTTCATGGTTGACAAGGTGATTGTAGCGTGTTTTGGATATTTGACGAATAGTTTTTGAAGGTATTTCCTAGTTGAGGATTTTATTTTGGGTCCTCACTATGTTGTGTTCGACCTTGGTTGATTTGCATTGATAATATTTAATGTTTTGGGCCGACAGTTTGTATTCATTTTATTATTTTGTTAAAGCCGACATGTAGCAATGTAATCCCTTGTTGCAGATATATATAAGTGATTGTTTATTCCATTTTAAGGCAAGCGAGTGTATGAGATGCATGAATAATGTCCTAATCATTTGAAGGTAGAAGCATAGTGTGAAGAAGAGTGAGCAGAGTGTGAAGAAGTGTTCATGTGCTTAACCAAAACTGTAATCAAGCATTAACAGATGCTATTTTCTTAGTTCAAAATCTTGCAGATGTAATCTGAATGTTTATGTAAGACAGTGTGTCTTCCTTTGGGTAGTAAGCCTTGTTGTATTTGAGCAGTGAGCTCTAGGCAGTGTGCATGAATGCATGTGCTTTCCCCATTTTATTCTTTATAGTTTTAACAGGGTATAATCTTTTGGACTGACCTCCACCATGGTTTTTCCCCTAACAGAGTTTCCACGTAAAAAATATTTGTGTTATCTGTGTTTCTGATGAGTTCATGATTTATGATTTCATAGTTATTAATCAGATCTAAGAATAAAGTTAATAAGTTTAATCAATTTTGAATTTCTGTGACAACTGATTCACCCCCCCTCTTAGTTGTCTACCCTTGTGTTTCCAATAATATTTAATGCATTTACAATTGCTAGATTTCAAAAATAGCAAGATAGACTTGATCTTAGTGCTTACAAATGCCAAAATAAGCCACAGATTCAAGTACATTTTTGGTGAAAATTGAGATCAATTTGATCATAGCACTGATAATTACACAACATTATGCACTTTCAAAAAAAAATCACCAAAAAATGTTATCATAGGAGCAAGATATGAGCTCCTGAAGCTCCCAAAATGACGATGAAGTAGCAACACCTGTGAGGATATGAAAATTATATAAAAATAAAAAATGATTGCATCACAATAAAGATCACGAAAAATTATCCCAAATAAAAAAAAAATTCTTAGAAAAAGGAGGTCGTGAGCTCAAGTTATGGGCCTCCGAAGTTCGCCGACAAAACTGAAAATTCAATTGGAGAGGGGGGATTTTTTTTTTTTGAAAATGCTAACGTATGGATGACATCAGAAATTTTCTCATTTAAATTTGATGGTTGTTTAGCCATCACCATCACCGGCAGTCCTCCTTGCCAGAATATTCCCTATACGGTTGGTATATGCCCTGCAATGGAATATTCCTGTGGAATATTCTACAGCTGATTTGACTCACCGGTTTCAAAATGGACACTACCCGGATTTTTAATAGACTACTAGCTACTTTTTATGGTGGCCAAAGAGTGTGGGGGCCACTAGGGTAGCGTGGTGTCCATTGGCGGTGCCACATGGTTCTTGTTGTACCTGGCAGTACTCTACGAAGGACGCAGGTACAATGTGCAGATAAATCCACAAAAAACTTTTTTTTTTGCTTTTGATTTTTATAAAAAAAAAACTTTTGCAATCAAATTTATCAGTACAAATTTAATTTTTCAAACAAAAATTCAAAAAAAATTAATTGAAATTTTTTATTTTTATATTTTGAAAAATCGTACTGTCACTATCATTATGACGCTTGGGCGGTCATACGACTCTCTGGGAAGAAAACAATTGCCTCACTGGACAACTACTCTGTTTTGGATGATTTGGTAGTCAATCTTAGGATTTATGGCCCTTCTAGATGTGATGGCAGGGTCGGATTTGACCCAAAATGCTCCAAAAATGCAGCTACCTTTTGGATCTAGCAACCACCCTTCAGCTTTAAACCCTCATAGATTTGGCCTCATATGTCCGATTTTGATGAAACAAAAGGAAAATTTGACTTTATTGAACCTTCTGGATGCAATGGTTTGTTTAGATTTGTAACAACAAGCTCTGATATGAACCTACAATAAAGAGTCACAAAATGGAACACCCCTAAATCTGGTATCTCTCTTCAGAAAAAGACTCTCCAATGGCACCCAACCCACTCTGATACCATGTTAGAGCTGAGATATAGCTCTGATACCATTTTATAATTAGCTATGGCTGCCAAGATATTGAGACCAAATGGACAACACAAAAAGAGAGAATAGAATGTGACAAGAATAAACTCTATTCTTATCAATATGATTCAATGATATGATTGTTATGCAATGTAGTAGAAACCCCTTGGTTATATAGCCAAGGTGAGATGCAGATGTCATAGGATTATGACAAGTGTCTTAATCATATGACATGAGACAACTAATCACACTTACCTAGGTTCACATGTGTTACAAGTCAAAAGATAAGATAACAACTAATGACAACTAACACCTTCTAGAAAGATTCCTTCCTAGGACCTAAGTAAACTTAACATATGTAAATAAGTCTCATAGTAATGAATGAACTAGGTACAAGACTTTATTTACACCAACAAATCAAATGAATTCATTTAAAATTTATTTTTTGTAAGTATGTAGTCCTTATTATAAGCTTCCCAAAAAGTATAATTTTAAATAAATTTAATTTTATTATTATATTTCTTTTTTATTTCTTGTGAATGTAGGTTTTTCACCAAAAAACACGCTCTTTCTTCTACACATGTGGAAAAATAGAAGATTATCAAAAAAAAAATTAAAAATATGAGTGCACCAGATATTGAAGTCTTTGATCCAACAAAAAAAAATGAATTTTGATACATACAAAAAGAGTTATGTGCTATACAGTCTACCTATGTCTAAATTGTAATTGGTTTGACTTCAAAACTTGATTAAGGAAAAAATATTCAATAAAACACTATGAAACCAATTCAAAGCACTAGATATCATAGTTACAAATCTAAATTCAAAAAAAATAGAATTTTATCCTTCATGGAATTTTTTTTGTGTGTTATACAATGAGCGTCACTCCTTACAAATGGTGTTTATTGGAAAAAAATAGCTTTCAAAGGAGATGGAAAAAGAAGTACAATATGATTCCAAAAGTTTTTAAAAAAATATTTTTAGAATCTACACACAAAATTTCACAAATCACTAGTTTGCATCATCTTCAAATTCCTCGCGGTTTAACCACTATGGTTGCTCGAAAGTGAAGATTTAGTTAGAAAAAATTAGTTTAGTGTTTAGTTTGGCCAAAAATTTTGAACCAATACTATGGGATCACCCCAACTCTAACTCTTATTCTCTATTTTCCACCTTTATCTTTGAAGAAGTCAAAACACTTCCCGATATCATTCAATTCAGATCTAATAGCTTTAATTTTGCTTCTAAAATTATCAACAACATCAAACCACCAGAGACAATACCTATAGGTGTCAGAGATCTCCTTAATGCATTCTCTTGTCTCACCAATGTGTTTGGATAACTTTTTTTTGGCTTTGAAACACCTTAGAACTCTCAATCATAGCTTGGAACTTATGTCCTTTAGATCCTTCCCAAAACAACCTTTCTTCAACAACTTCTACTAGTAATTTCAGTCGTTGCAGATGCTTCTCTGGTGATTCTTGATGTTTATGGATGTTTCTAGATCATGCTCTATATGTGTTTCATGTCTGCATTGATCATTGTGCTCACTATTGGTGATTTTCTCTTGCGTGTTCATGTACATAATCGACAAGGTGATTGTAGCGTGTTGTGGATCTTCAAAGAATAATTTTTTGAAGGTGTTTCCTAGTTGAGGATTTTATTTTGGGTCCTCACTATGTTGTGGCTGACCTTGGTTGATTCACATTCATAATATTTAATGTTTTGGGCCGACAATTTCTATTCATTTTATTATTTTGTTAAAGTCGAGATGTAGCAATGTAATCTCTCATTGCGGATATATATAAGTGATTTTTTATTTCATTTTAAGGCAAGCAAGTGTATGAGATGCACGAATAATGTCCTAATAATTCAAAGGTAGAAGCAAAGTGTGAAGAAGAGTGAGCAAACTGTGAAGAAGTGTCCATGTGCTTAACCGGAACTGTAATCAGGCATTAGCAGATGCTATTTTCTTAGTTCAAAAATCTCCGGATGTAAATAGAATGTTTATCATAAAGTTAATGTTTGTGCATACAGGTGGTAAGCCTTGTTTTGTTGCGGCGAATGACTCTGGTAATGCAAGGCCATGTGCATTCCCTAAGCTTCCTTCTTCTGGTTTTGTAGAGTGCAAATCATATGGACATTTTCACCCATGAGACTTTCCCCTAACAGAGTTTCCATGTAAAAAAATATTGGTGTTATTTGTGTTTCTGATGTGTTGATGATTTATGATTTCATGGTTATTAATCAGATATGAGAATAAGGTTAATAAGTTTAATCAATTTTAAATTTTTGTGACAACTGATTCAACCCCCCTCTTAGTTGTCTACCCTTGTGTTTCCAATAATATTTAGTGCATTTACAATTGCTAGATTCCAAAAATAGCTAGCTAGACTTGATCTTAGTCCTTACAGATGCCAAAATAGGTCATAGATCCAAGTACATTTTTTGGTAAAAATTGAGATCAATTTGATCATACCACTGATAAGTACACAAAACATTATGCACTTTCAACAAAAATTGCACCCAAAAATGTTATTGTAGGAGTAAGCTATGAGCTCCTGAAGCTCCCAAAATGAGGATGAAGCAGCAACACCTGTGAGGATATGAAACTTATATAAGAAAAAAAATTAAAAATTAAAAATGATTGCATCATGAAAAAGAGCGCGGAAAATTAGCCCAAATAAAAAAAAAATGCTCAGAAAAAGGAGGTCGTGAGCTCAAGTTATGGGCTTCCCAAGTTCGCCTACAAAAATGAAAATTCAATTGGAGGGGGGAATTTTTTTTGAAAATGCTGACATATGGATGACATCAGCAATTTTCCCATTTAAATTTGATGGTTGTTTATCCATCACCATCATCGTCAGTCCTCCTTGCCAGAATATTCCCTGTACGATTGGTATATGCCCTGCGATGGAATATTCCTGTGGAATATTCTGTGGCTGATTTGACTCGTTGGTTTGAAAATGGACATTTTCGGATTTTTAATAGACTACTAGCTTCTTTTTATGGTGGCAAAAGAGTGTGGGGGCCACTAGGGCAGCGTGGTGTCCACTAGCGGTGCCGCATGATTCTCGTTGTACCTAGCACTACTCTGCGAAGGATGCAGGTACAGTGTGCAGATAAATCCACATAAAACATTTTTTTTTTGCTTTTGATTTTTATAAAAAAAACTTTTGCAATCAAATTTATTGGTACAAACTTAATTTTTCAATCAAAAATTAAAAAAAAAATAATCAAAATTTTTTATTTTTATATTTTGAAAAATCGTACTGTCACCGTCATTATGACGCCTGGGGGGTCGTACAACTCTCTAGGAAAAAAGCAATTTCCTCACCAGACAACTGCTCTATTTTGGATGATTTGGCAATCAATCTTAGCATTTATGGCCCTTCTAGATGCAATGGCAGGGTCAAATTTGACCCAAAATGCTCCAAAAATGCAACTACCTTTTGGATCTAGCAACCACCCTTCAGCTTCAAACCCTCATAGATTTGGCCTCATATGTCCAATTTGGACGAAAAAAAAGGAAAAATTGACTTTCTTGAACCTTTCGGACGCAATGGTGAGCTTAGATTTGTACCAACAAGCTCTGATATGAACCTACAATAAAGAGTCACAAAATGGAACACCCCTAAATCTGGTATCTCTCTTTAGAAAAAGACTCTCCAATGGCACCCAACCCAATCTGATACCATGTTAGAGCTGAGATATACCTCTGATACCATGTTAGAATTAGCTATGGCTGCCAAGATCTTGAGACCAAATGGAAAGCACAAAAAGGGAGAATAGAATGTGACAAGAATAAACTATATTCTTATCAATATGATTCAATGATATGATTGTTATGCAATGTAGTAGAAACCCCTTGGTTATATAGCCAAGGTTAGATGCAAGATGTCATAGGATTATGACAAGTGTCTTAATCATATGACATGAGACGACTAATCACACTTACCTAGGCTCACATGTGTTACAAGTCAAAAGATAAGATAACAACTAATGACAACTAACACCGTCTAGAAAGATTCCTTCCTAGGACCTAAGTAAACTTAACATATGTAAATAAGTCTCGTAGTAATGAATGAACTAGGTACAAGACTTTATTTACACCAACAGATCAAATGAATTCATTTAAAATTTATTTTTTGTAAGTATGTAGTCCTTATTATAAGCTTCCCAAAAAGTATAATTTTAAATAAATTTAATTTTATTATTATATTTATTTCTTATTTCTTGTGAAATGTAGGTTTTTCACCAAAAAACACGCTCTTTCTTCTGCACATGTGGAAAAATAGAAGATTATCAAAAAAAAAAATTAAAATATGAGTGCACCAGATATTGAAGTCCTTGATCCAACAAAAAAAAAAAGAATTTTGATACATACAAAAAGAGTTATGTGTTATACAGTTCGCCTATGTCTGAATTGTAATTGGTTTGACTTCGAAACTTGATTAAGGAAAAATTATTCAATAAAACACTATGAAACCAATTCAAAGCACTAGATATCGTAGTTACAAATCTAAATTCGAAAAAAATAGAATGTTATCCTTCATGGAAAAAAAATTATTTGTTATACAGTGAGCGTCACTCCTTAAAAAATGGTGTTTACTGAAAAGAACTAGCTTTCAAAGGAGATGGAAAGAGAAGTACAATATGAGTCCAAAATTTTTGAAAAAAATATATTTAGAATCTACCGACAAAATTTCACAAATTACTAGTTTGCATCATCTTCAAATTTCTCACGGTTTAGCCGCTATGGGTGCTCGAAAGTGAAGATTTAGTTAGGAAAAATCAGTTCAGTGTCTAGTTTGACCAAAAATTGTAAACCTATATTGTGGGATCACCCCAACTCTAACTCTTATTCTCTATTTTCCACCTTTATCTTTGAAGAAGTCAAAACACTTCCCGATATTATTAAATTCAAATTCAGTAGCTTCAATTTTGCTTCTAAAATTATCAACAATAGCCAACCACCAGAGACAATACCTGTAGGTGCCAGGCATCTCCTTAATGCATTCTCTTGTCTCACCAATGTGTTTGGATAACTTTTTTTTGGCTTTGAAACACCTTCTCTCAAGCATAGCTTGGAACTTATTTCCTTCAGATCCTTCCCAAAACAACCATTCTTCAACAACTTCTACTAGATCATTTGGTAACGAGTCAGAAACATTTGAAACAATAATACCCTTTTTGAGTAGATAATCAACAAAGGCATCATCAATTCTAAGCCTACTGACCAGAGAGTAGGCATACCACATTTCACTAATCTTTTTCATATCACCTTTATCCAACACTGAATGAACTTCATCTAGATCTATCACAACCTTCCTTGTGCAAAAATTAATATTTAACAAGTAAATTTACATTTTTATAACAATACTATTTTTGTTATGAAAATGGTTAAAACTTCTTTGGAATAATTATATAAATCAAAAGGTTTAATAACAAGAATGGTTGGGAGATTAAAAAACAATGATATAGGTTGTTATATATTTAGTATTTATAAATATATGTATATATATATCATCATAAAATTTATGTTAAAAACTCAGTTATCATTCAATTTAAATTATTAATATGAATGATCATTATTTCATTTCTTTGGTGATTGATTAAAGGCAATATCTTGTAATGCCCTTCCCAAGAATAATCTATAAATTTACAGTAATTTAACAAATATTTTATGAAGAAACAAATTTTAAATGAAATTAATTAGAGTCCTCAAGGGTTTATATGTTTATAAGAATATGTATATATTATCACCACAAAGAAATTTTCATATCTATTAATTCAATTTATAGAAAACTAGATCAGTAATTGTGTACAAATGATTTAGTCTTTAAAACATACCAACTCAAATTATCAAACAATTATATATTTATTTACAATTACTATGCAAGTCTAAATACAAATTTAATTCAATAATAAGAACACTCATATTTCATAATGTTTTTTTCTTAATGCAAATCTAGGATAGTATTTGGGAGCAATCCATTATATAAATTAAATATCCAATCTTCTATCAGTTAGAAAAGTGCATAAAAGAATACGTTACAATATAAAACCACACAAGACTATAATGAAGAAGGTGAATGCTTATAACTAGAATTTTAGAAAACACTACACCATTATCTTAATGATCTATCATAAAATCTCACGCTTAAAGACATTTTTTGGATGAGAGTCTTCTGAAAACCCACAATCAAATCTTAACCAATTAATGATCGCTTACAATACTGAATATTGATATGATCACATTATTCTCCATTTAGAAAAAAGAAAAGAAAGAAAAAAAAATGAATATAGAAACGTTCCCAAAATGCATGATTTCGTGAACTATTAAGAACAACAATTGTTTAAAAAAATAGAAGCGAAGGGGGGATAATTATCCTGGCCTTGATTTGTTCTTTACATATATTTTCTGAGAATAATTCATTAAGACTATAGTTTTATCTATTCTAAGAACTTGGGAAACATAGAATAGAGTCCTTGTTCTAGAGCGGAAGGTTTCTATAAGCTAACATTATTCAATTCTTAAAACTGTACTTCATTAAAGAGGAATAGACATGCATTTAAACTTCTTTCTTTTAGTCTCACCTGAATTGCTTTTCTCTAGTCTTTCTTTTTAAAAAGATAGAAAGTAGATAAATTAAAAGATCTTTAGTCTTCTTTTAAAATGATAGAAAGATAGATGAATAAAAGGATTCCTTATGTTTTTTTAAGATTCCTTAACTTTTTAGAATATTTTAGGTATGTTAAATATTTAGAAAGAAATAAAATTTTAGTTGATCTTTTTCTTAGAATATTTTGGGTATGTTAAATATTTAGAAAGAAATAAAATCTAGTTGATTTATAAATTACATGCAATCAGATTTAGTTATTTTATTTTATTTTATTTAAAATAAATAGTAAGTATTGAAAAATATATATTTTAGTTTTCAAAGTATTTCAAAATAAAGGGAATTATATAAATAAATAAAAGTGAAAAGTTAGGTGAATATATGTATATATAATATTTGGGATAATTCTTATGATAATAAAATATTAAATGTTAAATTAAATTTTCAATAATTGCATTCATCAAGTCTAATTGTGAGTCGGAACATAATTTAAATTGTCTAATATAATAATAAAGATAATAGTGTGAACTATCAAGGAAGATCTAATTCTCAAGTAATACCAACTGAATTTTTCAGGTGATTGGTAACACGTAAAAGAAATTATGATATTAACATTATTACTAATAGTATCAATTGAAAAATACAGTATTTGGAAGGATACTTAATAATAAGGAGATTCACATTGAGTTAAACCTTAAAACGTTACGATTGAAGTATTAAAACCTTGTTATCATAAGAAGATTGCTTGGTTTGGAAGTTTTACTTTCAGTACGTATATCAATGAGTATTTTATTAACATTTAGTAGAATCGGTTCCTCTTCTATTTTTATTTAATCAATTTTACAAGGGACTAAGAAGTAAGCAAGTAAAATGAAATCCCATTAATTCATGATTATATCAAAAATAGATTAGATTTATAATATATGGTTACTTTTGAATTAATCATGATGCACGTTCACAATCTTATAGTTTGATTATCTTAGATAGGAATTGAGATACATTACTTCAAAAATATTGTATGATCATTATTATATATTATTCACAAATTAGGTATTAAAGATTGAACAAGATAATAAATGCTTTAAACTCCACAATGTGTTGTATTCCATCATCTACAATTATGTTCTACATAGATTATGACTTTATAATTTTCTATAAATTTACATGGCATGGTAATTTGATAGAGAAGTCATTGTGATTCAATTAACTTGCAAAAAGGGTAATTAGAGATCCACTATTCAATTCACATGACGATCATGAATTATGTAATATTTCTTTTCCAAAACTTGAACTAATGGTGACTTGGTCTAGATGCAAAAGGGGATGATAGTAATATACCATTAACCTTGATTAGTAAATACCAATCATACCCAATGGCCATTGCATGGATGATCAAAAGAGGTATGAGTTATATTTAAATTCTTCTTGGTAATGAATATTTCATTCTATGATCATTACATATGAACCTTTAGATTTTGGATTCCTAATATGGCTTGATAATCATTTGAAAATATTACATTATTGTTAAAATTATTAATCAATGGTAAGTTGGTGACTTGGTAGAAATAATCTTTGCAAAGAATACTATTATTTCAATAGGTACTTATTTTACCATGTTGTTTTACCATTAAATTGCTAAGTATTTAATTAGTAAACAATGGTCAAAATTTTAGTTAATCAATATTTTTGTTAGAAGAAACATTCATTAGAATAGCTTCAGTTCCTTTTTGAATCAATGTGTTACTCTTATCATCACATTCGTAGTAGCAATTAATTGTATCTGTATTTGAAGCTTTTTATCAATTAGATCAAGTGAAATTGTTTATTGAGTTAGTGAGTAATCATGAGTTGCTTAAGGATCATGAAATATTAATGGTGAGTCGAGGAATTTCAAGGAATCCAAGTGACAGGGAATGGAATATCTTCTAAAGAATTTGGTATCCACCTAGGAAATATTGGGAGGAAGGTAAATATGTAACATTATATTATGTCAATCAATCATCTTAGGAGAAGGAAGATATAATATGATTAATTAATATCATAATTGTATACTTTCCAAGCCAGTTATTTTTTTCGCCTATCAAGTTAACATGTACAACTAGTAAAGTATAGTCATGGATATTGAATATCGCACAATATCTATTGTTATGATCAAATAGCTTAAAAGGTCACAAACCTTATGGGAATCCTATACTTTTACATTACCTTTTCTTAATCTACATAATCGAATGAGGAGATTGGGAATTACTTATGACTGTTATAATTTTTTCTCATTTGAGGTTAATTTAGACCTTCCATCTAATGTGATTACTTAAGTAGTGAATTGTGTTATTATAAACTTACAAATTAATTATTTTGTTGGAATGTATGGTCTAAGTAATCCCTTTCAGTTTCACCTAAGTGGGTGGCAATTGACGAAGTACTATCTAGGAAAAATTGAGTCCTAGAAAGGGTTGCATACCCGCTATTACAGAACATAGATTATTTGACTATCTATAATTAACCAAGTCCATATGTAGTCTATTTCTTATTGGGGGTTTGGCCAGAGTCCCTGCGGCTTCATGATGCTAATACGGTTGGGTGGTGAGAAAGTTATACTCATTGTATGCATCATTGTAAATGTTTGGACCTTGACGTTGTTATTCATTCTTATTGATGTTGCAGTCAAAGTGTTATGTATTTATATTGGAAAGGAGGTTTTTATATTGGAAAGGAGGTTTTTATATAAAAAAATATTTCAACAAAAAAAATTGTAGAAGTTTTCAAGTTATTTGACTTGGTTGTTTCATGTGGTATCAAAGCATTTGGTTTAGACACTAGGCCTAATGACCTAGTACCAATGATCAAGCTGCAAAACTAAATTATTATTATTATTGTGGTCTAGAAATTAATGAATTTAATATTGTAGGTATGATCCAAAAAGCAAGGAAGAAAATAAAAGGAATAAGTGGCATTCACTTAATTGAATCGATTTAAAGGTTAGATATTGGGTTTGAAATTTTTATTTCTTGAAAGAGGACCATGTTGACTAAAACAATAAGAATTATAATCAAGCTTTAAGAATTAAAATAGGGGATGAAACCTTTTAAGATATATATGTTCCTTGTATGCTTAGAAGGAAACTCGGATGGATTCACTTGACTCCTTGAGGCCTTTGGCCAAATTCTAAGGCAGGTTTCAAGCCTAGAATTATAATTTATATACCCATGAGGATGACAAACTCGGTATACTTTCAATAGGAAGTGTGGTCATTAGGGAAGCGACTCAGGATCCAGATGATCTCAATGAGTCTAGTCTTTGGCTATAGAAAATTCCTATTCTATATGGATAGATCCCTATTTTGTTGAATAGATACCTATCCCAAATAGATAGATGAACTCCTTTACCATATGGACAAATGCCTAACCCATATGGTTAGATGCTTGTCTTGAATGGAAAAATTCCTATCATGTATAGATAGAAGTACCCAAGTATGCAATTGAGCAAATATACAATAAGTATTTTAATGCACTATTTAAAGCTTCCATGTGGCAACTGACAAAGTGTTGTCTAGGAAAAATTGAGTCTTAGAAAGGGTTGCATACCCGCTATTATAGAGCATAGATTATCTGACTATCTATAATTAACCAAGTCCATCTATAGTCTATTTCTTTCTTGGGGGTTTGGCTAGAGTCCCCATAGATTCATGATGCCAATACGGTTGGGTAATGAGAAAGTTTTACTCGTTATATCATCATTGTAAATGTTTGTACCTTGAAATTGTTATTCATTCTTATTGATGTTGTAAGAGTGTGAGTAGTTGGTATTCAATTGATGTTGTCTTTGATGATGCTTTGATTAGTTGTATTATGTTGTCACTAGTAAGCTACTGGTGCCAACCTCTAGTGTTGCTTTAATAAGCTTTTTCCTATGGATGTATGGTTGAGTTGCTATGTTTTAGTTGGATTGATGTTGATGAGGAAGTCATGAAGATGTTGAGGATGTGTCTTTGGTGCTTGGTTTCTAAGTGCTTTTGAGAAAATTTTAATAAAAAGAGGAAATAGTGTTATACAATGGTGTTCTTGTTGAATTAGTTGTACCTTAAAACTTTAAAACCCTTATTAAAATTTAGGTCTATATTCATTCAATTAACCCTTAATTTGTTACAATAATATAGCATGAAAATAAAATAACAAAAACTAAATAAAATTAGTTCCATGCACAAGAGAAAACCAAATTTACGTGGAAAACCCAAGATGTGAAAAACCATAGTGATGATTAACTCACAATATAATGTAATATCAATATTGATTACAAAAGGCTCACTACCAGTGGGTTCACTACCCAAGAGAAATAAAATCTCACTACCAAAGGCTTAGTGCCTGAATAGAAAACAAGATAGAGAAGAATGTTAAATAGAGAAATCCATCTTAATGCAATAGATAAATCCACCACTATATCACCAACACCTTCATAGCTTGACTAAAGAATTGTAGACACCTTCTGCTCACTACATGTAGCAATCTAATATGTATGAAATCTCACACTACATTTATCAAATTCATACTCTAACACTCTAAAATTAATATCATTCACATTATAATTATCTATCTTCACATCCCTCGACAACTCAACTCACATGTATATCATCTTAAACCTTGAAAACACTCTCCAAGGTCAGCTAGACACCTCAACCATACAAATTCAAATTATTTTGGCACCAAAATATTCCCATGGTGAAAAGGAATGAAGGTGGACCACAACACACCTTAGTAAGGACTTAAATCCACTCATACATACCACACCATGTTTTCACAAATTTTACAAGTAGTATAAACACCCAAGGTTCGTTGATACCCATGTACACACCAATAAACTTTTAAGTATATGCTTCCTTTGATCAATAACAACTCACAGAAAACAAATGTCACCTAAAAAATATGGAATATTCCATAGACACCCTAAAATCCAATAAAACTCCTTTGCAACAACTTTCACTTGAAGAATGTACACACCCAGTACACTTAAACAATTTTTCCACGCACTCTAACTCAAGAAATTGACTTTGAATGCACCAAACCTTGAAAAATTTAACTGAAGAAAGACACCAACACTATTAGCATTCCTCTAGATCTATAAGACCTAAATCCAAACAACAGATAAACTAGGAGCAAAAACATTCTCCCAAACACCTTTGTAATACATAGTTCACACACTAGTGAACACAACTTATTCTACACAATGATCCAACACATCAAATTCTAAATACAACACCTCTGAACACCTTTGATCAACATATCTAAAATACATAGGAAAATCTTCAACTTGGAAGAAATGTGGAGAAACACTACTTTGCAACCCAGAACAACACTGCAACTCATTATTTCCTCTTTTTATCAAATTTTCCCAAAATCACTTGGAAACCAAGCACTAGAAACACATCTTGATGATATTCATCACTTCCTCAACCATACATCCATAGAATAATTCTTCTCAAAGCAACACTATAGGTTGACAACGGTAGCTTACTAATGACAACATAATGCAACTAATCAATGCATCATTAATGCAAACAACATAGATAATACCAACAACTACACATACTCTTGCAACAATCTTCTTCTCATATAGTTTACACCAATGACAACACAAGCTTGTTGACATCAATGACAACACCAACTACTAATATTTGCAACAGTCTCCCCCTCTATCATTGATGGAAATACATGATGTGAAAAACCATCAACACCAATAACTTTTCTCCATATACATATTTCCTTTTCTTTCTTCTCATTACTCACTCTCCCCCTTTCAACTTATCTTTTCCACATACTCTTCATTCTCCTAGTTGTATTGTTCTCTCCTCCTTTCTTAATTGACAACTGAACATTTTTCACATTATTCTCTCTCCCCTTTTGACTTCAATGGAAAAGGAAAAAATATTTTTATTACTTATGATTCTCCTTTTGAGATCAATCAACCTTCTCACAAAAAATTTGCAACTTACTTTCCTTTACTACTCAGTATACTCCCCCTTAGGAGCACACACCATACTACACTAATCAACAACCTTTACATAATGACAACACTCACTCTCCCTAACTATAACAACCAGCAATGCCACTACCTACTCCCCTTGAGAGGTAGTCACCAACATTAGTCTAGACCAAAGAATGAATCTTGAAATCCACTAGACTAATGCACCTCCTTATGCATCTAGTTCAAAGAAGAAGGGCCAATAACCCTCAACTTCTCCCAAATAAACTCATTAGTATCCTTAGGAAGAGCCTTAGAGAATTTATTAGCATCCTTATCCTTTTCAGTCACATACTCAAGCTTTACTTCATTCTTTACAACCTTCTTTCTCAAAAAGGGATATTGGATTGAGATATGTTTTCCCTTGAATGCAATACAAAATTCTTTGAAATATTGATAGCACTTGTATTATCATAGAATATAGAAATTGGTTCATCATATACCACCCTAATATCCTTTAGTATTTTCCTCATCCACAACACTTGTGTGCAACAAGATATTGTTGCAATGTATTTTTCCTCTACAGTAGATAAAGACACTAAATCTTATTTCTTACTCATCTATGACACCAATCTACATCTAAGAAAGAATGCATCACCACTTTTAATTTTTTTTCATCCACAAAACCAACCCAATCTACATTTGTGTAAGAACTCAAAGTAAAATTAGTATCCTTTGGATACCATAAGCCATAATCCAGAGTGCCCTTCAAGTATTTGAATATCCTCTTCACTACTACATGTGACTCTCTAGGATCTTCTTGAAATATAGCCACAATACAAATTGCATGCATGATATTTGGTCTAGTAGTAGTTAGATATAGCAGTCCTCCAAACATTAATCTATACTTTCTCTGATCAACCTTATGAGATTCATCATTCTTGCTCATCTTTCAACCAATAACCATAGGAGTGCATACTGGTTTAGAATCTTCCATTCCGAACTTCTTCAACATTTCCTTGAAATACTTTGATTGTAAAATGAAAATACTTTTATTTATCTAATTTATTTGTAATCCAAGGAATAAATTCATCTCCCCAAACATAGACATTTTAAACTCTTTCTGCATTTCCTCTGCAAACTTCTTACACATAGCTTGATCCTCCAAAGATTATTCCATCAACATATAAAACCATAATCAAGATAATTTTATCTTTTTTAACTTTAAAGTAAAGATTGCTATCTGTGGTACCTTTACTGAATCCTTTTTGGATTAAGTACCTATCCAACCTTGCATACCAAGCTCTAAGATCTTTCTTCAATCCATACAATGCCTTCTTCAATCTATAGACCATATATGATTTGTCTGATAACTTAAATCCATCTAGTTGTTCTATGTATACCTCTTCTTCCAATTATCCATTCAAGAAAGTAGACTTCACATCCATTTGATAAACCTTGAAATCATTATTACAAAGCAAAAAACATCCCAATAGCTTACATTCCTACCACTAGAGAAAATGTCTCCTCAAAATCTATTCCTTCAACTTGTCCATTCTCATTTAGTTTTTTTCTAAATACCCACTTAGTTCCAATCACATTTTTTATTGTTATTCTTGGGACAATTTCCCAAGTCTGATTCTTCTCAATTTGCAACAACTCTTCTTCCATAGCCTTGAACCAATATTCATCTTTGCATGCCCCAAACACTATTTTAGGTTCAACTTCAAAAATTAAACATATATTTTACCTGTTCTTTAGCAACTTTCCTTCTTATCAATATACCTCATCTCTTCTCTCCAATGATTTGTTCATCATAATCATTCTTCAGCACATACTTAGGGTTTTTAGGATTCTTTTCTAGAGCTTCTTCCTCTTCAAACTACACTTCTTTTTCTTTTTCTTTTTCTTCTTCTCTGCAAGAAGACTCATCTAATTCATATGCATCTATCACTACTAAATTCTTCTATAAATTTTCATCAACCTTGACACTAACACTCTCAACAATCTTTCTCAATATCTTGTTGTAGTATTAGTAAGCCTTGATTCTAATAGAGTATCCAAGGAAGATACCTTCCTCAGACCTTGCATCAAAATTTCCTAATTTTTCTTCATCTCTTCTGATATAACATTTTCTTTCAAACACTCTGAAGTACTTGATAGTAGGGATCCTTCTATACCATAGCTCATATGGAGTCTTTGTGTTCTTTGCTCTTGCTTGAGCTCTATTAAGTATATAAATATTAGTATGAATTGCTTCTCTCTAGTATACTTTTGCTATATTTTCTTCTTTCATCATTATTCTTGTAGCTTCTTGAACAATCATATTCTTTCTTTCAACCACTCCATTCTGTTGAGGAGTCCTAGGGACAGAAAAGTGTCTCTTTATGCCATGATTCTCACAAAATGTGTTATAAACTCATTGGAGGTGAACTCTCCACCTCTATCAAACCTCAAACATTTTATTTTCATATCTATTTCATTCTCAACCATAACTTTAAATGCTTTAAACTTATCTAAAGCTTTTGATTTTTCTTTGAGAAAATTAACCCATGTCATTCTAGAATAATCATGAATCAATAGAATGAAATACCTATCACCTTGAAGACTTCTTACTCTTGTAGGACAACAAAGATTTGTATGCACCAATTCCAACATTCTTGTAGTAGATTTTTCTTTGACTTTGAAGCTTCTTCTTGCTTGCTTTCCAATTTGACACTCCTTCTAGACAACATTGATAAGCTTTATAATCTTTGGAAAATCTCTCATATCTTGAATTGAATTGAATCTTACTAAGTTATCAAAATTGATGTGACACATACTCCTATACCATAACCAACTTTCATCAATCTGAGTCATAAAGTAATGACCATCCACACCCTTAAGCTGATAAAAAATTCCATCTATGCTTCTTCTAGTAGCAACCATAGTTTCAAATCCTTTTCTAATCTCACAGATCCATCATCTTTAAATGTAAGGTTGTATCCTTTTCTACACATTTTCCAAAAAATCAAGAGGTCATACCTTAAACCCTTAACATAGTAAACATCATAGTATTATGATTGCCATCAAAACTGATAGAACCTTTTTCTACATATCTTAGCAGATGTATCATCACCAAATCTAACACATCCTCCATCACATTTTTCAAGTTTAAAAAAATCACTGTTGTCATAGGTAATATTATTAGACCATCCATTGCCAATGATCTAGTAGTTCTTCTCCTATCTAGCATAAAAACAAGATACCAAACTACCATCAGGCTTATCCTTTGTCTCTAGAGGACATTCCTTCACACATCTCTCAGAGTTAGCAAAAATAGATTCATCTTTTAAAGTCATGAACAAGAATTAACCATCATCATCATCTCCACAATCATATTCATCATAAAAAATACTTGCATCTTCTCAACATAATAACTTTTCTTAATCATATTGCCTTTGTTCTCCTTATTTTTGTTATTCAAATCTCTATTTGGATAGATCTTGAAGCATAATGACCTATCTTTCCACAACTAAAACATTTGAAAGGAAAATTACCATTGTACTTACCAGTACCCTTCTTCATTCTCTTAACAAAGTTTGCTTCTACATTGATATCAAGATCCTTTTGATTTGATTCCTTGATCTCTTCTAATTTTCCAACTTTAAAATCAATCTCAACTTTTGTACCACTATTTGTACCAAATTATCTCAATCTCAAAAGCAGTTAAAGAACCATATAACTTATCTCCAGTATATTGATATAAATTTTCAAATTCCTTAATATCATAAACTTTATGACTATAATATTTAGGAAGAGTTCTGATAATTTTCTTTACCACTTCTGGTTCATTGATTTTTCCACCAACACCTTTGATGGAGATGAAAACTTCATATACCCTTTGCATATAGCTTGTAACATTTTCATCTTCAAACATCCACGGGTTCTCAAATATGATCTTCAGATTTTGCATCTTAGCTTCTTTGACCTTATCATCTCCTTCATAAATTATTTCTAACTTTACCCAAATATCTCTAGCAATTTTCAAACCCATCACTTTCACTAATTCAAAATTAGTAAGACCACTTAAGAGAGCACACCTTACTTTACCATTTATTTCATATGCCTTGATCTCATAATTAGCACTTGAACCATTTGCAAGCATAATATATCCATTTTTAACTGAATTCCAAACATCAAATCCTAGATAAACCAAAAAAATTTCATCCTTGTCTTCTAAAATGCATAGTCGATTCCATCAAACATAGGAATCTCATTCTTGTGCATCATTAGGCAGATCTACCTCAAGAGGTTAATATTTCTTGCAAGGAACCTTTCTCTGGTACTAATTGTTGAATGCACAAGAAAATTGAGAGGGGGGTGAATCAATTGTACCTTAAAACTTTAAAACCCTCATAAACATTCAAGTCTATATTCATTCAATTAATAGTTATTTTTTTATAATGATTTAGCATGAAAAGAAAATAATAGAAATTGAATCAAATCAACAACATGCACAAGAGAACAGTAGATTTATATGGAAAACCCAAGATGGGAAAAACCAAGGTGAGGATTAAGTCACAATATAAAGTAATATCAACACTGATTACAAAGGGATCACTATTGGTGGGATCACTGCCGGTGGGCTCACTACCCAAGAGAAAGAAAGGCTCACTACTAAATACTCACTACCATAATAGAAAAGAAGATCAAGAAGAATGATACATAGAGAAATCCATCTCAATATAATAAAGAAATCCACCATAATATCACCAACACCTCCATAGCTTGACTAAAGAATTGTAGAAACCTTCTACTCACTCCATCCAGTAATCTAACACATGAAAGCTTGCCCTACACTTCTCAAATTTTCACTCTAACACTTTGCAATTCACATCATTCACATTATACTTATCTATCTTCACATCCCTCAACAACTCAACTCATATTTATATCATCTTCAACCATGAAAACATTCTCCAAGGTTGTTTATGTACCTCAACTATGAAAATTCAAATTAGGTCGGTGTCAAAAAATCTGTGCGATGGAAAGGAATGAAAGAGGACCACAACACACCTTAGTTAGGACCTAAATCCACTTGTACATTCCACACCATGCTTCCATAATTTTCACAAGTAGTGTAAAACCCAAGGTCAATTGATACTCATGTAAACACCATTAAAATTTTAATTACATGCTTCTTTTGGGTTAGTGTAGGATCATGGGGGTCCAAACTAGGCCTGTAAGTGGTGATGCAAATTTAGAAAATCAGAGTTAGGCAACTTGACATAAAAATTTGAATAGGTTATTAACATAATTTGAAAAATATGTAAGAACAAAATTTGTAGCAAATTGAATGTAGTTTCTAGGATACTAGTCCCTTTTTGGAAAAAAGTAAATTTGTTTTGAGAAAATTTGAAATTTCAATGTAGTGGTACTAAATTTTCAAGAAAAAGATAAGAAGCAGGTGTCTGTTTGACCACCCTAAGTACAAGAAAAAGATAATATTTGTTTTTGAATTTTTCAATATAAGTAGAGGACATA
>VDFB02358134.1:49110890-49125935 GCA_007258455.2 Sequoia sempervirens
CCTTAACATGCCCTTTGAAGAAGACACCTCTCTAACCATCATGCCACTTGGAGCATTCTTTGATATTTTTTTTTTCAGTTCTATTGTCTTTGAAAAATTATTGTTTCTTTTACATGCAACACCATTTCAAAGAGGGGTGAATACACCTAGATTTCACCACTTTAACTTTGTTGTAATTTCGTGTTGTCTAAATTCATTATTCCAACTAATCATTTCTATCATTCTTAAATTTAATGACTATATTGTCTTCATCATCTCATCATGTCATTGAATTATCAACTTTGTAATGTTCATTTTTCTGGTCAATTAACTTAGTGTAGACACGTAAAATTAACTTCGTGCACTCAATTCATATTCATCCGCTCATTAATTAAATAAAACACAGCAAATCCATTCACCAGGTAAATCAGGTTTTTATCATTTAAATAAATCAAAGGCTCACATCATCCTTTAATTAAATAAATCAAACTTTATTTAATTAAAATCTCAAAAGTCATTTGCCATCCTTTCTAATTTAAATAAATCAAATATTTAAGTCATAAAAGTCAAAATCATCTAAGCACCATTAAGCTAATCTAATATTGATCAAACTAACCTAACTACCCATCACATCCTCTAGATAATCCCACTTACACAAATAAATCAATTTATTGATTTATTAAATCCAACATTTTCCATCAACATGGCATCTTTGGGGAATATTCCCTCAAGTTTGAATTCAAAATCAAGTGGGAATGTACATCCAACAAAGCAATTAATAAACTCTTACATGTCCCCCACTAAGCATTAACTCTCATTTTCAAATTTGAATTTCCCCCTCTTGGGCATATTTCCCAAAATCTTGCACATCCTCAAGCCTATCACAACTTGACAAGTGGCCTCTTCCTATTGGCCAAATCTTTAGTCCCACATCCTCCATGTTTGGCACTCTTAGCATTTGAGAATCTACAAATAGAGGCATCATTCTTCAAGCAACTCCTCCACAACTCCACAATCTTAGCATTTCATCACCAATCTCTTGCAAAGTCACTCTCTTCATTTGATAATTGATTTTGTCCACTCCATATCTTAGCATTCCATATCATATTCAAATTGTTTTCATCATGGAGCTTAATCGAGGATTTGGAAAGGTCTTCTTTCCATAGAAGCACCAATCCACTATAACATGCTAGTTTGATTATTGGAATGATGTTTTTCTATGTTTTGCTTGCTTCTTTTGCATTATTGTTGTGATTAGATGAATCTTATAGGGAATCTTTTATTTTTCTTTGGTTTACTAACAATGCTAAGGGCTTTTGTTTTTGAGCCAATGTAGATTTAAGGTTCTACATAATGGCGCTAGAAGGAGGGATTTCCTATTTATATTGGTTTAATATCAATTCAAACGTCTAAATAAGGAGGATAAAAGTTTGTCTCTGTTTATATAAGTTTCAGGCTTTGTGCAATAGATAGGATTATCTTTTTCTTTGTTCAAGCTTTAGACTGTTATCACAAAAATGGTTGTCTAATAATTTTCTTTCAGCGAATTTTTTGTTCACACAAGAGGTAAGAAAATCATGGGGTTGCAACAACACTAGCATTTGTATTACCCATCTCATCATGTGCATATGTAGCTATATCACCACTTTCACACCATATAGAGGGCACCCCACATCATCGCCCATGTGTTTTCTTTTTTGTTTTTTTTGCCATGCCTTATGTGATCATCAAAACACAGCATTCACAGATGTAAATATTTGAAGTTATCTCTCTGTTTGTCTTTGAGTATTCATATTTTCCATCACTCAACAAGCATCAATTGATCTATTGAGTTTCTCATTGACCTACTCATCAAAAGAGACCCGCCATTCTGTTTTACATCTACCAAGAGTTTTAGCTTGAATGTTTTTTTAAAAAAAGGAGCCATTCATCCACTAGGTATCCTTCACTCAACTCGAAGGTGTTCTTTGTTGCTCATTCAAAAGGAAGTGACATGTGCATTTCCCAATCCTAAGTTTGTTTCTATCTCACACGCATATATTGCTTTATATCTTGCAATAGTTGCAGTTCTAAGACCGCATTTCTTTGAAGATTTCTGTCAAACAGTTCACATACCTTGTCTGCGCTTCACCTTACAGCCACCAATGGCATTTGATAGGCCATGAGACCACATCTCTCTTTTATGCATTCTGTCAAAAGATTCCTGCGCCTGCTCTTTGGTTCATGCCCTTTCTTTAGCATGCATTGCATTACAAATTTTGGCGCTTCTTTAAATTTCACTTGGTTTCTTTGGCAACGACCCTTCATCATAAGGATTCAGAAGGAACTCTATCGTGATGTGCGCATAGAGACAAAGTTAACTTCAGTAACGACAAAGCAAATAAGGAATCCCAAAAGCTGCATTCAAGTGCACATATCTTAGCAAAGAAATTTCTTCGGGAAGGATATCGATGGCACAATATGACAGAAGCATCTACATCAACACCACTAGGTGATTCAACATGAGCTTAAAAATCTTTCGAAAAAATTAAAAAAAAGAAAAAAAAATGAAAATCCAAAAAAAAAAATCAGAAAAAGGATTGAAAATAGTAAAGAGAAAAATAGTCCTCTAGTGAAAACCACTACAGTGGCGCTTTGGGCAAGACCATGATGAAAACCTGGCAAACACGTGTCATGTGTAGAATCAAGCATCGATGTGCGCTAATTCAGTTGAAAGCATCTCATCCCCTCCATAATAAATCGAGCATTCCATCCATCTCATCCATAATAAATCCATTCATCCATAAACTAGTTATCCAATCCATTTTTATCTATTTGCATCCATCATCCAAGTTATCTTGATCTTGATGAAAGTTTGGGGCACACTTTACACTTGCTTATGGTAAACATCTTGACATGGGTTGTTTTCACTGATCCTATCCTATTCAACATTATCTGAGCTATGAAGCACTATCCAAATGAGATTTCTTGATCCAAACACCTTATCTTATTGCAAGATAATTCATATTCATCTGTCCATACACCTATCTGAGCATCCATCCATGGCATTCCAACATTGCTAGACAGTGGGGGCAGATATGTACATCTTGCTTCGAGAATAAATCTTGGTCTATATCCTCCAACTTATGTGGTGATCTGAACATTGGAAAACGTGAAACCAAATTGGTCAAAGCATTTGTGATCCAAAATCCAAATCACTATCCCATGGCATATTTTGACGAAAAAATGTTCCTTATCAAGCTTCATCTTTCATCAAACATCAAGCCAAGCAATCAATATCAGTCGCATCTAAGTTGCACATCAAACATCACATCAAATCATCCAAACATCTTTTTTTCCAAACCAAGCTTAATCAATCATGATCAATCAAATCTAATCAAAAAATCATCAGGGTATCCTTGTGTTGCTTAACACTATCCTTGCATTGTTGGCCATCCTCAACAATGTTATCATCATTAGTCCTAATCAATCCTAATCAATCCAATCCTTGCATTGTTGTGTATCCTCAACAATGTTATCATCATCATCAATTAATTGATTCGATCAATTAACCTTAGCTTGGTCTTCAACAAAATCCCAAATAGAACACTAATATCATAAGACATATCCATATCCAAATCTTCAAAATCATGCGAAAATCCAAAAACATAAGAAAATCAGAAAATCCAAAAACATCGAAAACATCGAAATATCCAAAAACATCCATAAAACAAAAAAACGTCAAAAACATAGAATCTGAACTACGTCGTCTCTGAGCTTAAACGTAGGAAAGGACAATATTTGATCAACCCTTGAGACATCAAAAACACAAAAATATTCAAAAAACATCAAAATCCAAAAACATTCATAAAATCTCAGAAAACCCCAAAACATTGGAAAATCAAAAATCAAAACATTTAAAAATCTCAAAAACACCAAAAATAGCCTCAAAACATTTCAAAACGTCAAAAACATCCAAATATTTGAAAAAATCCATCCATCTCATTTCGCTTTCACCCGCAATAATCAATCATCCATAATAAATTGATCGCCATCTTCATCCATTGGCAACACAAACATAAACATGCACAACAATTAGCAAAAGCAAGCTTCAGTCGTAAAATAAAAAGCAAACAACAAACCGTTAAAACAAAATCAAACTCTTGATCATTTTCAGACATGTCAATCAACCTTATATCAACAGCCTATCAATCAACTTATCAAACCATCATCATCCTATACAATGCATGTCCTAGGATATATCGTTCTGACAATGGGCATCATTTTAGATATCACCTTGGATTCTTATCCTATCAAAACACATCCCTTTGGCTGAAGGTATGAAGAACATTGGCTTATTTGCATACTTGGTCTTTTTCTTTTGATTTATCTTATTACGCTCATTCCAAGGACCTCTCGATGATATCCGAACGAAGGATTTAGAGAGATAGGAATGGGGCAACGATCATTATCTTTTTTCTGTTGTGCTTGTTGGATGTTCTTGTAAAATAACTTGGCGAATACTTGCTTTGCTAGGTACGTCCTAGCAAGGTTTTCGTATGTCAAGTGTGAACAAGAATACTCCTATCTGTTTGTCGAGTCAAAGTCCATCTCACTAGGTGCAACGCCATCCTGGTTCTTTATACCTTGATGCATCATACTTACGTGTCTTATGAAACATAAGGTAAGTAGCGCTTTTAAAATCCCAATCCTTGATAAGCAAATCATCCATCTATGATCATCATTTTCTCATCACCATTTCTCATAATGTTGGCTTGTTGGATCCTCTTGTCATCATCTAATTTCTTCTTTTCCGCACTAACATCATGTCATAAATAGTTAATCATCATCACCCGTGCATCCATCTTGCATCCACAAATCATTAGTATTCTGCATATCATCTCACATGCATGTTCATCATCATAATATAGATCTGTTAGTCTAAGCATCTCATAAATCATCCATTGCATAATCACAACATATCACATCATCAATCTCATCCATCTTACATCATATCATCATTTAAGTTGTTTAGGACAATATAGATTTGTTATTCTAAGTAGATCTTAAAACCATATCATTTGCATCATCATCCATAACCATCCATTTTGAACCTCTTTATCATGAGATCGACCCTCAAATTGAATCTTTTCACTCGATCTCTCGAGGGGGCAATGTACTAGTGTACTTCTTTCCGCTGGGGCATCCAAAAAAATAGATTTTTTTTGAATTTTGATCGCAACAATTTTATTATTTGAACCAACGCAACAAGTACATTGCTTCAAAGAGGGGAAAAATGTAGACATGTGAAATTAACTTCGTGCACTCAATTCACGTTCATCCGCTCGTTAAATAAATAAAACACAGCAAATCCATTCACCAGGTAAATCAGGTTTTTATCATTTAAATAAATCAAAGGATCACATCATCCTTTAATTAAATAAATGAAACTTTATTTAATTAAAATCTCAAAAGTCATTTGCCATCCTTTTTTGATTTAAATAAATCAAATATTTAAGTCATAAAAGTCAAAATCATCTAAGCACCATTAAGCTAATCTAATCTTGATCAAACTAACCTAACTACCCATCACATCCTCTAGATAATCCCACTTACACAAATAAATCAATTTATTGATTTATTAAATCCAACATTTTCCATCAATATGACATCTTTGGGGAATATTCCCTCAAGTTTGAATTCAAAATCAAGTGGGCATGTATATCCAACAAAGTTATTAATAAACTCTTACATATCCCCCACTAAGCATTAACTCACATTTTCAAATTTGAATTTCCCCCTCTTGGGCACATTTCCCAAATCTTGCACATCCTCAAGCCTATCACAACTTGACAAGTGGCCTCTTCCTATTGGCCAAATCTTTAGTCCCACATCCTCCATGTTTGACACTCTTAGCATTTGAGAATCTACAAATAGAGGCATCATTCTTCAAGCAACTCCTCCACAACTCCACAATCTTAGCATTTCATCACCAATCTCTTGCAAAGTCACTCTCTTCATTTGAGAATTGATTTTGTCCACTCCATATCTTAGCATTTCATATCATATTCAAATTGTTTTCATCATGGAGCTTAATCAAGGATTGGGAAAGGGCTTCTTTCCATAGAAGCACCAATCCACTATAACATGCTAGTTTGATTATTAGAATGATGTTTTTCTATGTTTTGCTTGCTTCTTTTGCATTATTGTTGTGATTAGATGAATCTTATAGGGAATCTTTTGTTTGCTTTGGTTTACTAACAATGCTAAGGGCTTTTGTTTTTGAGCCAATGCAAATTTAAGGTTCTACACTTAGTACATTATATTAATTAATTAATTTTATTTATTATTATAGTATCCCATGACTAATAAATTGATTAATCATTTTAATTTGATAAGTAATCCATGCACATTTATCCAATTAAAATAAAAATGCAATCCTAATTGTCCTCAATCAAATTTCACTTATGTCAATTTAGTCAATCCACTTTTCACTCATCAATCAAATTTGTTAACTAATTATATTATATAATTAACTACCAATCAAATTAACTAACTAGACAATTAAGTCAGTTCATATAGTTACTCAAGTTAGTTGACTAATCAAGATATATAATATCATTCCTGCATATTGACATCCACACTGCAATAATATTAATATAAAAGACTAATAAAATAAGAGGTGGATTCAAGCATTAGACATCCACCACACTACAATAATATTAATATAAGAGACCAATAAATAAAATAAGAGAAGGATTCAAGCGTTAGATTCCAAATTATTCTAAAAGGAAGCTCAACTTTTTATATTGTCAATTGGATTATAAATAAAAAGATGTAAAGGTAAATTTACCATGAAGAATTGGGGTCTTACAAAAAAAAATTCACCCAAAAAGTCAAAAGAAAGAAAGGTAGCAATCAATCAATCTATTAAAAAAGAGTGGTAGGAAATGCGTCGAATCTTTCCTTTTCCCAGCCAATTTCATGCACACTAAGTACGTACATGCAACACCGCATAAATTAAAATATACAGATAGAAGCTGACGGGAGAGCCAGCGAGCATCATGTGGAGACCTGCTCCGTGTAAGAAATAATTTAAGTTCACCTTTTGTTTGAATGGACGAACACATAAATTGTGGCTAGCCTTCGCCTATCAGAATGATGTGGCACTTAAGGATTCGTACCGCGTTGAAAGTTAGTAATGGAAATCATTATGTTCATTTATTATTTCATCTGTCAGAAGTCATTCTGTGCAATCGTCACAGATACTCGTTGCCCTTACGGACAGTAGGCTAATGCATGGCTCATGTACAGGAAATTTATTCGTTGCATAGATGAACTGGACAAAACTTTTCACACAGTATGGACCCATGAACACTGTCACAAAAGTTTTGGATTCATTAAACTGGCCCCTTAGTGGCAGACAAAAAGTTGGCATTGATGCGATCTCTCTTGATTGTATATTATTAGCCCAAGAGAATTATGTTTTTCATTAGAGAGAAAACACAATGGAGAGCTTCAAGACCAATCTTGCAGTGGCCTGCATTTTCCTCCTGCTGATAGGCGCTCCCATCGCCATTATTGCTCATCCAGTATCCTTTTTGGAGGATTTTAATATTACATGGGCACAGGACCATGTCAAAGTAATGCCCGATAACAGCTCTATTCAGCTCATATTGGATCAAAATGCAGGTATTTCTCTTTGACATAACTTCTGTTCATGTTTTACTAGCTTGGTCATTCAAGCCACTGGTTAATGGGCTTATATTGGGAGTATTTGCTCTTATATAGTTTAGTGTTAAATCTCGTGTGTTCTCAGGTGCTGGGTTTGCTTCTAAGTATCAGTACAAGTTTGGGCTTGTTAGTGTGAAGATTAAGCTTGTCGCAGGAGATTCAGCAGGGACAGTGACTGCATTCTATGTAAGATCTTTCGAAATAACAGCCCAAATGTTGATTTATAGTCACTGACTTCTTATTTAACTTGTTCCAAATGGTACCCATAATGTCGATTTCCATTTTCTTTTCTTCTGTAATTTGGAGGCATGACTGCATCAGATATGTAACCGAAGCTTGCATAATGTTTTGGTCAAGGCTTATTGACGGGTAGTTCTGGGATAGATGGCTAAGCTAAAATATTTGCTAGTCTTTGGGAATGAAGGGTTGAAAGTGACTTAAGTTACTCAATGTAGTATAACAACAGATTTATGCAGGTCATTGCTAGTGTGGAATTTGTGGTATATGAATTTGTTTTCTTTTGCAAGATGTACGTTCAAAAAATTTATGTGGGTATTTATTCTTAGGCTGTGTTGAAATCAATAATTTGAATTGCATGCTATCAAAGGGAGTTCACTTGTGTACCTACTAGTTTTTGCATGCAATGTGTAGATATATGTTTGTGCTACATTTTCGGTTGATTTTAATGTGTAGAGTGGTGAATCAATTTTGTAAAAGATTCTCATTGGAATCAATTACTTGTGTTTTTTTTATCATTGTTTTAGATTATATTCAGTGATCTATTATGAAATGAAATGAAAGATTTTAATGACGTCCACGAGATTAAACAGTCTATGGGACCGAGACAAACAGACTTAATTTGTCTTCATGCTCTTTTCCAAGTGGGATCTCCTTCTATTAATTTTGACTAGGAAACTAGTTGTCTGGTTAATCTTATCCTCAAATAACTGCTGCATATTATCAACAACCAATCTATTTTCGTGCTGAGTACCAATATCTTCATAAGCTGTGCATTCCATGATGAAGTGCCATTCTGTTTCCACGCCCCCTTATTGCAGAATATGCAAGTTCTTTCTTCGGAAATTTCCTTAGGTATCTTCCACATACCAGTCCCATTATAATGAAAGAAGAGGAGAGTGAGAAGAGAGTGTATGTTAAAATATATACAGATGATTCTAGAAACAAGCGGTTGAATAATAATAATTATTTATTATTTGTATATGGATAAGAGGTCAAACTAGTTAAAATAGAGCTGACAAAACAAGCCCCACTTGGACCATAGGAATGGGTTTTTTTCTGCTTTCTCTGCCTTTTATTTCTAATTCAATAGTTGGTTACCGTCTAATGGACTCTAGTATGTCTGTCTTGGTTTACAAATGTGACAAGTTTTTATGGGTTCACAGTAATTCAAAATGTAATTACTGGAATTGGAGCTTACACAGTTATTGGAGCTTAATATTCAGAATGGCTTTATATGAGTCTTATTAACTAAAACGGGGCATGTTTATACTGAACAAGTAACACCATAGTATATTATTACTAATGAAGCCCAAAGGTGCGTGATGTTTAAGCCAAACAGTTTTGTGTTGCTAACACAGCATGTTTGCATATGACAGGTTAATTGCTTCGAAGGATGTTTGGAAACTGATGCTTTGAATTTTACCTAATGTGTACCTGCAGATGTGTTCAAGCATGGACGCAGACCGAGATGAGCTGGACTTTGAGTTTCTGGGGAACAGATCAGGCCAACCTTACACAGTCCAGACAAATGTGTTTGCAAATGGAAAGGGCGATAGAGAGCAAAGAGTCAATCTCTGGTTCGACCCATCAAAAGACTTCCACACATATTCAATCCTCTGGAACCACAACCATATAACGTAAACCCCTAGTCTGTATTCTGTGTTCTCTGCTTTTTTATGTTTATCCGGTTTTGCAGATACTAAGGAATGAATGTACACTGCTTGCAGATTTTCAGTGGATAACGTTCCCATACGAGTGTACAAGAACAATGAAGCAAAACTGGGTGTTGCATTCCCTCGAACCCGAAGTATGGGAATATATTCTACTCTATGGAATGCAGATAACTGGGCAACAAGGGGAGGGCTAGAGAAGATTGACTGGACCAAAGCCCCCTTTTCTGCTTACTACAAAGATTTCAACATCGAATCCTGTACAGTCCCACTCAATGCAAGCTGTGAAACGGATCCTAGTAACTGGTGGGAAGGGTCAAGCTACAAGCAACTAACTCCCTTACAAGAGAGATTGAACAAGTGGGTGAGGGTGAATTACATGGTTTATGACTATTGTGCCGACAAGTCAAGGTTTCCAGTCCCACCGCCCGAGTGCTATGCGGGCCTTTGACCTAATAATTACTCTCCATAAGGCCACCATGGGACCATTGACTTGAATAGGCAATGGAGAGGAAAAAGGAAAGTGAAATTAATGGCTACTAGGCATCCATTGGTTGTGGAAATAAGTGAAAATAATTGTTCTCCTACGAGGCTACAAACAGGGAAAAGGGAAAGGGAAAGGGAAAGGGAAAGCACAGGGAGACCCGTTCTCTTGACTTTAATATGTGTAAATATGTAGCTGATTTGAGTACCTCATAGCATGTTTGTAGAAGTTTATTTATTCAGCAGCAAATGTAATTTTCATTAAGGTGAGTGTTCAATTGGTGTGTTAGTATTTCTCGGTCATTTTGTGTATCTATATTATATTTTATTAAATTAGAAAAAAGTGTCTTTGAAATTTCTATTTTTGGAAAATTTAGTGATTCACTCATGGAAAAATGGAATTTTAGGATGTGCATATCTCAATAAATATTAATATATTTGGGCCTTTACAAATATGATGAATAATATCATTGTAAGTTATAGTTGACAAAAGTTTTATTTTATTGAGAATATGAAGATTACTTTTTGACTTGTTGATAAGGTTCACTTAGTTAATGAGGTCACATCATTTCTTCCAATTCTTACAAAATAAAACCAATTAATAGTTGGAATTACTTACCTTATTTAAAAGCTCTCATCTTATTAAAAATAAAATAAAATAAATGATAAATGACTTAGTGTTTGTAAGGTTTACTTAGCTAATGAGGTCATGACATTTATTCCAACCCTTACAAAATAAAACCAATAGATAGTTGGAATTAATACCTTGATAAATGCTCTCATATCATAAAATTAAATAAAATTATCAATAAACGACTATAAGTGTAATAATTTTATATTAAACAAAATTTTAAATGAAGGCCAACATTTTTAATACATGATCGACAAGTTCACATTCAATGATTATTTTTTGTGGTGAAAAGTATTTAATATACTCAACAACAATTAAATTTTAGTTTTAATATGTCAATTTTTATTTTTAATGTTATAAATGTAATCGTGGATGGGGAGGTCCAATAAAGGACTATTTGACCATAAAAAGATGAAACTCACTATTACATAGCAAAATATCCAATGACAAAATGTAACCATTGATTGTATCACATTTAAAAATGAATTACAATATCTTGCAATGGGCTTCCAACATGCTAGGAATCAAATGTTTGATTACAAATATAATGCCAAAATTTAAATGATATTACTATACAATCCCATATCCCTATTCCAACTATCTCTTTCTTTCTATACTGCCTTAATGATGCTTCCAAACAATTTTGACTATCATTCATAAATTGGCCTCAATCATTGTGAATGATCTTAGCTAGTTGTAAGGTGGCACAAAACCCAAGTTCCAGATGAAGCATGTATTTGAGTCAAATTTTTAGGTGGAATCTCCTAGATTGAATATAGTGAAGCAAACTTGATGAATGAGTACCAAATGCACTCTTTGGTCTAATGTATCATATGATGTTTTTCTTTGGTACCATAAACTCTAATAATCTATTGTAACTTATGAATAGTGAAATTGAGTGTCATTTTATCAAGGTACATGAAGATAACAAATAAAGTTACACTTTTATGAAAAAGTGAATATAATATTGAAGTATCACTATAGAACATATATTTTAAACCATGAAGTGAGATATACAATTGGGTTGAAATATAGTAGGATCTATGAAGACCAGCTAGTGAATAAAACAAAAAAAGAAGGTGAAAATAAAATATTTTTGGTTGATGCAAGATTTCTCCTACAACATATGATGATGATCTTGCATTAGACATCTAAGATTTGAAAAGAAAGTCCCTCATTTTCTAATGGCTAGATGGAAACCAAGATAACCTACCTTAGCCTTAGAAATTCGACTTGAATCTTCTTTGGGAATTGTTTTTCTCTTCACCAAATACTCATCATATTTATTGTTCCTATTTATTCTTACAACTTTATTGTCCCAAATATCCTCTATTGAAAGCACATGACAACTAAGAGTGGGGGCGAATCTATTCTACCTTGAAACTTCAAAAACCCTCACAAACATTCAGATGCACATTAATTCAATAACCCTTAATCTAATAAAATGATTTATCATGAAAGAAGACATCATAAATAGAATCAAATCAACACCATGCACATAGAAACACCAAATTTATGTGGAAAACTCAAGAGGGAAAAAACCACAGTGAGTACTAGCTCATAATATAAAGTAATATCAACACTAATTATAAAGGGCTCATTGCCCAAAAGAAAGAAATGCACACTACCAAAATAGAAAAGAAGATAGAGAAGAGTGTTACAATGATAAATCCATCTCAATGCAACAAAAAAGTCCACCACTGCATCACCAACATCTTTGTAGTCTTACTAAAGATTGTAGACACCTTCTGCTCACTACATCTAGTAATCTAACACATGAAAGCTCACACCGCACTTCACAAATTCACACCTTACAACTCTACAATTCACATCATCTGCATCACACATATTTATCTTAACATCCCTCAAAAAATCAACACATATTTATACTGTCTTCAACCTTGAAAACATTCTCCAAGGTTAGTTATGCACCTCAACCGTGCAAATTCAAATTAGGTCAGTACAAAAACATTCCTGAAGTGGAAATGAATGAAGGTAGACCACAACACACTTTAACTCAAACCTAAATCCACTCATACATGCCACACCAAGCTTCCACAAACACTAAAGAAACTCTGCAATTAGTGTAAACACCCAAGGTCTGCTGAACAAGTGTAAACACCATTAAACAATTAAGTACATAGTTTCTTCAATCCAAAAACAACTCATGGAGAAAAAATGGTACTTGAACATAATCTGGAATATTCCATAAACACTCTAAAATTTAACAAATTCCTTCACAAAAAATTTCACCAGAAGAATGTACACACCTAGTACACTTGGACATCCCTTCCATATACTATAACTCAAGAAACTAACTTTCAAAGTACCAAACCTCAAACAAATTTAATTCAATAAAGATACAAACACTATCAACGCCCTTCCAAATCTGCAAGACCTGAAACCATTCTATGGAGAAATGTGGAGCAAAACCATTTCTCTCAAACTCCTTCGCAATACAAAGTTTACACACTGATGAAAACAACTTCATATACACAATGATCCATCACACCAAATTTTGGATGCAACACCTCTGATCAAGATATCTAAACCATACAATAAGATATTCAACATAGAAGCAATGTGGAGTGAAACAAAAACACTACTCTGTAATACAAAATTGTTTCAAATTGTATGAGAATTTGGTGTTTTCATTGATGTTAACAAGCTTGTGTTGTCATTGGTGTCAACTATATGGGAAGAGTATTGTTTTAAGAGTATGTTTAGTTGTTTGTATTGTCTATGTTGTTTGCATTAATGATTCTTTGATTAGTTGCATTATATTGTAATTAGTAAGCTATTGGTGTCAACGTCTAGTGTTGCTTTGATAAGCTTATGTATATGGATGTATGGTTGAGGAATTGATGAAGATGATGAGGATGTGTTTTTGGTGCTTGGTTTTCAAGTTCTTTTGAGAAAATTTGACAAAAAGAGGAAATAATGAGTTGCAGTGTTGTTATGGGTTGTAGAGTAGTGTTCCGGTGTTGCTCCACATTTCTTCTAGGTTGAAGATCTGCCTATGCATTTTATATATGTTGATCATAGGTGTTTAGAGGTGTTGTATTCAAAATTTGATGTGTTGGATCATTATGCATAAGAAGTTTTGTTCACCAATGTGTGAACTGTGTATTGCAAACGTGTTTGGGAGAAATGTTTTTTATTTGAATTTCTCTACAGTTTGGTTTCAAGTCTTGCATATCTAGAAGCATGCTAATAGTTGTGATATCTTTATTTAGTTAATTTTTTTTGAGGTTTGGTGCTTCAAAAGTCAGTTTTTAGAGTTACAGTGTGTGGTAGAGTTGTTTGAGTGTACTGGGTGTGTACATTCTTCAAGTGAAATTTGTTGCAAAGGAGTTTTGTTAGATTTTAGGGTGTTTGTGGAATATTCTAGATTGTGTTTAGGTGAAATTTTTTGTTTGCAAGTTTTTATTTATCAAAAGGGTGTGTGCAAGATCATGGGGGCCCAAAAAGTGGTGTGAAAAAAAGGTGTTTTTAACACACCTAAAAATGCTAAATTTCTGCTTTAACTTTTTGCAGGCTTGGGTACAATATCCATTTATAACAGATATCTATTTTGAAATGGATATTCATTTTGGAAAGTAGGAACCCATTTTTTTGAAAAAAAACGAATATCTACTTTGAAGACATAGAAAACCCTCTTTAGTAAAATGGGCATAACTTTTGTGTTTCTTATCAAAATTTTGACTTTTTATAGGTGTTGGAAAGGTGATTGAGAGCTCTATGCAATAGACTAGGTTGTGTTTCTATATTATACACAAAAATAATTATAATCATTTGAACTTCATATTTCATTTTTGAAACATCAAATGCTCACTACTTTCACATGCAAAGTCTTTTTCTCAAGATATTTTTGTAACACTTATCTCAAAATACTTGAAACATTAGAAAAAGTAATGAATAATGAAATATTTATAATTTTTTTAGTAAGGAGATGAAAAAATCTTCATAAATCATCATATCTCTCTGTCCCTTTCTCTACCTCTCTATATATCACTATATCTCCCCTTATGCTCTAGACCTATCCCTTCCTCCTTCTCTATTTGTCCCTCTTTATACCTATCTTTCTCACTCTCTCCTTAAGCTCTAGACATATATCTCCACCTCTCTCTCCATCCATCCATCCTTCTCTCTCTCTCTCTCTGGTCCCTCCCACTCCCTCTCCTTCTATCTCTCTCTCCCTCTCCATCTCCCTCTCACTCTCCATCTCCCCTCTCCCTCTCTCTCCCTCCCTTTGAAGTCTCTCTTCCTCTGAAGACTCTCTCCCTCTAAGTTCTCTCTCTCAAGTCTCTCCAAGTCTCTCTAACTCCC
>VDFB02358134.1:49126825-49224580 GCA_007258455.2 Sequoia sempervirens
GAGAGAGAGAGAGAGAGAGAGAGAGAGATGGGGATAGAGGTTGAAATATAGGTATAGAGAGAGAGAGAGAGAGAGAGAGAGAGTAGGAAAGATAGGTATAAAGAGTGACAAAGAGAGAAGAAAGGAGGGAGGGATAGGTCTAGAGTTTAATGGGAGACATAGTGATATATAGAGAGGTAGAGAAAGGGATAGAGAGATATGATGATTTATGAAGATTTTTTCATCTCTTTTCTATAAAAATATTTAAATATTTCATTATTCATTACTTTTTCTAAAGTTTCAAGTATTTTGAGATGAGTGTTACAAAAAAATCATGAAAAGGAGATTTGAATGCAAAAATAGTGAGCATTTGATGTTTTGATAAATGAAATATGAAGTTCAAATGATTATAATTTTTTTGTGTACAATATAGAAACACCAACTAGTCCATTGCATAGAGCTCTTAATCACCTTTCCAATGCCTATAAAAAGTTAAAATTTTGATAAGAAATGCAAAAGTTATGCCCATTTTACTAAAGAGGGTTTTTAAGGTCTTCAAAATGGTGGATATCCATTTTGATTTTCAAAACGGATATCCGTTTTTGTTTTTCAAAAAAATGGGTTTCCACTTTCCAAAATGAATATCCATTTTGAAAAAAAAAATAGATGTCCATTTCAATCTGGTATTAACAAACCAAAACGAATATTGGCTTGGGATTTGGTTAAGGATTTCCTGACCTAAAGTCAACCTAAAAAATGTGTTTTGAAGATTTGCTTAGTTTTTCGAAGTTCACCCTTGTGGTTAACGACTTTTTTTAATCTGAATTTCATCAAACAAAAAAGGTTTATAGAAATTTTTTTCAGCTTTCGACCAATATAACTTTTCCTTATTTTGAATTTAATAAATAATTATTATTGATTTTCTACCTACATTACGTCTAAAGTCTTGATTAATAGGCTGATTGAAAAACTTCTATAACTTTCAAGCTACTTAACATTTTTGAATCTTCAAGATGCACTACATTTTATGCTCCACATACTATAGGATATAAAATATGAATTTGATAAATTTTTTGACCAAGTTATAGTGGTTAGATACAAACATTTTAATAATTCTGAAAATTTCTAATAAAAAAAATCATAACTAATTATTTACATGGAAAAAAATTACAAAAAAAAATCTGGCACATCCAAGCATATGTCCTCTACTTATATTGAAAAATTCAAATTTTTTTTTATCTTTTTCTTGTACTTAGGGTGGTCAGACATACACCTACTTCTTGCCTTTTCCCTGAAAATTTAGTACCACTACATTGAAATTTCAAATTTTCTCAAAACAAACTTACTTTTTTTCCAAAAAAGGACTAGTAGCCTAAAAACTACATTCAATTTTCTACAACTTTTTTTCTTACATATTTTTCAAATTATGTTAATAACCTATTCAAATTTTTATGTCAAGTTGCCTAACTTTGATTTTCTAAATTTGCATCACCACTTAGAGGCCTAGTTTGGACCCCCATGATCCTGCACTGACCCAAAAGAAGCATGTAATTAAAATTTTAATGGTGTTTACACGAGTATCGACTGACCTTGGGTGTTTACACTACTTGTGAAAATTATGGAAGCATGGTGTGGAATGTACGAGTGGATTTAGGTCCTAACTAAGGTGTGTTGTGGTTCTCCTTCATTCCTTTCCACTGCATGAATTTTTTGACACCGACCTAATTTGAATTTGCATAGTTGAGGTACATAGACGACCTTGGAGAATGTTTTCATGGTTGAAGATGATATAAATATGAGTTGAGTTGTTGAGGGATGTGAAGATAGATAAGTATAATGTGAATGATGTGAATTGTAGAGTGTTAGAGTGCAAATTTGAGAAGCGTAGGGAAAGCTTTCATGTGTTAGATTACTAGATGGAGTGAGTAGAAGGTTTCTACAATTCTTTAGTCAAGCTATGAAGGTGTTGGTGATATTATGGTGGATTTCTTTATTACATTGAGATGGATTTCTCTATGTATCATTCTTCTGTATCTTATTTTCTATTATGGCAATGAGCATTTAGTAGCGAGCCTTTCTTTCTCTTGAGTAGTGAGCCCACTGACAATGATCCCACCAGTAGTGATCCCTTTGTAATCAGTGTTGATATTACTTTATATTGTGACTTAATCCTCACCGTGGTTTTTCCCATCTTGAGTTTTCCATATAAATCTAGTGTTCTCTTGTGCATGTTGTTGATTTGATTCAATTTTAATTATTTTCTTTTTATGCTAAATCATTATAACAGATTAATTGTTAATTGAATGAATATAGACTTGAATGTTTATGAGGGTTTTAAAGTTTTAAGGTACAACTGATTCACCCCTCTCTCAATTTTCTCGTGCATTCAACAATTAGTACCAAAGAAAGGTTCCTCACAAGAAATATTAACCTCTTGAGGTAGATCTACCCGATGACACACAAGAATGAGATTCCTATGTTTGATGGAATGGACTATAAATTTTAGAAGACAAGGATGAAATATTTTTTGGTTTATCTAGGATTTCATGTTTGAAATTGAGTTAAAAATGGATATATTATGTCTGCAAATGGTTCAAGTGCTAATTATGAGATCAAGGCATATGAAAGAAATGGTAAATTAAGGTGTGCTCTCTTAAGTGGTCTTACTAATTTTGAATTAGTGAAAGTGATGAGTTTGAAAACTGCTAGAGATATTTGGGTAAAGGTAGAAAGCATTTATAAAGGAGATGATAAGGCCAAAGAAGCTAAGATGCAAAATTTGAAGATCATATTTGAGAACTCGTGGATGTTTGAAGATGAAAATGTTACAAGCTATATGCAAAGGGTAGATGAAGTTTTCAGCTCCATCAAAGGTGTTGGTGGAAAAATCAATGAACTAGAAGTGGTAAAGAAAATTATTTGAATTCTTCCTAAATATTATAGTCATAAAGTTTCTGATATTGAGGAATTTGAAAATTTAAATCAATAAACTAGAGATAAGCTATATGGTTCTTTAGGGTATGTGCAGGATCATCATGGAAAAAACAGGCCCTTAAGTGGCAAAAAATTCAAAAAAATCAGAGTTAGGAAACTTGACTTAAAAAATTGAATAAGTTATCTATATTATTTCAAAAATATGTAAGAATAGAATTTGTAGCAAATTGAATGTAGTTTCTAAACTACTAGGTTTATTTAAAAAAAATAAAATCTATTTGGTGAAAATTTGAAATTTCAATGCAATAGTACTTAAATTTGGGGAAAAATAAGAAGTAGGTGTCTTGACCACCTAACCACAATAAAATGATAATATTTTTATATAAGATTTTAGTTATAAGTATAGTAGTCATGTCCAGATGTGATGCATATTTTTTGTAATTTTTTCCAAGTAAATAATTAATTATGAATTTTTATTACAACTTTTAAAAAATATAAAACTCATATGTCGACCACCTTTACTTGGTCAAAATTCATGAAATTCAATTTTTATTTTTAATCCTATAGTATACAAAGCATAGAATGTGACGCATGTTTTGGATTAAAAAAATGTGATACCGTTTGAAAGCTATAAATGTTTTTCAATCAACCTATCAATCATGACTTTTTTCATAATTCAAATAAAAAATGAATAATAATTATTTATTAAATTCAAAGTAGAGCATAATTTATATTGGTGGAAAGATGAGAATATCTTTTAAAAACCCTTTTCATTTCATCAATTTTGGGTTAAAATAAAGTCATCAGCCACATGGACCATCATATCACTTACATATTGCCACTTTTTGGCCCATCATGATCCTGCACATACCCTTTAACTGCTTTTGAGATGAGATAATTTGGTACAAATAGTGGTACAAAAGTTGAGATTGATTTTAAAGTTGGAAAATCAGAAGAGATCAAGGAATCAGATCAAAAGGATCTTGATGATGTAGAAGCCAACTTTGTTAAGAGAATGAAGAAGGGTACTGGTAAGTAAAATGGTAATTTTCCTTTCAAATGTTTTAGTTGTGGAAAGATAGGTCATTATGCTTCAAGATCTATCCAAATAGAGCTTTGAATAACACAAATAAGGAGAACAAAGGTAATATGATTAAGAAAAGTTATTATGTTAGAGAAGATGCAAGCATTTTTTATGATGAATCTAATTGTGGAGATGATGATGATGATGAATTCTTGTTCATGACTTTAAAAGATGAATATATTTTTGCTAACTCAGAGAGATGTGTGAAGGAATGTCCTCTAGAGACAAAGGATAAGACTGAAGGTACTTTGGTATCTTGTTTTTATGCTAGATAGGAGAAGAACTACTGGATCATTGACAGTGGATGGTGTAATAATATTACCTATGATAACAGTAATTTTGTTAAACTTGAAAAATATGATGGAGGATGTGTTAGATTTGGTGATGATACATTTGCTAAGATATACATTAGAAAAAGGTTCTATTAGTTTTGATGGCAAGCATAATACTATGATGTTTACTATGTTAAGGGTTTAAGGTATGACCTCTTGATTTTTGGGAAAATGTGTAGAAAAGGATACAATCTTACATTTCAAGATGATGGATGTGAGATTAGAAAAGGATCTGAAACTATGGTTTCTACTGGAAGAAGCATAGATGGAAAATTTTATCAGCTTAACGGTGCGGATGGTCATTACTTTATGACTCAGATTGATGAAAGTTGGTTATGGTATAGGAGTATGTGTCACATCAATTTTGATAACTTAGTAAGAATCAATTCAATTCAAGATATGAGAGATCTACCAAATATTATAAAGCTTATCAATGTTGTCTATAAGGAGTGTCAAATTGGAAAGAAAGCAAGAAGAAGCTTCAAAGTCAAAGAACAATCTACTACAAGAATGTTGGAATTGGTGCATACAAATATTTATTGTCCTACAAGAGTAAGAAGTCTTCAAGGTGATAGGCATTTCATGCTATTGATTCGTGATTATTCTAGAATGACATGGGTTAATTTTCTCAAAGAAAAATAAAAAGCTCTAGATAAGTTTAAAGCATTTAAAGTTATGGTTGAGAATGAAATAGATATGAAAATAAAATTTTTGAGGTTTGATAGAGGTGGAGAGTTCACCTCCAATGAGTTTAACATCTTTTGTGAGAATTGTGGCATAAAGAGGCACTTTTTTGTCCCTAGGACTCCTTAGCAAAATGGAGTGGTTGAAAGAAAGAATATGACTATTCAAGAAGCTGCAAGAATAATGATGAAAGAAGAAAAATACCGAAAGTCTACTAGAGAGAAGCAATTCAAGCTAATTTTTATATACTTAATAGAGCTCAAGCAAGAGCAAAGAACACAAAGACTCCATATGACCTATGGCATAGAAGGATTCCTACTATCAAGTACTTCAGAGTGTTTGGAAGAAAATGTTATATCAGAAGAGATGATGAAAAATTAGGAAATTTTGATGCAAGGTCTAAGGAAGGTATCTTCCTTGGATACTCTACTAGAATCAAGGCTTACTAATACTACAACAAGATATTGAGAAAGATTGTTGAGAGTGTAAGTGTCAAGGTTGATGAATATTTACAGAAGAATTTAGTAGTGATAGATGGATATGAATTAGATGAGTCTTCTTGTAGAGAAGAAGAAAAAGATAAAGAAAAAGAAGTGTAGATTGAAGAGGAAGAAGCTCTAGAAAATAATCCTAAAACTCCTAAGTATGTGCTAAAGAATGATTATGAAGAACAAATCGTTGGAGATAAGAGATGAGGTATATTGATAAGAAGGAAAGTTGCTAAAGAACAGGTAAAATATATGTTTACTTTTTTAAGTTGAAACTAGAACAGTGTTTGGGGCATGCAAAGATGAATATTGAATCAAGGCTATGGAAGAAGAGTTGTTGCAAATTGAGAAGAATCAGACTTGGGAACTTGTCCCAAGACCAACAAAAAAAAATGTGATTGGAACTAAGTGGGTATTTAGAAAAAAACTAAATGAGAATGGACAAGTTGAAGGAATAGATTTTGAGGAGACATTTTCTCCAGTGGCAGGAATGCAAGCTATTGGGATTTTTTTTGCTTTATAATAAGGATTTCAAGGTTTATCAAATGGATGTGAAGTCTACTTTCTTGAATGGATAATTGGAAGAAGAGGTATACATAGAACAACTAGATGGATTTGAGTTATCAGACAAATCAGATATGGTCTATAGATTGAAGAAGGCATTGTATGGATTGAAGCAAGATCTTAAAGCTTGGTATGCAAGGTTGGATAGGTACTTAATACAAAAAGGATTTAGTAAAGGTGCCACAAATAGCAATCTTTACTTTAAAGTTAAAAAAGATAAAATATTGATTGTGGTTGTATTTGTTGATGGCATAATCTTTGGAGGATCAAGCTATGTGTAAGGAGTTTGCAAAGGAAATGGAAAAAGAGTTTAAAATTTCTATGTTTGGGGAGATGAATTTATTCCTTGGATTACAAATAAATCAGATAAATAAAGGTATTTTTATTTTACAATCAAAGTATTTCAAGGAAATGTTGAAGAAGTTTGGAATGGAAGATTCTAAACCAGTATGCATTCCTATGGTTATTGGTTGCAAGATGAGGAAGAATGATGAATCTCATAAGGCTGATCAAAGAAAGTATAGATTAATGTTTAGAGGATTGCTATATCTAACTACTACTAGACTAGATATCATGCATGGAATTTTTATTGTGGCTATATTTCAAGAAGATCCTAGAGAGTCACATGTAGTAGTGAAGAGGATATTCAGATACTTGAAGGGCACTATGGATTATAGCCTATGGTATCCAAAGGATACTGATTTTACTTTGAGTGCTTACAAAAATGCAGATTGGGTTGGTTTGTGGATGATTTTTTTTTAAAAAGTAGTGGTGCATTCTTTCTTAGATGTAGATTGGTGTCATAGATGAGTAAGAAACAAGATTCAGTGTCTTTATCTACTATAGAGGAAAAATACATTGCAACAATATCTTGCTGCACACAAGTGTTGTGGATGAGAAAAATACTAAAGGATATTAGGGTGGTATATGATGAACCAATTTCTATATTCTATGATAATACAAGTGCTATCAATATCTAAAAGAATTTTGTATTGCATTCAAGGACAAAACATATCTCAATCCAATATCCCTTTCTGAGAAAGAAGGTTGTAAAGAATGAAGTAAAGCTTGACTATGTGACTAAAAAGGATAAGGTTGCTAATACATTCTCTAAGGCTCTTCCTAAGGATACTTTTAAGTTTCTCTAGGAGAAGTTGAGGGTTATTGGCCCTTATTTGAACTAGATGCATAAGGAGATGCATTAGTCCAATGGATTTCAAGATTCATTCTTTGGTCTAGACTAATGCTGGTGACTACCTCTCAAGGGGAGTAGGTAGCGGCATTATTGGTTGTTATAGTTAGGGAGAGTGAGTGTTGTCATTATGTAAAGGTTGTTGATTAGCATAGTATGGTGTGTGCTCCTAAGGGGGAGTATACTGAGTAGTAAAGGAAAGTAAGTTGTAAAGCTATTGTTAGAAGGTTGATTGATCTCAAAAGGAGAATCATAAGTAATAAAAATATTTTGTCCTTTTTCATTGAAGTCAAAAGGGGAGAGAGAATCATGTGAAAAATGTTTAGTTGTCAATTAAGAAAGGAGGAGAGAAAAATATAACTAGGAGAATGAAGAGTATGTGAAAAAGATAAGTTGAAATGGGAAGAGTGAGTAATGAGAAGAAAGAAAAGGAAATATGTATATGGAGCAAAGCTATTGGTGTTGATGGTTTTTCACATCATGTGTTGCCATCGATGATAAAGGGCAAGATTTTTGAAAGTATTAGTAGTTGGTGTTGTCATTGATGTAAACAAGCTTGTGTTGTCATTGGTGTAAACTATATGAGAAGAAGATTCTTGAAAGAGTATGTGTAGTTGTTGGTATTATCTATGTTGTTTTCATTAATGATGTGTTGATTAGTTGCATTATGTTGTCATTAGTAAGTTACTGTTGTCAACCTATAGTGTTTCTTTGATAAGAATTAGTCTATGGATGTATGGTTGAGGAAGTGATGAATATGATGAGGATGTGTTTCTAGTGCTTGGTTTCCAAGTGCTTTTGGGAAAATTTGATAAAAAGAGGAAATAATGAGTTGCAGTGTTGTGTTGGGCTGCAAAGTAGTGATATGGTGTTTCTCCACATTTCTTCCAAGTTGAATATTTGCCTATGTATTCTAGATATGTTGATCAAAGGTGTTCAAAGGTGTTGTATTTAGAATTTGATGTGTTGGATAACTGTGTAGAAGAAGTTTTGTTCACTAGTGTGTGAACTATGTATTACAAAGGTGTTTGGGAGAAATGTTTTTGCTCCTAGTTTATTTGTTGTTTGGATTCAGGTCTTGCAAATCCGGAGGCTTGCTGATAGTGTTGGTGTCTTTCTTCAGTTAAATTTGTTCAAGGTTTGGTGCATTTAAAGTTAGTTTCTTGAGTTAGAGTGTGTGGCAAAATTGTTTAAGTGTAAGTATGGGTGTGTACATTCTTCGGGTGAAAGTTGTTGCAAAGGAGTTTTGTTGGATTTTAGGGTGTCTGTGGAATATTCCATTTTTTTAGGTGACATTTGTTGTCCGTGAGTTGTTATTGATCAAAGGAAGTGTGTACTTAAAATTTTATTGGTGTTTACATGGGTATCGATGGACCTTGGGTGTTTATACTACTTGTAAAATTTGTGGAAGCATGGTGTGGTATGTATGAGTGAATTTAAGTCCTTACAAAGGTGTGTTGTGGTCCACCTTCATTCCTTTTCACCATGGGAATATTTTGGTGCCAAAATAATTTGAATTTGCATGGTTGAGGTGCATAGCTGACCTTGGAGAGTTTTTTCAAGGTTTAAGATGATATAACTGTGAGTTGAGTTGTCAAGGGATGCAAAGATAGATAAGTATAATGTGAATGATATGAATTTTAGAGTGTTAGAGTATGAATTTGAGAAATACAGTGTGAGATTTCATGTATTAGATTGCTAGATGCAGTGAGCAGAAGGTGTCTACAATTCTTTAGTCAAGCTACGAAGGTGTTGGTGATATTGTGGTGGATTTATCTATTGCATTAAAATGGATTTCTCTATGTAACATTCTTATCTATCTTCTTTTCTATTTAGGCATTGAGCCTTTGGTAGTGAGCTTTTATTTCTCTTTGGTAGTGAACCCACTAGTAGTGAGCCCTTTGTAATCGATCTTGATATTACATTATATTGTGAGTTAATCATCACTATGGTTTTTCACATCTTGGGTTTTCCACGTAAATTTGGTTTTCTCTTGTGCATGGAACTAATTTTATTTAGTTTTTGTTATTTTCTTTTCATGCTATATTATTGTAACAAATTAAGGGTTAATTAAATGAATATAGACCTAAATTTTAATAAGGGTTTTAATGTTTTAAGGTACAACTGATTCAACCCCCCTCTTAGTTGTCTTGTGCATTCAACAAGAACACCATTTTAGAACACTATTTCCTCTTTTTATTCAAATTTTATCAAAAGCACTTAGAAACCAAGCACTAGAGACACACCCTCAACATCTTCATCACTTCCTCAACAACATCAATACAACTAAAACAAATCAACTCAACCATACATCCATAGACAAAAGCTTATTAAAGCAACACTAGAGGTTGGAACCAGTAGCTTTCTAGTGACAACATAATACAACTAATCAAAGCATCATCAAAGACAACATCAACTGAATACCAACTACTCACACTCTTGCAACATCAATAAGAGTGAATAATAATGTCAACATCCAAACATTTACAATGATGATTCAATGAGTAAAAATTTCTCACCACCCAACCGTATTGGCATCATGAATCTGTGGGGACTCTAGCCAAACCCCCAAGCAAGAAATAGACTACATATGGACTTGGTTAATTATAGATAGTCAAATAATCTATGTTTTATAATAGTGGGTATGCAACCCTTTCTAGGATTTAATTTTTCCTAGATAGTACTTTGTTAGTTGCCACATGGAAGCTTCAAATAGTGCATTAAAATACTTATTATATATTTTCTCAATTGTACACTTGGGTACTTCTATCTATACATGATAGGAATTTGTCCATTCAAGAAAAGCATCTAACCATATGGGTTAGGCATCTGTCCATATGGGAAAGGAGTTCATCTATCTATTTGGGATAGGTATCTATTCAATGGAATAGGGACCTATCCATATAGAATAGGAATTTTCTCTAGCCAAAGACTTAGACTCATCGAGATCATTGAGATCCTGAGTCACTTCCCTAATGACTACACTTCCTATTGAAAGTGTACTGAGGTTGTCATCCTCAGGGGTATATAAATTATAATTCTAGGCTTGAAACTTGCCTCAAAATTTAGCCAAAGGCCTCAAGGAGTCAAGTGAATCCATCCGAGTTTCCTTCTGAGTATACAAGGAACATATATATCTTAAAAGGTTTCATCCCCTATTTTAATTGTTAAAGCTTGATTATAATTCTTCTTGTTTTAGTCAATAGGGTCCTCTTTCAAGAAATAAAAATTTCAAACCCAATATCTAACCTTTAAATCAATCCAATTAAGTGAATGCCACTTATTCCTTTTCTTTTATTCCTTGCTTTTTGGATCATACCTACAATATAGAATTCATTAATTGCTAGACCACAGTAATAATAATAATTTAGTTTTGCAGCTTGAGCATTGGTACTAGGTCATTAGGCCTAGTGTTTGAACCAAATGCTTTGATACCACATGCAACAATCAAGTCAGATAAATTGAAAACTTCTACAATTTTTTTTTGTTGAAATATTTTTTTATATAAAAATCTCCTTTCCAATATAAATACATAACACTTTGACTGTAACATCAATAAGAATGAATAACAATGTCAAGGTCCAAACATTTGCAATGATGCATACAACGAATAAAACTTGCTCACCACCCAACCGTATTGGCATCATGAAGCCGTGGGGACTCTGGCCAAACCCTTGAGCGAGAAATTGACTATAGATGGACTTGGTTAATTATAGATAGTCAAATAATCCATGTTCTGTAATAGCGGGTATGCAACCCTTTCTAGGACTCAATTTTTCCTAGATAGTACTTCGTCAGTTGCCACCCACTTAGGTGAAATCGAAAGGGATTCCTTAGACCATACATTCCAACAAAATAATTAATTTTTAAGTTTATAATAACACAATTCACTACTTAATCACATTAGATGGAAGGTCTAAATTAACCTCAAATGAGAAAAAATTCTAACAATATAGGTAATTCCCAATCTCCTCATTCGAATATGTAGATTAAGAAAAGGTAATGTAAAAGTATAGGATTCCCATAAGTTTTGTGACCTCATTTTAAGCTATTTGATCATAACAATAGATATTGCGCGATATTCAATATCCGTGATTATACTTTACAAGTTGTAAATGTTAACTTGATAGGCAAAAAAAATAACTGGCTTGGCAAGTATACAATTATGATATTAATTAATCATATTATATCTTCCTTCTCCTAAGATGATTGATTGAAATAATATAATGTTACATATTTACCTTCCTCCCAATATTTCCTAGTTGGATACAAAATTCTTTAGAAGATATTCCATGCCTTGTCACTTGGATTCCTTGAACTTCCTCGACTCACCATTAATATTTCATGATCCTTAAGCAACTCAAGATTACTCACTAATTCAATGAACAATTTCACTTGATCTAATTGATACAAAGCTTCAAATACAGATACAATTAATTGCTACTAGGAATGTGATGATAAGAGTAACACATTGATTCAAAAAGGAACTGAAGCTATTCTAATGAATGTTTCTTCTAACAAAAATATTGATTACCTAAAATTTTGACTATTGTTTACTAATTAAATATTTAGCAATTTAATGGTAAGACAGTATGGTAAAATAAGTACCTATTGAAATAATTCTATTCTTTGCAAAGATTATTTCTACCAAGTCACCAACTTACCATTGATTAATAATTTTAACAATAATCTAATTTTTACAAATGATTATCAAGCCATATTAGGAATCCAAAATCTAAAGGTTCATATGTAATGATCACATAATGAAATATTCATTACCAAGAAGAATTTAAATATAAATCATACCTCTTTCGATCATCCATGCAATGGCCATTGGGTATCATTGGTATTTACTAATGAAGGTTAATTGTATATTACTATCATCCCCTTTTGCATCTAGACCAAGTCACCATTAGTTCAAGTTTTGGAAAAGAAATATTACATAATTTGTGATCGTCATGTGAATTGAATAGTGGATCTCTAATTACCCTTTTTGCAAGTTAATTGAATCACAATGACTTCTCTATCAAATTACCATGCCATGTAAATTTATAGAAAATTATAAAGTCATAATAATTTCTATGTAGAACATAATTGTAGATGATGTAATACAACACATTGTGGAATTTAAAGCATTTATTATCTTGTTCAATCTTTAATACCTAATTTGTGAATAATATATAATAATTATCATACAATATTTTTGAAGTAATGTATCTCGTTTCCTATCTAAGATAATCAAACTATAAGATTGTGAATGCGCATCATGATTAATTCAAAAGTAACCATATATTATAAATCTAATTTATTTTTGATATAATCATGAATTAATGGGATTTCATTTTACTTGCTTACTTCTTAGTCCCTTGTAAAATTTATTAAATACAAATAGAAGAGGAACTAATTCTACTAAATGTTAATTAAATACTCATTGATATATGTACCAAAAGTAAAACTTCTAAACCAAGCAATCTTCTTATGATAACAAGGTTTTAATACTGCAATCGTAACGTTTTAAGGTTTAATTCAATGTGAATCTCCTTATTATTAAGTATCCTTCCAAATACTGTATTTTTCAATTGATACTATTAGTAATAATGTTAATATCATAATTTCTTTTACGTGTTACCAATCACTTGAAAAATTCAGTTGGTATTACTTGAGAATTAGATCTTCCCTTATAATTCACACTATTATCTTTATTATTATATTAGACAATTTAAATTATGTTCCCACTCACAATTAGACTTGATGAATGCAATTATTGAAAATTTAATTTAACATTTAATATTTTATTATCATAAGAATTATCCCAAATATTATATATACATATATTCACCTAAATTTTCACTTTTATTTATTTATATAATTTCCTTTATTTTGAAATACTTTGAAAACTATTTTATTTATTTTTCGATACTTACTATTTATTTTAAATAAAATAACTAAATCTGATTGCATGTAATTTATAAATCAACTAGATTTTATTTATTTCTAAATATTTAACATACCCAAAATATTCTAAGAAAAAGATCAACTAAAATTTTATTTCTTTCTAAATATTTAACATACCTAAAATATTCTAAAAAGCTAAGGAATCTTAAAAAAACATAAGGCATCCTTTTATTCATCTATCTTTCTATCGTTTTAAAAAAGACTAAAGATCTTTTAATTTATCTACTTTCTATCTTTTTAAAAAGATAGACTAGAGAAAATCAATTTAGGTGAGACTAAAAGAAAGAACTTTAAATGCATTTCTATTCCTCTTTAATGAAGTATAGTTTTAAATTTTCATAAAAGTGAATAAGTCTAGCTCAAACAATTTAGTTTTATAATGGCTATACTATGCAAGAGGAAAATTCAATGGTTCACAAGGTTAGAGAGTCAAGAACAACAATATCAGTGCATAAGTAAGCTTCTACCCTGGATTCTAAAAATGATTTGAGAAACATTATGTCCAAACATGATTAGTGAAATCCAAAACTAGGCAAGCTTAATACCCAAGTGCTCTACAATACAATGTAAGACAATTAGCTCATTCTCCCTAGTCTCCATGAGCTTCACTAGATCCTTGTAATGAGGAAAGCGAGTGATTGCTGCAAACTTCTTGCATCTAATGTTTCCTATGCCACTATTGTTCTATTCTCAATATTTTATGCCACTAAGTTCTCTCAAGGCTCAATGCCACACATGGCAATACTGTAACATTATTTCTTGCAACAAGACTTATCATATTCAGGAGATTAGACTATATAAACACAATCAACTATTGTGGGATATTCACAATATGTGATTGAATGAAAGATTTTTGGGAACTTCCATCCAACACACATGGGTAGTTGGTAAAAGTAAATTCCAAAGACACTAAAGAGATGGGGTTAGGTACATTTAAGGAGTATATAGACTCGATCATAGTACAAAGAATATGTGCAAACTAAGGAAACTTGTGGACTACACTATATGATGCTTCAATAAGAGTGATTATAATACCATGGTCGCTTGATATGCACAAACCTATTTGTTGATTAGCCAAAAGAGATTTATAGGTGAAGCCAGGGCAAGAGAGAGAAGCACAAAAATGTATTTCATAATAAGACTTTAAAAACTTCAAGTAGGATGTGTTGATGCAGTCAAATGAAACAAATGGAGAATTCTAAGGAAATGATGAAAGTAAAAGGAGACACAACAAAATAGACAAGAAACTGAGAACTCAACAAATCTAAGCACTGCAAACTACAGGCCCATCCATCAAATTTATAGATCAAAAGCATTAAATTCATTTTACAATGTAGAATTTCGGTTAGATATGAAACTTATTATGGGAAGTTGAAATAGGATTCAACGTGAAGGTTCTAGATGGGGAAAGTGGTAGTATTCAATATGTGGTCAGATGTGGATGATTCTGGAAGATGTTTGGTTGGCAGATCTATGCTGATAGGTTGTAATAATTAATTTAATTTCAACAAATGAAATGATGAAAACATGCACATATATAGTAAGATTTGATATCTAATTTCCACCAAAAATCTTGGTAATAACAAAGCTTGGAATGCATTTACAACCAGTATAATTTTTTTTAAAAGAAACAACTTGCACAAGTAGTGCACGCCTTTCATACCAAGCTCCCATTGAGAAACACCTCTCTCCAACAATCGAATGGGTCTATTCCTTGTCTCTTTTAATAGGAATGAGAGGTGTGGGAGGAGACATAAAAGTGTATTGAGCGGATAGCTATGAAACACACATGAAAAATGCCAAGGCTTGGAATAAGGTTAAAAGTGGAGGATTGCTTCCTTTCCTGGAGAAGCTCCATGGTTCTAACTAGGAGGCTATGGATCTCTTTGTCAAAAATGGAACAATGGGAACTTGACCTTGTTTGGAAGGAATGTGGAGTTCAGCGAAAATTTAATCGCTGATGTTACAGGCTTATCTACTAAAGGGAAGAAGTTCTTCAAGGATAGGGCTTTTTCTAATGAAGTCATGATCAGATTTCCAAAAAAGGACAAAGAAAGGTTAAAAATTGTTAAAATTGCAAGTAGCTACTTCGATGCATACACTCTAAAGGCCATTTGGAGAAAGGTTCCGCGGGTTATTATGGAGTACATCACACTGGATGGGCGCTTCACTAGAGTTTATGGCTACCACTTTGCTCTTCTCAACCACTTTTGCTACAAGGTTAGGGTCTCTTTCCCCTATTATCTCTTCTGTTCCTTGAAGAAAAGTTTGGAGGATAACAAGAAAAACCCTAAAAGATTCCCCATCTTGCACACTGGGTTAATAAGGCTGATTGTTGAAAATTTCCAAAATATGCCTGCCCCTACTATCTAGGAAACTATCCCTAACTCTGAGAGTGACGACACTAAGCCCAGTGACTCAGAGTATCTGCCTAACTCTAGTCCGGTGAGGAAAGTCCTTAGAATGCACGTTGTCCCATATGGGAGAAAAAACCCTACTCCCCTTTCTGGTAAAGCCCGTGTCGTGCTTGAGCCTGATAGCCCATCTCTTATGAACACTCCCAATGATAAGAAACCCCAAGCCAAAAACCTTGTTTCCTACTCCAAAGAATCCTCTGATTCGAAGGAGTCTGATGCCAAAAAAACTGAGCTCAACGATGAACCTTTGCTGGATAAACAAGATAATGATGACTCCCCTGTTATTCCTAACCCTAATAAAATTTGTCCTAATTTTGGAAAGGAGCCCTCTCTAGATGTTTTGAACCTTGCCAAAACCAATTCTGAGTCCCATTTCAAACTAGACTGGAATGGACTTTCTCCGAAATTAATGAGCTGAAAATAAAAAATTGGGCCGTTCAAAGCAAAATTGATGAGCTGGGTGCTAAGATTGTAGGGACTGAAAAGAAAGATGTGGATATTGGGGTTCTAGGTCACAGTAATAGAGATATTGATTCCAAGTTTGAGAATATAAGGAACACCATTAAAACTGTCGCCGAGCAAAACAACTGTATGGCAAGACACAATGCCATCATCATAAACATGATGACTGAAAAGCTTGATAAAGCCCAACAGGAGTCTCTGGTTGTGGATCTGGAGGAAACAGAGGAAAAAAGCTAGGACATAGATGCGGGCATATCCAAAAGAACCAGAGCCAATCTGAAGTGCAAGGTCCCCCCTACTCCGAAGATGATACAATTTTTTAAAAAGGATATCAATGATCTGCAGAATTTGGAGGCAAAGATGGAGTCAATTCTCAAGACTTTGAATTAATGGCTGGGGTTTTCTTGTTCATTTTGCTGTCCCTTATGGTTTGACCTTTCTAGTTTGTCTTTTGTGGTTACTGTTGTTTTCTCGGGCAGCTGGTCTTTTTGGTTGGACTTCTGTGTCCTTTATTCTGTTTTGTAAACATTGTGGTTTTGGGTCCCTGTAAAACCCGTTTTACCCCTTTTATCAAAAACAACCTATATCATTGTTTTTTAATCTCCCAACCATTCTCGTTATTAAACCTTTCAATTTATATAATTATTCCAAAGGAGTTTTAACCATTCTCATAACAAAAATAGTATTGCTATAAAAATGTAAATTTACTTGTTAAATATTAATTTTTGCACAGGGAGGGTTGTGACAGATCTAGATGAAGTTCGTTTAATGTTGGATGAAGGTGATATGAAAAAGATTAGTGAAATGTGGTATGCCTACTCTCCGGTCAGTAGGCTTAGAATTGATGATGCCTTGGTTGATTATCTACTCAAAAAGGGTATTACTATTTCAGATGTTTTTGACTCGTTACCAGATGATCTAGTAGAAGTTGTTGAAGAAAGGATGTTGTGGGAAGGATCTGAAGGACATAAGTTCCAAGATATGATTGAGAGAAGGTGTTTCAAAGCCAAAAAAAAGTTATCCAAACACATTGGTGAGACAAGAGAATGCATTAAGGAGATGTCTGACACCTATAGGTATTGTCTCTAGTGGTTGGTTGCTTTTGATAATTTTAGAAGCAAAATTAAATCTATTGAATTTGAATTGAATGATATCGGGAAGTGTTTTGACTTCTTCAAAGATAAAGGTGGAAAATAGAGAATAAGAGTTAGAGTTGGGGTGATCCCACAATATTGGTTTATGATTTTTGGCCAAACTAGACACTAAACTATTTTTTTCTAACTAAATCTTCACTTTCGAGCACCCATAGCGGCTAAACTATGAGGAATTTGAAGATGATGCAAACTAGTGATTTGTGAAATTTTTTCTATAGATTCTAAATATATTTTTTTCATTTTTTTTTGAATCATATTGTACTTCTTTTTCCATCTCCTTTGAAATCTACTTTTTTTCAGTAAACACCATTTTAAGGAGTGACGCTCACCGTATAACACAACTTTTTTTCCATGAAGGATAAAATTCAACTATGATATCTAGTGATTTGAATTGGTTTCATAGTGTTTTATTGAATATTTTTTCCTTAATCAAGTTTCAAAGTCAAACCAATTACAATTTAGACATAGGTGGATTGTATAGCACATAACTCTTTTTGTATGTATCGAAATTCATTTATTTTTTATTGGATCAAGGACTTCAATATCTAATGCACTCATACTTTTTAAATTTTTTTTTGATAATCTTCTATTTTTTCACATGTGTAGAACAAAGAGCTTGATTTTTAGTAAAAAACCTACATTCACAAGAAATAAAAATAAATATAATAATAAAATTAAATTTATTTAAAATTATACTTTTTGGGAAGCTTATAATAAGGACTACATACTTAAAAAAAATAAAAATTTAAATGAATTCATTTGATCTTTTTGTGTAAATTAAGTCTTGTACCTAGTTCATTCATTACTAGGGGACTTATTTACATATGTTAAGTTTACTTAGGTCCTAGGAAGGAATCTTTCTAGAAGGTGTTAGTTGTCATTAGTTGTTATCTTATCTTTTGACTTGTAACACATGTGAACCTAGGTAAGTGTGATTAGTTGTCTCATTTCATATGATTAAGACACTTGTCATAATCCTATGACATCTTGCATCTCACCTTGGCTATATAACCAAGGGGTTTCTACTACATTGCATAACAATAATAACATTAAATCATATTGATAAGAATATAGTTTATTCTTGTTACATTCTATTCTCTCTTTTTGTGCTTTCCATTTGGTCTCAAGGTCTTCGAAGCTATAGCTAATTCTAACATGGTATCAGAGTAGGTTGGGTGCCATTGGAGAGTCATTTTTCTGAAGAGAGATACTAGATTTAGGGGTGTTCCATTTTGTGGCTCTTTATTTTAGGTTCATATCAAAGCTTGTTGGTACAAATCTAAGCTCACCATTGCATCCAAAAGGTTCAAGAAATTCAAATTTTCCTTTTGTTTTTGTTAGGATCTACAAACAGAGATATTTGACAAGCACAATGAACACAAAAATTGCATAATGTCAATCTATATTGAAAGATAGTCAAGGGGTCTCCTTATAGAGGAGAAATATCCAAACATGAGAAAAATATCCCTAAATATCAGTAGGGAAAAATATCAGGAGATATTGAACCTGCACAATAAATTCCATGAGATATTTAACCTACACAATAAATACCATGCCTAAGTAGGCTTAGGTCAAGATATGTGAAGAAAGCATTAATTACAATGACACCCCCCCTTAAGCATAACTTAGGTGGGCATGGATAAAATGGGTCCCTACTACGAGCTTGGTGAGGTACCCATGTACAAGGAAATCTCTCTAAAAAAATAGAGTAAGATAGAAAACCTAGTGGGAAAAAACTATCCTCAAAAAAGAGAGAGAAGTGGAGAAGACTAGAAAGCACCCCCCAAGGATGATGATGATGAGATATAGACTACACGCCAAGAGAGCTCATAGATGAATGAACTTGCTCTCAGTGAAGGGTTTGGTGAAAATGTCAGCAACCTGCTCTGAGGACTGACAAAATACTAAGTCGATGATCTGACCATGAATCATCTCTCAAATGTAATGCATATGAATCTCTATGTGTTTAGTTTGTTGATGTTGAACTGGATTCCTGCATATCTAAATAGTGGTTTGGTTGTCACAATAGATGATAATAGGTTGCTTGAAAGGAGTACCAAACTCAGAAATAATGCCTTGAAGCCATATAGCCTTAGTAGCTGAGTTAACAACCCCCTTGAACTTTGCCTCTGTGGATGATATAGCAATAGCATTTTTCTTCTTGCTAGACCAACTGATAGGGCCTAAATCAAGTGAAAAGTTGCAACTTGAAGTGGACTTATGATGCTCAGTATCACCAGTCCAATCTAAATTTGTATAACCAACCAAGTCAAGTGATGAACCAACTATGTAGTGAATCCCAAACCCAAGAGTACCATGAAGACAGTGAAGGATCCTCTTAGCTGCTTTCCAATGTAGTTCATGAGGTTTCTGCATGAATCTTGAAAACATGCCTATTGTGTAGGTAATGTCAAGCCTTGTATGAGTCAAGTATATAAGACTACCAATAAGTTGTCGATACAATGTAGCATCAACCAATGGTGTAGTACAGGAAGTCTTGAGCTTGACTCCAGAAAGAAAGGGAGCCGAAGATGGCTTGCAAGTAGTCATATGAAACCGTGCAAGTAGATCAAGAGTATACTTTGGTTGTGCAAGAGTAATCCCTAAAGCTGACTGTGAAATCTTAATTCCAAGGAAGTAGTGCAATAAACCAAAGTCTGTCATGTAAAATCTATCCTAAAGTGATTTCTTCACTGCTATAATGGTAGATGAAGTACTCCCAATAATAAAAAAATCATCAACATATAGAACCAATATCAAAAGAGAATCATCCTGCCATAGTAAATACACATTAGGATCATAATGACATCTAGTAAAACCTGAAGATAGGAGGTAGGAGTCCATCTTGGCATACCAAGCTCTAGGAACTTGTTTAAGGCCATAGAGAGATTTCTTAAGTCTACAAACTAAGGATGAATCCTTAACAAAACCTGACCTAGTTGTTCCATGTAGATTTCCTCCTTAAGGTCTTCGTGAAGAAAAGAACTCTTCACATCCATCTAATATACATTCTATCCATGTGATCTAGCTATAGCAAGTGTGAGTCTAATGGAAGTCATCTTAGCAACTAGTGCAAAGGTTTCTGTATAGTCAATGCCTGCAACTTGTGAAAAAACTTTGGCTACCAAACATGCTTTGTACTTATCAACTGACCCATCTGCTACAAATTTAGTTCGATACATCCACCTACATCAAACTATCTTCCTTCCCTTAAGAAGTGAAGTCAAATCCCAAGTGCGATTTCTAATCAAGGAATCATATTCCTCATCCATAGCAATATCCCAATCTGGTATGCTTGATGCCTCTTTGAATGTCTATGGATCAAAAACTGAAGCAAAGAAGGAATGTGCCCCCCCTAAAAATTTACTGGAATCAGTTATCATCTGTTGAATCCTATGCCCTTGTATTTGTTCTATGTATAGTGTAAGATGTGGGTGAGTCTGGTGCAGATATATCAACTTCTAATGCAATCCCTGAACTAGATGAAGATGAACCTTCATCACTGTGAGAACTGGAAGAAGAAGATACTACAGTAGGAATCTACTAAGAATGATTTGAATCATCAGTACTATAATCAATATCTAAAGAGTCCACAATATGTTGAGAAGTTTCAAGTATAGTTTCAAGAGATGTTTCTTGAAACTTAACACTTTTCTCAATAAACAACTCATGTGTGGTAGGGCAGAGTAGGTGATAGCCTTTTACACCATTTGGATATCCCACAAAGATACAAGGTTTGGATTGTGGATCCTTAGCCTTGCATTGCTCTTTTGGAATGCGTTCCATGGCATGCAAGCCAAAAACTTTGAAATGATCAACTGTAGGTTTCCATTCTTTCCAAGCTTCAAAGGGAGTGATACCCTTTAAGGCTTTATGTGGAACTCTATTTTGTATGTAACATGCACAGTTGATTGCTTCTTCCCAATATGATGGTGTGAGGCCCTTAGAGTGAATCATATAATTAGCCATCTCTTTTAAAGATCCATTTTTACATTTTGCAACACCATTTTGTTGTGGGGTATAAGGAATTGTATGCTGCAGATCTATCCCCTCTGATATACAAAACTACTCAAATCTCTTATTAACATATTCTCTCCCATTATTTGTTTGAAGAACCTTGATTACTTTCCTTGATTGTTTTTCGACGAGAGCATTGAAATCTTGAAAAGACTCAAACACTTTTGATTTTTCTCTAAGAAAGTAGACCCATGTAAAACATGAGAAATCTTCAATGAAGGTGAGAACATATCTATCCTTTATAAAAGATGGATGGGGAAAGGCCCCTAAAACATCACTATGAACAAGTTCTAAAACTTGTGTTTCCCTCCTTGATTTACCTTTGTCAAATTTTGCTTCTGGATGCTTGCCAAGTGCACAACCCTCACAAAGCCCTTTAGAAAATTTGACTTTAGGTAATCCCTTAACCATATTCTGTTGACATAGTTGTTCAAGATAGTGGTAGTTAAGATGGCCAAACCGCTCATGCCATAGTTTGCTAACTTCATCTGAATGAGTTAGTAGTGCTTTTGGAGAAATATCTGTGGAAAAATTGGAGAAGGCATATAATTTGGATTGGTGATTTTCTTCTCCTATTGCTACCAAATTTTTGCTTTGTAATTCTCTTATCTCAACTGAATCTGGAGAGAATTGTACTCTCATGCCCTTCCCTAAATGAGTTATTTGATACACTTAAAGGAGATTAATTGAGAGTGAAGGGACACTTAGAACATTGACAAATGCTCCTCCTTCAACTTCAATAGAACCTCTCCCTTTTACCAATGCTAGAGTATCATCACCTAAGGTGATTGTGGACATACTTGATGGTTCTAAGGATGAAAAAACAACGTATGAAGAATCCATATGGTGTGAAGCACCAGAGTCTAGAATCCATGATGGAGATAATGATGCTTTAGCAACTAAGGCTTTGCCTTTTGATTTCTCTTTGTCCTTAGTATTATCTTGATTGGATGAAGATGCCTTGATAGAATCAGGTAGCCCTATATTATTCTTTTTTAAGAATTTGTTGTAGAACTTCAATATTTTTCTTCATGCAATGATTTTCATCATGTCCAAGATTTTTACAATTTAAGGTGCATGCAATTCTCTTTTTACCTTGAGAGTCCTTTTTGGAGTTGTCAATTTTGCTTTCTTTCTTAACTTCCTTGTCCTTTTTAGTGTTCTTCTTCTCCTCTTTTGAAGTTTGATGTGTTCATTCCCTACAAGTAGGGCTTGAGGTTTCATATACTTCAAAGTACCCATTTGAATCAACTTTTCTTGCTCCCTTGTGAGGTCAGCAATAAAGTTATCAAGTGTGGGCATTGACCATGAGGCTCCAAGAGCCCTTTTAGTAGAGTATAAAGTTGATACAAACACATAAAATTCTGGACCTAGCTTGGAAAGTATAGAAAGGATTAATTGATCCTCTTTCTTGTCAATTCCACAATCTTTTAAGTGAAATTTCAAGGATTTAAACTTAGTAAAAAAGTATTGTAAAGTTGAAAAATTCCTAGGACTAAGACCTAAGAGTTGATTTTCCAACTCATGGCTTCTAAGTTCATCTATTTTCCCAAAAAGTTTGTCAAGAACTTCCCAAACTTGGTTGGGTGTTTTCAAGTTCTCAACATGGAACAACAAATCAGGAGATAAATTTAAGCATAGAAAGCCAAACGCTTGATCGCACTTATTAAAAAAAAATCTTTGTCTTTAGCTACATTAGGTTCTTTCTCTATTCCCATAGTTACTCTATATAAACCTTTGTTCTTAAGCACAAGAATTAATTTCACCTTCCAATTATGATAATTAAAAGGTGTTAAGGGCACTATAACAACATTAGATTCCATACTGCTTTGACTAAGATAGTTGTTTTGAAGAAATGCAGAAAAGTAAAGATAGAAATGTGTGCAAAGGTGAAAATACACAACTAAACAAGCACTTCTCGAGGAAGTGTGAAAAAGAACCACACACAACACTCCCCTTGATTATTTGTTTCTCTACCCAATTTGGAACTTTATAGGAGTGCTTGTAAATCACCTGACAAAGACACAAATAGACACTTCAGAGATGAGTGCAATTTTGTGCTCCATAGATGCGTGGTGAAAAAAAAGATAAATTTTACAAAAAATAACTCAAATATGAGTTAAGAAGCAAAAGGTATGACACTATGAAGATTTTCACCGGTTACAAAATATGATCCTCCTTACAAACAAACAAAAAATAGCTAGATATACACTAGAAAATAATTTAGATGTGACCAAGGGAAAAAGTAGGCCCACGAGCTTCACCCAAAAACATAAATCTGCAAACACATAGTAAATAATAGACAATAGACAATCTACTTCACGAGGGATAAAGGAGAACATGGTGTAACACTCTGTTCGTTGATGAGGAACTCGTGACGCTCTATTCAGAGGTTCTATGCAGCCTTTTACAGAAGATTCTGGCCTTTGGATAGCAGAAATCATGCACAAGTACCCACATCTTGCAAAATCCTCTTGTGTAGTATTTAAGTCTCTTTTCTTTTTGAGATCCCCCCTCTCTACTGATAGATCCCTCAAAATACTTCACGTGTAGGGGAAAAACATCACATGCCCAGTCCAAACGCACCCTTAGCAGGCACTAGTCGAACTTTCCAAAGGCTCCAACGTAGGTTACTTCCAACAAAACACATAGCCTAGAATTGTAAATGCAAACTCGGGTAATGATCTCAGTCACCGAATAGATTGGCACTCATAGCAGGAACAAGGGTGAGAATAAAGTGCACCCTCTAGGAAAATGGGTTGTTTGGTCAAACCCATGGTGAGAATAAATTGCGCCCACCATATGATTCATAGTTGCTCAACCTTCCAGTGCCAACTCAATCACACAAATCACGTCGTGCAAGATAGGTAATGGGCCCACAAATGAAATACTCGACACAGAAGATGATTTAGCCTCCAAAAAATGATTCTCAACGTTAATCAGGCCGAGTGTTGTCGATTTATGGTGGTGAGTCAGTCCCAAAGTAGCACGGGCCTCAACAAAAGCAAGTGTGTGATATTGTAGAGTAGATCAACCAGTCACTAGTCGAGCTGAAGATCTACAGGGAAAGCATGCCTTCAGAGGGATATGCACCTCCTAGAGGTAATCACTCCAAGGAAGGGGGTAGACATGGAATGCCAGGCACCAAAAAAATCCACAGATCCTCTAAAGATAACACACATAGTAGGATCAAAACAAATACAATTAATGCACCTCACGGCCTGAGAATATCCTAAATAGCTCTTATACCATGTGAGGATCTACAAACAAAGATATTTGACAAGCACAATGAACACACAAATTGCATAATGTCAATCTATATTGAAAGACCATCAAGGGGTCTCCTTATAAAGGAGAAATATCCAAACATGAGCAAAATATCCCTAAATATCAATAGGGAAAAATATCAGGAGATATTTAACCTGCACAATAAATGCCATGCCTAAGTAGGCTTAGGTCAAGATATGTGAAGCAAGCATTAATTACACTAACAGTTTCATCCAAATCGGACATATAAGGCCAAATCTATGAGGGTTTGAAGCTAAAGGGTGGTTGCTAGATCTCGAAGGTAGCTACATTTTTGGAGCATTTTGGGTCAAATCCGACCCTACCATCACATCTAGAAGGGCCAAAAATCCTAAGATTGACTACCAAATCGTCCAAAACAGAGCAGTTGTTCGGTGAGGAATTTTTGTTTTGCCCAGAGAGCCATACGACCCCCTAGGCGTCATAATGACAGTGACATTACGATATTTCAAAATATAAAAATAAAAATTTTCAATAAATTTTTTTTGAATTTTTTTTTGAAAAATTAAATTTGTACCAATAAATTTGATTGCAAAAGATTTTTTATTTTATGAAAATCAAAAGCAAAAAAACTTGTATTATTTAGATTTATCTACACACTGTACCTACGTCCTTCATAGAGTATTGCTAGGTACAACGAGAACCATGCGACACCACCAGCAGACACCATGTTGCCCTAGTGGATCCCACACTCTTTGGCCACCATAAAAAGCAGCTAGTAGTCTATTAAAAATCTGGGCAGTGTCCATTTTCAAACTGGTGAGTCAAATCAGCTGCAAAATATTCCATAGGAATATTCCATCGCAGGGCATATACCAGCCGTATAGGGAATATTCTGGCAAGTAGGACTGACGGCGATGGTGATGGCTAAAAAACCATCAAATTTAAATGAGAAAATTGCTGATGTCATCCCTATGTCAGCATTTTCAAATTTTTTTTTCCCCCTCTCCAATTGAATTTTCATTTTTGTAGGCGAACTTCGGAGGCCCATAACTTGAGCTCACGACCTCCTTTTTTCGAGAATTTTTTTTTATTTGGGCTAATTTTTCATGATCTTTATTGTGATGCAATAATTTTTTATTTTTTGTTGTTTTTTAATATAATTTTCATATCCTCATAGGTGTTGCTGCTTCATCCTCATTTTGGGAGCTTCGGGAGCTCATATTTTGCTCCTACGATAACATTTTTGGGTGCAATTTTTTTTGACAGTGCATAATGTTTTCTATACTTATTAGTGGTATGATCAAATTGATCTCATTTTTAACCAAAAATTGTACTTGAATCTGTGGCCTATTTTTGCATTTGTAAGCACTAAGATCAAGTCTAGCTTGTTGTTTTTGAAATCTAGCAACTGTAAATGCACTAAATATTATTGGAAACATAAGGGAAGAAAACTGAGAGGGGGGGTGAATCAGTTGTCATAGAAATTCAAAACGGATTAAACTTATTAAATTTATTCTTAGATCTAATTAATAACCATGAAATCATAAATCATCAACACATTAGAAACACACATAACACCAAGATTTTTTACGTGGAAACTCTGTTAGGGGAAAAGCCATGGTGGAGGTCAATCCACAAGATTATACCCTGTTAAAACTATAAAGAATAAAATGGGGAATGCACATGCATTCAGGCACATTTCCTAGAGCTCACTGCTCAAATACAACAAGGCTTACTACCCAAAGGAAGACACACTGTCTTACATAAACATTTAGATTACATATGCAAGATTTTGAACTAAGAAAATAGCATCTGCTAATGCCTGATTACAATTCTGATTAAGCACATGAACACTTCTTCACACTCTGCTCACTCTTCTTCACACTTTGCTTCTACCTTCGAATGATTAGGACATTATTCACGCATCTCATACACTTGCTTGCCTTAAAATGGAATAAACAATCACTTATATATATCTGTAACAAGAGATTACATCGCTACATGTCGGCTTTAACAAAATAACAAAATGAATACAAACTATCGGCCCAAAAAATCAAATATTATCAATGTGAATCAACCAAGGTCGGCCACAACATAGTGAGGACCCAAAATAAAATCCTCAACCAAGAAACACCTTGAAAAATTAATCCTTGAAGATCCACAACACGCTACAATCACCTTGTCAACCATGAACATGAACACGCAAGAGAAAATCACCAATCACGAGCACAATGATCAACACAGACGTGAAACACAGATAGAGAAAATATAGAAACATCCACAAACATCAAGAATCACCAGAGAAGCATCCACAACAACTGAACTTACTAGAATCACATCATTCTTCATTTAGGAACACCAACTGAAGCAACAAAAAAACTGTCAAATCTTCATGCGGATCTTTGAAACTTAATGTGGATAAACTAGATATACTAAAAAACAAACCCTTTAATCCACAACCTCTTATCATCAACTTACTAAGCTCGCCAATAGATTGAACTTCACTTCACCACTAACAACTTGTAACTCATTTCATTACAATCTTCTCAATATCCTTGACATATACAACCTCTAAGACATTAATTCCAATAGTGTTGACATCAATGACAACCACATATCAACATTCCAACCACAACATCCAACAATCTCCCCCTTTAGCATTGATAGCAACACATGATGTGAAAAACACCATCAACACAACTTCCTCTTAGCACTTTCTCCCCCTAAGGTTTTGACTCTTTTCTCCTCAAATCTTTCACATGAATCTTCTCCCCACAAAGTTTTTAACATTACTCTTCTCGCCCTTTGACATGAATGACAAAGATAAACACAAGATTTGAACCACATATCTGAAGATTTGACTACTCCCCCTGAGTAGCAACCATCACAACATCAATCCAGATCAAGATATGACTGTGAAATGCATGGACTGATGCAAGTTAATGCATTTTAGTTCTAATTAGGAGGGGTAATCACCCCTAGCTTCCCTCTGAGATAATCAAAAGTATCCTTAGGAAACGACTTGGTAAACATATCTGCAATTTGTTCCTTAGTAGGAACATACTCCAATCTGAATTCCTTTTCACTCACCTTCTCTCTCAAAAAGTGAAATTTGATAGATATATGCTTGGTCTTTGAAGGCAGCACCAAATTCTTAGAAATGTTAATTGCACGTGAATTATCACAGAATATAGCAATAGGCTCATCATACACAACTCTGATATCTTTCAACATCTGCTTCATCCAAAATACTTGAGTACAATTGTTAGCATGAGCAATGTATTTTTCCTCTATAATAGATAAAGAAATGACATTCTGCTTCTTACTTAACTATGAAATTATCTTCTTTCCCAAGAAAAATGCACCACCACTGGTACTCTTTCTGTCATTCACATATCTTTCCCAATCAACATCAGTAAAGGCACTCAAAGTAAGGTCATCATCTTTAGGATACCACAGGCCAAAATAAACTGTTCCCTTCAAGTATCTGAAAATCCTCTTCACAACTGTCACATGAGATTCCTTAGGATCAACTTGAAATCTTGCAACAATAAATACAACATTCATGATGTCAGGTCTAGTTTGTGTCAAATCTAGAGTAATCCACCAATCATCGATTTGAATCTAGTCTGGTTTTCTTTAGGAGAATCATCATCTTGTGTCAACTTACATCCGATGACTATGGGTGTACTAACTAGCTTTGAATCTTCCATATGAAACTTTTTTAACAATTCTTTCACATACTTGGAATGAGATATAAAGATCCCTTTATCTAACTAAGTAATTTGTAATCCCAAAAATAATTTCATCTCCAATCATAGACATCTCAAGTTCACTCTACATCTCATCAACAAAATTCATGCACAAACTATCATCTCCTCAAAAAATGATATCATCAACAAAGACTTCCACAATCAAATATTTATCATGATCAATTTTGAAATACAAATTACTATTAGCAGTACCTTTGTTAAATCCAAGATTCAACAAATACTTGTCCAATCTGGCATACCATGCTCTAGGGGCTTGATGAAGTCCATATAGTGCTTTCTTCAACTGAAAAACAATATCTCCCTGATCAGTCAATTGAAATCCATCAGGTTTCTCAACATGCACCTCTTCTTCTAGTTTGCCATTTAGAAATGATAACTTGATGTCCATTTGATAAACCTTGAACTTTTTGTATGCAACATAAGCAAGAAATAGTCTCATAGCTTCAATCCTAGCAACAGGAGCAAAAGTTTCCTCAAAGTCATTTCCTTCCATCTGAGAATATCCTTTACACACCAGTCTTTCTTTGTTTCTAACTACTTCTCCTTGCTCATTTAGTTTGTTTCTAAAGACCCATTTAGTTCCAATTACATTTTGTCCTTATGTATATGAACAAGAATCCATGTATCATTCTTTTCAATCTATTGTAGTTCTTCTTTCACTGGTTCAACCCAATGTTCATCTTTGCATGCTTCATTCACACTATTAGGCTCAGTCTTTGAAATCAAACAATATTTTTCTACAATTCTTCTCCTAGTTTGGACACCTTTGTTCTTATCACCTATAATTTGATCTTTTGAATGATTTAGTCTTACATACCTTGGAGTCTTGGGATATTCTTGAACTTCAGGCTCTTGTAATCTTGTCTTCTGCACTTTCACTAGTGGTTTACAATTTTTGGCCAAACTGGACACTGAAATTATTATTTTTAACTAAATATTCACATTCGGGCACCTATAGTGGCTAAAATGTGAGGAATTTGAAGATGGTGCAAACTAGAGTCTCATCAAATTTTGTCTGTAGATTCTAAAAATATTTTTAAAAATTTTTTTGGAATCAAATTTCACTTCTTTTCCATCTCTGAAAATTGATTTTTTCAGAAAACAACACTTTTACAAAGTGGCTTCCGTATAAGCATGACTTTTTTCCATGAAGGATAAAATTCTAATTCTTTCAAATTTAGATTTGTAACTCTGATATCTAGTGCTTCCACTTGGTTAGATATATTTTTATTGAATATTTTTTCCTTAATCAAGTTTCAAAGTCAAACAAATTACAATTCAAAGTGCGCCGTAATGCGTAACTTTTTGTATATGTCAAAATTTAATTTAATTTTTGTTGGATCAAGGACTTCAATATCTGGTGCACTCATATTTTTCAATTTTTTTTTTTGATAATCTTCTATTTTTCCACATGTGAAGAACAAAGAAATTCATTTTCGATGAAAAACCTATGTTTAATAAAACTAAAAAAATAAATACATAACAAAACCAAAAAATATTAAAATTATATTCATTAGATAGCTTGTTCTAAGGAATACCATAAAAATTTGAAATCAATTTTAAATGAATTCCGTTGATTCCCCGAAAGCTAGATCAAAAGTGATTTTTTATCAGCATTTTGATAGGTGTAAAGGAGACGCATTTATTGGCATGGTTTAAAACTAGCGAGGTTCTATCCAAGGGGTTTTGATCTAAGATGATTTGATGAAACCCTCTTCAATTGGAATCCTTAAAATGGAACTTTTTAAGGCTTAAATCATTATATTTTCTAAATATATTTTATTTCAGCTAAAATTCGTTCCTCTCAGGAATTGTAAACCACTATTATGACAGCACAACTTCTCCTTCCTCTTGATATTCTTGATTCACCAGAATGATCTAAACTTGATTTGAAGTCTGAACTTTGTTTCCTTTATTTGAACTGTCATTCTAATCATTTGAATCAGTTCCATAGGTTCTAGATGGTCTAACTATGTATTCATCAACCTTGACATTTTCACTTTCAACGATTTTTCTCAATCTCTTATTATAGCACCAGTAGGCCCCTTAATTTTAGTAGAATAACCAAACAAGATTCCTTCATCACTCCTAGCATCAAACTTTCCTATATCTTCATCGCTTTTGATATATTATTTACTCCCAAATATTTTGAAATATCTAATAGTAGGCTTATGACCATACCATAGCTCATAAGAGGTCTTACTAGTATCACCTTTGATTTGTATCCAGTTGAGAGTGTAAACAACAGTACTCACAACTTCTCTCCAGTAGATATGAGGAACATTTACTTCTAGTATCATAGATCTAGAAGCTTCTTCAATTGTCTTGTTCTTCCTTTCCACAACTCCATTTTGCTGAGGGGTCTGTGGTGTAGATAATTTTCTTTGTATCCCATGTTCTTCACAAAAAGAATTAAACTCACTGGAAATGAATTCACCACCTCTATCTGATCTCATACATTTAATCTTCAAACCTATCTCTGTCTCAACCGTAGTCTTAAAGATCTTCAACTTCTCCAGAGCTTCATATTTTTCCCTTAAGGTAGTAACGCATATCATTCTAGAATATTCATCAATAAGTAACATGAAATACTAGTATCCTTGTAGACTTCTGACTCTAGAAGGACCACACAAGTCAGTATGCACAAGCTCCAACAATTCATTTGAACAATGATGTTTGCTCCGAAATGAAATTCTAGTTTGCTTCCCTAACTGACATTCCTTGCATATAACATTAGTAGGTTTCATCAACTTGGGAAGATCTCTTAGAGCCTGAGTAGAACTTATCTTGATAATATTGTCAAAGTTAACATGACACATTCTCCTATGCCACAACCAACTTTCATCAACTTGAGCAATCAGATAGCATTTACTAGCAACATTTAGGTGAAAGATATTACTTTTTGTTTTTGTACCTGATGCAATCACATTTCTAAAACTTCCCAATATTCTACACTTTCCATCCTTGAATTGAAGACTGTAACCCTTATCAACCATCTGTCCAACACTTAAGAGATTATGCTTTAGACCTTCCACATATAGGACATCATCAATATTATGCTTACCATCAATAGAAATGCATCCTCTGCCACAAATTACACCTACTTTGTCATCACCAAATATTACAACACCACCATCATAATTTTCCAAGCTCACAAACTTACTTTTATGACGTGTCATGTGATGAGAGTATCCACTGTCAATCACCCATTCATCTTTTTCTTCAATTATGGCCACTAGGGATTTCTCCACATTTGTACAACTAGTAGATTTAGTAGGAACTAGATAATTTTCCTTGATATCAATAAATACCTATTCATCCTCACTTACATTCCCTTTATCAGATTCATCATCTGTCACACCTTCATTAGCATCATAATAACACTTTCTTTGAAATCTAGGCGTGTTAGGTCTTGAATTAGGGACTCTTTCTAGACACCTTGATGCAAATTGACCTATCTTATTGCAATAAAAACATTTAATAGGAAATTTTCCTTTATACTTTCCTTCTCCTCTGGCTTCCCTCTTAATAATAAGTGCTTCAAGCTTGTCCAATACTCTCTCTTCTTCTTCAATCTTTTGCATTTCCTCCTCATACTTGAATATATTTCTATAAGAACTTTCTCCCATATCACATCTCTGCTTATCTTTTCTGGATAGAGTAGCATTGAATGTAGATTCTATCTTAGGAAGAGCATCACCAAATTCACTCAACTCAAAAGCAGTAAGCTTACCAATCAACACGTCTCTAGTTACATTTGTTACAGTCTAGAGCTGCTCAATAGCAATAGCTTTGAATTTGTATGCAACAGGAAAGGATCTAAGCACTTTAGCAATAATATCTGATTATTCCAATCGTCCACCAACACATCTGATACTGCACACAAGTTCAGTCACTCTTTGCATGAAAGAAGTAATGTTCTCATCATCACCCATTCTCAACATTTCATATTTCCCTTTTAGACTTTTCAACTTTGAAATCTTCACATTGGCATCACCTTCATACAAAGTTTCCAAATTTTTCCATATCTCATAAGCATACATCAAATCCATAGCATTTTTCATCTTAGAATCAGTCAGAGCACTCAAAAATGCTTCCTTATCCCTGATATTATACTCAACATCCTTAATCTCAACAGAAGTAGAAGTACCATTATGTGGGATAACATACCTATTCCTTGTAATGTTCTAGTAGGGTTCACCAATGCATCTCATATGACACTCTATTTGAGTCTTCCATAGAAAATAGTTTGTTCCATCAAATCTCAGACTCCTTATATGTTGCCATCCTAGATCACCTCAAGCTATTAAACTTCTTCCAAGGAACTTGCTCTGATACCAATTGTTGGCAACACAAGGGAAAACAACTAAGAGTGGGGGTGAATCAGTTTTCACATAAATTCAAAACTTATTAAACTTATTAACCTTATTATCAAATCTGATTAATAACCATGAAATCATAAATCATCAACACATCAGAAACACACATAACACCAAGATTTTTTACATGGAAACCCTGTTAGGGGGAAAACCACGGTGGAGGTCAGTCCGCAAGATTATACCCTATTAAAAGTATAAAGAATAAAATGGGGAATGCACATGCATTCAAGCACACTACCTAGAGCTCACTGCTCAAATATAATAAGGCTTACATCCCAAAGGAAGACACATCATCTTCAGAAAAATTGTGGATTACAGCTACAGGGTTTTGAACTAAGAAAGTAGCATCTGCTAATGCCTGATTATAGTTCCGGTTAATCACATGAACACTTCTTCACACTCTGCTCACTCTTCTTCACACTCTGCTTCTACCTTCAAATGATTAGGAAATTATTTGTACATCTCATACACTCACTTGCATTAAAATGAAATAAACAATCATTTATACATATCCGCAACAAGAGATTACATTGCTACATGTTGGCTTTAACAAAATAATAAAATGAATACAAACTATCAGCCCAAAATATTAAAGATTATCAATGGGAATCAACCAAGGTCAGACACAACATAGTGAGGACCCAAAATATAATCCTCAACCATGAAACACCTTCAAAAATTATTCCTCGAAGATCCACAACACACAACAATCACCTTGTTGGCCATGAACATGAACACGCAAGAGAAAATCACCAATTGTGAGCAGAATGATCAATGCAGACATGCAACACAGATAGAGCATGATATATAAACATCCAAAAAAATCAAGAATCACCAGAGAAGCATCCGCAACAACTAAACTTATTAGAATCACATCATCTTCATTCAGGAACGCCAATTGAAGCAACAAAAAAATTGTTAGAACACTGGTACTCATAACTCGATCAAATCTTCATGCGGATCTCTAAAACTTAACATGGATAAACTAGATATAATCGAAAAAAAAACCTTTAATCTAGAACCTCTTATCATCAACGTGCTGAACTTGCCAACAGGTTGAACTTCACTTCACCACTGACAACCTGTAACTCATTTCATTACAATTTTCTCAATATCCTTGACATATATAACCTCTAAGACATTAATTCCAATAGTGTTGAAATCAATTACAACCACATATCAACAATCCAACCACAACATCCAACACATATAAAGTGCCAAATCAGATATTGCTTAGGGGCATTTCTTGATTGAGTGATTTGGGGGGGGTGTTCTCTTGGTGCATTCTTTTGATCTGTTTGCTTATGCTCTCATTTTCATGGATCATTCTAAGGTTCCTTTATTTACATCATATAATTATTCAACATGGAATCATAATGCATGGAGTATTCTAATGATAGAAGGTCACTCTCTATATGTTGAAAATAAGGTACCTACACCTACAAATGATGAGAAAAAGTTTAAATGGATGATCAAACATACCAAAGCCCTTGGGTGTCTTCGTAGACTTGTTTCTCAAGATTTGTTGTTCCAATTTGAATCACGTACAAGAATTCTCATGAAGCTTGGGAAAAATTGAAAATATTGTATGGTACTATAGATGAAGTAAGAGGCTATCAAATTGATAATGAATTGATGAGCCTTGATCCAAAGAACTTTGATAGCATCCAGGACTACATCACCAAGGTTAATGATCTAAGAGAGCAATACAAAGCATGTGGAATTGATATGAAGGAAATTTAGTTGGTCTACAATACAATGAAAAAACTTGGTTCTAATTATGCTTCTTTTGTTTCTAGATTTCATACTCATAGATTGACTATGGGGTTTGCATATACTACACCTTCATTTGCATCATTTTTTGAGATGTTAATACATGAGCAACAAAAGATTATCTCAATGGATCTCATTAAGACTTCTAAATCTCAGGAATTGTTGGTTAGTTAGGTGAAAGAATCAAAATCAGATAAGAAATAGAAGAAATCAAAGAATAATCCACATTCAGATCAAAGAAAGAAAAAACCTCTTCCAAGGGGGAAACATCTAAGAAGGAGAGGCCTACTTGTGCATATTACAAGAAGGATGGACATGAAGAACACTATTGTTATAAGAAGGATATTGATGAGTTGAAACATCTTCTAAAAAGGAATCGGATTGATTTTCCTTCTAGAATGTCTGAATCTCCTCCTTCTTCTTCAAAATAGTCTAAAAAGGACAAAGGTCAAGCATCTACATCAGGAAATAAAGGACAAGCTCTTTGTGCTCTTTTAGGTCCAGGATCAGGGAGATGGATTCTAGATTCAGGAGCATCTCATCATATGGAATCTTCATAGCCAATATTCTCTTCATTTTAGCCTTGTACTATGTCTCCTATCTTGATGGGAAACAATACATACATGAGTGTACTTGGGATGGGATTTATTAGTTTTGGGGACAACACTTTTTCAGGATTTCTTGTGTGTTCCTCATTTGATGAACAATATTCTTTCCATATATCATATTACACATGGTTCAGATGGGAGAACTATGATGTTCACACCTGATTCAGTAATCATTTGTGGCTTGGAGAGTCGAGAGATCGTTTCTACTCGGGTGGTTGATCATTCATCCCGGTTGTATACCTTTGAATATTTTGCTTCTAATGGTGACATTGTTCCTTCGATTGTTGATCATACAAACCATGATTCAGAGGATACATTTAGCTTCTTGAACTCAGGAGTTCTCACATCAGATCTAGTTCTTGAGTCATGCATTATATCTCCTCCATCTACTGTTGCAGCTAAGGATTCTTGTGATTCCATAGTTTGGGTTCCTTATGATTTAGTGCAACAAGACATACATAGTCTTCTAGAAATGGCTACTTGTGATGTCTTCTTGATAGGTATTTCAGACTTATTTGTGGGGTCTCATCTTGAAGATTTGGGAGACATCATTGATAGCATTCATCTTCTCTTTGATGAAGATGCACCTTCTTTAGTTGTTGTGAGGGAACACTCTGAACCTCTTGTTCATTCTTTACATGATCATTCTTCATAGTTTGGCGTGAGTGTGGATACTTTTAGGAAGCATTTGGAGGAGGATTATTTATATTCAGAGGGGATATCTTTGTCTTTGGAGTATGTTATACATTCATTTCTACTAGATGTTGGATTTTCCTCTTCAACACTGTGGCATAGAACACCTGTTTGGAGTGTGTTAGCTTTCGAAATTGACATGGAGGCACTTGAGCATGCTTCAGAGACATCATACACCATCTATATTCCTGACATCATGCATACATCCATGGTTTTTTTTCTTTGTAAGGGGAGGAATGTTGCTTGGCAAGATTGGATCATCTTCAACATTCAATGTCGAGCTTCTACCATCATTGCAAGAGACACAACAATGAGGGGGGCTGCCTTGTCTCTCTTCTTATTCTCTCTTACAGGGAAGTCTTTTTCCTCACATGGGGTTTTGGCCTTCTCATTCTTCATTGAGAGCATTTCATTATTGTATTTCATATCTCTTTTGGGGAGGATTTTTCTCCCACTGGTTTTTCTCCTTTTCTCCATTTGTGAAAGATTTCATTTGCATATGTACATGGGTACCTAACATGGCCTCATAGACAAGACCCATCTTTGCATCTTTGTGTCATTTGCATAGTAATCTGCTACTCCCTAAGTTGCACTTAAGAGGTGGTGTTGGTGTAAATAAAGTCTTGTACATGGTTCATTAATTACTAGGGGACTTATTTACACATGTTAAGTTTACTTAGGTCCTAGGAAGGAATATTTCTAGAAGGTACTACTTGTCATTAGTTGTTATCTTATATTTTGACTTGCAACACATGTGAACCTAGGTAAGTGTGATTAGTTGGACCTCATGTTATATGATTAAGACACTTGTCATAATCCTATGACATCTTGCATCTCATCTTGGTTATGTAATCAAGGGGTTTCTACTACATTGTACAACAATCATATCATTGAATCATATTGATAAGAATATAGTGTATTTTTGTCACATTATATTCTCTCTTTTTGTGCTTTTCATTTAGTCTCAAGATCTTGGTAGCCATATCTAGTTCTAACATGGTATCAGAGCTATATCTCAGCTATAACATGATCCCCCAAAAGGTAAATCAAAAGTGGTTTTTTTATCAACATTTTGATAGGTGTAAAGGAGAATATATTATAGGTATGGTTTAAAAATAGCAAGGTTTTATCCAAGGGGGTTTGATCTAAGGTAGTTTGATCAAACCCTCTTCAATTAGAATGCTTTAAATGGAAATTTTTAAGGCTTAAATCATTATATTTTCTAAGACTATGTGATTTTAGAAAAATTAGAATCTCCCAAACATTGTAAACCAACTTTGTGGGATCACCTAGAGTTGCAAGTTGAGTTATTGTCTATTTAGAGATAGAGGGAATATTTGGTTAAAATTTTCTGGTTGGTCAAAGAAATTTTTGAGGTCTAGTTGGATCATTTCTTTGAGATACATTCTAATGCAGAGGATTGTGAATGACAATGCCTATCTCTAGACTGGTCATCTTCATTTATGTTGTTGGCTCTGTTGGATAGTATGTGTGCTAGAATGGTTTCTGTAGTGCTAGCTTGGAAGAGTATTCTTCCAACTATAAGAGAAAGGTACAAGAAGATTTTTTGTGTGAAAATTGTTATTTTTACCCGATCGTCTGAATGTTCTTGTTTTTCCCTTTTCCTTTGATGGAAAAAAGGGGGAGAAAAATGAAGAGAAAAAAAAAATAAGAAGAGGTATTGAATTGCTTGACAAAGGGGGAGTGCTTGAAGTTTTGGAGTTTTGTGTTTTTGTGTTTTTGTTGTTTTTCCATCAATGCCAAAGGGGGAGACTATTGAGAAGTTGTTAAGATGATTTAGCATTGTTTTCATTGATGTCAAAACTTGGATCCAAAAGGTTGTGCTCCAGACGATATACAAAAGTGATCTATCATATCATATGCTTTGATGTTGTGTAGTATGGATGTTATCTTTGATCCGGATATCGAAGTAATTGTTTTTGGGACATCTATGGAGGACAGTTAATGCAAAATAATGAAGTCTAATCGTTTGATGTTGGCTATTGTGTTTCTTCAGTTGATACTAAAATTGATGATAATCAAGATTTGGTCTTGGTTGTGGAATTCCCATCGGCTCCAAAATATATTTCATGTAATTCAAAGCTTTCTATCTTTTGATAATTATGTGATGCAATGAACCTATCTTATGTATGACCTATTTGTGGATCCCTTGGTAATTTGGTAAGAAGATCTTTATGTGTGACCTATATTTTTGGTTTGGTGCTAGTGTGCAAGGCCTTATTGAATATTTCAAGGTTGTTCTTCATGCCGACATGTTTTGTGGTGATCTAAATTAAAATTGTGTTTGGCCAAATTAGAAGACTATGAAGACATTGTGTTTGGATGACTTAGGATTTTATGGAAGCATGGAATGGTATAAGTAAAAGTTGTTTTTGTTTGATGAAACAAAAATTGTGGAGTATGATGTGTGTGACCAGATAAAAGGGTACAAAAGAAGAAGTAATCTTATTTGCAAAGGTTGTGTGAGGAAGGTGTGTAGAATATTCTTGAATGGATATGTTGTAGATAGATCTTGTGCTCTTAACCACAACTAAAATCATGGATATGTAGATGCAACTTCATCAATTCACTTTTGTTAGTGAGACTATCTTGTAATTAGATGTATTAATTAGGCAGTGAGCCCACCGATGGTGAGCCTTGCCTATAGTGAGCATTTTGGCAGTGAGCCTTTGTAAAAATCACCTTAACCAATGTCATCTTAATCAATGTTCTATAATTGAGAATTAACAATATTCATGGTTTTTCCCTTCTTGGGTTTCCTCATAAATTTTGGTGTTTATCGTGCATGGTTTTGTGTGCTTTCATGTTCATATCTATTTGATTATTTTTTGATTGATATAAGCCTACTTCAGATTAATTAAAGAAAATAAAATTGTTTTATGATAACTAGTTCAGCCCCCCCCTCAGTTATCTAGACTGCTCAAAAAGACTAAACTAGGGAGAAATGCAGAGCAAATACATTTCTCCTAGACCACAACAAACAACACTGAAAACCTAGTTCGCACATAGGTGAACATATCTCACTCTGTACAAAAATCCAAAAGCTAAAAATCTAGTTATAACAGCTATTTACAACTTTGAACAACATATCAAATCCACATAGGCATAACATCAACACAAAATAAATGTGAAGCACATCTCAAAGCATGTTCTAAACATTTGCACAACATAATTTTCTCAAAAGCACATGGAATCAAAGCACCAAAGGCACCATCTTAACAGATTACATCATTCCAACACATCTCAAGACACTGTAACATGAAGATAGCTCCATGTAATCATAACACTTCCTCAATATCTCAACTATACATGCACAAACAAAGCTATTCCTTACATGCACCAACTATAACAAACTACTTCCCTCTTCTCACCTTTTTTCACATTAGTTTGGGGTCATCTTGGAGTGTGTACACTTTGTTGTTGTAAATATACTTCATTTTATGATGAAGAGTAGAAGGAACCCATTCATTGCATAAATCCACAACTTTCCTAAAAGGAGATTATATGAAAGATCATGAGGAATAACATGGATTGATGTTTCTAATGTGGCCTTTCCAGCTATAATAGGCAAAGTGATCACACCGAGTGGTTGGTTTCCTACATTGTCAAATCCTTTAATAGATAAAGAGTCGAGTTGAATTTTTTATTTATCCACACCAAGTCTACCTAAAAGGGATACACCACACAGATTAAGAGCATAGCTATTATTGATAAGGGTTTTCTTTATGTCTATTCTTTTATATTGAGCTATTATTATGAAAGCCTTACATTGTTTTTGTACTTCCAAAGGCGGAAGCTCACTTTGGTCTAAAACAATGTTAGCATTTACTCCTTGAATCATGGCTCCTATGTCATTTGGCTGTGCATTAGAAGGGATAGAAAATTGTTTTAAGGCACTTTGAATCATGTTGTGGTAATGAGGTGAGGCTAGAATAAGGTCCCATAATGATATCTTAGTAGGAGTATTCTTAAGTTGTTCAACAAGATTGTACTTGTTTCTAGTTTGTGAAGAAAAACATGGAGGATCGAGTAAGATAGGGTTAGGTAATAGAAGGGATGTTGAAGGTGTTTGTCTTGCTTGTGGATTGTTTATAGTGTTATATGTATGAGCAATGGTATTATGAATTAGCTATTGTAACATAGTATTCTTAGGTGGGTGGAGGATAAGTTCGGGTTTTTTTTGAGTTTAAGGTTTGTGTGAAGGTGGGTAAAGGATTAGAGGATTCTTAGGATGTCCTGTAGGGTATGTAGGAGGTCTGATTGTTAAGGGGGATTTAAAGAACACTTGTAAATTCATAACCCCAGTGTTCTTGGTTTGATGTATTTCTAATAAAGGGAAATCTAGTGTAGACATGAAAAATATACCAATTGATCATATACGCCTGATTTTGATTTTACTAACACCAATTCTACCTAAATCATCTCTTTGCTAATCATTTAATTAAATAATATTTATTTAATTAAATTTATCACATTTCATCTCTTAATTAAATAAATCAATTTTATCTTATTAAGTCATCATCTCCTATTAATTAAATAAGTCATTTTATTTAATTAATCCTATAGTCCATCTTTTAATTAAATAATTCATTTTATTTAATTAATCTCTAAAGTCATCTCATTTAAATTAAATAAGTTTATCTTTATTTTATTTAAAACTAACACCATTCTCTTTAATTAAATAAATTAAAATTTATTTAATTAAGTCTAGATTCATTATTGGACTTTCACTTTGATTTATTTAAATCCTAAAATCTAAATCAAATTGTCAAATCAGCTAATCTTCATTTAAATTAATCAAATCCTGATTAATCGTAATCCTAATCCATCAAATCCTCTAGATTTTGCAACTTGCACATGAAAATACACTTAATTGATTTATTAAATCTCTATTTCCATTCAAAAGGGCATCAAGGATGGACTATTCTTCAAATTCAAAAAGTCCCTCCAAAAGGACTTGTCCCTTCCAACAAGGCATTAAAAGCCTCTTACATTTCCTTTTCCTTGAGCCAAGTGGCATTTAACTCTTCTTACATCTCCCCTAAAAATGTCACTTCTTCAAATTCAAATTTCAAATGCATGAACATTGATCAAAATGTGCTCCACCTTTGTCCTCTCACATGTTGGCAAGTGGGTTTATGCCATTGGTCCATCTTTAATCCACATTCATCCTATTCTTCAATCCTCCATCCTTCTTTGTTATAAATAGAGGCCTCCTCTATTGCTTTGATCATCCACAATCCATGTAAGATCACCATGCTCATTTGGATCCACAACTTTATGCAAAGTCATTATCTTGAGATTTTGAATTTTTTCATCCATTGTTCATCTATTTTTATAGTTTTTATCAAGTTTCATATCTAGGTTATGGTCAAATTTCATCAAGGAGAATCTATCTTCATGAATCATCATTCAAGCTTGCAAGGAATTGGGAAAGGGCCATTTTCCACATCAAAATGGCAGAAATTCCCCAATGGGATTGAGAGTTTGTTTGCATTGATGAAGATTTGATAGCCTTTTATTTTGTGTTCTTCATGTTATTTCTTATTCTTTGCATTTCAAATGAATTTCGTGGGGAATGTTGTTTCTAACTTGCATATTGGACTAATAATGTGTTTGTTCTTTGTGTTTATATAGGTCTAGGATCACCATTCACATTTTGGTGCTAGGAGGGCATAAATCTCAAAATTAACACGTTTTTTTGGCCATTTCTATCATTTTTTATGTTTTTTGTTTTTCCAGGTCAAACACCACAGTTGGAGGAAATAGCGACACATATGCGGTCTCTATTTTTCCAAACAATGCCCCTAGTTTAACCAGAGCACTACTCAAATCCTCAAATAGTGCCACTTTCATTCCAATGTCACTGTTTGCACTCAAACAATGTTGTTGCCTCTGTGTTTCAAGTGGCGCTACCTTTGCTTTGTTACTTTTTCACTCAATCTTAAAATAGTCATATCTTGGTCATATTTTGGTCTTTTTCGAATCTATTTTTTTTAAATGGGGTAGAATTTCATAAGCTATCTAATGGCGTAGGTGTTTCTCAACTTTGATAGAGTTAAATTTTTTAAATTTTCACCTAATGTCAAATCATAATGAAAATTGGTCTAAATTTTAGGGTTTTTATGCTTAACCATTTATCTAACCCTCATATCTTCTTGTTTCTTGATTTCGTCTAACATTTGGATCTTGGATTGTAGGTTTTAAAGGATCATGGAGCGTGTAAGTGAAATAAAAATCATTATCACATGATTGTATCAAGTGTTTTTGAACACTTTGGGGAGCAATTATAATCCCACTTCTAAGGACTTTGTCATATTCAAGCTTTTAAGGACTCAATAATTTTATTTTGGGCTTAAAAAGAACAAAAAAAAGTGATTAAAAAAACTTTAGCAACTTACTACATTTTGTTTTGGGCTTAAAAATTGAACAATCAAATGGCTCATTTTAATTATGGCGCTTAAAAATAATCCATTTTTTCTTTGAAGGTTAAAATGAACATATTTCCTTTGTGTTTTGTAATATTTTTTACAAAGTAATCTCATTTGAAATGGCGTATGTGCTTCTATCACGTCTCATGATGATCTTGAGAATCAAAAGTCCTTTTGGTGACATTAATTTGTATAAAAGATTGCATCCATATTTCAATTTGGGTTCCTAAAATTGAACAAAGTTTGTGAGTGTGAGTTGAGTATATTGCATGTGTTCTCTCTTTGTTCACGCAAACAAAGATTGATTGAACTACGAATGTGCTTGCACACTTTTTTTATCCTTAGAGGTCCTTCCTAGTGGGAAAAAGTAATCACCCTAGGGAATGACCGAACCGAGAACACGCTAAAGCCAAGCGACTTCGACCTAGTATATAAGTGTGGGTACTTGAGGAAAGTTCAAGTATCATGAGGATTGTTCCGACAAGAAGGGAATCAATGGTCTCTTGTCGTATGGATGACCCCCCATGAATGTAATGCCTATACTAGAACCTTTTGTTTAGAAGCCCAAATCCTTATCTATTTGTTCATGCAAGAATGGTCGTTCTGAAGTTGTCCCACATTTTTATGACTTAGTAGAGATGAGAAGTATGCCATGGGATTTTCATGGGTACTGATGCTTGGATGACCTGAGAAGTGTGAGCCGTGGAGGGGAGCTAGTGTGGTCAAGCATCTAATCATTTGCTAATAGTAGGTGTAGCTGGATTTGTCCAAGTGGGAACTCAACAAATGTTGTCTCATTCTATCCTAGGGTTGTGCATCATTTTGGAATAAAAATTCTTTGCTTGGATCTAAAACATTGGAAAAAAATCATTCAACAAAATCATCAAAATTTCAAACCCTTTAGGAGGAGCAAATACCTTTGAAAAAAACCAAGTGCTACTGCTTGTCCTAGGGATTTCATCCTTAGAGGCTTCTAAGTATTTGGACTTATGTCTCTACTTGCTCTCTCTAAACTCAACAATAGGGAACTATTTCCTTAATTCACTTGATTTCCACATAATGGACCTTGTGGGATGAAAAGAAATTGAGACATAGACATTCAGTTTGAAAAGCTAATCAAGAAAGTGTTTGTGGTAAAAGAAATTCATTAACTAAGATTAAATCAATTGAATCCCACACATGTGCTTGTTATCATCTGTCTTATGGTCTTCCAAGCGAAACATTGGTCTTTTGGTTTGAACTATTCTTAGGGAAAATCATGTTCATCAATATCTTGGTCTTGTAAAGAAAGTTCTTAAGTTCATTTAGGATCAAATCAAACACTTAATCCATCACGAACATCAATCAAATCCCATCTCACAAACAACTTTTGAACCATTGGAAAAATCATTCATAATATACTTTTGGTAAAATCCTTCAAATCAACATCAAAATCTCCTTGTTTGGCTAAGTGTGTGTGGATGAATCCTTCCTCATACATCTAGTTAAATTATCATCCTTGTGGACAAGTTTATTCCAAGATAACATCCAACATCTTGGGGTTTATAAGTCCATTATCCAAATAAAAAATCCAAACCAAAATCCTAATCAAATCCAAAATCAAAATCCAAAAGTCCTAAAGTCTAGTATCCCTCCAAGGTTCCTAAAATTTTAACACCCATATCATTCACCCCTTTCATCCTTCATCTCATCATTGGTCCTAAATCCTTTAGAGGTCGACAAAGTCAAAACAAAAGTAGAGCATGGAATATAAACTTGATTCATACATCATGATTGATCTAAGTCAACCAAACTATCAAAGCCTTACAAAATCAATGGTTTATCAAAACTAACATTTATACAATCCATACATGGGATCATTATCCCCTGAAAACCTGAATGGTACAACAAATGTGAGTATTCCCAATCTAAATTTTGGAACACCTTTCCCTATGATAGATTTAAATCAAAGTCATAACTTACAAATCTATCAACCAAACAATCAATACATGAGTCTTCAACAAAACAACATTATCCCACCAAATCCATACATGCCAAATGTGAATATACCAAGTACAAATTTACCAAACATGAACATTTCAAATCCAAACTTGGTAAACTTTGGGATAGATATGTTTTCGAATCATACAAATTTTGTTCAAAGTCCAAACAATATGTTAGCAACTCCATGTATTGATCCAAGTAAAGGTAACACAATGTAAAATCAAAGTTACCTAAATCAAGGCAATGTGATTCCCAACCACAACAATGTTCAATTTCAACCTATAATGCCAAATCTAAACATCATCCAAAATTGGAACATTGTCCAAAATTATTTTTTCTATAATCCCACACAAACACCACAAGTATGCATGCCAAATATGCTTGAACAAAAACCAAATCAACTACATCAAGGGTGTCAAGATCAAAATCAAGATCAAATTTTGCGAGATCAAATTTTTACACTTACCAAAATAGTTGATTCATTGCGCCAAGAGACATCTCCACCCCAAAATCAATACACTCTTCCATTGGTTAAACCATGTCATCAAGGCATTGAGTTGTTTCCACAACCACATCAAGAACAATATCTCCAATGTCAAGAGGTTGGATATCAAGATCAACAACATCAACAACAAACCCAACCTCCACATCCCAAATATCAATAACCACATCTCCAAAATCAATCACCACAAGGTCAATTTAAAGTACAATTCTCCCAAGGTAACAAACAAAAGTACACACCACTTGGGGAACCAATTGAATTAGTCATGCAACAATTGATACAATAAAATCTCATCAAAATCCCTATGTATGAAAATTATCAAGAGCCTCATGTTAAACCACCATGGTATAATGAGAAGAACCTTTGTGACTATTACAAAATAAAGGGACACACAACATCAAATTGCATTTGACTCAAAAATATTATCCAAGACATTATTGATAAGAAAATAATAACTTTTAGGGACAATGATTAGGATTCAACTACTAGCGATAGCATTGACAATATCCCCACCACAATTATTGAAAAAAAGGATCAAAATCTATCCATCAATGAGCACCTTGAAGATGTTTCTACCTCATTCGATGATCAAATCAACATGCATCAAGAGTCATTTTTTAGTCATGATCAAAATCCCTCAATAATATTCGACAAAGATCTATTACAAGGAGTGTTAGAATTATTTGATCCTATTGACATAATCCATGATCCATCGACCAATGATCCTATTAAAAATATCTCTACATTACCTAATGAGTTAGAGGACATATCTCAGGAATTTATTCCAAAGCATGATCAACATCTTTCACCAAAGTCTAGCAATGGTCCTTTCAAAGACATATTGACATTCTTCATGGTTGCAAATACTAAAGGGATCCTCAACTCAACATTTCATCCAAGCCCACTCAAAGATCAAGAGGATATTGAGCCATTTCCCATGCCTAATGAAGAAATCCAAGAACCCTTTGTAAGAAATCCATCCTTTGAAACTGACCCATGTCAAGAAATTGATCCAAAGCATGTCGAAAGCAATTCCAAAATCATTCAAGATCAAGAATTTGTATCTCCAAGCTACTGCAAAGATCTAATGGACACTCTCCTATCTATACAAAATTTCGCAAATGATGATCACATCCACATAGCATTTACTCCTCCATCTATCCATGGGATGCTTTCTTTGGATGGGCACATAGATGATCTTCATTCAAAATAGGATTCCTTTACTCCTGACATTATTGCACAAAAAGAGTAGGTTATTGATTCCTATAGTCAAACTAAATTATCAACATTAGGATCAAATATATCCCAAATTCAGACTAAGGACATCATGTATGAAGATATCCAACATTATCCAATCAAGGAAGTAGGTTAGAAAAAACATGATATTCTAGAGTCAGCAGAGTAGAAAATTGAAATAACGTCATTTGCAGTAGTCACTTATTAGAGAATGCTTACTGAACAAGACATCTCAAAATAGGCAGAATGAAAGAATAAAGGTGCTACTACCATGATATTGAGGCAACATTATCTAGCGCAAGCATCAACATAGGGAGCATGAAGAATCCTTATGATGAAACCAATGTCAAAACTACAACCAACCATGTCACTAATATTCATCCACCCATCACCCCATCCATGAATCGGGACCAACATCAAAAGAAAGATTTGAATCAAAGAATGAAGAAAGTTATCAAAGTAAAAGAATTTGAGAAGAAAAATGGAAAAATAAAATACATATGGATACCAAAATATACAAAGAAAATATCACTATCAAACTCCATTAGTTAAAAAAAACTATGGGGAAAAATAAAAAAGGGAAAAGTATCCATCAAAGATGTCCACAAAGGCAAAAGTAGACTTCTCATGCAACATACAAAGTATATCAAATTGTTGGTTCTAATTCCCTTCACACTTTCGTATCCACCCATTGTTGCTCATCTTCCCAAGTTTAGAGAGTGAAAGGTTCCAAACTATCAACCAATCCATCTTTTATTCCTAAACACACTCCATCCATGCCTCCAGGTATGATATCCAGTTCTCACATTTACCATGTGTTTGCAATGACCCTTCATCATAAGGATTTAGAAGGCACTCTATCATGATGTGCGCACAAAGACAAAGTTAACTCTAATATCAACAAAGCAGATTAGGAATCTCAAAAGTTGTATTCAATTGCACGTATCTTGGCAAAGCAACTTCTTTAATTAGGATATTGATGGCACATTATGATAGAAGCATCTACATCGACACTACAAGGTGGTTGAGCATGAACATAAATTTTTCATAAAAAACCAAAAAAATCAAAAAATATGAAAAACCAATAAAATCAAAAACTCAAGAAAATAGTAAAATAAAAAAATTGTTCTCTAGTGAAAACCACTATGGTGGTGCTCTGGACAAGTACCGTGATGAAAATCTAGGAAACAAGCATCATGTGTAGAATTGAGCATTTGCATGTGCTAGTTTAGGTGGAAGCATCTCATCTCATCCATAATAAATCCAACATTCCATCCATCTTGTCCATAATAACTCCATTCATCCATGAACCATTTATCCAATCCATTTTCATCCATCAACATCCACGGTCCAAATTATCTTGATCTTGGTAAAAGTTTGGTGCACACTTTACGCTTGCTTATGGTAAAAATCTTGACATGAGTCATTTTCATTGATCCTATCCTACCCAGCATTATCTAAGCTATGAAGCATTATCCAAATGAGCATTCCTTTGTTTGAACACCTTATCTTATCACATGGTATTCCTTGGCATCCTTTGCATGCTTACCATATCCATCCATCCACACACCTATCCAAGAATCCACCTATGGCATTCCATAAATTGCTAAACATTGGGGGTAGATATTTTCATCTTGCTTTAGGAATAAATCTTGATCAATATCTTCCAACTTATATGGTGATCTGAACATTAACAAATGCGAAATCAAATTGGTCAAAGTATTTGTGAGCCAAAAAATACAAATCACTAACCCATGACATATTTTGACAAGAAGATGTTCCTTATCAAGCATTATCTTTCATCGAACATCAATCCAAACAATCACTATTAGTCACATCTAATTTGCACTTCAATGTCATATCAAATCATTCAAAACAATGTTGTTCCAAAATCAAGCTTCAAAATCTTGATCAATCAAATCCAATCAATCCATCAACATCTCGGGATATCCTTCCCAATCCTTATGTTGCTTAACACTATCCTTACATTTTTCTGTATCCTCAACAATGTTATCATCATCAATCCCTCATCATCTGGGGATATCCATCCTAATCCTTGTGTTGCTTAACATTATCCTTGCATTTTTTTGTATCCTAAAAAATGTTATCATCATCAATCCATTAATCAGATCAATCAACCTTAGCTTGGTTTTCAAAAAAATCTCAAAACATATCACTAATATTGTCACAAATATCTATGTCCAAATTGTAAAAATCATGTGAAAATCCGAAAACATCCAAAACATATCAAAATCCAAAAACAAGTCAGAAAGTCTGAAAAAATGTCAAAAACATGCTATTCGAACTACGTTGTCATTGAGCTTAAACTTAGGAAAGACTCATCTTTGATCAGCCCCCAAGATACAAAATCCAAAAACATTCAAAAAAGACAAAATCCAAAAACATTCAAAAAACAAAAAATCCAAAAACATTCCAAAAACTCAAAAACACAAAAACATTCAAAAAAATAAATCCAAAAACATTCATAAAATCTCAAAAACCACCAAAAGCATTGGAAAATTTGAAAATCAAAACATTTGCAAAATGTCAGAAAAAACCCAAAAAACATCCTCAAAACATTTCAAAAACATCAAAAACATCCAAATATTTGAAAAAATCCATCTGTCCTATTTCGCTTTCACCTGCAATAATCTCATCTATAATAAAAAAATCATCACACTCACCCTTTTCCAATACAAACAGAAACAACAACAATAATTAGCAAAAGCAAACTATTCAAACTTAAAATCAAAATTGAAACAACGAACCTTTAAACGCAAAATCAAATTCTTGATCATTCACAAACGTGTCAATTGACCTCATTTCAACAACCTTTCAAAACAACTTATCAACTTGTCACCATCCACTAACATTTCCTAGGATGCATCCTTCCTACAATGGCCATTATCTTTGGGAATCACTTCAGATCCTTATCCTAAAAACATATCCCCTTGGCTAGAGGTATGAAGAACATTGGCTTGTTTGTGTACTTGATCTTTTCTTTTTGATTTATCTTATTATGCTCATTCCAATGACCTCTCGATGATATCTAATCAAAACGATTTAGAGAGAAAGGAATGGGGAAACAATCATCATCTTTTATCTACTGTGCTTGTTGGATATTCTTGTAATATAACTTTGGTCATCCGTGCTTTGTTTGGGTGTAGGGAGGGTGTTTTAGGTGTCTTGTTGACCACATAGGAAGGCTTTCCTTTCTATGTTTTGGTCTGAGATATTTGAAATATTTTAACTACATTCTGAATGAGGTTCCATATGCCAGGTGTGAATAGGAGTACTCCTATCTGATTGTTGAGTCAAAGTCCATCACACTAGGTGCAACACCATCCTGGTTCTTTATACCTTGAGGCATCGTGCCTACGTGTATTATCAAACATAAGGTAAATAGCCCTTTTAAAATACCAATTCCTAATAACCAAATCATCATCTCATCTCTAATAAAGTCTTGTTAGATCATGGACTTGTTGGATCCTCTGTTTCACCATCTCACTTCTTATTCTTCTATGTTTACTAACATTTCTATCCAAGTATCAAATCTATGTGTTATATCAAAATATACATGACGCTATCTATGGCCGATGGTTGTCTATACATCATCAAATTTGTCTACATCAAACATTCAAGCTTTCTAGTCCTCTCTAAGCTGAATTGATCTTGAACCTCTTTTATTGTGAGATTGTCCCTCAAATCGAACGTTTCACTTGATCTCTCGAGGGGGAAATGTACCAGTATACTTCTTTCTGCTAGGGCATCCAAAAAAATAAAATAAAATTTGAATTTTGATCGCGGCAAGGTTATTCTTTAAACCAACGCAATGGGTACATTGCTTCAAAGGGGCAAAATGTAGACACAAAAAATATACTGATTGATCCTATACACCTAATCTTGATTTTACTAACACCAATTTTTCCTAAATCATCTCTCTGCTAATCATTTAATTAAATAATCTTTATTTAATTAAATTTATCACATTTCATCTCTTAATTAAATAAATCAATTTTATCTTATTAAGTCATCATCTCCTATTAATTAAATAAGTCATTTTATTTAATTAATCCTATAGTGGACCTCTTTTAATTAAATAATTCAATTTATTTAATTAATCTCTAAATTCATCTCATTTAAATTAAATAAATTTATCTTTATTTGATTTAAAACTAACACCATTCTCTTTAATTAAATAAATCAAACTTTATTTATTTAATTTTAGATTCATTATTCTTCTCACTTTGAATTATTTAAATCATAAAATCTAATCAAATTGTCAAATCAACTAATCTTCATTTAAATTAATCAAATCTTGATTAATCCTAATAATAATCCATTAAATCCTCTAGCTTTTGCAACTTGCACATGAAAATACACTTAATTGATTTATTAAATCTCTATTCCCATTCAAAAAGGCATCAAGGATGGAATATTCTTCAAATTCAAAAATTCCCTCCAAAAGGACTTGTCCCTTCCAACAAGGCATTAAAAGCCTCTTACATGTCCTTTTCCTTGAGCCAAGTGGCATTTAACTCTTCTTACATCCCCCCTAAAAAAGTCACTTCTTCAAATTCAAATCTCAAATGCATGCACATTGATCAAAATGTGCTCCACCTTTGTCCACTCACATGTTGACAAGTGGGTTTATGCCATTGGTCCATCTTTAAACCCACATTCATCCTATTCTTCAATCCTCCATCCTTCTTTGTTATAAACAGAGGCCTCCTCTATTGCTTTGATCATCCACAATCCATGTAAGATCATGATGCTCATTTGAATCCACAAATTTATGCAAAGTCATTATCTTGAGATTTTGAATTTGTTCATTCATTGTTCATCCATTTTCATAGTTTTTATCAAGTTTCATAGCTAGGTTATAGTCAAATTTCATCCAAGAGAATCTATCTTCATCAATCATCATTCAAGCTTGCAAGGAATTGGGAAAGGGCCATTTTCCAATTGAAAATAACAACAATTCCCCCATGGGATTGAGAGTTTGTTTGCATTGAATAGGATTTGATAGCTTTTTATTTTGTGTTCTTCATGTTATTTCTTGTTCTTTGCATTTCAAATGAAATTCATGGGGAATGTTGTTTCTAACTTGCATATTGGACTAATAATGTGTTTGTTCTTTGTGTTTGTCTAGGTCTAGGATCACCATGTGAATCCCAATCCTAGACCTGCACAAACATAATGAACAAACACAATGTTAGATCCAGATGCAAGTTAGAACTAATATTCCCCATGCAATTCATTCACAATGCACAAAGTAAGAAAGAAATGAAGAACAAAACAAGAAAAGCTATTAAATCCTATTGGGGCATGCAAAATCTCAATCCTATGGGGTAATTGGTGCCATTATGATGTGGAAAATGGCCCTTTCCCAATCCCTTCCAAGCTTGATGAAAATTGATCCACTTGATTATGATGAATAATGTGCTTCCTTGATGAAATCTGCAATAACCTAGCTATGATGAAGGAAAAATGCTATGGAAATGGATGAATTTTCTCTAAATATGTAGTAAGTTTTCTCTAAGTTGTGGATCCAAAATGAGAAGAAGAGCCTTCTATTTATAGAACCACAAGATGGAAGAATGAGCGAAGTGGAGGAGTGTGGGATCATTCAACATCCAATGCCAAAATTCCACTTGTGAAGATGTGAATGGAGGAAGGATGAGCACATTTTGGTGAATGTGCACAATAAATGATATTAGGTGGAATTTCAAATTTATGAAATGACATGTTGGAGGGAGAAAGGAATGAATTAAATGCCGCTTGGTTCAATGCACAAGGAGATTTAAGAGGAAATGAATACCTTGTTGGAAGGACAAATCCATTTGGAGGGATTTTTAAACTTGGAGGAATATTCCCCTTTTGATGCCATGTTGAAAGTAATTATGGGAATTAATAAATCAAAAGAAATGATTTATTGAGCAAGTTGCAAAATCTAGAGGATTTAGGTGATTAGGACTAATCTAATGAAGATTTGATTAAATTAAAGGATATTAGTTGAGGTGACAATTTGATTTATATTTTTGGATTGATTTAAATCAAAGTTGAGAGGGATATGATTTATATTTAATCAAATAAAGATTTTGGTTTATTCAATTAAAGAGGGATGATGTTAGATTAAATTAAATAAGGTTTAATTTATTTAATTTAATAGAATGAATTTAGAGATTTAATTAAATAAAATGGATTATTTAATTAAATACAGACTATAGGGTTAATTAAATAAGGTTAATTTATTTAATTAACAAGAGATGACAACTTAATTAGATAAATTTGATTTATTTAATTAAGGGACAAAAGGTGATGAATTTGATCAAATAAGAATTATGCAATTAAATGACTAGCAAAGGAGATGATTCTGGATGAAGCGGTGTTAGTAATCAGGATCAAGTGTGATGGGTACATTTTCCAAGTCTACATTTTTCCCCTCTTTGAAGCAAAGTATTCGTTGCGTTGGTTCAAAGAATAAACTATCTCAATCAAAATTAAAAAAAAAATGATTTTCAAAATTGCCCCACTGCTACACCAGCAAGAAGAAACATCCTGATATACTGCCCCCTTGATAGATCAGATGAAATTTTTTGATTTTTGGGTGATCTCGCGAAAACAGAGAACAAGGTGCCCAACGGGTTCAGAAAGGTTCCGGGATGCCAAAAATGTACAAAAATGTGAAAGAACGATGCAAAACGGTCCGCGATTGGGAAAAAATAGGGTCAGGGGTCCAAAACCCTAGTTGGACGACCAAACGGGGTCAAAAACCCTAGTTTTTAGGCTTAAATAGGCCCTGGGGGACCACTTCGAGTTCATTTTCACATTTAGCCTTTCGAGATTCTGCAAACTTGAGTTTCGACCCTCATGAGAGATGACACAATGATCACTTCCATGACACATTTTTAAGTGAGCACGAGTGTACCAGAAGCTTCCCGACATAGGACCACCAGTGAGTCAACTTGCCTTGACTTTTTATTTCAAATTTTGAGTGCATTTATTAGCTTAGAAAGTCAAATTGGGTCAAGCAGTCTTGTATAGTGCCACTACAAACCTCATTTTGGCATCATGAAACGTTAAAATGTTCCGCTCCCATAGATAGTGATGCGACGTGGTAGTTTGGAGTTAGGGTTCAAACTCCAAACTGAACCGCATATGCAAAATGTGTTGTGACAGGTCAGTTAGTGATTTAGGGTTTAAGAGTCAAACTAGGTTTCCCTCAAACTACACCACGGTGGCAGAGTTTGGAAGTTTGGGGCCTCCAGTGGTGTAGTTCGGAGCTTCCAAACAACCCTGCACCTGCAAACAGTGACACATATGTTGTTTTAGAGGTGTAGACTACAAACAGGATCACGGTTTGTTTTATGAAATTTGACGCAGTGACTTTCCTAATGCAGGAGGAGACAGATTCTTCATTTGCATGAGCACATATCCTTAATTCTGGGTAGACTAGTTGGTATGCACAAGTGACTCTAGGAGCACCTGGGGGTGATTGGACTTTGGTACATTGCATATGCACCGTCAGTGAGGACACACTTGGGGATGATGACAACACTAGCAGAGCGATGGCACAGTGAGACGTCATCATTTCACTTCCCTATAGGCGAGGCGATAGTGACCTTCAAGGATGTTAGGCACATACTACAATTTATAATCCATGGAGAGAGTCATCTATGATGTGGATGGTAGAGAGATTCCTGTTACGATGTGATGGGCCTAGATGAGATTATCTCTATAGAGGGCTAGATTGAGTTGGAGTGCTACAGGCTCGTTGTGTCACCATTTCGCTTGGTTATTGTGACTATTATTTCAGGACTTGTGGCACCAGATCAACATGACCAATACTTTAGTCCAGTATGGGGGCTCGCCTGGGAGCTGATGGTCGAATAGAGAGTATGCTTTGCATGGGGGTTAGTGCTACTAGCCTCGCTATATCGAGATCTTCATGAGTTCACATACTGTGACGATAGAGTTATTGGGGCTGGGGTCACACTCCTCCATATCTGGGCCTAGGAGCACATCATAGTACTCTTCCCATGAGTTATAGTGGTTCATATGGAGCTTGATGACCCAGTCATCTAGAGGTATAGGGGAGGACTCTTTTTCACATACTGGATAGCATGGGATCCCTCATTGGAGGAGGGTACTTATTGATGATATGAGAGTGCTCACATGTCAACCATACCTTGGATGGCCAGTATGGTATGATGATGCCCAACAACTATTTTTCACAAGACTGGACAGATTGATGCAGGGCTGGGAGCACACCATGGTGGAGCAATACTTTCCTGACCAGGTTCTCAGACAGTTTAGGGAGCCATAGGATAGACCTGATGACCGGTACATTGCGATATTTGCATGTACTATGAGGGAGACAACTTGGGGCTGAAAAATTCTTGCAAACGAGGAAGTGGATAGCTTCAGATAGGTGGTGGCTAGGCCGTGGCCATATGATCAAGTCCATGAAAATGTAGGGACTACATAGGCTTACAGGGACTGGTTTAGGCCACTCCTCATATTGACAATGCCAGGGACACTATCGGCACAACAGAGAGCCAGGGGCAGATCAACAGGATGAGGTTGAGGCTAGGGAGGCCGAGGAGACAAAAACAAGGATAGAGATGGGGGCTAGGGAGGAGGTGGACCACACCAGCAGCCCAATCAAGACAGGGTATGGCAAGATCCTCTGAGGTAGGATCAGGATCAGGATTAGGATCGACAAGATCAGGATAGACATACAGATTAGCTACCTTAGAGAGATCAGGGACCTCCAACACCATCTCCACCACGACCTCCACCTAATAAGAGGGATGCTCTCATCTAAAAACTATAGGCACAAGTGTGGGGGTTACATGGATAGATCATAGCCTTGACATCAGAGAGAGACTAGTTGTGGATAGAGCGAGATCAAGTTGTCTAACAAAGATAGGTTGTAGAGCTCAGGGTTGTGCAGGAGATGGGTCATTGGTAGTAGCTCAAAAGCATGGCCACATCCTCCTCCTGGAGCATAGTTTCTTTATGAGCATATAGGGAGGCGGTCCGAGAGGCCGATTAAATTACAGAGTTCATTATCATCAGGCTATGCCCCAAGCGTCCCGAGTCCAAGATTTTTCACAACAGACAAAGTACCAGCCTCTAAAGGATCATGGAGAGAGATTGACCCATGAGGGGAGCAACCATTAGGGCTAGCTCTTTTTTGATCAGATACATGATTCATTTTTCATTTCATGGGCTCATTTTTGATAGCCCCATGGGTGATTGTACTTTATATTGATTGTACTATACACTTGATCTTGATTTGTACCATGATAGTGTATATTATTTTGATGATATGGGTATGTTTAGGATCATCATGGAAAAAATAGGCACTTAAGTGGAAAATTATTCAAAAAAATCAAAGTTAGGAAACTTGATGTAAAAATTTGAATAAGTTATCTATATTATTTCAAAATATAATATTTCAAAATAATGTAAGAATATAATATGTAGAAAATTGAATGTAGTTTCTAAACTACTAGGTTTATTATTTTTTTTAAATGTATTTGGTGAAAATTTAAAATTTCAATGCAGTACTACTTAAATTTCAGGGAAAAAATAAGAAGTAGGTGTCTATCTGACCACCTTAACCACAAGAAAATGATAATATTCTTTTTTAATATTTTAGATGTAAGTAGAGGACTCTTGTCCTAATGTGATGCATATTTTTTGGTAATTTTTTTCCAAGTAAATAATTAATTATGATTTTTTTATTACAACTTTTAAAAAATATAAAAACTTGTATGTCTGACCACCTTAACTTGGTCAAAACTTCATGAAATTCAAATTTTCTTTTAATCTTATAGAATGCAAATCATAGAATGTGACGCATGTTTCAGATTCAAAAAATGTGATACCATTTGAAAGCTATAGATATTTTCCAATCAACCTATCAATTAGGACTTTAGTCGTAATTCAAAAAGAAAATAAATAGTAATTATTTATTAAATTTAAAGTAAAGAATAATTTATATTGGTGGAAAGTTGAGAATCTCCATTAAAAACCATTTCCATTTCATCAATTTTAAGTAAAAAAAAAGTCATCAGCCACATACCCTACACATACCCATCATAGCGCCACTTTTTGGCCCATCATGATCCTGCACATACCCATATATGAGATGATTCTATACAATGTATGATGTTTTGTTTTATTTATGCATGATGCGATGCTATGTACTTTCCTATATGTGATGCAATGATTATGCAAATGTTTATGGATGCATTTAGTTTTTTACAGTATCTTTCTATGCACTTTTTATGATGATGTATGCAAATGTTATGATATGTGAATGTTTAGACTAACAAATCTATATTATGCATTTAACTGGATGATGATGATAAATTGTATGAGATTCAATCTTTTTCATTATCTTTCTCATGTATGATATGGTGATACATTTATGGATGTTATGATGATGCACATGATATGATGTGATGATGCATTTTATAATGATGTCTATGTGATGATGTATTTAATGCTTATGTAATGATGATGCTTATGACATGATGCAATGATGTATATGTATATGATATGTTGCTTATGGATGAAAATGCATATAAATGGATGATATGTGTAGCATAGATTTTTGGCACCCACTTGCTTTTTAGCTCTCCTAGGGTTTTTCACCTAAAAGGAGAAAGATGGGAAAAAATGCTCTTGTTACACTCAAAGTCAATTCAATATGGATAGAATAAGGATGCAATATGTCTAGGTGCAATGTTTGAATACAAGAAACCAACAAGATTGATTGATTAATGAATATAAACTAAAGGAAAACAACTCATTTGAAAACACATTGTGTAATGCTACAATGAACTAAAAACAAATGCAAAGCTAAACAAAATGGATGAAACTTGAAGTGCGCACCTGGAACCTTGAAGGAGACTGGAAATTACTTCTAAAACACTGTTGATGCTGATTTTCAAGCCTGGAGGGACTCATTCGCCATTCTGGGTGAATCAGTCCCAGTTCTGCCAAACTGTACCAGAACTTGTTTATGACAAAAGGGTATTCAAAAATGCAGAAAAATGAAAATTGACCCTGGAGTGGGAATCATTAGCCACTCATGGTGAATGAGTCCACTTTTGAATTTCTGAATTTTCAAAGGTGGATTCTGAAGCTTCCGATCTGTGCTTTGATGCCCTACAAGTGTCCACTTTCGAAACTCTGATTTACGGGTCTGAAAATGAATTTTTTTTGATATTTTGAATTGATGAATGAGGAGAAGAATTTAGCAACCTTCAAACTTGATCTTCAATTATTTCCAATCTTCCAAGAGACCTAAATCTGCAAACACACAAGACAAGAGAAAGAGAGATGTTGAATGTTAGGGCATGGGGGTTTGCCTTGGTTAAACCCCGTTTAGGTAATTAAACCAAAATGATGAAAGAAATGAATGAAACATGCAAAAATGGAATGGATTACCTTTCCATGATGATTGATCTTTAAATTATGCAACAAAACATGAAGAATCATCCCTTGAATGTCTTAGGAAGCTAACTTGATAACTTGCAATGTGAAATCCCCAGCTTGCTTGACTTGAGATAGAAGATAGGTGATGAATGAATGATGTGAGTGTGTTAGTGGATGAATAGATGTAAAAATGAGTTTAGAGAGGTGATTTTATAGGAAATTCACCTTATTTTCCTGTTAATTAGATTCCTAAGGCCGACATGGAGAAAAATTAAACTTAAACCTAATTTTTCCTACTCAAAACCCCGAAAATGGCTCAAATGGGACTCATTCACCATTAATGGTGAATGGGTCCCACCTAGATGGGACTAATTCAGCACTAATGGTGAATGGGTCCCATAGGGGCTAGTTTTCCTAGCTGGAATGCCGATAAGTAAGAAAGTTAGGCTTATATGATGACTATGTCGGTTATTTGATCAAATTAAGCCTCATGATGCACAATATGGGTTAATAGGGGCCTACTAGTGATGATGTAAATTCCATTTACGGCTTGGGACACAAAATTCAATGTGAAAGTGTGATTAAGTACACTTTACAACACTAAATGAGGTCCACATAGCTTAGGAAGGCACATGAACCAATGTGAATGTGCAAGACACATTACAATGCTAGTTTATTATTAAATTTGTTTTACAAGCCTTCTAAATTGATGTGATAATGTTATTAAACAAATTTTATAATGTTGAATTAGGGAGAAATGGGTTCATTAAGTCTAGAAAATCTTGAAAGTCCTTTACAAGACATCATTAAAAGAATGTTATTTGATTTGCAAGGGTCCAAGACCTAGTGTGGATGCATAAAATGCCTCACAAGACTTGAATCAAGGCCTCATTAAGTCCACTTTATCATGAATTAATCCCATGTCAAGAAAAGGGTCCTTTTTCTACAACACATTTAGCCCCCACTTTAGTGAGACCATGAACCTACTTCAAACTCACACTAAAGTAGACATTCAAGAGAGATCCTCATGTAGGTCAAGACCCCAAGATACAAAATCATGCAATGGCAAGAAATAGACAAGAAAAAAAATGTACTCACTTTGGGGCCACATAACTTTAGGCTATCCGCAGGATGAGAAGGCCAAAATGTACTCACTTTGGGGCCACAAAACTAGTTGTTCGCGGGGTGAGAAGTCCCAAAAGGTAAGATACATGTGCTAGTTGGTATGTAATTACAAACACAAAGGTGGATATGGGGAAAATTCATGCTGCTAGGTGGGCTTCCTGCTTAACCATATTAAATTTATAGCTCCTGATAACTTTAACAAGGTGCCACAAGGAAAATGCTCATGAAAAAAAAGGAAGGGTACCACAGACATGCAAGTTGTATTATGCAAGTTGGAAAAAAGGTACAAAATGTAAGATGCAAAAATGCAAAAATGTAAAATGAAAAAGTGTGAAATGTGAAAAGATGTTCAAAGGAGTCTTGTTAGGTTCATGCAAGGTTAGTCACTTAGGGAACATTGTGTCTAATGTCTCCAAAATATGAAAAATCAAAGAATAGTGTATTCACAACTTAGGGGATGTTGTGTGTTGCATCAAGCCGCCGAGAGGAATGTAATATGCTAAGATAGATCACACTTATGAAGGACATTACACCAAATTTCATCCTCAAAGTGATGAACACATGATATAAATGACAAGGTTGCACTGGGAACCAAGAATACAAATGAAATAAAGGTAATGTATTCCCCCCACTTTAAAGGAATTGCTACACATCATTTTGTGAGAAATTACTTTAAAGTAGAGAAGAAAAGAAAATTCAACAAGACATGAGAGCCAACTTGGAAAGCCCTATGCCAAGTCATATGTTTCAAAGTGAGGATGCATCATGTCAAGGAAAAGGAAAAGAAAAAGAGGAAGTATGTCACATGCAAGTCAATCTTAAGACATGTCGTCCACATCCCAAGATTTCTCTTGATACGTTCATGAAAGGTTAACGATTAGCCAAAAGAGACAACAAAAAGTGACATACAAGGTCAAGGTTATCGAACCCATTGCCCCCATTGAGTACAGGACAAAGGTGAGCCTAAAATGGATTATGGTGATGATCAAGTAGAGGAATTAGGTGCTCCCACCCAAGGAAGAACACCACACTCCTTTAGATGGTGAATGTTATTAGTGTGAAAAGTCTTTGATTATTATGATATGTCATGTTGTGTAGGAGAAATATTGTAATTGATACCATAACAATATTCCAAGTGAGTTGAAGGGGGTGTGTGTTTGTGAGAAGGATTGGTTTCTTTACAAGAAAAAAAATCCCTTTTATTGTTATGTGTCATTTTTTCATGAGGGATGGGAGTTATATTCTCCCCATCACCACTATGAGGTGATTTGGTAGAACTAAGTTGAGAAAATGGAACCCAAGGTTGTGTGGATTGGGATTGAGATATTGTACACCCTCTCTTAAAGGTAGGTGTGAAACTCCAATCACTGCTAGAACTTGTGTCTAAAAATGAATCGTTTGTATATGACTCTTTGGACCACGAGGGTGAGATTTTGGAAATGTTATGGAAAGGAGGTGTAGAATCTAGCGAACCCCCATTATCACAAAAGAGTTTTGTTGTGGGTGAATAATTAGCATTAACATGTATAGGTTCAAGTTTTGATTGAGGAATGAAAGGATTAGGGGAGTTGGAAGTGTTGTGATCAGTCGATGTATAACTTCGCTCATTGGCATCAATCGAGTATATCTTGTCATTGTATTCAAACTTCATGACATGGTGAAGGGTAGATGGGACTCCTTTCATAGCATGAATCCATGGCCTCCCTAGGATAAGATTGTATGGAAGGGGTTCTTGCATGATATGAATAGAGGTAGGAAACACTACAAGTTTGACCTCAATAGATAATGTGATCATCCCAAGTGGTTGCTTATGAAAATTTTCAAAGCCACAAATATTAACATCATTAAGTTGAATGATCTTTTTTTCCACGCCAAGTTTGTGTAGGAGGTCCATGCTACAAACATTAATTTCTGATCCATTGTCAATGAGAGTGTGTCAAACTAAAGTTTCATTAATGATCACCTTTATCATCAAGGGATCATTTTTGTATTGAATCTCAAGTGGGGGTAATTCATGTTTAGGGAATGCGATTTTTGATTGGGTGGCTTGTATGGGACGAGAGGAGGATGTTACATGATTCAGTTTTATGTAAGATTGGATCTCTTCCTTCTGTATTTCCAACATTTCATGAAAGAGAAGTTTCACTATTGGTGAGAGTTGAATGAGTTCCCATACAAATATATTAGCATGAGCCTTTTTAAGGTCTTCAACACTAGGCACTTTGTGAGGAAAAGGTAATGGTGTAGGAGTGTTGTGTGGTACCCTAGATGATGTTTGAAACACTAAGTTACAACTTAGTGGCCACAAAACATTGTTATGAGTAGATTGCATCATGGATTTCAAGACATCTCTGAATTTTTTGTGTTTTTCACTAATGGAAGGTGACTTAGGAATCTCACTAATTAAAGGAGATCCCACTTGTGTCATCATAACCTCAATTTTTTTGTCATGATTGGCATGATATGGTGGTGAAGGGGAGTCTAATGCCACTGAAGTATCCTTACCAAGGGAAGGTTTAGTGGTTGAAGGAGATGTGTCAATTTTCATATATGTATGCACCATGATATTGTCCCTAAAAGGAAAGTTTTTAGGAGAACAAAAAGCCAAATGTTTTTGACATTCAGAGTTTGGTTCTTCTAAAAGGACTTCATTGCAAGTAGGGGAATGATCAATGGTGGAAGATTGTTTCTCAAGTGGGGTTTGCCTAGGTGAAGGGGGACAACTAAGATATTCATGACCTTCATTGATTGTGTTGTCTAACATCAAAGTATCTACTGCACAACTAGGAGAGATAGTAGAGGAGAAACAAATGTTGTTTGCATGATCATCTAAGGTTGTGTTATGTTGGTTGTGAATGTGTTGTCCACTAAGAGAGGTAAAAGGAGAAAAACAACTAGGATTCTCAAAAATCTCATTAATTGATTCTTCTACTAAAATATCTTCATCACCAAGAGGAGAGATATTATGAGAACAATTATGATCGTTAGGAATGGCCCAAGTTGTATTCTCATTCACTAAAACACTCTCATAGGGAGGGGATAGGAAATGTTTCTTAACATGTATAACTATGTAAGGTACTAGCATTTTTTGAATAAGAATGAAAAGCACATGTAACCATTTCATGCAATGTTTCAACAATATGAACAATGTATATGAAAAGATACAAAACACTCTTATCCAATATATGCAAGATTTGAAGAATGCAAACAATGTACATCGAAGAATGAAAAGTAGTTTTATCAAACTAATTCAAATCTTTATGAATAGAATAACATGTATATGCAAAAGTGAAAAGTACTTTTATCAATGTTATGCAAAATTTCAGAAATGTAAGCATTTTTAGATCGAATGGTGTTTGCAAATGAAGTGATTTGAAAAATGAGGAATCTAAAATGATGTTTTTCAGCTAAATGCATAAAAAAATGGTCCAAAAACTTTCCAGACTTATACTATATGATACTAGGAGGCTTAGAAGGCACAAAAATGAGGTTTCTGATGTAGGAACAAATAGTTAAAATCTGGATAGGGACTGATTCGCCCAGTATGGCGAATGAGTCCCAATACTATTTTTTTGCAAAATTTTCAAAAATTTTGAAGTGTTTGTGATGTGTTTAATGTTGTAAGATGTGGACCTAAGATGGAGATGCAAAATTTTAGATATTTTGAAGGAAATTGCATGCAAAGATGCAAGCTAAATGCACTTTTTTTCTAATACAAAAATTTGAAACTAAACAATGCATGAAATGAGCTATTTTAAGTGAGATCTAGTGAAATGCATGTTGTAGAAATGCAACTAACTGATATAGGTATGAAAGGGCACCAAACAAAAGCCTAAAAATAGGGTTTTCAACACTGTAAAAGATATTTTTAGGGGTCAGAAGGGACTGATTCGCCCAGGGTGGTGAATGAGTCCCAGTATGGAATTTTTTAGAATTTTCAAAAAAAATTGAGGGATTTTGATGGTTTTTGAGTGCTATGATGCAAACCTAAATGAAAAATGAATAATTTCAAAAAATTTAAATTAATTTAGATGCGAAAAATGCAACCTAAATGCACTTTTTATGAATGCAAAATTTAACACTTAGCATGCAAATGAATCATGCAAACCCTAATGCAAGCTAGATCTATGATAATGAAGGACTCCAAATAAAAAAAGAGAAGTATTCGAAAAGCAGGTTCACCAAAATGTAGCATAGATATTTGGTATCCACTTGCTTTCTAGCTCTCCTAGGGTTTTTCACCTAGAAGGAGAAAGATGGACCAAAATGCTCATGTTACATTCAAAGTCAATGCAATATGGATAGAATAAGGATGCAATATGTCTAGATGCAATGTTTCAATGCAATAAACTAACAATATTGATTGATTAATGAATAGAAACTAAAGGAAAACAACTCATTTTAAAACACATTGTGTAATGCTACAATGAACTAAAAACAAATGCAAAGCTAAACATAAATAGATGAAAATTGAAGTGTGCACCTAGAACCTTGAAGGAGACTAGAAATTACTTCTGAAACATTGTTGATGCTGATTTTTAGGCTTGGAGGGACTCATTCACCATTCTGGGTGAATCAGTCCCAATTTTGCCAAACTGTACCAGAACCCGTTTCTGGTAAAAGGGTACTAAAAAATGTAGAAAATTGAAAATTGACCTTGGAGTGGGACTCATTCACCACTCATGGCAAATGAGTCCACTTTTGAATTTCTGGATTTTCAAAGGTGGATTCTGAAGCTTTCGATCTACACTTTGATGCCCTACAAGTGTCTACTTTCAAAACTCTAATTTATGGGTCTGAAAATGGATTTTTGTTGATATTTTGACTTGATGAATGAGGAGAAGAATTTAGCAACCTTTCAGCTTGATCTTCAATTATTTCCAAGCTTCCAAGAGACCTAAATCTGCAAACACACAAGATAAGAGAGAGAGATGTTGAATGTTAGGGCATGAGGGTTTGCCTTGGTCAAACCCCATTTAGGTAATTAAACCAGAATGATGAAAGAAAGGAATGAAACATGCAACAATGGAATGGATTACCTTTCCATGATGATTTATTTTAAAATTATGTAACAAAACATGAAGAATCAACCCTTGAATGTCTTAGGAAGCTAACTTGATAACTTGCAATGTGAAAGCCCTAGCTTGCTTGACTTGAGATAGAAGATAGATGATGAATGAATGATGTGAATGTGGTAATGGATGAATAGATGTAAAAATGAGTTTAAAGAGGTTATTTTATAGAAAATTAACATTAGTTTCCTATTAATTAGATCCCTAAGGCCGACATGGAGAAAAATTAAACTTAAAACCTAATTCTTCCCTCTCAAAACCCTAAAAATGACTCAAATGGGACTCATTTGCTGCTAATGGCGAATGGGTCCCACCTAGATGGGACTAATTCACCACTAATAGTGAATAGGTCCCACCTAGATGGGACTAATTCACCACTAATGGTGAATGGGTCCCACCTAGATGGGACTAATTTTCCACTAATGGCGAATGGGTACCACATGGGCCATTTTTTCTTGCTAGAATGCTGAGAAGTAATTGAATTAGGCTTATATGATGACTATGTTGGTTATTTGATCAAATTAAGCCTCAGGATGGACAATATGGGTTAATAGGGGCCTATTAGTGATGATATAAATTCCATTTATGGCTTGAGACACAAAATTTAATGTGAAAGTGTAATTAAGTACACTTTACAACACTAAAACGAGGTCCACATAGCCTAGGAAGGCACAAGAACCAATGTGAATGTCAAAGACACATTACAACACTAGTTTATTATTAAATTTGTTTTACAAGCCTTCTAAATTGATATGATAATGTTATTGAACACATTTTATAATGTTGCATTAGGGAAAAATGGGTTCATTAAGTCTAGAAAAGCGTGAAAATCCTTTACAAGACTCTACAACACCTTTACAAGACATTGTTAAAAGCATGTTATTCAATTTGCAAGGGTCCAATAACTAGTTTGGATGCATAAAATTCCTCACAACACTTGAATCAAGGCCTCATTAAGCCCACTTTATCATGAATTAATCCCATTTCAAGAAAAGTGTCCTTTTTTTTGTGGCACAATATGTAGATGATGTTATATGATTATGCAACAGATGCAATGAGTATTATTATGATGTATATATGATGATGGAATGGATGCTTTGATGATGCATATGGTATGAGTTGACAATTATTATGTGATGGTTCCTTTTATACTTATGCAATGAATGCACATGTATTATTTTTGAGATGCTTAGAATAACCAATCTATGGGTATGTGTAGGATCATCATGGAAAAAATAGGCCCTTAAGTGGCAAAAAAATTAGAGTTAGGAAACTTGACGTAAAAATTTGAATAAGTTATATATATATATATTATTTCAAAAATATGTAAGAATAGAATCTATAGAAAATTGAATGTAGTTTCTAAACTACTAGGTTTGTTTAAAAAAAAAAGAAATCTATTTGGTGAAAATTTGAAATTTCAATGCAGTAGTACTTAAATTTAGGGAAAAAATAAGTAGTTGTCTTCGACCACCCTAACCACAATAAAATGATAATATTTTTTGATAATATTTTAGATATAAGTAGAGGACTCATGTCCCAATGTGATGCACATTTTTTTATAATTTTTTCCAAGTAAATAATTAATTATGATTTTTTTTTACAAATTTTTAAAAATATAAAAAAATTGTATGTTTGACCACCTTAACTTGATCAAAACTTCATGAAATTAAATTTTTATTTTTTTAATCCTATACTTTGCGAAGCATAAAATGTGACACATGTTTTTGATTCAAAAAATGTGATACCGTTTGAGAGGTATAGATGTTTTTCAATCAGTCTATCAATCACGACTTTAGTTGTAATTAAAATAGAAAATGAATACTAATTACTTATTAAATTCAAAGTAAAGCATAATTTATATTGGTGGAAAGCTGAGAATCTCCTTTAAAAACCCTTTTTGTTTCATCAATTTTGGGTAAAAAAAAAGTCGTCAGCCACATACCCATCATATTGCCACTTTTTGGCCCATCATGATCGTGCACATACCCCTATATTATGCAATGCTAAAATGCAATGCATGTGAGATGGTCAATGTTTCTTGTATGTTGTGATATGATATGCATTATGCTAACAGTTTATGGATGTAGGATGGATGTAATGGTGATGATTTGTGATTAACTATCATGGTACCATGTTAGTGTGGAAAGAAGATAGAAGAAAGTAAGAGACTCCAGCAAGTCAAAAGATGATGATGATGATGATGATGATCCTAGCACCAAAATGTGAACCCCAATCCTAGACCTACACAAAAAAAAAACAAAGACAAGGGTAGATCCATATGCAAGTTAGAACTAAAATTCCCCACGTAATTCATTCACAATGTACAAAATAGGAAAGAAATGAAGAACAAAACAAGGAAAACTATTAAATCCTATTGGAGCATGAAAAATCTCAATCCCATGGGGGAATTTGTTCCATTTTGATGTGGAAAATGGCCCTTTCCCAATCCCTTGCAAGCTTGATGAAGATTGATCCACTTGATGATGATGAACAATGTGCTTCCTTGATGAAATCTGCAATAACCTAGCTACGATGATGGAAAAATGCTATGGAAATGGATGAATTTGCTCTAAATATGAAGATAGTAACTTTTCTCTAAGTTGTAGATCCAAAATGATAAGAGGAGCCTTCTATTTATAGAAGAACAAGATGGAAGAATGAGAAAAGTGGAGGAATGTGGGATCATTCAACATCCAATGCCCAAATTCCACTTGTCAAGATGTGAATGGAGGAAGGATGAGCACATTTTGGTGAATGTGCACAATAAATGATATTAGGTGGAATTTCAAATTTATGAAATGACATGTTCGAGGGAGAAAGGAATGAATTAAATGCCACTTGGTTCAATGCACAAGGACATGTAAGAGGAAAAAAATGCCTTGTTCGAAGGACAAATCCATTTGGAGGGAATTTAAAACTTGGAGGAATATTCCCCTTTTGATGCCATGTTGAAAGTAATTAGGGGAATTAATAAATCAAAAGAAATGATTTATTGAGAAAGTTGCAAAATCTAGAGGATTTAGGTGATTAAGACTAATCTAATGAAGATTTGATTAAATTAAATGAGATTAGTTGATGTGACAATTTGATTTATATTTTTGGATTGATTTAAATCAAAGTAGAGAGGGATATGATTTAGATTTAATCAAATAAATATTTTGGTTTATTCAATTAAAGAGGGGTGATGTTAGATTAAATTAAATAAGGTTTAATTTATTTAATTTAATAGAATGACTTTAGAGATTTAATTAAATAAAGACTATATGGTTAATTAAATAAGATTGATTTATTTAATTAACAGGAGATGCCAACTTAATTAGATAAATTTGATTTGTTTAATTAAGCAAAAAAGGTGATGAATTTGATCAAATAAGAATTATCTGATTAAATGACTAGCAAAGGAGATGATTTTAGATGAAGCAGTGTTAGTAATTAAGATCAAGTGTGATGGGTACATTTTCCATGTCTACATCTAGTATCATCTTTTCACCATAATCCAAAGAATTCACATCACTATTATTGTCCTTGTCTTGCACCATGATATCCTCCCTATGAGGAGATTTTTTAGGAGAACTACAAATCAAATGTTCTTGACATTCAAGGATTGGTTCTTCCAAAATGAATTCATTGCAAGTAGGGGAATGATCAATGGTTGAATTGGCTTGTTTATCAATGATCAAATTTTGTTGTTCAATAATGTTTTTCCTAGGGGAAGAGAGACACAAAAGATTCTCATGACTCCCATTGGTTGTATTTTCTAACATCAATGCATCTTCCTCACAACTAGGAGAGATATTAGGAGAAGAACAAATGTAATTTTCATGATTGTCCATTGGTTGTATTTTCTAACATCAATGCATCTTCCTCACAATTAGGAGAGATATTAGGAGAAGAACAAATGTAATTTTCATGATTTTCCATAATTTCATTACTTTCTCCCATAATGTGTTCCAAAATAGGATAGGTAGGGGAAGAAACATATAGAGGGTTGTGATATATCTTAAAGGTTTGATCATCTAATGCCAATATATCTTCCTCACTTTCAATTTCATTATCACAAGAGGGAAAGATGTTGGGAGATGAATGTAGAATAGTTGAAGTTTCAATGGTTTCTTGTTGTGTTATGTGATCATCATGATTACTTATTATTGTTTCTTCTTGTTCATTAATTTGTTTCCTAATAAGAGAGGTAGAAGGAGAGAAACAACTAGGATTCTCAAAACTCTCATTGATTGGTTCCGCTAACACCAAAATATCTTCTTCCCCAATAAGAGAGATATTATGAGAAGAGTAAATATGATCATTAGGATTGTTCAAGGTTGTATTCTCTTTCACTAAAAAACTCTTATATGGAGGGGATATGAACTTTTTCTTAGCATGCCTGGAAAGGTAAGGTACTAACTCCTGACGAAGGAAATGGGTATCTGAATTTGAAGATTCAGATTTGTTCCAACATCAAACAATGGAGTATTTTTCCACCTACACACACATGCAAATAAAATAAACTAACTAAACACACATGCATGCAAATGGATTTTTGTCTCCATTTCCCTCCTATCATCCAAGATCTTGTGTTGCTAAAAAGAATTTTCTCTTAGAGCACTATGCAAAAGAGGCTATGGTGAATGGAGATTAAAAGATTGAGTACAAATGATATGCAATATCAAAAGGAAACATGATGAACTAAAATGCTTACATGCAACTATATTATAGGCTAAATTGTTAAAATGCTAAAATGATATCAAAAGAGTTCCAAGAATGCTAAGAGCGAATATAAGGATGCAAAGATCTTGAATGTTGTGTATGATCGAGAAATGAGAGAGGGAAAGGTTAAAATAGATCTCCTTAGGGGTGGATCCAATATTAGGGTGAATGTGGGATAAATATACAAAATGGTAAATAAAGAAAGTGGATAAATATATGAATTGATTTATGAATATGCAAATGGATATTAATGAAATATGCAAATATATTAATGTATGGATATTTTAATGATCATATATTATGCAAATAGATTTGATGGAGTTTATGAATAAAATATTTTAATGATTACAGATTTATAAATGATTTAATGAGATGGATTAATATTTATAAAATGGTTATGCATGAAATATAAATATGAAATGAATATAAAATGGATAATGATGCTAATAATGGATCCAAACATTGATAAAAAATTTAGTATTATTAGAGGAAATTTTTATGTGTCTACATTTTGTCTCTCCTTGAGACAATGCAGCTTGTTGCATTGTTTCAAAGAAAAAATGATCAACTGATACATGCCCCAAGGATATCCTTGTAAGGATCATGACAAATATGATATGCCCCTTCGAGAGATTAATCAAATGGATTGTAAGAAGTTTGATCTCTTGATAGATTATAGGAAAATGATTAGATGATTGATATTGCACAAGTGATTAAGCGGTGATGTACATTCCATGGAAATGCATAGTTGGTTGTAACTAAACAATTGATGGAAATGATCAATATAGCTAGGTTGATGAGTTGATTAAACTAATTGAGATTGATGCTTGCGCATGAAAAGTTGATACAATGATTGATTGATTGATAGATTAGGAGGTTATGATATTTTGATAAGCAAGCCTATTGAGTTGAGATTTGATTCAAGAGACATACATCAGTTGGATACAAAAATTGATTTATTTTTTGTGACAAGGAAGATGAACAAAATGATGAAGAGAAAATGAGCGAGAAAAACAATGAAAGAAATGATTGATGAAAGGGAGAATGCAAGGAGATGATAATTCTTGTGCCTTTTAAGTGCTTATATCATCATCGAGCTTATTATGTCACAAATTAGTATAAGCATCTAGATAACATGAACATCTAGATGACCTGAATATTATTTACATTTTTATTTAGTGGTAAAGTATAAGCATATAGGTATAAGGACCTTAGATGACCTGAATACATATTGCATGGAAGAAACTATGAGACAAGGAATGTTCTTAGCCACATGAGACTCATATTTCCTTGATGGTTTTAGGAAACCATTTCTTAAGATGAGTCATCCTATGAATAAGAAACAATCCACAAAAAAAAACAAGTGAACATGCCCCATCCTTGCCTCTCTAGTCCCAAAAATCCTAGAGAAGCTAAAAGACATGCAACCAAAAATAAAATCATAAATCAATCAAAGATCAACAAAAAAACATGCATCATGCTTCAATGTAAATCTGATTCTTGTCATAGTTTATGCGTTTTGGTTGGCTCTGAAAAGATGGATTGATAGGTATGTTGCAATGTTTGTTTGATTGTCAATTGTGGCCTATTTTGATTTTGTTGAAGTTCAAAGTTGTGTGGCGATCTGAAAGTGTCACTGTTTTGACTTTTTTTTCTCTTTTTTGGATTTTTTAAGAACATTTCATGATTTTAGGGACTTTTTTTAGGACATTTTATGACTTTTAGGGATTTTTTCAGGACATTTTATGATTTTTATGGATTTTTTCAGGGCATTTTATGATTTTTTACTAGGATTTTTTTAGGACATTTTATGATTTTTTTGGATTTTTTAGTACATTTTATGATTTTTTTTGGATTTTTTAAAGACATTTTGCAATTTTTGGATTTTTAGGACATTATTTTTTTTAGGATATTTTATGATTTTTTTGATTTTTTAGAACATTTAATGATTTTTTGGACTTTTTAGACATTTTATGAATTTTTTAGATTTTTTTGAGACATTTTATAATTTTTTTGGATTTTTTTACGACATTTTATGATTTTTTTGGATTTTTTTAGGACATTTTACGATGGAAGGAGATGATTTGCAAGTGAGTAGATAGACAAAGGAGGCAGTTTCTCTGTCCATGAGATGCTTAGTATCCTAACCCATAGCTAAGGTTGAGGAGATTCCCTAGTGAGGGATAGGACCAACCTAGTATGCATGGAAAAGCGAGCAAGTGAGGGGAATGCCAAACAATTCACAAGCCATGATGAGTGTGAAAATGCCATTATGAAGTGGAGGGTGAATGAAAATGGGATGAAAAGATCAAGTAGAGATCCAAAGGAAAGAGGAGCAAATCCTCTACACATGGTGCCAATTTCTTGGTTTTCACCATGGTACTTGCTCAAGGCATCACTGAAGTGGTTTTCACCATTGAATGAATTGATTTCTCTTTATTTATTTTTTATTTTTTTAAGACTTTTTTCCTTTATTTTTGTATTTTTTAAGGAATTTAAAAGAGTGTACCCTCTAAAGTAGTTAGGTATGAAACTTGCAGATGTCCATACTATTAATGGGATCACTGATTATTTCACCTTCCAGAGTAGATAACTACTAGGCCCCAGATCCATACTTAGTAGTGATAATGTATGGACCCAATCGGCTAGGCTCAAATTTACCTTTCTTTTCTCTATCTTGTTGATTGCAAGGATTCTCATGAAGGACAAGATCCTCAATCTAAAATGTTCATGGTTTCACTTTCTAGTTATATCTTTGGCACATCCACTGTTGGTATGCTCTAAGATGATTGAAAGCGATTTTTCTTCATTCATCCAACAGTTCCAACTCCTGCAAATAGGAAACTTGGTATTCTTCATCACTAATTTGATTGCACAAGGAGACATGCAAAGAGGGTAGCTTGACCTCGATGGGAAAGATGAATTCAGATCCATAGACAAGGGAATATGGGGTAGCACCTGTGGGAGTGCAGATACTTGTGAGGTAAGTCCACAAGGTAGGATTCAATTGAATATGCCAATCTCGATTACCTTCATTGATCGTCTTTTTGAGAATTTTTAGGTCTTGTTAGAGGCCTCAACCTGGACATTACCTTGAGGATAGTAAGGTGTGGAAAATTGATGTTGTATATGGAATTTCTCATAGAGTTCATGGACATCCTAGTTTTTGAATGGATGACCATTATCTATGATGATGGATAAAGGAACACCATAATGATAGATGATATAGTTTAGTATGAAAGTGGCTATTTATTTTTTAGTGATAAGAGTGAGGAGAAAAATTTCAATCCATTTCGTGAAATAGTTTGTGGGAACGAGAATGAACTTATAACCATTGGATAAAGGTGGATGGATCTTTCCCATGAGATCAAGTCCCCATTGATAAAAGGGCCATGGTGTAGCGAGAGGCTGCAATTCCTATTGAGGAGCATGTTTTTGACACTACTTTCATTTTTTAACAAACTGATAAGCATCCATTTCCATTGTTGGCTAATAATAACCCATACGCAAGATTTTCTTGTCTAAGGTAAGACCGCTAGAATGTACCCCACATATACCTTCATGTACTTCTTCTAAAGAGGTTTTGACCTCATCATACTCAAGACGTCTAGGTAAAGTACCATTGAGACCTTATCAGTAAAGGGTGTCCACTAATATTATGTAATAGGAAGCTTGATGTATAAAGGTTTTACAAGATTTATTGGATAGGTATAAGTAACCCCATACCATTGGGAATTAGGACCAACAATAAGATAGATCATTTCAGATTGTGGTACATTGTAAGCAGGTTCCAAAAGAGGCTCTACCAAGAACTCATAGTAGGTGGCATTGCTTGGAATTTCCACAAGTGAACCAATTGTTGCCATTGCATTAGCGACTCCGTTGTTATATCAGGGAATCTGCTCAAAAGAGATTGATGTGAAATAGGCCTTGAAGTCATCTAGCATTCTTTTGTAAGGCATCAATTTTTCATCTTTTGTTTTATAGTCATCATTAACTTCTTTGATCACTAGCTGAGAGTCACCTAGAACACATAACTCTAGAATTTTCCATTGCATAGCCATACGGAGCCCAAAAAGTAATGCATCATATTCTGACATACTATTGGTACATGGAAACTATATCTTATAAGCTTCACGTATACAATCCCCTTGTGGTGTGACAAAGAGAATGTGAATGCCAAAACCACCTCGTGTGAAGGAGCCATCAAAATGTAAGGTCCAAAGATGTGTAGATTCCATGTTGAAGATTGATTCATTAGGAAATTTTGTAATAAGAGGATGGCTATCTATCACAGGAGCATCAACGAGTTGATCTGCTATGGCTTGTCCTTTGATTTCTATTCTTTCTATGTACTCGATATCAAACTCACTAAGAATCATCACCCATTTAGCTAATCGGCCTGTGAGTGCTCCTTTGTTCAGGAGGTACTTAAGAGGATCAATTTTTGCTATGAGCTTTGTCTAATGCGCAAGCATGTAATGTCACAACTTTTGTGAGGAAAAAACTACTAGACATGCTATTTCAATAGGACTATAGTTGATCTCATATCCCACTAGAGTATGAATAATGTAATAGATGGCACGTTCCTTTCCTTCAAAGTCATGTTGTGCCAAAAGTGCTCCAAGTGTTGTGGTAGTTGTGGATATATACAAAAGTAAAGGATTTTCATCTATAGGGGGTACTAATACTAGTGGTGTCATCAAATATTCTTTTATTTTATGAAAAGCTTGTTCACACTTGTCATCCCATATGAATGGAACATTCTTGTGTAACAGGTGCTGAAATGGTTGACATTTATGTACAAGTTGTGCTATGAAATGGTGGATAGACTGAAGTTTTCCTTGATATGTTTGCAATTGACTGATATTCTTAGGTGGAGGCATTTCAAGTATAACCTTTATTTTTTAAGGATCAACTTCAATTCCTTTAGATGAGACAATGTATCTAAGGAGATTTCTAGAGGTTACCCCGAAGGCACATTTCTTTAGATTCAATCGAACCTTGTATTGTTCTAATATTGTAAAATTTTTATCCATGATCTCTAGATGGCCAGCTTTGGTGTACAATTTTCCAAAAAACTCATCTACATAGTCTTCTAAATAGGTATGCATGATGTCATGAAAGATAGTGGTCATTGCACGTTGATAGGTGGCTCTGGCGTTCTTCAACCCAAAGGGCATGACATTCCAACAAAAGGTTCCCAAAGGACACGTGAATGTTGTCTTAATTTGATCTTCAAGAGGGTATGTGAAGGATCATCATGGAAAAAATAGGCCCTTAAGTGGCAAAAAAATCAGAAAAATCAAAGTTATACAACTTGACGTAAAAATTTGAATAAGTTATCTATGTTATTTCAAAAATATAAAACAATAGAATCTGTAGCAAATTGAATATACTTTCTAAACTACTAGGTTTTTTTTTTTTAAATCTATTTGATAAAAATTTGAAATTTCAATGTAGTAGTACTTAAATTTCAGGGAAAAAATAAGAAGTAGGTGTCTGTCTGACCACCCTAACCACAATAAAATGATAATATTTTTATAATATTTTAGAAATAAGTAGAGGACTCATGTCCGGATGTGATGCATATTTTTTTGTAATTTTTTCCAAGTAAATAATTAATTATGAATATTTTATTACAACTTTTAAAAATATAAAACTCATATATGACCACCTTAACTTGGTCAAAACTTCATGAAATTCATTTTTTTTTTTTAATCCTATAGTATGTGAAGCATAGAATGTGATGCATGTTTTGGATTCCAAAAATGTGATACCGTTTGAAATCTATAGATGTTTTTAGTCAGCCTATCAATTAGGACTTTAGTCATAATTCAAATATAAAATGAATAATAATTATTTATTAAATTCAAAGTAAAGCATAATTTATATTGGTGGAAAGTTGAGAATCTCCTTTAAAAACCCTTTTCATTTCATCAATTTTGGGTAAAAAAAGTCATCAGCCACATACCCTACAAATACCCATCATATTGCCACTTTTTGGCCCATCATGATCTTGCACATACCCAAGAGAAATTTTAATCTTATTATATCCTGGGAAACTGTCCATGAGGGATAACATTTCATGTCCTGCTATCAAATCCACTATCATGTCAATGTTTGGAAATGGGAAGTCATCCTTAACACAAGCTTTGTTTAAATCTATGAACTCTATGTAAGCTCAGATGCCCCCATCAGGTTTTGAAATTGGTACTAGATATGAAATCCAATCAACATTGTCAATGGGTCTTATAAATCCAAATTCTAGCAAATTTTGTAATTCAAATTTTACCAATAGAGCAACGTGTGGGTGCATTTTTCTCAACTTTTTCTTAACAGGTTTTGCCCCCGGTGGCAAAGACAAGTGATGCATTACTAAATCTGGATCAAGTCCTGACATATCTACATAGGACCATGCAAAGTTGACTTGTCTTTCCTTGTAAAACTATATATGCTTTATTTTCTCTTCAGGTGTTAATGATTCTGATAGATGGATTATCCTTGGTTTTTCAGTTGTGCCCAAATTTTTTGGTAATGTCTTCACCAACATAGATGATTTTTCATGATAAACTACTAAGGGAAGTGTGTCAAGCCTTCCATCCTCAGGCACCTCAGAGAGGTTTTCACCCTTCGATAGGTCCTTTATTTTTACTTTTTTCAGGTCTAATAGCACTACAAAGTGGTTTTCACTAGAAGAACAATTTATATTTTCAATAATTTTGTGACTGAAAGGCTTGGAACTCCCCCCAAAGTAAGCTGCACTGTTAAGTTCTATGGTGAAACATACTTTATGATCTTGAAGGGGTGTATCTTCTTGTGCTCCCATAAATTTTATGATTGCCTCATCATTTTGAAATAAATCCAGTTGTGGCAGTCCCTTCTAGTCCAAATCAATGAGTTCAGGGTGAACCATGGGTAAAGGGTCATGATTTAAATCAAGATTTTGAATGGATTCAAGAGTACAAATGTTATGATCAGGTTTAGGGGTAGGGATACTATCATAGTCATAAATTTCAATGAATTCATCGATGGAACTTTCCTCATTTTTCTGTGTAGCATTAAAGGACTCTACTTTCTTGAAGTATACTCAGTACTCAAGGTCTTATCTTTCTACGCATCATATCTTTAACCAGTGACTTTTTGCATACAAGTAGGTTGTATTGGTTCCAAGACACCCTATTTTTGTAAGTTGAGAGTAATTTTACCATCATATCCCATTTGTTTCATAAGATCAAATCCTTTACCAAATTGTTCAACAGGTATCTTTATTTCAATATGCTCTTTTTCTATATCTTCATCTTTGTATAACCATTTTAGGAGATCAACTTATTTTGTCTCATAATAGAGGGGCTCCTGATTTTTTGAAAGTAGTTGATTTACAAATCATTGTAGTATCTACATCTGGTGTGGTCTTAGTCATCTGTGGTTTTCCATAGGTGTGGGGAGACAAAGGTAGCTTTCCAATGCAAAGGGCATGATTCAAGGTATATTCTCCTAGTCCATGTTCTTTTACTTGTATTTTGATCTCAACTTTATTGGATTTTGAGGAGGATTCTTTTAAGGACTAAGGATAAACATATGCTTGGGAAGGAAATGCCTCATGGTTGCTTGGGATTGTGATTTCAGTTTTAGGACATAGATTACGGCAATACATGAAAGGGTTTGGATCTCCTCGTATTGTGATTTCAACACCATTGTGTGGGAATTTAATGCACTGGTGGTATGTAGAAGGTATTTCTTGCATTGCATGAATCCAATGTCTTGCAAGGAGGATATTATAGATCAAAGGGAGATCAAGGACTTGACAAACCACATCCTTCACCACTGGGCCAACCCTGATTGGTAGAGTAACTGATCCTTTAGACAAGCATTCCTCTTCATCATATGCCTTTATGGTAATATTTTTCTTTGGAACAACTACATTTTTAGAGAACCCTAATTTTGTGATCAATTCTTGAGTACAACTATTAAGACCTGCTCCTCCGTCTATCAAAACTCACTTGATCTTAACATTATGGACAAGGACATCAATGTGTAAAGCTACATTATGAGGTTGTCGAAGGGATGAATCATCACTTTTAGTAAAAGTGAGAGTATGAGGAGAGGTGATATGTCCCACCATAACTTGGAATTGATCTACATGTAGGTCAGTAGGAACTATAGTAGTAGCAAGTGCTTTATCTAGGATAGCTTTATGCTTAGGAGATAGGCATAGCAACTCAAGTATAGAAATTTATGTGAGTGTTTTACCTAAATTCTCTATGAGGTTGTACTGTGAAGCTGGTGCAGTGGATTTTGAATTCGGACCTCTAAGGGTAACTATGCCTCTATGAGTAGTGACATTGCAATTAGATTCGTTTCCTTTTGTAATGAAAGTGTTTACATAATTTTCAAACTCACTAATGTTATTTATGGTATAATCATACTTAGTAGTAGTATAGTTTACACCAACACTAGGTTTAAGGGCCTTTCCTTTATCCTTGTCATGCTTAGGAAGAGGTTTTTTAAATATCTCACAATTAGAGTTACCAGAAGGAGTGTGTCTATCAATTTCTATCTTACCGTCATCAATAAGGTCTTGTATTAAATGTCAAATTTTATTGCAGCTATTAGTTTTATCTCCTTTATGTCTATGATAGTCGCAAAAGTTACCCTCATTCCACCATGGGGGTTTGACTTGTGGATTATATTCATTCATTTCAAGTCACGTTATAATATTGTTTTCAAGAATTTCTTTGAACACAGATTCAAGTGGTTGTCCCAATGGTGTAAAATTTCATTTAGGGAAACTTCTTTGTTTTTCTTTTCCTTTATCTGAACATGGACCTTTAAGGTTGTAGATAGGTGATGATTTTTTAGTTGTGTTTTCATCAACAACTCCATCATTGACTATATTCTTGTTCTTAACCCAACAAGGTGTCTTCTTGTTTGAGTTTGATTTTTTATCTTTGTCATTATTAAGTTTTGTAGTTCCATCATCGATAACAGTTTATTCGATTCCAAATCCCATTTCTATGGATTCATCAAAGGAATCTAAGCATTTGAGGCAAAGTTCCCTTCCAATTTCTTTGTTCAAATTTAGACAAAAGTGGTCAGCCAATTCTTTGTATGGAATGGTATAAGATAATCATTTTGTTAAATGTCTCCATCTTTGTAAAAATGACACAAAAGATTCTCCTTGTTTTTGTTTGATGTTAAAAAGGTTTGTCATGGTCACTTTAAAGTCACAGTTGAAACTATAATTGGAGACAAATTTATTAGCCAGTTCTTGAAAATATTTGATGGTCGGGGGTAATCGTGAAAACCATTCCATAGCTTCTCCTCCTAGACTTCAAGGGAATAATCTTATAAGGTACATTTCTTCAACTGCAAATTCGATGGTAGTAGCACAAAATGATCTTAAGTGGTATTTAGGGTCTCCTTTTCCCTTCTATTTATCCAGTTTAGGTATGTCCCAATGACCAGGAAAAGGTGGCATTGGTATGCTCAGATCGAAAGGATAAGGACATATATCTTCAATAGATAACTTGTGGGATGATGTTTTACTATTCTTGAAAGTATCCAATTCTTGTCTCAGTGTTCTAAGTTCATCCAAAATAGGATTGTTTGTAGGTGTTGGTTTTGATGTCTTTGAAGATCTCTTGTAACCAGGTTGTAGATAAAAGGGTCTATGATCCTTGATTTTTTCATTGTTGTTTGTCTTGGGATGTTTAGATTCACTAGATTTGGGTTGATCATTCATCGTGAGAAGTGACATGTCAAAACCAGGGGGCATTTTGATTCCTTCATCAGTAAGGGATTTGAAGTATTGTTGTGGGTTACATTTAACTACCTCAGTAAGTAGTTTAGTGAATCTATGGTCCTTAAGTGCTTCTTCTATATTGGATTGGGTGATTTCTTCATCATCAGTTTCATTTGTTTCACTAGTTGCAACACTAATGTCATCTTCCACATCAAATTCTCTTCCCCAAGGGTTCCCTTCTTGAAATATTTTTTCTCTTGTTCTAGGGGTCATATGTGACTGCTCTAATCTTCAATATAGGATTGGACAATGTATGAGACCTAAGACTAGGATGCAATAAAAAGGATATGATTCTAAGATGAGGTATGAAAATGGTATGGTATGATATGATGAGCTAAGAATGCAAGGGTTCAAGGAAACTCTAGGTTCGAAATTGGTTATAATGCAAGGCTTTACTTATGCTATGATGGATAGACACAAGGAAAAATGGTCAAGAGAGGGTATGTAGGAGATGATGAGCTCCAAAAGGATTTCCCTACTCAAGAATAATGGTAAGTTCCCTAACTCAAGGATGATGGACCTTAAGTGATGCAGGTGATAGATAGCTAATGGTTTGATTTCAAGACATAGGGAGAGCAACCTAAGTGCAATCTAAAGGTTTGTTTAAGTAATAATGGATATGCAAGGGAAAGGACTAGATGGAATGCAAAGATTGAAAGATCAGAACTAAAGGATGATGGACCCAAAATATTTTAGGTTTAGTTTGGATGTTTTTGCTATTTTGACCTTTTGGTGTTTTGCAGGTTTGAGATGTTGCAAATTACCCAATGTGATGTTTGTTTGAGATTTATTTTGCAAACACACACAAGACACAATAGATAGAATTTTTTTGAGTGTTTTCTTGTGAAAATGATGTAGATCAGGGAGTAAAACCACTAACAAACACAATTCAAGGTGTTTCAACCAATTTCTCAATCACCAAAACCCTATCTTAGCATTCTCTCACAATTCTTGCTTATTCTCCCAATAGCATTGCAAATAGAGACTTCCATTCATTAGAAGAAACCTCAAACCAAAATACCAATTGGAATTCTAGATACCTATTTGTCTATACTTTAACATATTATATTTGTACAAGCACTTGTTTTGGAACATCATCCTCTAAAAAGGATAGGTACGCTGAACAAGGGCACAATTAGCTTGTTTTTACAAAGCAACACTCACTTAAACTCTCTCCCAACCCCAAAACAAAATGGAAAGTCATTTACCAGGCTATAAAAATTCATAATCCACAAATTTTAATAGAAGATACACCCACAAAGACATCCAAATTCCAAACCCTCATTTAGGCTTATTAAGACTAGGTTTTCATGGGGTTTATTGGAAATATACATTCCAAACCTCCAATCACTCTACCAACACTTCAAAAATCTTATTTAGGGTCTTCCTATGCTATTCTCACCATCTCCCAATCTTTAACACTACATTTTATGCACACTCCATCATTTAGCAATCAACCTTGCACCAAAAATCATTGAAAACCCAACTAGGGCATCACACAAAATCCCTTAAAAAACCTCCCCTACTCTTGAAACCTCATAGAGACCTAAACCTACCATAGACCACCCATTCCACCAAGTTACAACAAAATCCAATGGTGGAATGGGCGTTAATCCATTTATAAATGCTTACAAACCCTCAAACTGGGTTCTACAGACCAAATTCAGTAAATCTCTCCTAAAATGATTTTCCCCTAATGAAATCCAATAAAAAAAGATCCAATTTTATATTAATCCACTCATCTATCCAATTCAATGCAATTTTTATCAAGAAAGGTTACCTTCAGTATGAACCTGTACAAAGGACTGAACAACAGGTTTACCAAAAAAAACATAAAAAGAAGAGTATTTTCTAATGGATTTCTTCACAAAACTTCCTCTAAAGCCTTTAGATTGAGATCCTCAAAAATATTTAAGCTTTTCCCTCTTGAAAAAACTACCACAACTAACAAAACCAACTTTTAAACTCCCACGACCATTGGTCTCCCATAATTTACATTTTTGCACTTTTTAAATGACAACATTTACAAAATTGCAAAATATGACCATATAAACTCTAAACCAACCAAAAAGACTCAAATTACATTTAGGATGGTCTATTATGACCTTATTGGACTCAAGCAAGACTAAACACACCAAAACTTAGCAAAAGACCTCATTTACATGAATTTTCTTTGGTGCCCTTGCACCATACAATGGCCTGAAAAGATTCCAAGTCCCTTTGGAAATTGAATTGCTATAGATCATGCTTCTTCACAAAATATTCTTGACCTTCAAATTCCCCTTCATGTGGTGATCCTTTCCACTGGATCAGGTATTGAAGCTTAGTTTCATTCCTTGCATATTTGAACTTGTTGCCACTTAGGTATTGTTCCACCTTCACAGACTATCCTGATGAATGTCCTCGAACTTTCCCTTTATTTGTGAATGATGTTGCTTTGACACTTCCAAACTCACCTTTTTGAACTTTTTCTTTGGCTGTCCTCTCCTTCACCCCTGAATTATACTTGAATTAATTCACTTGCTCTTGGAAAACACCTTTCCTCACTACATCTTTTCCTTTTATCTCTATGATCAAATTCTTTGCCTCAGTAATCTCTATCTTATCAGACTTCCACACATCAAAATTAACAAAATGTGATTGCCTACTTCCTTCTTTTGAAACCACAAAATAAAGTATGGTTCCCACCATGATCTCAACATCCTTTAGTAACCCATTTTGCATGCCCACGATCAATTCATCCTTGATCTTCTATGTCTTAGACCTTGACACTAGCATATCATCTTTTCCTTTCAAATTTGAATCATTATTTACACTTGTTGTCTCAACATCTTCTTCCCTTATAGTAGTTGCACACTCTTTATTTTTTTCTTCCTCTAACTTCACAAACTCATTCTTTCCAAACATAATCACCTTAGAGCTGCCTTGCTTTGTTCCTTCACATCTTCTTGCAATGGAGTCAATGTAAAAGTACTCCCATCCTTCTAAATCTGGTATGTGTTGTCTCTTCCATCATAAATGGCTTGTCTATTAAACTGCCATGGTCTCCCAAGTAATAAATGACAACAACTCATTGGAAAAACATCACAAAGAACCTTGTCCTTATAGCCACTACTACTAAACTCAACCAAGGCTTGTTCATTAACCAAAATAGACTGATCATCATTCAACCTGTAGAAACATAAAAATGACCTAGGCCTGCAAGTTCTATTTTTCATAATTTCTTCTTAACATAATTAATTCATTTAATTATGTCTTCTTCTCCACCTTCGACTATTAATTAAATAATTTTAATTATTTAATTAATTCATTATTTTTTATTCCTCTTGATTATTTAAATAAATAAATTTTATTTATTTATTTAAATACGTCACTAATACTTTAGTCCCTTTCTATAATTAAATAAATTCTTTAATTTATTTAATTATGGTCCACCTTGGCATTTTCCCCATTTTAAATAAAATTATTTATTTAAAATGGTCCCACTTTCTAATTTTCTCTCTTTAAGTAAATAATTCAAATTAATTATTTATGTCACATGACTCTCCCCTCTTGAATTAAATTTATTTTTACTTCAAAATAGTAATTTTCTTCCATAAATCAAGTAATTGCTAATATTATTTGATTTTTCTAGCTTTCTCTTTTTCTATGCCAATCTTATCTCTTGTCACATGCATTTCCAACCCTTGATTTGATTTTCTAATAATCAATCATGTGCATTCATTTTAAATTTTCCCTGATGTTGCCCTAACCCTAATTATGGGTTGCCACATTGAATCTTGACCATTGATTCTAGGGCATTTGTCAACTTTTAATCTTGGCCATTTATCTAAAATTGCATTTTCTATAAAAAGGAAATTTTAGCCTCATTTTGTCACCTAATGCTCATATTTTGTCATCTGATACTCTTGCTATCTTGTCATTTTAGGCTATTTTTTGCTTCCTTCATAGTTTGCTAGTTGCATTTTTGAGGTCATTTAGGTTAAATCCTTCAACATTTTCTTAAGGCTTGGCATAGTGATTAGATTGCTCACATAAAATCTAAAGGCAACATCATATTTCAAACAAGTTGAGAAGGTATAATGGAGGTCAACCATGGATAATGAAGACTTTTGGGTGAGATCTTTCATTAGTTTTCATGTTATTTCCTTTGCACTTCATTATTGCTTTAGGTTTTTGTGTTTTTGCATTTAATCTGCTAACCTTAGGAAAATTCCCTTAGTTACATTGGTGAACTCGACGCCAAAATCGAGCACTATTTTTTTTCTGCAAAACATTTTCTATTTTGTAGGTACAGGTATGGCCACGATGCATTTGTCTTGCAAAGTGATGCATTCAAGATTCTGTGATGTATTTTCTACTTAAAACGACACATACGCTCTTTTGTGATGCATATGACTTGCAGAGTGACACATTTTTTCGGCCGCGACACATTTGCTTTGCAAGTTGACACATTTTCCTGATAGATTCTAGCTTGTAGGCTGCAATGCATTTGCTTTGCAGAGTGACACAATTGTCTGGTAAGAATTTGCTTTCTAGTTTTCTGTAGACTTTCTAGATTTTTTAGATTATTTTTATTTTCTGACAAATAGCTTAGGGTTTTCTGGTTACTAATCTATGCTGGAAGCATGTGGCTTTGAGATTTCATGCATCCAAGACATATTTTGAGACTACTAACTAGTGGTTTTGTAGTTTCAAATGTCCAAGGCCATTATTTTAAAACCCTATTCATTTGTTTTAGAGTAGAGAACACTTCATTTGGTGCTTTAGAAAGAATTTTTGCTTGTCTCACTTAGTTTTAATTAGGGGGTTAATTTATTCTGCTTGATTGTGCTTGAATGTGGTAGGTGATTATTCTTTCACCTTCTGCAAACTAGGTGATCAAAAAACTAGACCCACCTATTTTTTTGTAACCCTTTGATTCAATAATCAAAGTATCATCTCCCCTTGCACACTTATGCGATCCTAGGTGTAAGAGAATCGGTTATTGACTATAGAACTTGGTCCTTCCTTGGTGGGAAAAAGTACTCACCCCAAGGTGACTCAAACTGGCAACAAAGCTCTTTGGTCGAGCTACCCCCGACCGGTATATAAATGTGAATCCTAACAGAGAGCCTAGGATTATGAGTGTGGATGTGTCATACGGACAAAGTAGAATTCCCCAAAACCCTATTGAGTGTAACCTCTTTAGGTTGGAATTCCTCCTTAATAGAGCTTAAAATTTTCCCCATGTACGGCCACTTGAACGAGGGTCACGAACTAAATTTTTTTGTGTAGTAGCCAAAATCCCCTCTATTTGCTAGTGCATCAATGGTCATTGTGAAGGAATCCACATCTTCGCAGTTTTTAGTAGAGGTGATTAGCCTACCATGGGATTTTTATGGGGGTTGGAAGCTTGGTTGGCCTAACAAGTGAGTGCACTGTAAGGGGGAGCTTGTGCGGCCAAGCTTTTGGATTCACATGCTAAGAATATGCGGCTGGGAAAACCCACGTGGAATGTAGCAAATATTGTCCTAGCCTAACCTAGGATTGTGCTTGTCTTCTTTGTGATTGTTTACACACTCAAAATACTATTTTTTCTAACTATTTTTTCAACATTAAACAAAACAAACATCACTTACAGATCTGGAAATAAAAAGTCAACCTCAAACAATTCAGATTTTTAACCAAAACTGCAAACAAATTAGACTTTTTGCATTCTACACCGCATCTGTCATGACATAGTTGCTCAGCTGCACTGCATTTGCTTTGCAGAACACTACATTCACTCTGACAAAATAGATTTTCTTTGCAGAACACCACATTCTCTTGGCCTGAACTGCATTTTCTTTTTAGAAAACCACATTCAAAATATTGAGTCACATTTGCTTTCTGTAGAACCGTATTTGCTGAAACTGAGTTGCATCTGCTATACTGTGACGCATCTATGACCTGAAATGATGCATTTTCTTGGAAAAAACAAAAACCCTGTCAAAGACCAAAAACCAAATTCAAACCTATCCAAACTATCTTTAAACATCTTTTTCTAGAGGCTTCTGTCAGAAACCAAACCAGGAATTTCTCAAATCTTTCATCATTTGCATCCATTAGCTTGCATCTTTACCTTAGGTTCAACCTTTCTAATTTCAGTTGCATTCCATAGGTTTCACAATCATCATTTCCAACATAAAACTAGTCATTAGGCCTTCACTTTTGTAGAATTTGGATTAGGACAACTCACCATACCTTGCAAAATCATTGCCTTCAAAAGTAGGTTATCATTGAACTTGGTCATCATAATTCCTTTTAGTCATTGTCCCTTTTGTGAGACTTTCCAACTCAAAATTCTAGTTAGGAAACCTCACTTGTCATTTTATCCTTGTCATTTAGTAGGTTCAAAACAAGTCCTTTGGTGACCCAAACTGAGACATAGATCAAGCTTTGATTGGTTGAGTGAACCTTTTTCCCAAAGTCCATCAAAATCACATTAGTCCTTGCATTTGCATACATTAGACCATTAATCATTTTATTCCTCACCTTGCATATCTTATCCTTAAACATTCAAAAATATTGTCATATCTTCCATGCTAGTCCTCATTTGGCATATAGACTTTGCATTTCCTTAGTCAAAATTTTCATATTAGTCCTCATTGTCACCTTGGCATTTGACATCTTTTCTTGACAACCTTGTCACCTTGCATTAGCCATTTCCCTTAGGAAAACATCATTATCACCTTGCATTCACATCCTTTATTCCAAAAATACAAAAAAAAAAAATAGAATAGTGTCATCCTGGCACTTAGTTTTCATTATCATTTGAGCAATTCCCTTTCATGGCTGAGACTAGGCTTCAAAGAAAAAGAAGATAGATGGCCCATTTTGGACAAGACAACAACAACACTTACATCTTTTCCAATGAAATGAATCAAAACATGAACCAAGACACACCTTTTATCAATCCTTTCAGCGAAATGAACATGCCATCTTCATCACAAAACCCCTTTGAATCATTTACACACATAGAGATGAACATGGACATGTATACATGGAAGACCTTGAAGGTGCAATACAAAATCATGAAGTAGCTTTTTTTTTGGAAGAGTTAGTCTTACATGACCCACAAAGATATCTTGCCATGCCATTGGACCAAGGGGCTAAATTACCACTTGGCTTTGACATTAACACCTTGAAACCAACATCACCCGATCATAATGTCAACAATAAAAAACAACAATTCACCCAACACTAGTCAACCTCAAAACAGTACAAACAATGGCTTTTTTGGTGCCACCTTACTAATTTCCACAAGCACTATTAATGCTACCTCCAATGACACATTCAATCAAAACAATTCCAATTCAATCAATGCAACATCCTTTGGAGGGACACCAACTATGTCATAAGCCATTCCACAATCAATGCCAACAATGTCAACAACATCCTCACAATTAGTTGGAGCTACCTTTGGGTCCTCATCAATGGGGGAAAGCTCTTCAAATCCTCTATCTAGAGCTTCATCTAGTTCCATGGGTGCATCATCATCAAATCCTTTCATTGGTACCTCATTCAATCCCTTCAGAGGAAATAAATGATGTATCTTTATTTGAGGACCACAACCAACTGTCAACACATCAACACAACTGAATACCAATACTTCTAAAGGGAAAAACACAAACATTCCCCATGGAAAATTCCAACAATTTGGACAAGGAAATCAAAATACACAACATATGACCTTATTTGGATACCAAAATATTCCTTGTCAACATATCCCACAAATTTCAACTCAAATGGGTAGATGGCACATTCCTACATATGCATCACATATCCACACACATCAACATGTCCCTAATCAAAATGTTCAACACCAACAACATTCAAATCAAAACACGTCATACATCTCACAACAACACATCCCACAACAAAACACCAACATCTCTTCACAACAAATGGGTACCCATGGGATACCTACCACTCGCATGTGTGATGCAACAAAAAATCCTATAATTGATTCCTTGACAGCTCAAGTGACTCACTTGCAAAAGACCATAGAGACTATGCAAATGTCTGACAAAAAGCCACACATGTGATATGACCTATGCCCATATCCCTTTGACATGAGCTTATACATGCCACCATTTCCTCCTAGGTATGTGGCACCAAATTTCACCAAGTATAAGGGAAAAACAAACCCCATTGAACACATTCAAGAATTCACGACCAACTGTATGGACATCTCCTATGAGCACACTTACTTGATGGTACTTTTCTCCAAAGGTCTTATAGGACCTACACTTGAATGGTTCTCCACCTTAAAGGGCATAAAAACATGGGACAAACTTGTAGAAATTTTTTTAAAAATTATGCCTATAACATTAACACAGACACTTCCATGACTAGCTTATGCACACTTATACAAGAAGACATTGGTGAAAATTTTATCCCATTCTTCCAAAGATGGAGAAGCCTAGAAAGTTGTTGCCATATTGACATACTTGAGAAAGAAAAAGTTGAGATGTTTGTCTAAACACTCCTAGGTCCATTGAAATATGGCTTACAAGTTCACTGCTACACAACCTTCACAGACTTAGTCGAAAAAGGTGTCTAGCTTGAGAAGGCCCTCATTGCTAAAGGAGAATTAAAATATGGCCCTAAAAACACAAATGTAAACCCATCCGCAAACAAAAATAAGTATTGGGTAAAAAATAAACATGTTACCAATGATGGTGTTGTTGATGCCAAGGTTGTAAACATGACAGGTCGTGTACTTACTCTTAAAGGAGCTCAACCAAAAAATAGACCAACAACAACATTGACATCCCCTGCCAATGTCATTTTGAATAACCAAAATGGTCAAAATAGCCAAAGTGAAGGATAACCCCACCAGAAAAGACAATTCCCAAAAAGATGAGCATACACTACTTTGGGAGAACCAATTGAGGACATTCTTAAGAAGCTCCTTCAAAACGGTCTCATCACACTAGAGGACCCTAAGCCATATGACCTAGGATAGTTTAAACCATCATGGTGGGATGACAATGCTTTCTTTGATTACCACCGGGCTAAAGGGCATAAGAAATCCTCTTATTAGAAACTAAGAAATATTGTGCAAGACCTCATTGAAAATCACAAAATTGAATTGGGTGGCCCATAATTTGCATCAAATGCAAACCATACTATTCACAAAAACCCACTGCAGGACCATGGTTCAAATAACCCCTCAACGCCAGGTACTAAGACAAATAATAATCGTGCCAACTATACCCACATTGCATTTGATTATTTAGGAGGAACCATCATCAATAATGTTTGAACCGAGGATGAATATGTCAATACCATCACTGTCAAAAGAGCACCTGAATGTAATGCCACTACTCGAAGCAAAAAAATCACCATAGCTGGTCCCCATCCTAGGAAACCTAAAATTACAATACCTGACCCATCTGCAAAACAATCACAATCAGGCCCATTGGCAAAGCAGTTGCAACCTAAGAGTTAGTTTAACCTTATTGATCAACTAGGAAAAAACCCTGCGCAAATTTCCGTACTTGAGTTGCTTCGCATTTCTCCCACGCATAAGGCTATACTTGACAAAACCTTGCAAGAGTCCTCTGTCCCTCAAGACATTGATGTCAACCAATTTGAGGCCATGGTGGGTTACCTCACTACACCCCATCATGTAACATTTTCAGACCAAGACTATTCATCGCCAAAGTCCAACCATAACAACACATTACACATTGAAGTTTTCATCCATAAACACAAGGTCAAATAGGTTTTAGTAGATAGTGGAGCATGACTAAACATATACTCCTTAAAACTGGTTAAGGCTCTAGGATTTTTTGATGCTTGCATAGATGCAACAAAGAGCATAGTCATGAAGGTGTATGATGATAAGGAACGTTCCTCTTGAGGTGTTATTACTTTTCCTATGAGAGTTGGACCAGTCATTGTAGACACAACTTTCCAAGTCCTAGATCTTGAATTACCCTATAACATCTTGCTTGGATGACCTTGGATTCATGCCCTAAAAGCTATTCCATCCACTTACCACCAATGCTTGAAGTTTCCCTTTGATGGCACAGAAATCACCATATATGGAGATCTCAATCCTTTTCAATATTGCACCAATCTAAGGGGTATTTCAGAACATCAAGTTCCCATCAACCGAGGAGCTCCTAGTTCATCTTCTTCCAAATTCAATGAGCCTTCCACAGTTGCCTCTTTTTTCATGTTCACTTCTTCCACATCTTTAGCCACACCATCATCCTCCTTGCCTCCAAAGGTTGAGTCTATTGTCAAGATCTAGGACCTAGGTTGTGGAGAATTCAAATTGAATACGACATATTGCATCACAAAAATACCCAAGTCTCCCAAGGTCTATGGTTGGCCTTGTTTCACAATGGAACCTAAGGAAATTTTTTAAGTTCCACTGAGAACAATTTTCATAAAATGGGGAGACATGAACAATGATGACATTGAAGACATATCAGGATGGATTTACAAAGAAATGGAAAACTTGCCTCCCTTACCAGTCCAGATATACAGAAAATTCTATGACATGATAAAGGAAAAAGGCTATGATTGCACTAGTGGCCTTAGCAGAAATAAGACTGGAAAGTGTGAACTAATCATGCCTCCTCGTAGACAAAATATTCTTGGGTTAGGGTATGGACTACCCGAAAATGACGATTGACGTACCAATGGACTTTTGAGTGAGAATGTGAATGCTTTGGAAAGTGTCGAGACTATTGAGGAATCCTTTACGAAAACCAACTCCCATGAATGGGAATTTGGATCCCAATGATCCCTAAGCAACTGTTTCCTTGATGAATTGTTCCTTGAACCTAGAGAACTTACCTCTGAACAAATATTTTGGAAAACTTTTAAGATTGACCCAACATCTAATAATGACAATCCTCAGATCCCAAGGAAATGAGAAAACTGGGATAGACACTTTTTCCCAAGGAATAATGATAAACCTAAATCATCCTCTAGTCCTATTGGCCATAACCCCACCATATCTTTCCAACCATCTGACAATGATAACCATCATTTGGACTCATCTGAATTGCCACATGACACTACCAACCCTAATGATAGTCCTTTTGTCCCTTATTTTGACAATGAGTATGAATCAAGTGAAGGAGAATATTGGATAGAATCCGACTAGGAATTGGATGATGACAACTACATTTTTAATGTCTTTGAATCTGTCTGAATGTTTTCCGTGTCCTCCCCACAATTCACCGATAATGATAATGGTATCTCCTTGGTCTACCCACAACTAATTGATTGGGATCAACAAGGCTACTAGTCATGGACATATTTCAAAATGATGAGGCCATTGTAGAATTCATGGGACTACGTGAGGGTGTACCAAGTGGAGATCACAAGGTTGTATTTTCCATCGAATTAGATTTTGCAACTTCCTTTGGGGAGACTACTCCATCCTCTAGTTGCAAAATGAAAAAAATAAAATAAAACAAAAAATGACACGTCTTTAGGTGAAAACCAAAAGGAACCTTCTAATGATAAAAAAGCAAAAATAAAGGACATATCTGTGGGTGAAAACCTCTTCAAGGTGCCCAAAGATGGAGGACTAGAATTTCTTCCCATGTCTCAAGAAAAATCAGCAATGCTCATAGAGGACACCATGGAAGTCAACATATCCACAACAAAAGATCCTAAAATCATCCTCTTTGTGGCATCCTTGATAGAAGAAGAGAAACTTGAATTCCATAAATTTTTTTTAGAGCGCAAGATTAATTTCACATGATCATATGCCGATATGCCTGGGTTGGATCCAGAATTGGTCTTACACCATTTGCCACTACTTCTAGATGCCAAGCCAATAAAACAAAAGCTGCGTAAAATGGATCCTCAAATCACCATGTTAGTCAAAGTCAAACTCAAGAAATTGCTAGATGTGGGATTCATATGGTCTATTGACTATGCTAAATGGATATCCAATCTTGTACTAGTCACAAAGACAAATGGTTAGATATGCATCTGCATAGATTTTAGAGACTTGAACAAGGCATGTCCAAAGGATGAATTTTTGTTGCCAAACATAGATATCATAGTTGACCCCATGACAGGATACGAGATGTTGTCCCTCATGGACGGTTTCTCAAGTTATAATCAGATTCATATTGCCCCTAAAGATCAGCATAAAATAGCATTCAAATGTCCTTGGGGTACATACTATTGGAACGTCATGCCTTTTGGTCTCAAGAATGGAAGCACCATGTATGAAAGAGCTATGACAAAAATATTCCATGACATGATGCATAGGACAATGGAGGATTACGTGGATGACCTCTTGGAAAAATATTTTACATGAAAAGATCATTTGAGTGTGCTAGACAAAATATTCAAGAGACTGGAGGAGTATAAATTCTGCCTGAATCCCAAGAAATGTGTCTTCGGTGTGACATCATGAAAGATTTTGGGATACATAGTTTCTTGAAGAGGCATTGAAATTTACCTACCAAAGTGAAAGCCATATTAGACATGCCTCCTCCAAAAGGAATAAGTGAACTTGGGACATTGCATGGTAGGTTACAATCTATCTGATGTTTGATAGCACAACTGGATGAAAAGTGTCAACCATTCCAATACCTCCTATTTAAGGGCATCCCCTTTGTGTGGAAAGATAAATTTCAAGAGGCCTTTCAACAAATAAAGGATAACCTACTCTCACCACCTATTTTGATGCCACCAATCGAAGGGAAACCTTTGATACTATATTTTTCTACAACAACTTCAGTACTGGGGGCATTACTGGCACAAAAGGACCATGATGAGAAGGAAAGGGCCATATGTTACTTTAGTCAAACACTGGTCGTATATGATCTAAATTAAAAAACCATTGAACATGCTTACCTAGTAGTTGTCTTCATTGCCTAGAAGCTAAGGAACTACATGTTGAATCACATGACATATTTGGTAGCAAAGATTGATCCCCTTAAATATCTATTGAGTCGCACAACACTAACAGGTCGTCTGGAAAAATGGATCATGATTTTGAGCTAGTATGAGATTCAAAATGTGGAATGAAAGGCCATAAAGGGACAAGTGATAGTAGACCAACTAGAGAAAAAACCTATACAAAGTCATTACCCATTGGTGGCAGATTTTCCTAATGAGTCTATATTTCATATAGAGCCTAAGTCACCTTGGAGGCTATACTTTGATGGGTCTCATACTATTCATGGCTCAGGGGCAGGAATATTGTTTATCACACCACAAGGAGACTCCATCCCTAAGTCATTCCGAATTGGTTTTTCATGCATAAACAATGTTGCAGAATATGAGGCACTTGTTATAGGTCTTAGAATGGCCATAAAATGGAAAATTAAGACACTTCATGTCTTGGAGATTCTCAGCTGGTCATGCCCCAAAGGTAACAATGACTATGATACCAAGGAGTAGAAATTAATGCCTTACAAACAAATGGTTGATAGATTTCATACATATTTCCACATGGTGAATTTTGAACAAGTTCCAAGAGCACAAAACAAGGCAACAAGCACAATGGCTACAATCGGCTCTCTCCTAGATATTCCAAGCAATGTGCCTCAATTTAAATTCCTAGTCAAACAACTTTTGGTCCTTGCATATGACATTCCAGAATCAGAGATGGTTTGCGAGCTTGTTGGTCTTGATTCTCCTTGGTATCAAGACATCTATGACTATCTCAAGTCCCAAACACTTCCCTTGAACCTCTCCAACAACCAACGAAAGTCCTTCATCCACAAAGTTGCTCGATACACCATCATCCGTGACACCCTATACTGTAAAATCTTTGGAAATACCCTTCTTTGATGTCTTGACACTAATGAAGCACAAACAACCTTATGCGAGGTACATGAAGGTATATGTGGGTCTCATTCAAGTGGTCCTACTTTGGACAAGAAGATAACAAGAATTGGGTATTATCGACCGACCATTGAAAAGAATGCACTTGCATTTGTCAGGACATGTTGCCAGTGCAAGATACATAGTGATTTGATTCATGTCCCAGCACAGGAAGTTTGACGATTACTTCTCCTTGGCCCTTCGCACAATGGGGACTCAACCTCATCGAAAAAATCTATCCTACCTCTTCCAATGGCCACAAATTCATTATCGTCACCATTGACTATTTCACTAAGTGGATTGAAGCCATCCCCCTTGCATAACCAGAATTTTTTTTTTCTAAATTCATCCTCAACTATATCATTTTCTGGTATGGTATACCCTAGTCCATCATCACATACAATGAGCGTCCTTTGAAAAATCAAGATGTTCGGGAGTTATGTGAATGATTCCATATCCAACACCATTTCTCCACACCATACTATCTGCAAGGAAATGGTCAAGCTGAGGCATCCAATAAGACCATTATCAAAATTCTTAAGAAGACAGTCAATGACCTTGGTCGTGACTGGCACATTCAACTTAACCCTACTCTATGGGCTTACCGCACTAGCATCTGCACACCCATAGGAGCCACACCATTTTCCTTAGTCTTTAGAGTAGAAGCTATATTTCCCATCGAGGTTGAAATTCCATCTTTGCATGTCTTGTTGAAGGGTCTAATTGATGATGAAGAGTATAGGAAATCATGACTACATCAATTGGAAATGTTAGAGGAACGTTAACATAATGCCTTGTATCATTTATAAGCATATCAGAATCCACTCTGTCGTAGCTATAACAAAAGAGTCATGGTCAAAAAATTTGACATTGGCAACTTGGTCTTCATGTAAAATCAAATGAATTAGTATGACAAAGAAAAACCTGGCAAGTTTGAACTAAATTGGGTGGGTCCTTACATTATCACACCCTCTTTTGGTGTTGGAGCATATCAGTTGGCCACTCCAAATGAAGAACAATTGATAGAGCCTATCAACAACCTACATCTTCAAAAGTTCTATGCATAACATCAGAAATCCTAGCCAAAAACCTTTAAAATACAAAAAAAATTGTCACCCTGATAAAAACATGGCAAATAGGTGTCTTGGTGACACAAAAAATAAATATAAAAAATGATGAAAATAGTAAAGAGAAATAATGCATCCAAAAGTGAAAACCTGGCAAATAGGCACTTTGGATAAATACCATGGTGAAAACGTGGTAAACAGGCGCCATGCATAGTCGGTCTTGGCTCTACCATCTATTGTCACTCCATCTACCTTGGTCCATAATAAACATCCATCCTTCTGACACCATCTCGACACCACATCACGACATTCTCCTATTCATTTCATGGTTGACAATGGTTGACATCAAGTCTTGTGTACCATCCATCTGCCACCCCAAGCATGTCCTTTCAACATTTTCACAACTTGATTAGTCTGGGACCTAACTAGGGGCATTTTATCATCATCCGACTATAGTGGGTATCACATGGTTATGCAAAAATTAAAAAAAATCTTGAAAAGATGCCTAAAAATAAAAAAATGTCTTGAAAAAAGACCTAAAAATAAAAAAATGTCTTGAAAAAGGACCTAAAAATTGAAAAATGTCCTTAAAAAAGACCTGAAAATTGAAAAATGTCCTAAGAAAAGAGCTACAAAAATTGAAAAAAAAGTCCTAAAGAAAGCACAAAAACATCCAAATAACATAATTTTTTTTTTAAAAATCCCAAAAATAGAGTCAATGACAATGAAGTCAGTCTAGTCAATCTAGTCAGTCAGTCCTCGTCATCGACGAAATACATTATCTTTTCAAATTTTCTACTTAGGAAAGGCTCATGTTCGAGCCCCTGAGACATTAGGTTGGTCCTCTTAGGTTTGTCAAAAATAAAATCATGATTCAATGTTTGGTCACCAAGACAAAGTCATTGGTCTTGTCGAACTACGAGGTCTCTACGTGCATGACGTAGGAAAGGCCATCAATCAATGAGCCCTTAAGGCCACACTAGGTTAGTCCATTAGGGTTCATTGCATTACACTAGCACACATGTCAAAAAATATTTAAGTTAAATAGACTCTTTATCAATCTTAAAACAGACAATTTCTTTAAACAAACTTTGGCAATCCTTCAATCAAATATGACAATTGTACTAACATGTCAACAATTGGCATGTGATCAATTCAATCATCTTTTCAAACTCATTCAAATCACATCACATTGTCAAATCTTGGTTATTCTTTAGATGTGTCCTTCTGAGGAATGACCCCTATCACTTATTCAGGTCCTAGGATGTGTCCTTTCTAGGCATCGTCACCGTCATCTGGCATTTTGAGGGATTCTCATGACATTTGAGAGCTAGTACCCTTGAAACCGACATCATTTAGGATATGTACTTCCTGAATTTGACACCTTGACACCAACATCATTTAGGATGTGTCCTTCCTAAATTTGACACAATAACACCAACATCATTCAGGATGCGTCCTTCTTGAATTTGGCATCTTGACATCAACATTGTTTAGGATGCATCCTTCCTGAACTTGGCATCAATTTGGCATCTCAACATCATCAACCTCATCATCTTAACATCAAGACACCTAACATTTCAACATCTAGACACTTGGAAAATACTTTGCATTTAATTTTCCATCATGCTACTAGTTCCTCGAGAATGTCCTGACACTAGGATTTAGAGGAACAACGGCATTTCATGATGATTGTCTTGTCTTGTATTTTTGGTAGTCATGTTGCTAGTTCCTCAAGGATGTCCTGAGAATAGGATTTAGAGGAGCAACAACATTTCATGACTTGTCTTTCTTGTCTTTATTGCTTGTGGTTGGTTGTGACAAAAAGATTGGGACAATTGCACTCTTAGTATGAGTTATGATCATCCTTTTCTACGACCGCTTGTTTCATGTGATGGTTTTACCTTGCACACCATCGATCTATGCCATATCATGGTGTTTGCTGGCCATTACAATAATCTTCCCAATGATGATTAAGAGCAACGAGTATTGGTTCTTAGGAAAAATGTTGAAGGATTTCTCTCGTCGTACTAACATATGTCTCCTTCTGTCTTGTTGTCTCTCTTCTTCCGTCTCCTAATGATATCCCGTGACATACAAAAATATATTTTCATACATAATCATATAGGCATTCCATTAAGTTCATTACACATTGGTTACATTAAGATATAGTCGCATCCATACATTCATATATCATAAAAAGACAAAGTAAACATGTCATTATCTATATCATCACATTTATCATTCACATAAAGCATCACATGTCACATTATCCATACATAGTATTGTCATACATTAATGCATCCATAATCATAGACAGGGCATTCATTAGAGTCAAAACATTATGCATATCATCATCATTATCATAACAATCATCATCCATGGCATCTCATCATAAATAACCATCATAAATGCATACATGACCTGGCATAAAAAACACATCATCATAGGAATCATAAATGCATAAATCATATCACATGAGATTAAATGTAGATTGCATCATCACATAACATAAAGCATATAGCCCACATCAAAACTGCATGATATATATGATCTCAAAAATCATGTCACAGGATAGAGTCACAAGATATCCCAAAAATAAGAGCTCACAGGCTCGATGATCCAAATATAATTGTCATAAAATAAGTTTCTAAAATGTCCTGATGAAAGATAACAATAAAAATGTCTATGCCAAGCTCTCCTCATCCCCTTGAAGAGAAGATCTAGGGGATTGATTCTTTTTCAAGGGAACTAATGCCATCATAGTCACTGTGGCTTGTGCCTAGGAAGCCAAAGGATCTATCACTGGAGGTTGACTATGCATTGACCTGTGACCTAAACCTATGGAACCATGATTGTGAGTTGACCTATGCTGTGAAGAGTGCCTGTGTGAGTGGCGAGATGTATACCTTGATGTGTTCCTTGATGAAGTGGAATCACGCACACTGCTCTGGCTATGACTACTATGGGAATTGATGCTGCTCCTTAATCCTGACCCTATCCTGCTATAGGACCAAGAAAATTTGGGTTCCCTCTGATTGGATGACACTTCCCTATCATATAACATCCTATACTGGCCCCAACTAGCACTAACTCTAGCCAACTCCCTCACCACATCTCTGATGGGACCTGAACACTAGCTCTCTGCCTCCTAAAATCTGATCTCTACTTGATTCCGCTCGACCTGTGTCACCTCTAACTCTACTCGTAGGGATCTAATCTATGCAATGGCCTCATCAAGCCTCCTCTATAAGTTTTCCACTTGCTAATCTATAGTTGCATCATGTGGTAGTGGTGGTTCTATGGGTGCATCATCCTCCCCCTCTACCATCTGCCACCTCAGCAGCCACTCTGCCTTATCTATCGCATCCTCATCATCCCCAATCTCCTCCTCCTCTCCTTTGACAACCCACTCCTCCCTCAAAATCTCTACCTCCATCTCCCCCTCTTGCTGAAACTCGATCTCTAACAATCCCTCCTCTTGAGCACCCTCGACATCGGGCACAACATCTAGGTCTCTCCCTCCTATCGCTCAACCTCCAACTCTCTCTCCTCCTCCTCAGCCACCTCAAGGATCGGTACCAAGGGAACTCTCTCCATGCACTGTTTGACCCTCTTGGCCTGTCTCCCACCGTCTCCTTCCCTCCTCCTCTCGCCATCTCCACCACAATCTCCATTTTCTCCACCCCTCCCTCCACCTTTGCCTCTATCTGTACCTTAGCCTCTTCCTTTGTCCCTGCCTCTGCCTCTGTCTCCCTTCCCACCTCGTTGTATCCTTGGTATCACTGATCTCCTGTCCACTAGTGTCAGTCTATCAGGATCTATCAAGGGGACTGGTCTATGAGTTTTCCACCATAGATTGAAATCCATTGTAGTCCCTAGATCTACAAGACCCCCTCTCCATCCCCAATGCTGAGCCACTAACCCATCAACCTGCTACTGTACGAATGGAACCAAAATTGCCAGACCCCATGTAGACTCTCACGATGACCTGGTGTACTCTGTTGTACCCATGGGAACACCCTGATACTCACTAAACTATCATAGTACCTGTTGTGGTAGGTACATCTCAATAATGACCTCGCTTTGAAAAATCTAGCCAATAAGATATATGTATTATCTACAAAAACTCAATTGGTCGGCCTCGTCATCCCATAGACCGTAGTCCCTATATGACCTCTAGATTAACGATACCATAGTGTTAATCTAGTGTCACCACCAACTTGTCTTCTCGACCCTAGTCTGTTGTAATGCGCCTGCATAATAATATGCATATGGCATACCATTTTCCAACTATGGTCTCTGGATTGGTGGATAGAAGATAGTGACGTGCTCCCACACCTAGATCATAAGTAGCATCATCCCACAACCAATACTTTGTGCTCTCCTATATGCAACCTCATGTAGCTGATGGTATAGCATCCTTAGCAAGCATGGTCCCCAGGCATATACAATCTCTTCTCATCTCATCCCCACTAGCACATCACCCCAGCCAATAGGAAATTTGTGTCCTTGTCAGTTGGGTATCAGTACTCCTACAATCAATGTCACCAATAGGGCATCGAACTAAGGGTAGTGCTCTGCCATGAACTCCCAACGGATCTCATACCCCTTAATCCCCAATCCTACACTAGTTTCATCATGATAATATGATGTAAATGCTTGGTACCCCTGGTGTGGATTATATATGACTTGCTCTTCTTGGATTTGTAGGCGCAAAATATGGTATACGCCCTCAAGTGTCATTGTAGCCTCTACTACTCGGTATGT